>JAULJL010000004.1:33865671-35065671 GCA_030761205.1 Fremontodendron californicum
ACTCTTTATTATTTGTAACACCATTGTTTTAATTCTTTCCACATGAACAGAAATGAACAGGAATGTAAATGAACAGAGCGTTCGACGAACGGTTCGTGAATAGTTCGATTTTTGTTCGTTTATCAAGTTAAATAAACGATTACAAACATAATTTTAAGGTTCGTTTATTAAACGAACCGAACACGAACAAAGTCTGTTCAGTACATTTATGGATCGTTTAAAATCCGTTTAAAGCTCATTCAAAACTCGTTTATTGTTCGATAATAATAATCTTATTTATATTTTATTATTTTATATTTAATAATAATTTAAAATTAACTTTATTTATTTATTTGTTTGTTTGTTAAAATTGTTAGATTTATTTGTTTATTGTTCATGAACATATTTTAATTGTTCGCGAATATGTTCGATTATATGTTCATGAACATATTCATTTAATTTAAATGAACTTGTTCGTGAACATTAAATGAACGAACAAGAATACACTCAATTTTAAACGAAAAAGACTTGAACACAATTTTAAAATTTTTAACGAACACAAATAAAATATAAATAAACTTAAAATTAAATAAACAAACACAAATAAATAAAAATATATTCGTTTAAGTCCGATTTATTTACCCTTACCATAAAACAAAATTCTTTAAAAAAAAATTAAGAGAGAGAGAATCAGAAAAGGGAGAGGGAGGCAATAGCCAGCCCCCACAAAAAAAAAAAAGGTGGTGGGAAAAAAAGTTCTTTTTGTACACTCTACTGCGATGATGGTGATGATGATGCCTGCATTCTCCAACACCCACACTTCTTTCCCTTCTCTTTCCTCTCTTGACTCAACTCATCAACTCTCTCTTCTTCCCATGGCCAATCTCTTCTTCTCCTTGTTCTTTTCAGGCAATTATTGTAACATCCCTTGAGAAATATAGGAATAATTTATTTGTTTGACGTACTCACTAACTAACACTTTCTCTTCCTAATTCTTCTCCATGGATGACAACAACTGTGGCTGTTGGGCTTTCTTGAAACACGGCGTTTGCAAGCCCTCTTCTTCTACTGACTCTGCTAACACAATTCCTCGTACCAGTCTTGTTTATGATGCTGGTATTTTCTTTGTTTCCTTTTATTATTATTGTAAATAATATATGTCTCTTTCTCTTTAGCTTTTGGCTTTTTGTTTTGAAAATACTAGTGAGTTTTTTTTTTTCTTTTGTTCTTCCCATTTGTTTCTTCTTGTTGGTCTCCTTTGTTGTTGTTGTTGTTGTTTTTTTTTTTTTTTTAACTGTTTTTGCTTTTATGATTTTTGTTCTTTTTATTGAAATCTTATATAAAAAAAATTTGAGTTCAGTAATCAATATCAGACCGGGAAACATTTGGCCTACAGATCTTCACACTTAATTTTCTTCTGATTCTTGCAAAAAGATTTTTTTTTTTTGAGTCCTACGAGTTTAAAAATGGGTTTTTTAAACAACCTCAGCTGGCTTATGTGGGCAGTGAATGTGAGACTGTTTTTTCTTAAAAAAAATCTATTGTCAGCTGATATCATTTTCACTGGGTCATTAAAAATCATGGCACTGTCATTTTACAGGATTGGAATGGGGATTGATTTATTCCACTTACTATATGACAATTTACCAAATTCCAACCAAGATGAATTGGGCTTGCATAAATAATATTCATTGTAATTAAGATCTTCATTGAAAGACTCTCTACTGGCAAAAGAATTGTAGTCTTTACTCTTTTCTTATTATCAAGCCACAACCTGAAATGAAATGGAATTTATTGTTGCTCCTTTTAGCTGTTATGGAATTATGATCAAAGGTAGACAACTTATTCTCAATCTCTGTATGCAGCTACTGAGACAAGATATCTAAATGCTAGTAATAGAGAGCTGTGCCCTCCAAATGAAGCACATCTTTCATCTGATAATCCCGATCCACCAACATCAAATAACAAATCTCCATGCCAGCTTCTCCAATTTGCTTTTCAGGAGCTCAAATCTGCAACAGGAAACTTTAGACCTGACAGCATTCTTGGTGAAGGTGGTTTTGGCTATGTCTTCAAAGGGTGGATAGAGGAAAATGGGACAGCGCCGGCAAAACCAGGTTCAGGGATCACAGTTGCTGTCAAGAGTTTGAAGCCAGATGGTCTTCAAGGCCATAGAGAATGGGTGGTTAGTAGAAAAAATATGTGCTTTGGGTTAGTAGATTCAATGTTGAAGAGAGTCTACTGGTAAGTTACTGAAACTTGGGAGTGTAACATCGGGTGATTTTTTTTTAATGCAGGCTGAGGTTGATTTCCTTGGACAACTTCATCATCCTAATCTTGTTAAACTTATTGGTTATTGCATTGAAGACGACCAGCGGCTGCTTGTATATGAATTTATGACCCGAGGAAGTCTTGAAAACCATCTTTTTAGAAGTGAGTCTCATTGTTTTCTTTCCTTCTGTCCTTCCAACTTAGTTTCACTTTTTTTGTTTAATCTCCAATTTGGTATTTTAAGTTAAAATCCTCTGTTGAAGTGGTCCTCATGGATTGTTACTCTTTTAGTATTATACCTTCTTATTAATAGGGCTCCCCCTTGTGGGAACTTGGTAGAGGCATCACATTAAGCTTCCTCCCATGTTCTTCTTTTTTAATTCTTGTAAAGGCAATGTTCCAGTATAAATTGACTTTGTATAAAAAGCTTTTGGCATTTTTAAATTAGTTTCTTATTTCAACCCCAAAGAGATGAAGCTAGTCTACATTTTTCATTGGTATTTTACACCAATGATTTTTCTGGATGCACATGCACCTGAATATCTGATGCATCCTATGAAACTTCTGATAAACTGTTTCAGGAATTTCCATTCTTGCTTAGTTATAGAAGTTCGCATGAAAGAAATACTGATGTTGCTTTGTTGCCTAATTTTGCAAAGGGACAATACCTCTTCCATGGTCAAATAGGATTAAGATTACACTTGGGGCAGCAAAAGGATTGGCCTTTCTCCATGGTGGTCCAGAACCAGTCATTTATAGAGATTTTAAAACATCCAACATTTTACTTGATTCGGTATGTAGGTTGATGGTGTTAATTTTGGTGATTATATCAACCTGTCCGATATACCCTTTGTTTTATGGAATCATTCATAGGAATTACTTTTGCAGGAATATAATGCAAAGCTTTCAGATTTTGGTCTAGCAAAAGCTGGTCCTCAAGGAGACAAAACACATGTTTCTACTAGGGTTGTTGGAACCTATGGCTATGCTGCACCGGAGTATGTTATGACAGGTATTAAAATCGTCAAATATGATCTGAGCTAATTGAAAGCTTTATGCTCTAGCGTTATACATGCTTTCTCTAAGGAAATTTGATTCAACCTCAAGTGTTTTAGGGGGTGCAGTGTAGTGGGGTTCCGCTGCATTGCACCACTATCCCAAACAGACCCTAAAACGAATTTAAATGTCTACACTAAAGCAGTAGGAATGACAGCAAAATCCTCAGACAAGTAGGTATCTGGTTTGGTCTTGGACCATAATATTGCTGGTCAGATATATTGTTCTGATTTCAATTACCATTAGAGATACCTGTTATACAAAATATCAATGGCAGAATTGGAAACCAAACCCAGACGGTCATACAACAACTAAGGCATCGCTGAAATCACTAAACTAACGTTCTATAATGAAATTCACTTTTATTATCGAATTGCTTAAAGAACTTCATTTTAAGTACCATAAAGTAAATAGAGTATGGAATCAGCAAAATCCTAGAGTAGATGGTACACTAAATATGTTACATATCTGCAAGAGCATTCCCCTTGGAAAGTTGAGAATGAATTTCTGTAACTCATTGTACCTTATATTGCTTTAACCAAAATTTTCTGACCAATGATCTTGAGCTATCTGATTCGACTCTGTTAGTTTGGAGAATGTTTCAAAGATATGGAAGCATCCATATCAAACTTAATAGAATATACTGATCAATTGTTAATTTGTTATGGTGTTATTTGGCACTTACCTGATTTACAAACTGTAGTTTGATTGCTTCTGAGCCTCTTTGTTCCTCAAGTTTTCTGCACCATGCAAAAGTCTGGAGAACTTATAATTTGTACAACTTTTAATATATTTTCAGGACACTTGACATCTAAGAGTGATGTCTACAGCTTTGGTGTTGTATTACTTGAGATTTTGACAGGCCGAAGATCAATGGACAAGAAGCGTCCTAGTGGGGAGCAGAATCTTGTTGCTTGGGCTCGGCCATATTTAGCTGACAAGAGAAAACTTTACCAACTGGCGGATCCCCGCTTGGAGCTGAATTATTCTCTTAAAGGGGTGCTGAAAGTTTCTCAATTAGCTTACAACTGCCTCCATAGGGACCCAAAATCCCGTCCTACAATGGATGAAGTAGTGAAAGTTCTCACTCCATTGCAAGATCTTAACGATCTTGCCATATTATCCTATCACTCTCGTCTATCTCAACAAGGGAGACGTAAGAAGAAACCAGAGGGATCTCATCAACTCTCCAATGCTCAATCCAAAAGCATCAGAGATTCTCCCTTGAATACTGGCAAACACAGGTGTAGATGATCCGCAGTCAATTCCTGTCATATTATTGGCTCAACTATCAAATCAAACAAGAGGTTGGGATGCCACATTTGTATCTTCGATTGTATGAAAGACAATATTTCAGGCTTGTTGTATAATTTTGGGGAGTATGAAACATGCTATAGAGGCAGAAGGATTGGAAGAGGGTAAAGTGGTAAACCAATTTCTTTTTCTTTAAAACCTTACACTAGAGAGCTAACCATGAATGTGGGACCATTCCTCGCGATATCCCAGTTTTTGTAATTGAGATATCTCTTGTAATTAGATCAAACCTCCTATTTCCAAGATTGGTATTTGCAGCTACCTGAATGACAATTTCTTTGAGTTTTGGAATTTGCTGTATGTTTCTCCATTGAGACTATGCTTTGCTTCAAATCTACATGTCCTGTCCTAGGATTAAAAGTTGTTAAGTTGAGAGTTTCCTTCAATTTGAAAACCTTATTGGACCCTGCAAGTGCAAGGCAACTCTGTACTATGCTGTATCTTGTAAATGAGAAAGTTAATGGTGGAAAGTTGTTTTAGTGAACAAGATAAGTTTATTTACTCTTCACATGGTTGCATAGAAGTTATACACTAAACTTGCTCTAAACTCATAAAAGCCACTTGCATCTGCACAAGCTAAGTGTCGCGATTAAAAAGGAGTCATAAATTTCTCATCGGTTGTATATCAAAATTTAATTGAGTATATAAGTGTTCATATTATCTTTTAACGTGTGAGCCTCTTTTTGTGAATAAAATCGTGAGCCTTAATTGATCGAAGCGGACAATACGGTATATGTTGGTGCGGAATCTGACATTTGGTATCAGAGTTGGCTCCAAGAGTACTAACGACGTGTCACCAAAGACAGTGAGTTTTCGTTGGAGTGGGGGATGTTATGATCTTAAAGAGAAGTCATGAATCTCATATCGGTTGTGTACTAAAGTTCGACTGTGTATATAAATCTTCACATCCTCTTCAACTTGTGAATTTTTTTTTTTTGGAACAAAATCATGAGATCCAATTGATCGAAACAGATAATACTTTACAAGTTGATATGGACCGCTGACGCTTAGCCTGATTCCCCTTCATACAATAGCATCTAACCATTCGATCGAAGATAAGCCACTGGCTTATTTGCAGCAAATTAAATCAACACAGAACAAGTAAAATCTATGAATAATTATGTATGTTTCCATCAGCTGGACTCTTCAAACTAGAATCTAATCCCTGCTTTAACTTATTCTGAAAATCACTTCCAAAAAGAGTACAGTGCAATGGTGTAAGTTACAATATGCATCTTGTGACATCAGTTGTATTTTGTATCACATTCAATCTGGAATCTTTGTGAGCTTTACTTATTCTGCAAATCATTTCCACAAACGCTTCAGTAAAAAATTCCCATATTCTTTACATATAAAAGTGGTTTAGTTGCATATGCATTCCATCATCGAAATTTTTCTTTTTTTTTTTCTTCAAAGAAAAAGAAACAATTACATCATATAAAAAGCTTATTTGACTTTAAAGTTTGATTTACCTCAATAAAGAGCAATCTGGGTCTAGTAGCTCTCTTAATTCTATGACATCACAAAATCAAACTAAGGTGTAATTTTTCAGAACAATAATTAGGCCAACTTGAAGCTTTCCAATGAGAATCTATAGCTAGCCATAGCCCATAGCCAGTAGCCAGCATAAATATCAAAATTCAAAAGACAAACTTTTTTTAGGTGTCAGATGGTGCACTGCACGACAGGATTTCCTTTTCACTATACCGTGTTCAAAATGCTGGAATTGATTGAATCGTCATTTTTAATGCTCGTATCGTGTGAATCATCTACCAATTAGGGGCATCCAAATTACATTTTAGCTTAAGCTTTAAAGGTCTATTTTATAGAGCGGAAAAATAAAAGGATGATAGCATAAGGTAAAAACAAAACAAAAAATTTGAGTGTGTTTGGTAAAAAAAAATGAAAGAAAAAAAATAGTAAAAATAATTTTTTTTTATATTTATTAATAAATATAAATTATTTCAAATTAAAAAGATAAGAAGAGAAAAATGAAAGAGATGCGAGTCAAATTCTACTTTGATAGAGTGGATAAGAAAAATAAAAAGATAAAAAATTTGAGTGAAATAAAATGAAAAGATGAAAAAATCAAAAAAAATTTTTCATGCTTGGTAAAAAAGATAATAGAAAAGTAAAAAAAATAATTTTTTTCCAATGTGAAAGATTTATTTTTGTGAATAAGTGTGTAAAATTATTATTTTTCTTACTTTATTTCCTTTTACTTTTTCCTCTTATTAAACACAAAAAATTCTTTTTCTTTTTACTTTTTCACTTTCTCCTATCCATCAATCTACTTTTCCACTCTACCGAATATACTCTAAGTGTTGCATATTTATAAAATTATCTATCATAGTTATATATATTTTTCTTTTCATCTTAATTTACAAAAAATTGTAATAATAAAATCATATTTTTTTTTATTTTTCTATTTTCAACTTTATCAAATAATAAATGAAAAGAAAATTATCCAAAAAAAAAAAGAAAGAATTCAACTACTTGTCCCCCAAATAAATTACATTTTTATCTTTTCAACTATAGGTGTCTATGGGCCGGACCGCGGCTCGAGATTTTTTTCCCTTTGCTCAAGCATATTTCTGGTCAGACCCGACCCGATTAGGCTCGTAAACTCATTTTACTATTCATAAAATATTAAAAAATTATTTTTATTTTTATATTAATATTTTTATATATTTTACAATTAATTTTAAATAAAAAATATTTTTTATTTAATAAATAATAATTCGGACCGAGCCAAACCGGTACGAATTACAAAAAACCTTATTCAAACCTGACCCAATACGAGCCGGACGGACTACTCGACTCATGAACAAGTCTATTTCTAATTAAATACACTAGTAAAAAATATAATTTTTTTTTTTTTCAAATCTTTTAACTTTTTTTTTATCCATCTACCACACAAAACTTAAATGTAATATTCATCAGCTGTCAATAGCAATATACATATTTCTTCGCCAAAAAATTCGGTAAAGGCATCTCATACTTGAGCGTGACAGGCAGCTATGCTCAATTAATAAAAAAATTCGTTTAACTTATGTATATAGACATTAATTAAAAATTATTTATTTATTATTTAAAAAAATTTATATTTAATATATTATTTTTACTGAACTCAATAAAAAATTATGCATTAATTACGCTTTTATTTTTATATAAACCACTTTAATCAATATCATTAAACAATAAAATAATATCGTTTGCCTCATAATAAACTATATATTTCACTATTTCCAAGTGAACCTTCTTATTAGGCTAAAAGTAACTTTTGGAACCTAATTTTTACACACATCAAATTTTAAGACCTCATCATTTATTTATACTAATTAAAAATTTAAAAGTTTTAATAGTTTTTCAATATGAGAGTTTGTAGGATCTGTGATGTTAGAAGGATACAGTCAGTCATGGACTGGGTTGCTAGAAAGACAAGCTACTTAATTTGAATAATCTCCATTTGCAACCTGTAGTAGCGAGATTTGATTTGATTAATTGCAACAACAATGTTAAAAAAAGAAAGAAAAAGATTAGAATTTAGAAAGGAAAAAGGCAAATAAAAATTCCTGTTGAGAACTTTAAATATCACCACATTTGTGCTTCATAGTTCATTCTTCTTTTTCTTTATACACAAAATTATATATGTGTTGGTCTTCCATGGAACTTCTCAATGATTAAAACTTGTTATATATGTATATGCATAAATACGTGATGATTAATTTTGAATAATTGATATATGAGTTCGTATTTGATACACTGATGATGAATTTTTTTAATTTCACAAACGAAATTAAAAATTTATTATATGTTTCATTTTTTTAATATATTATAAGAGATATGTATTATCCTATTAATATCGTTTGTAAAATTTAAAAATTTCAATGATAGTTCTTTCTTTATATATAATTCTCATCATAAAGCTACAAGGTACCAAGCTAGCTATAGATGTATAGGAATTGTAGTGATTAGAGAATTTACGATTTAATTTCGAAATATTAGAATACGAAATTTTACTCCATGCATGTAATTAAATTACTCCTATAAATTTTATTAATTATATTTGAGGATCAGTCTCTTAATTAATGTGTCAATTTATAACCTTTGGTTCTGAATTTTTAGTTTTTTTAGCATAACAGAAAGAATTGCATAATGGGCCTCACTTAGGTAACGGACAAATTAGGGCTTCACATTTATATTGAGCTTTGAGCAAACCGGTGATTACTGTCCTATTTTAAATTCCTCCAATGATTAGAGATAGCAATGAATAGTAAAAACGGATTAGGATTTTTAATAAATTAAGCGAATTCAAATATTTAAAATATTGTATATATTCGATAAATATTTAAAATATTGTATATATTCGATCCGTCGTCATCCTTATCGATGATTCCACACTCAAATATTGTAAAATGGGATTACAAAATATCAATATCTGTATCCATATCATAGTTCAATTTTCTAGAGCATTGGCATATAAATTATTAGTTTAACTTTAAGTATTTTTTTGTTTTGTTAAAGATATAATATCTAATTGTCATAACGATTTTTTCGACCGCTTGACAATTTTTTTTTTTTCTGTTTAAATAAAAATAAATAAAATAAAAGGCATAAAATGCAGGGAGTCGCCATCAATCTTTTTGGTTAGGTGTGATTGGCCACCTATGAAAACTTATCCTCTTAATAATATCCTAAAATCAATTAAGATATATTAAAAAGATAATTTTTGGTCTGCGAAACAAAATTAGGTTCGGGAGTACGGTTACGTGTGGAGAAGGATTAGCACCCCCACGACGCACGTTTTAAAAACGGTACCGATTAATTGCGTGTTATCTTTAATCTTGAAAAAGTGATTTTAATTTTAATATTTAATAATAATTCTCTTAGTACATTTATTTAAAAAGAATATTCTAAAACGAATGAAAGATGAATTTTTTTATACTCTTTTTTTTGAAGTAAAAGAAATTACTCATGTAAAAATAATTCCCGAATCACTCTGATATTTTCGATAATGTTTCGATAATTATTTTTACACGAACCGTTTTGAGGAACGATAGATATCCCGATCATCCGGAGAACGGATTCGTTTTTAGAGAATTTCCTTTACCCAAAAATAATTCAAAAAGGCCATTTTTTGTTTGTGGACAAATAATAAGAAATAAAAATATTGCGCCTTTTCGTAAATAATTTCGAGATAACAAAAATCATCTATACAAAATAGTTTTCGAATCACTCCGATAATTTCGATAATGTTTCAGCAACTAATTTTACTCGAACTGTTTCGTGGGACAATTGATACTCCGACCATCCCGAGATATAATTTGTTTTCAGAAAATTTCATTTTTATAAAAATTTGTTTACGGAGAAATTAATAAAAATATCTTTTTATAATTAATTTCGGAATAAAAGAAATTACTTTATGCAAAAATAATTCCCGAACCACTCCGATAATTTCGATAATGTTTCGATAATCATGTTTACACGAACCATTTCGAGGAACGATTGATATTCCAACCATTCCGAGAAAGAGTTCGTTTTCAGAGAATTTCCTTTGCCGAAAATAATTTAAAAGACATATTTTATACGCGAAAAATTTTATTCATTAAGAAACTAAATTAAAAAAAAAATTCCTTTTTTTTATTAATAATGCACAAAAATGAATAATAAAATAAATAAATGCCAATAACGATAGAATTAACAAATAAATAAAATAAAAAAAAATAATAATACTAATAATAATAATAATAACAATAAATAAAAAATATAAGCATGAGAAAAATATATATATATATATAATAAAATATATGATAATAACAATAATAATGGAAAAAAATGAAAACTAATATAAAATAATAATAAAAAATATATAAAAAAAAAATAAATAATAATACTAACAATAAATAAATATATAAATAAATGGGAATAACAATATTAAATAAAAAAATAATAATAATTAATATAATAAAAAAATAATATTAAAATAATAATAATAATGATTAATATAATAATAAAATAATAAATAAATAAAAACACAAAAAAAAAGAAACAACATCTGGGTCGGGTCCAGGTGCGGACCTGCGCGCGGGTCCTGTGACCCGACCCGGATGTTTGTTTAAAAGAAATTTTTTTTTCATTTTTGACCTAAAAACCAAAAAAAAAAAAAAAACCTTTACCTGTTATTTTTCTCTCAACCCAGTCGTCGCACCACTGCCGTCGTCGTCGCTGTGCCGGAGGTACCCCGAGCCCAAAAAATTACACCAAAACACTCTTTTTTTCCTCCTCAACCCAAATACTAGGGTAGATTTTCCCAAAAACAAACCGAATTTCCTAGATCTAAAACCCAAAAAATTCGAAACTTTTTTTTTCGTTTCTTTTTATATTATTTTTATGTTGTTTTTTTCTCTTTTTTGATGTGATTTCTTTTGCTGCTGGGTTTTTTATTTCGGATCTATCCAATTTTTTCTCTCCCTTTTCTCTTGATTTCGGATCTGGGGGGTTTATATAGGGGGCTGTTGGCGGTGGGGTTGGTTGGGTGGCGGCTTGGTAGGGCAAGTGGGGGTTAGGGTTGCCAGACAAGTGGGTAGGGTCTGTCAGTCCAGCTGGGGGTGTTGAGGCGGTGGCGGTGCTGGCAGCTGGATGGCAGTGTTTGGGTGGCTGGATGGGACGGTGGAGAGGCGATGGCAGTGGAGGCGGGTAGGGTTTGGGGGGAAGGCTGCTAGGGTTGCTTAGGGGGAAGGCTGCTGGCAAGCCTTGGGCCAGATGGGCCTGTTTGGGGTTTGGGCTTAGGGCCTGTTGGCTTGCTGGGGAGGCCTAGGGGGTTTAGGGCCTAATTGGGCTTTGTTGGGGCTATTGGGCCAAACAGGGGTTAGGGGAAGGATTGTGGGCATACTGGGCCATCAGGCCCAGTAGTGATTTTTTGGTTTGTTGGGCTGCTGGGATTGGGCCAATAATAATAATAAAATAAATAAAAACAAAAATGGGTCGCTACAGTTGCCCCTCTTTGAACATTGCTGAGAATCAGCAATAGGGCAAAGACGTAAGTGACAATCTTGTCCATGATTAGTATAAGCTGCTCCTCTCATTAGAGGCTCGAAAACTTTAGGATTTAAATCGATGCTCCCTTATCAGAGGCTTCTTGATTTTAAAAAGTGAAAATACTCCTCTCATCAGAGGCTCGAAAACTTTGTTGTTTAAAACGATGCTCTCTCATCAGGGGCTCCATGATTTTGAAAAGTGAAAATGCTCCTCTCATTAGAGGCTCGAAAACTTTGGGATTTAAAATGCTCCTCTCAACAGAGGTTCCTTGACTTTGAAAAGGTGAAAATGCTCCTCTCATCAGAGGCTCGGAAACTTTGGGATTTAAAATGCTCTTCTCAATAGAGGCTCCTTGACTTTGAAAAGGTGAAAATGCTCCTCTCATTAGAGGCTTGGAAATTTTGAAAAAAATAAATTGCTCCTCTCAACAGAGGCTCTATCACTTAAAAAATAAATTGCTCCTCTCATCAGAGGCTCCAACACTTGAAAAATAAATTGCTCATCTCATCGGAGGCTCTATCACTTGAAAAATAAATTGCTCCTCTCAACAGAGGCTCAATCACTTGAAAAAAAAAATTGCTCCTCTCAACAGAGGCTCTATCACTTGAGAAAATAAATTGCTCCTCTCAACAGAGGCTCTATCACTTGAAAAATAAATTGCTTCTCTCAACAGAGGCTCTATCACTTGAAAAATAAATTGCTCCTCTCAACAGAGGCTCTATCACTTGAGAAAATAGATTGCTCCTCTCAACAGAGGCTCTATCACTTGAGAAAATAAATTACTCCTCTCAATAGAGGCTCTATCACTTGAAAAATAAATTGCTCATCTCAACAGAGCCTCTATCACTTGAAAAATAAATTGCTCCTCTCAACAGAGGCTCTATCACTTGAAAAATAAATTGCTCCTCTCAACAGAGGCTCTATCACTTGAAAAAAATAAATTGCTCCTATCGACAGAGGCTTTATCACTTGAGAAAATAAATTACTCCTCTTAACAGAGGCTCTATCACTTGAGAAAATAAATGTACCTTTTTCTTGGTTATCATGGTGATTCCCATCCTGTTGCAGTCGGGTTTTATTTTCCTTGTCCATCTGTCATTCATATCCTCTTCTATGCAACAATAATTCTTAATTGTTTGCAATGTTATGATGATGCAATGCATGTTTATGACAATGAAATGCATAACTTGAGGCCCGAATCATGATTCGATGCCCCTGTGTATATTTCATTAACCAGAGTCCCTTTCAAAGTTGAGTCTGATTAAGCCTCTTATTTCAATCTTCATAAACTTTTCTGTCCTTCCCAATTCTTTCTCTTTTCCTCCATCAAATCGACTAGGCCTCCACAATTTATTCCCTTACGATCCTTTCTTAGTCGAGTCACAGTTTTGTACCTTTCCCCCAAAACAATTTTACGTATCAATTGTCATCTTAATCATTGTTTTCTTTACTACCAAAAGGTATAAACAAATCGGGTCTCACACTGCCCCATTATCTCTTCCTCCCTTTCTGATTTTCCAATTTTCAAATTTCTGTAGAGTAATCATGAAAGCTTTGTTTGTGCATTATATAGTTATTTATTATCATTCATATTTCATACAAAAAATAATGCATTATCTAAAGAAAATTTCAAGCAAAGAAAGATAATTTAAGGACATGATTTTATGAATCGGGATATATACTTTCATTCCAGTGAAGAAAAGAAGAACATACTGTATTAATCAAAGAAAAGAAAGAAAGACTGAACAGGGATAGACCCCTACATAATGAATACTTAAACGATCTCAATCGAGCAAATTCATATTTATTTTTCAGAAAAGAATATTCATCGATGTCTGACTCCTTTTGAGAGTGTCCAACTATTAATTGCCCTTCTTGTCTTGTGCCATTCGGTCACGTCGCATCTCGCTGCTTGTTCAAATTTTTTTCATCTTGTTTTAACCCATTGTCTCCTGAATTATTTCGCACAGATTATTGTCGGTCATCCCAACTCTTGTTTGTCCTTTACCTAGGCCACTCTTTAGGGTTTTTGACCTAGATCCATCCTTTGATTCGAACCGCCCTTTTGGGTTTCCGGTTTGAAACTCTCCCCTTTTTTTCACGCATAATATTTCTTCACTGCATCAGCATTGATGAGACTCGAGAAATCCGCACCATCCATCTCTGCTAAAATCATTGCCCCTTCTAAAAATACTCTTTTTACCACATACGGGCCTTCCCAATTTGGTGCCCATTTCCCTCTGGGATCTTGCTGATTAGGGAGAATTTTCTTCAAAACTAAATCACCTTCTCGAAACTCTCTTGGGCGAATCTTTTTGTTGTGAGCCCTCATCATCCGTCTTTGGTATAATTGGCCATGACACAGGGTCGTCATCCTCTTTTCCTTGATCAAATTAAGTTGCTCATAGCGGGCTCGAACCCATTATGCTTCTTCTAACTCGACTTCCATTAAAATTCTCAGAGAAGGGATCTCCACTTCAATTGGTAGTACAGCTTCCATCCCGTACACCAAGGAGTAAGAGGTTGCCCCTGTAGAAGTACGTACTGACGTTCTGTAGGTGTGCAGAGCAAACGAAAGCTTTTCGTGCCAATCTTTGGACTTATCAATCATTTTGGCAACGATTTTCTTTATATTCTTGTTAGCAGCTTCTACTGCCCCATTCATCTTGGGACGGTAAGGCGCCGAGTTGTGGTGCCTGATTTTGAACTGAGTGCAGATTTCTTTCATCAGGGCATTGTTCAAATTCAGAGCGTTATCTGTAATAATTTTTTTCGGGAGACCATACCGGCATATCACTTCCTTTTTCAAAAATCTGCACACTACGGATTTGGTCACACTAGCATAAGAAGCAGCTTCGACCCATTTCGTGAAGTAATCGATCACTACCAAAATAAAGCGATGTTCATTCAGGATTTAGGGGTAATTGGCCCGATCACATCCATTCCCCACATAGAAAAAGGCCAAGGCGTTGTCATGACATGTAGAGTTGTCGGAGGAGCGTGCAGCTTATCTGCGTATATCTGGCACTTATGACATCTTCGAACATACCTGATGCAATCTTTTTTCGCAGTCATCCAGTAATACCCTGCTCTCATAATCTGCTTAGCCATCATGTGGCCGTTTGCATGTGTTCCACACACCACTTCGTGAACCTCTTTGAGTATTCTTTTAGCTTCAGCCGCTTCGACGCACCTTAAAGTGTATGATCTCTACTCTTTTTATACAATATTTCTTCATCCAAGAAGAATCCCATCGCCATTCTTCTAAAAGTTTTTTTTTCATTTTCCAAAGCGTGCTCTGGATACTGCTGATGTTTTATGTATTGTGAGATGTCGTGGTACCACGGTCTCCCATCCGGTTCTTCCTCAACATGCATACAGTGTGCAGGCGATTCTCGTATACTCATCTTGATGGGCTGGACGTCAGCACTTGTATTTATTTTGAACATTGAGGCCAACGTAGCTAGGGCATCGACCATTTGATTTTCTTCTCGAGGCAAGTAATTGAATTCGATTTTTTAGAATTGAACCAATTCCATTATGAATTTGTGGTAGAGGATCAGTTTTGAATCTATTGTTTCCCATTCTCCTTTCAACTGGAAAATAACTAGGGCAGAATCCCCATATACTTCTAACTCGCCTATTTTCTTTGCGATAGCTGCTTGAAGTCCTATGACACAGGCCTCATATTCTGGCATATTGTTGGTGCATCTGAAAGTTAATCTCGCAGTAATGGGGTAGTAGTTTTCCTCTGGTGATATCAAAACCGCTCCAATACCATGCCCCAAAGCATTTGATGCTCCGTCGAAATACATTTTCCATACGCCTTCTTTAACTCCTCGCCTTCATCCTCCTGAGAAATAACCATCAAGTCCTCATCCGGAAAGTCAAACTTTACCGGCTTGTAATCTTCTGTGGCTCTATCTGCCAGAAACTTGACCACTGCACTCCCTTTTATGGCCTTTTGCGAGACATAGGTGATGTCATACTCAAAGAGTAGAACCTACCATCTTGCTAATCTTCCTGACAACGAGGGTTTCTCAAATATATACTTAATGGGATCCAATTTAGCAATAAGTAATGTTGTATGATACAACATGTACTGGCGGAGCCTACGAGTAGTCCAAGCTAGTGCACAACACACCTTTTCTACTATCAAGTATTTGGCCTCGTAATCGGTAAACTTTTTACTCAAGTAGTAAATGACATGCTCTTTTTTACTTGTCTCATCTTGCTGTCCCAATACACATCCCATAGACTTCTCATGTACTACCAAATACAAAACAAGTGACCTTCCCGGAGTGGATGGTACCAACACCGGTGGATTGGTAAGATACTCTTTCACTTTATCGAATGCTGCTTGGCAATCTTCGTCCCATTCACACGGGTCTCGTTTCCTGAGGAGTCTGAAAATCGGATCACATTTGGCAGTGAGTTGGAAAATAAAACGGGCAATGTAATTCAATTTTCCCAGAAATCCTCTTACTTCTTTCTGTGTCCGGGGTGGGGATTAGTTCTGGATGGCGCGTATCTTGTCAGGGTCTACTTCGATTCTTTTCTCATTAACAATGAAGCCTAGTAGTTTGCCGGATGTTACATCGAGCGTGCATTTGGCGGGATTGAGCTTAAGCTGAAACTTTCTTAACCGACCGAACAACTTTCTCAGATTAACCACATGGTCCTCATCTTCACATGACTTTGCGATCATATCATCGACATAAATTTCTAGTTCTTTGTGCATCATATCATGGAAGAGGGTCACCATTGCTCTCTGGTAAGTCGCCTCGACATTCTTTAGCCCAAATGACATCACTTTATAACAAAAAATCCCCCACATTGTCACAAATGTGATTTTTTTTCATGTCTTCTGGTGCCATCTTGATTTGGTTGTAGCCCGAAAGTCCACCCATAAATGAGAACAATGAGTGCCTGGCGGTATTATCCACCAAGGTATCGATCTGGGGTAATGGAAAATTATCTTTCAGACTAGCTCTGTTTAGGTCCCGATAATCAACACACATCCGTACTTTTCCTTCTTTCTTCGGGACTGGGACTATGTTTACCATCCATTCAGGATACTTGGTGACTTTCAAGAATCCTGCGTCGAACTATTTTTTTACTTCTTCTTTGACTTTTAAGAGCATTTCAAGCTTCATTCGTCTCAACTTTTGTTTCACTGGTTTGCATTCTGGCCCTAAGGGTAGCCGGTGCACCACGATATTCGTATCAAGCCCTGGCATGTCCTGATAGGACCATGTGAACACATCCGCATATTCATGGAGCAGTTCTGTCAATTCTTGTTTTTGTGTCACTAAAAGTGAAGTGTCTATTTTTATTTTCTTCTTATCATTCTTATTTTCCAGATTAACAAACTCCGTTATCTCCTGATATGGCATAATTTGTTTTTCTTCTGACTCTATCAATCTCAACAAGTTAGGAGGTAAGTCATAGTTTTCAGCAATCTCTTCGTCGTCAATTTCATCGACGTCAATACATTTCTCAAAATTGATTTCCGAACCATCGATGAGATTGTTTTCGCATTCATTAATAGGGAGAGACCTGTGGTGGAAGCAAAATAATATAGATTTTGTATAGGAGCAAAATAGAAAGGATGACAAACAGAAGTGGCAAATGAATTGAAAAAAATGCATCATGATTTGTCATTCATTAAAACAATAATTTCATAAAAAGAGCCCATGCACAAAAAGAAACTTTCATAACACTCTTGGGCAGAAGTGTTTGAAGACTTAGTTTGTTAATCAGAAAGAGACCTAAATACAGCTGGTAAGTCTATAGCATGCCAATTCTTCAATTCAAACCCTGAGGGGCATGGGTAGATGGTCTCTTCCTCTGTTTCACTTCCCTCTTCTTTCTCTTGTTCCAGCATCTGGATGCAGAATTCCGTGAACATTTCTTCCAAAATCACGACAGGCTTGGTTCTAACTGGTGAATCAAAAAAAATAAAACCCGCAGATCGAAATGTCTCATAGAGGTGGGGGATATAGATCCTTCGGGTCTCCATCTCATGACCCTTTAGTCTTGCAAGCCTCTGTTCTTTCCTCTCTCTTATCATTCTCTTATTGTCTTCTCTAGTTGGCTTGTATGTCAAACCAAACTTGTCCCCTTTTCCAATCATACTTATCCACTTTCTGATTCCTTGTAGGTCCTTTCCTAGGCCAGCCCCGGCTTGGCAACCTTTTCCAACCACCTGAACAAGGCTGTTCTGAGTGACGTAAGATAAATGAGGCATAGGTATCTTAGAACCTTCTCCTACAAATGTGGCGTTAACAAACTCCAAGGTTCGAAAAGAGCATTCCCATGCTTCTTCGGCAGCCTCTATGTAGGGGATACTCGAGGGTTTCGATACAATCAAGTCTTCTTCCCCATCCACAATTATTACTTGTTCCTCAACTCTGAATTTTACCTTCTGATGTAGAGTGGATGGAATAGCACCAGCCATGTGAATCCAGTGTCTTTCCAGCAAGACATTATACGAGGGGATGATATCCATAACCTGGAAGGCGATATCAAATGTGCAAGGACCAATCTACATTGGTAAATCGATCTGTCCCACCACCTGTCTACGGGTCCCATGTGACTGTTCTTCATGTGGGACATGTCGATAGGCAATTTGACCAGCGTAGTCATAGGCATGACATTTAATGCGGAACCATTATCAATAAGCACTTTTGCAATGATATGGCTTTTGCACCGAGCGATGATATGAAGGGCCTTGGTACTGCCTGTCCTTTCCGGCAGGATTTCTTCATCGCTGAAAGCTATGAAATTATTGACAGCCACATTTCCTACTAATTGATCGAACTTTTCTACAAATACGTCATGAGCTACGTACGCCTCATTTAGTACTTTTAAGAGGGCTCTTCGCTGGGGTTCTGAATTTGTTAGTAATTCCAAGATGGAAATACGGGCTGGTGAGCACTTTAACTCTTCCACCATGCTGTATTCACTGTGCTTGATAAATTTGAGAAATTCACAGGCTTGTTCCTCTGTTACTGGCTTGTTCTTTCTTTGCTCGACTTCGTTTTTCGGGACAATCTTTTCTTCATCAGTTTTAGCTTTTTCTTTTCTGGCAATTTCTACTGGTTCGGGTGTATAGCATCTCCCGCTTCTTGTAAAACCTCCAATACCGGTAATGTCTACTACAGCCGCAGAAATATTAAGTACTGGTGTAGTATGATTAGATTTTGGTGATATAACTTCACCGTCGTATTTCCAGGGCACAGCCTTGTCATTCCTACGCGAAAAAAGGGCCTGGTACTTCAATAGTTACTACCGACTTTGATACCCTCGACGTTTCTTTCACTAGTGGGTTCTGGGTCTCTTCATAGTAGATGACTAATGGATTTTGCTTGACCCATTCAGTAGCCTTTGGTGTTTCCTCAATTACCACATCCACTGATTATTCTTCCCGTTCTGTGAAAAATTCTGCTACACCGATATCCATCATTTTTTGAATTTTGTCCTGAAAATCGGAGCATTGGTTTATAGTATGTCCTACCAAGCCCTCGTGATACCTACAGAAGTATCCATTATCTGATTCCAGCCTCAAAATTCTTTGCCCTTTGTTATATGGTTTATACAGCCCTACTTTAATCATGGTATCCAACACTTCTCCCATATCAATCCGGCCGTCCTCAACCCTGGACAAAACCTGGCACCCTTTTTCTTCCACTATTACATTCACTATCGCTTTCCCATGAACAGGTAACGGATTTGCAGTGACGTTAGGCTCTCCCTTGGTTGTAAAGTTTAAATAACCAGTCTTGATCAGGCTTTGCACCTTGTGTTTAAAGGCAGTGCAATTCTCCAGAGAATGACTCGGGTTGCCTCTGTGATAATCACAATTCACGTTTGGGTTGTACCACCTCGAATATGGGGGTTTCATGGGTTCAAGGAACACGGGTGCTACTAATTGATTTTGGTTTAGCTTGGGGAAGAGTTGGGTGTATGTCATGGGAATGGGGTCGAACGGGGGTCTTGGTTGAAACTGTTGGGGTCCTTTTGGTTAGTCCCTACGTGGTTGATTGGATTGGTTGGGTTAAGAACAGGTGTAGGGGTTGTGTATACGGGCGCTGGCATGGGTGATGGTGAATATACTGGCATTGACGATCGATAGCTGTATTGGGACTGTGTAGGAGGATATGGGTATGGGTTAGGTGAGTAACTGTAGGGTTGGTTTGTAGGGAAAGGGGTAAAATTTCGTGGTGGCCGATTCTCATACGAAACGGCCTGTACTTCTTATTTCTTCTTCTTTATCACACCTATCTTCTTGAAATTTGCTGTGTCAACTTCAATCTTGCCGCTCTTTATAGCATTTTCTATCATTTTGCCGGAAATGACCACGTCGGCAAAATTTTTGGTAGCATTACCGACCAGCCTATCATAATATGGCCCTCGCAACGTGTTGATAAACAACAAGGTAGTTTCTCTTTCAGTGAGGGGTGGTTACACTTGAGCTGTCATATCTCTCATTTATAGGTGTATTCTTTGAAACCTTCTCTTGTCTTTTTCTCCATGTTTTGTAAGGATAACCTATCAGGTGCCATGTCAGCCATGTGCTTGTACTGGGTTAGAAAAGCTCTTGCCAGATCTGTCCAAGTATGAATGCGACCACAATCTAGTTGGTTGTACCACCTCACGACTGATCCTTTCAGACTGTCTTGAAAACAGTGGATCAATAATTTATCGTTATGAGTATGCCCAGCCATTTTGCGACAGAACATGGTGATGTGAAATGAAAGGCACTTGGTCCCATCGTACTTTTCAAATTCTGGAACTTTAAACTTTGGTGGTATTATCAAATCTGGAACCAAACTTAGTTCACTTGCATCAACTTTCCCGAAGACGTCCATCCCTTCTATTGCCTTGAGTCTCTCTTCTAGCATATCATATTTATGCTCCGTCCTGGTGTCCTCCACATGCTCTATCACACTTTTTCTCAATTTTTCTTGTTCTATGGGATCATCTAAGTTTGGGACGTTAACTGGGTTTGAAGGATTAGTCCGTGAGTTGGATGCAAGTTGTCCTTGGCCTTGCTGGCCTATGGGACCCGGTGTGTTGACGTAAACATAAGGTTGTCCTCCCACTGGAGGTCTTCCTTGTGGATGCCCACCTTGCGATGCTTGGGTGCGAGTCGGAGTAAAACCCGGTGGATATAGAGGATTTTCGTCGTTACTTTCTCGGTGTCCTTCCCTTACACTTGAGCTTTCAGTTTGCCCCTTTCCCCTAGTCAGACTCATCATCATTTCCATCATCTTGGCCATTTGTTCACGTGATTCTTCTTGTGACCTTGCAATCTGTTCTAGCATTTCCTGTTGGGACCTGGCCAATTGTTCTTTCGCTTCAAGTTGGGACCTGGCCAATTGCTCTTGCAACTCTCTCTGTAGTTTTTCCATCCATTCAATTCACGTTGTTTGTTCACTTTCCATGGTTTTTGTTTTAAACCTAGTATTATACTGGTGAAAGGATTGCTTTGATCTTTCCGTCAGTCTGATTGTGCTTGAAACCACTGAGAATTATTTTAGTCGTGATTAGTGTATGTTATTTTCAAAAGAGATTTTAAATCATTGGCGCGATATCAAAATCTTTTTTATTCATGACTTGCCAGGTCTTTTCGTGAGTAGATATGTATGTATGCATGTAACACAAGTTAATGATGTTTATGGAATAAAATGAATGCATTTGAGATGTGCTTGCTCTAATATAATTTTCGAAAAGTAGATTCTCATTGATATTACAGTATATTTTCACATTTGATTAATCATCCTAGAGTTGTAGCCATGAAAACATTTGACTTGCTCATATTGATCTTTCGACTCTTCTAAGAAGCTAAGCAGACGTTGTCCATACTTTCCCGTAGGATTGACTTCTTGTATCAGCACCTCCACTTGTTCCACCATTTCTCTTGCTTTGCTTACTGCTTTGCAGACTTGTGTAGCCAAATGTTCTATGTATTGTTATCTTCCCAAACTTTCAACCTTCCATCTCATACTAGCATCCGTTGCCAAATCACAAATGTAAATCCAATCTGCCTCTCTGTCTTTCCATTCCCTTATAATTTCATCAATATGATTCCTCTGGTTGTGCAATTATTGTTCCAAATGCTGAGTTAGTTGCCAGAGGGACTCCCTTTCTTCTTGTAATTTTGAGCATTTGTCTTTCTCACCTTTTAGCTTGGTTTTTAACCCCACCAACTTTTCGGTGATTGAAGAATACATATTTTTCCATTTATGCCTTTCGTGGAAAGATTTAGCAATTTTCCTTTCGTTTTCTTGTGCCTTGTGTTTCCATCGTTCTACTTCTTTCTAGAGCTCTTTTTCGCGTTTGTGAGATGACCCGAGGATGTTTTCGATCTTCATATCTAATCGTAGCTTCTTGTTTTCTAAGTGTAGATTGTTCAGATTTGATTGGGCTGTGTCACGTTCCCTGACGATCTTTTGATTTCGGACTCCTTGTATTTCTGCCTTATCATTCCAATTCTCCATTTCTTCCTGGAGCCTTCGATGTTCTTGCTTCATCTTCTCTCTTTCGATCTTGAATTCTTCTTTAGCGATCTCGAATTCTGAGATTTCTCTTGGCTGTGAAGAAATTGGTTGGGGTGGGACTCCCCCTGGAAGTATAACCGAATCTTTAACTCGGTTGGCTATCCATAGCAAATACTGTGGAGCGACACTATCACTAAGAGCTCCTAGCCTCATTCTCCGAGTATCCTTCCATGCTCGAATTATCTGCTCGACCCTTTTTGACATGTTTGGCTCCCCATAAGAAAATTCTACTCGAATGAGCCCATGAGTCACTGGGATAAACTGCTTAGTTCCATATTGCCTTTGCACCATAAGCGGAGCATAACTCACGGCCCCCCACGGACCAAGGAGTTGTACCCATGGTTCCCCGCAACGGTATAATATTGGCATAGGGGGCATCCATGGTGCCATCCATTTACTTGCTTGCTAGTAAGTGTCTGAAAAAATGCCACCCATTCTCCTTTGTTTTTGCGCTTTGACCACTTGCTTTTGCAAAATTCCTGAATCGGGGCTCCACCTTGCAAATAAAGTTTTGTGAAAGAGCTCTTCTCACACTCGAAATGACTTTGAAGTCATACATATAGCAGCTGAGCACACCCTATGAAACGTCATCCCCCTTTTCTTTGGCAAAAGTTCAATGATCTTATAGTCTCTGCCAAGATTATCGGTGATGGATTGCTATTGTTCTCGACCTGCTCAAAGAAATCCATTACTGTTGCTTCGATGTGCCCCAACACCTTTGGAAAAATTATCATCCCATATATAGCCAGAGCGAAAGCAGTCATTCCTTTTTCTTCGTCCAAATGTTTTTCGATGAATGATTTGAGGAAGTCCCAAGGTAAGCAAATATGTTCTCTTTTGCGTCTCAGATTGGAATCTCCTACTTTGATCCCAAGGATTTTAGTCAACTTTTTGCAAAGTCCGAACTTCAGCTTTCTAACATATACTTTATCTGGACCTTGGAGCTCTATCCCAAGTAAGACCGAGTATTCTTCAATGGTTGAGATCATGTCCTCTCTATTGAAAGTAAAGCATCTGTATGACGGATCCCAAAAATGGACTGCTGCCCGATTATCGATTCCTCGATCATCACCGGGATAAGCAAAGCTATCTGCCCGTATTTCTGAGAGAATCTCATCTTTCTTTCTTTACTCACTTGTTCCCAGATATTTGCCAAACTTGTCAAGTCATTTTGTGAAAGATCTAGGTTTATCTTCTCAGGCAGAGTTGATACAAAATCGGACATCAAACAATCCCCTTCTTATTGCTGAGTTTTTTCAGACCAAATCCGTACATCCATAGATGATTCGCATGTGACATTCACGGATGAGGCGCAAACCCGACGTTCAGTGGATTCCATGAGAATTTACGACCGAACAATATATTGAAGCAAACACCTCGTTATAGGATGCTAATGATGCCAATGATAATGATGTGGGAAGAAGACAACCACAAAAAAACAGAATCTATTAGTGGAAATATATACAGATATAGTAACAAAATAAGGTTCAGGAGAAAAATCAAATTTCCTTCTACCGATCATACGACTTTCCTAAGTTTCGTTATATGCTGGGTTCGGATTTCGTATATCTAAAAGGTTCCCAAATTGTTCCTCACTACTATCCGGAATGGACTAGTAAGGCACCCCGATCCTTGCCTATCGCAGGCCGTGAAAGGAAAGGGTTCAATTCGGGTTGGAGTATTTTCCAGGCTTGTGCGGAGATTATTATCTCACGAAAACGTAGGTACTTTACACCCCGAGAGTGTTTCGCTAGCCCATGCGGAGGTATTACCTCACGAGAGCTAGGTACTTTACTCCCTCCTAAAGGGACAAAGCTCGGGTATAGAGCTCATGTATGAAATGCGTGTTTTAGTGTGTGAGGTGGCCCGGATGCCCCGAACAATTTAATACACACGGAAAGATGCAAATAATCACAAACAATTACAAAATAGCCGTGAATGCAAATTTATTCAAAACCGAAGATTTTCCTTTTATTCTTAAAACAAATAAGGGAACTATGATTAAATAATAGTAAAATCATTAATTTAAGATTCCAGGATAACGCGTAATTAATTTATGGCTCGACTCTCGAAAAGCATCCATGGTGGAGTGCCAAGCTGTCATAACGATTTTTTCGACCGCTTGACGATTTTTTTTTCTGTTTAAATAAAAATAAATAAAATAAAAGGCATAAAATGCAGGGAGTCGGCACCAATCTTTTTGGTTATGTGTGATTAGCCACCTATGAAAACTTATCCTCTTAATAATATCCTAAAATCAATTAAGATATATTAAAAAAAATAATCTTTGGTCTGCGAAACAAAATTAGGTTCGAGAGTACGATTACGCGTGGTGAAGGACTAGCACCTCCACGACACCCGTTTCAAAACGGTACCGATTAATTGCGTGTTATCTTTAATCTTGAAAAATTGATTTTAATTTTAATATTTAATAATAATTCCCTTAGTACATTTAATTAAAAAGAATATTCTAAAACGAATGAAAGATAATTTTTTTTATACTCATTTTTTTGAAGTAAAAAAAATTACTCATGTAAAAATAATTCCTGAATCACTCCGATATTTTCGATAATGTTTTGATAATTATTTTTACACGAACCGTTTTGAGGAACGATAGATATTCCAACCATTCGGAGAACGGATTCTTTTTTAGAGAATTTCCTTTACCCAAAAATAATTCAAAAAGGAAATTTTTGTTTGTGGAGAAATAATAAGAAATAAAAATATAGCGTCTTTTCATAAATAATTTCGAGATAACAAAAATCATCTATACAAAATATTTTTCGAATCACTCCGATAATTTCGATAATTTTTCGGCAACTAATTTTACTCGAACTGTTTCGTGGGACAATTGATACTCCGACCATCCCGAGATATAATTTATTTTCAGAAAATTTCATTTTTATAAAAATTTGTTTATGGAGAAATTAATAAAAATATCTTTTTATAATTAATTTCGGAATAAAAGAAATTGCTTTATGTAAAAATAATTCCCAAACCACTCCGATAATTTCGATAATGTTTCGATAATCATGTTTACACGAACCATTTCGAGGAACGATTGATATTCCGACCATTCCGAGAAAGAATTCGTTTTCAGAGAATTTTCTTTGCCGAAAATAATTTAAAAGACATATTTTATACGCGAAAAAATTTATTCATTAATAAACTAAATAAAAAAAAACTTTCCTTTTTTTTTATTAATAATGCACAAAAATGAATAATAAAATAAATAAATGCCAATAACGATAGAATTAACAAATAAATAAAATAAAAATAATAATACTAATACTAATACTAATAATAATAATAACAATAAATAAAAAATATAGGCATGAGAAAAAATATATATATATATATAATAAAATATATGATAATAATAATAATAATGAAACAAATGAAAACTAAAATAAAAAATAAAATAAAAAGATAAAATAAAATAATAAAAAATAATAAAAAATAATAAAAAATAATAAAAAATAAAATAAAATAATAAAAAAATAAAAATAATAATACTAACAATAAACAAATATATATATAAATAAATGAGAATAACAATATTAAATAAAAATAATAATAATAATTAATATAATAAAAAATTATATTAAAAAATAATAATAATAATAATTAATATTAATATAATAATAAAATAATAATAAAAAAAAACACAAAAAAAATAAAAGAAACAACATCTGGGTCGGGTCCAGGTGCGGACCCGTGCGCGGGTCCTGTGACCCGACCCGGATGTTTGTTTAAAAGATTTTTTTTTTCATTTATGACCTAAAAACCAAAAAAAAAAAAAAAAAAAAACCCTTTACCTGTTATTTTTCTCTCAACCCCGTCGCGCCGCCGTGCCGGAGGTACCTCGATCCCAAAAAATTACACCAAAACACTCTTTTTTTCCTCCTCAACCCAAATACTAGGTAGATTTCCCCAAAAACAAACCGAATTTCCTAGATCTAAAATCCAAAAAATTCGAAACTTTTTTTTTTCATTTTTTTTTAATGTTGTTTTTTCCTCTTTTTTGATGTGATTTCTTTTGCTACTGGGTTTTTTTATTTCGGATCTATCCGATTTTTTTTCTCCCTTTTCTCTTGATTCCAGATCTGGGGGTTTATATAGGGGGCTGTTGGCGATGGGGTTGGCTCGGTGGCGTCTTGGCAGGGCAATTGGGGGTTAGGGTTGCCAAGCAAGTGGGTAGGGTCTGTCAGTCCAGCTGGGGGGTGTTGAGGTGGTGGCGGTGCTGGCAGTTGGGTGGCGGTGCTGGTAGCTGGATGGGGCGATGGAAAGGCGATGGCAGTGGAGGCGGCTAAGGTTTGGGGGAAAGGCTGCTAGGGTTGCTTAGGAGGGAAGGCTGTTGGTAAGCCTTGGGCCAGGTGGGCCTGTTTGGGGTTTGGGCTTGGGGCCTGTTGGCTTGCTGGGAGGCCTTGAGGGTTTAGGGCCTAATTGGGCTTTGTTAGGGCTATTGGGCCAAACAGGGTTTAGGGGAAGGATTGTAGGCATACTGAGCCATTAAGCCAGTAGTGATTTTTTGGTTTGTTGGGCTGCTGGGTTTGAGCCAATAATAATAATAAAAATATTAAATAAATAATAAAATAAAAAAAAATGGGTCGCTACACTAATAAGTAATTTTCTTAAATATAATTAAATAATATAATTTACTTTGATAAAAATTCAAGATAAATAAGGGAATAGGTAAATAAAACTTAATTTATATTTAATTTTAAAAAATTAATCAATGAAAGTTTATTTTTAATAATTAAAGACTTCAATGTTAATAAAAAAAAAATATTAAAAATTATTAATTAAGGATAAACTAGTTTATTCAAAAAATTATTGAAGGTATATATATATATATATATATATATATATATATATATATGCAATCAAATGAATTCTTTGCAGTTTTACATAATCTTAAAAAATCATATTAGTTATTGAGTCATATCATTTTCTTTATTGAAAGTAGAATATATTTTTTTCTACAACTACCAAATAGTTTCAAACATCTTGAAAAAAATCATGGATCAAGGCAACTATCTTTTGGGTTTAATTGAGTTTTATATTAGAGGAGGGATCCACTTATATTAGTGTAAAACTAATTTGATTTAACACACTTTCGAAACTTTTTATACGATTTATATTTGTTTAATTCGACCGTCTTATTTTATATTCTATTTACGTAAATCATGCACGTCGAGTTTCAAGTAAATTAAAAATGTCTAACTATTTGTTTGATGTAAAAAACTTTCAACCGTTAAATATATATTGAAAAAAACAGTATTGTCAATCGATATGATAAAGATATCGAATCGATTCGAAACTTTACATGCACGACGAGTACAATTATATTGTTAAATTCAACGGTCGGTTTGTTAAAATATAAATTGTATAAAAAGTTACGAAAGTGTGTAAAACTAAACTAATTTTACATTAATATAAGTAAATCCCTCTTTTTATGAGTATGAATATTATAGTTTTATTTTTATTAGAGTTTCTTACTGATCTTATTATAACAATGTAAAACACTTAAACTTTTTTTCCTTTGTCATAAAACGATATATTTAACAATTTAAAAGACACAAATTTCACGATTTAAGCTTTAAAATATTTACCATTAAAAGCTATTGTATATTAAAATTGTGATTTGTGTTGGCAGCTCTGATTTTTTTTAATCAATTTTTCCTATCAATTATACATAAATTGTGTTGGCATAATATAATCCTAAATTCAAGTAAAAAAAAATCTAACTTCTTCAAGACACGAAGTTATTATGATTTGGGATGCATCACCATCTCAAAGCAGCAGCTGGAGTATGAGAAAGATCCTGCATTTGAGAAGCACTGCAATTAGATTCTTGCAGCAAAAGGAGCAAAAGCTGCTTTGGAAGACAGCAGGCACCACTTACTCTACTGCTACTGTATGGGAAGAGATTAGACCGAAGAAAATGAAGGTTCCTTGGCATCGTCTTATTTGGTGCAAACCCCATATTCCCAAGCATGCTGTTATAGCTTGGATGGCCATCCTAGACAGGTTGCCAACTAAAGACAAACTCATAGGGATCTCGGTTAATGGCACATGTGGGCTCTGTAAGCAAGCTGCTGAGACAAGAGACCACCTGTTTTTTAGCTGCAACTACTCCAAGCTGGTTTGGAAACAAGTGTTGCAGCTATGTGGTCTCCATCGAACGGTTGAGGACTAGAACTGGGAGATTCATTGGGCAGTGACAAAAATGAAAGGCAAGACACTTATTTCTTTAGTGCTGAAAGTGGCATGGGCTACCTATATATACCAGATTTGGCAAGAAAGGAACATGAGGATCAATCAAAATCGGGAGCTCCTGGAAGAACAGATTCTCCATATGATCAAGGAAAACATAAGAATGAGGTTTGCTGGCTTGAGGGGCATCGTTAAGGACACAATCAACAAGAAACTTAGTGAAACCTGGGGCTTGCAGGAATCCATATTCACTGATAACAGACGATAGTTTTATTATACTGTTTTGATTGTAATTTTGTTGTCCTTTTGATTATGTTCATAGCTGAAATTGTATTGATTGTAGCAGGTTTTGCCTGCTCTTTGGATAATAATACACATTACTTATCCAAAAAAAGAAGTTATCATGATTTGATGGCGAAATTTTAGCAAAAACATTAAACCAAAATGTCAAAGATGTGTGTTTCCATTAACAGGAAAAAGAAATTTTGGCCCCTCCAATAAAGAAAACATCATCAAGAAATAAAAGATAAAATAGGAATAATAAATAAATGGAAGGAAGGAAGATAGTATTGAATATGTAAACTTTTATGCAAACTAGAGGATGCCCGCGCTTCGCTGCGGCGGATATGTAAAAAATGAATATTTAAATACTGTAATGCAACAAATTTAAAGGGATACATATCTTAAACAATTACCTCTAAATTTTTTTTAGCTGTAGAACCCAATTTTTACAAGTTTGCTAGATGCATACTTTATATGCCAAAGAATGAAAGAAAAGAAAGCATTGTAGATCAAGGAATACGTGTTCAAATGCTGATGATTGTCCAACCCAAAAGGTTGCATTTTTTTTTTTTTCCATTAAAGGTTGAGTAGTCGATTAAGACATGTTCCAGTATAAAACCAATAAAGCAAACAAATTGCAGCAATTAAAATATTGTTAATTCAATTGCAGAATTAAAACCAACCTGAACCATTTTCACTTCCTTTATTGCCTCTCTAACTGATACGGAATGAATTAAGCTTGGCATGAGCATTGCAGGTGGTTCACCAGAAGTCTAACTGAATATGCCACCAAGTCCTCCAACAGAATACTCAGAACCAGTTTTCTTGCGACAAGAACCTGGCTGTGAAAAAAAAAAAATCAGATTTTTGTTCTAGAGCCTAAAGTTCAAAAGATTAGGAAAGGTAATTACTTTGGGAAGATTTTCCCTTCTCTGAGATAGAGCCAATCATTTGTGTACTCATCAAATTCAGCTATCATTGCAATCACATATGCAACACCTCTCTGGAAAAATCTTTCCTGCACCCAAAAAATTCCTTGGCATCCGTTAAAAATAGGCTAAAATATCAAAATAAGGGCATAGTTTAAGCATAAACCAACCTGATACACGATGACTGATCCATACAATCTGATGAAGAAACTCGAAAAAATAGCCATTAATATGCTCCCAATGACTACAATTGACCATAAAAGGATTGTCAAACCAGCAATGGGATGCAAACTGTTTCAAGGAATGGGCCTTCTCTGCTAATTAGATCATGCATCAGTCGAAACCATCCCCTAAATAACATGTATGGACTCTTAACTATGGCAATTATAGTGTGAAAGGGAATATCCACTATCAAATTTTAGCAAAGGGATACCAAAAGCCATGTTTAGGCTTATGAGGAGTGCATGGATGGAATCAATTGGAAACCCCAAACAATTGAAAACCTAAGATCAATTGGGAAAAACCCAAACAAACACAAACCTCCCTTGCTCTACACAGATTAAAAAAACCAACTTTGAAAAGAAAAAAAAAAAAGTAAGCTCCAAAACCCAATATAACAGCTGACATAAACAGAGAATAAAGTTTGGCAAAAGAAAAACATGGAGCAGAGAAAATAGAAAACTCAAAAGAGCAAAAATAGAAACATGCAAGAACGAAAGAAAGAAGCAAACATGCAAGCAAAGATATTGCAGTCTGTCTGCTTGGTCACCTCCATTGCTATGCTATCTCCTTTGCCGAAACCACTTCTCTGCCATGCTCCCAGAATGTAAAAGAAACAGCATAAACCAATCACAATAAATATAGATAGTGAGCTTCGTGTTTTGTTGCCTGATGGATTGTGCTTGGATACCATGATTAGAGTAGAACAAATTCCCTAAAGCACACCTGTGAAGAGAAGTTAGAACATAATGATTTTCCATGGATAAACAACATAAACTTAGAGCTAAATATCAATATATTTAAAAGAAACTATTTATAAAATTCCAATTATGTAACTTCTCTCAATGATACAGTACACTTGCTTCAACTAATAAATAAAAAGATTAAATCAGAAGCCAAATGTGAAAAGGTAACAGGAGATAAAATAAAATTAAAAATCTTAGGGATTAGATCTATTTAATCTCAATGAAATGACAGATATATGTTTTTTCCTAAACACAAAGTTTGCATAAGAAATAAATAAAGTAAAATATAATTTCACCTTTGCAGCTAATAACTTTTCAAAATAACCAAAGTCAACAAAAACAAAGGATTTAGTGTGACGCTCATCATCAGCAATTTTGTATTTTCAGAATTTATAATCACAATATAAAAAAGAGTTACAAAAAGTTTTCACTTAACTGACTCACAAAAATTTATAAAAAAAAAAAAACTAAAATATTGAGAAAAAAAACCCTAAAGTTTTCACTTAGTGCCAACGTAACCTTGAAGGTGCTAACTCATTGAGAAGAAAATTTTTCTTTTTCTCCATTCATCCCATTTAGGTAATCATTATGAAACAGAAACAGGAATATTAGAGTGAGACAGAGTCATCTTCTCTGGAAATATATGCCTACACTCCATACATGGGCCTATATATATATATATATATATATATATATATATATATATATATAATCTTTAATACGAAAAGTGGAAGTCTGCTTCTTCAACAATTACTAACATGCATGTTTCAATTGATTGTTGTAGGAATCAAATAATGTATTTTCTCTTCTCAATCCTATTAACAAACCTATACATCTGATGATTGTTTCCATACGAAGGCCTTGCTAAGTTTTGTATCTTCAGAATTTATAACCACAATATAAGAAGAGTTACAAAAAGTTTTCACTTAGCTGCCTCACAAAAATTTATAAAAAAGAAATCAAAATATTGAAGAAAAAACCCAAAAACAGAATAAATATAAAAGCATAGTGCCCTAGAATTTCATTCGTACATTTCATCAAACACTATATTTACAAAGTGACATACAAATCAAACTTGTTAAAATTGACATCCCAACCAACAAAACACACATTATTCACTGATTTTACTTTACAAATTTAATGAAAAACCTATACTGAAGAAGAACACAATATCATAGAATTAAATGCTAAGAACCATTATAAGCTTGCATGCAAGAAATTACATACAAAATGGGGAAAAAATAGTAAAAAATATACTAAAACTCACATGCATGCAAATGAAGCCCCTGATACAAATGGCAGAAAACCCAAAACAAAACCCACCAAAGCCCCTAAAAAAAGACACCCAAAACAAACCAATAAAAAACACATGTGCCACTGAAAACCTCACTCTAGTTGTACCTCCACCGTCGCCGTCGTTCATTCCTCCATTTTTTCGACCCAAACCTTGTCTGTATTCAGTGCCCCCAAGCAAAACCCGAAAACCCAACAAATCTGAAAAACAAATTGTAAGCCAAAATCCCTTATGAGCTTCGCCAAATAACCCCAAATCGGACTCTTTTTCTTTCTTTTTTCTCTTCCTCTCTTCTTCTCTTTTTCCCTCTTTTTTTTTTCTTTTCTCCCCGTCGCAGAACTATTCTTTCTCTCTCTTCTTTCTTCCACTTACTCAAAAGTCAAAGTTTACCCAAATTTAACATATAATTCCCTAATTAACCCTCAATTCATAATTAATATCTAAGCTGAGTTGTCATTAAAACAATGCCATTCAATTCCAAATTCAGCAATCTTATTCAATTTGAGGACAAAATTATACATTGGCAGCATTATAGTTTTATTTGAGGTGACTATAAAATTTATTTCAAAATCAATAACTCAATAAATTATGTGATAAAATATGAATTTACATTAATTTTATGAAGTTATTCAAAATTAGTTTAATGAATTTAAATTAAAGAATAAAATTTTAAAGCTATAAGAAAATATTTCAAAAAATAATTGAATAAGGATTCATTTGAATTAGCTAATCGCACCAGGTGCAGTTTTATTAGTGGATCCCTTAAGAAATTAATGGACTTAGACCTCAATCATGGTAATGACTTTATTGAATAATGTAATATTACAAATTACTGAAAATAATATGGTTACTGTTTTTTGAAGTTCGTAATTTACCCAAACCCTATTTAATTAAGAGTTTGTATTTGATGTACTGACAGTATATAAGATTCATACATTGTCAGTGAATCAAAACATGATACGTCATTAATGAACGAACTAAAAACAAGGAAGGACTTATAAATAAATATTAATAAGGTGTCTTGTTTCTTTCTGTTTCGATTTTTATATTTATTTATAGGTCTTTCCTTGTTTTTTAGTTTATTCATTAATGACGTGTCATATTTTGATTCACTGACAGTTTATAGATCTTATACACTATCAGTGCATAAAATATAAACTCTATTAATTAATTCATTTGAGGAGGATATTATGTATCTAAGTCTTCCAAAACCTGCAATTTTCAAAAATCTGCCAATAACATACATACCATCTGAACTAATACTCAATTGACAATATTATGCTACTTTTTGATTTGCTATATAGCCACCATAATAATCTCACAAAATTAAGATTAAACTCGATCTCAAGCAATATCTGTATCTAAACAATATACAAGATGGTGCAATATGTTATGGAAAATAAGAAACTAATTATTTGAAGCGGTTATAGTTGGATCATCGTTGAAACTAAGAACAAAAAAAATTCTACATTTCTAGTCATACCTGTGTCTCATCAGTGCAAGAATAAACCGGGAAAAACATTGATAGTTTCTGCTGTAAAAACAGCCAAGGGTGAAGATATTAATGCTAATTATATAAGGAAAGACAAGTTCAAGATGAAGTTAACGAGAAAAACATAATAAAGTAAAACATGAAAATTAGCTTAGGAATGAATCCGAGACTTAGTTCAATTAATTCATGGAATCATATTTAAAATGTGGCATTCAAATTTGAGATTTGAATTTTAACATCTCCAACATGTAAAATGATGACGCACCATAAAAAGATATACCCTAGGGAGCAATGAAGCTGAAATTGAGAAAAATATATATATGTAAGCAGTAAAAAAAGAACAACATGAGGAAGAGTTTGGAAAGCAAATTAGAAGAGTTGTGGAAATTAAGTGATATTGGCGCGGCTCAATCTGAGATCGTATTTTACGACTGAATCCATGCGTAAATCCGTCTTCGGATTGAACCTCACCAACATCGCTTTCTTTTTCTTTCTTTTTTTTTCCTTCCCAAGCAACCAGCAATTAAAGTTTTCTCGTGACATGAAAAAAAAAAAAAAAAAAAAGGAAAAAGGCAAAGAAAAATCAAAATAAAGCTCCCGAATGATCATCCCACGAATGCAACGAGAAACACCCCACGATCGATGTTAAAGAGTTTGTACTGGCTTTGAAGCTTTTATATACTTTCAATGCCTGCAGGTATCGCCCTTACCAACCAACAAGAAGAAGAAAAAAAAAAAGTACTTGAATAAAGAATATGGCCCCATGACAATAAAATTGATCTTTTTTCAGTGTCCCAGCTCTGTTAGGGCAAAAGATGCCTAGCTTCATGGAGTAGAAGGTGGAGATGGTGGTTTTGTTGGTGGTTAATTGGGAATGATAATGAAAAAGTGGGATCTCAAAATCATGATTTTTATTCCTTGATTAATTGAGTCAAAATCAAGGCAATAATTTGATGCAAAACTGTTACTGTGTCTAGTCAATGAAATTAATTATGAGGAAAAAGAAAAAGAATGGGATAAAAGAAATTAGAGCAGAGGAAAAAACCAGCTAAACCAATTATTATCCAAAAACAAGATAGGGAAAACACAGTAAAATATGATGTTTCTCGGTGCACTAAGACATAACATGTCGATATTTAGGAATATTGAGAAAACAAAAAAGACAAATGAAAGAGACATTCTTCTGTTTACTATTGATTAAAAGTCTTATGGTAAACCTCAAAGTTTTCAGCAAACTATACTTTAAAGCATTAATGATCACTGCTGTTCATCATGGAATACCACTCAAATCAATCAAAAACAAGGCATGTTTTTCAAAGGGTTTAAATCAATTAGGGTTCAAAAGAGAAGAAAACAAAACAAAAGGAAGTGATAAGATTGTCAACAATGATCAATATGTGAACAAAACCAACAACCATTATAAGTTAAATAACTTTATTTGATGCACGAGAGAAGAATTACGATACGGGGTCGACAAGAGATAAGGATTTAAATATCGATCACAATCCAATATTACGATTATTATTTTATGATTTTGATTTTTTCTGTTGTCAACAACTACCAAAGAGAGAAAAGAGATTGAGATTAGAATTTGAGTTGAAGAAGGGAATTAAGGGGGTGGGGGAGGTTTTGCCTCGGGACGGGGAGGTGAAGAAGGTGAGGGAAATGATGTCAAGAGGGAGCAAATTAAGCTTACTTTTTAGGGTTTTCCATGCTTAGTTTGTACTCAATAAAAATCAAATTCCTTCTCTTGCGCATGCACCTGAAAATATTCTCCTCCACAAAAAAAACCTTCAAACAAAACAACTCCTTTTTTACTCTACCTTCTTTTTTCTTTCTTTCTAGATTTATATTGTATTGTTTTTAACTACCCCACCTTTCTGTATCATGCTTGCGCGCATTTGATTAATAAAGTGAACATATATTGCTGAAGAGAGAATAAGATATTTGGCTTATATGTACATATCCGTATAAACAAAACTATATCTATATATACATGGCTACTATACTATATATTGATTGAAATATTCGGGTCCATCTTTTCTCTATTATTTTTTAATACAGATTTAATCAACATTCAGAAGTATGACTTCCACCATTCATGATTGAATCATACACACAAAGTGATCTTTTTGTTATGCATAATTATTAGGACAATGCTACATGCATTCATTTCATACACTTATTTTACATATTTTTTATTCTAAGAATTTAAGTGAAAATATTAAAATTTTTTATGAATTATAATAGAATTTTAAATATGAGTGTATAAAATGAGTGTCGTAGATGAGTGCATATAGTTTTTTTTTCATAATTATTAAGTTAATATACATTCTCTTTCAGCAGCTTATACTAATCTAATTTAAAATTTTGAGTTCATTATAGATACGTGATTATAAAAAAAAGATTGTATAAAACGATTATTTCACGTCAGTACATATCTCTTCCATTTAAATCATGTCACGTAATCAGATTTTAAAAAAACTCAATTATTTATTACACATTATATGTAATAATTAAATAATAAATATTTATTTTAACAATTCATTAATAATTTTTGTAATAAATAATTAATTTTTTTTAAAAAATTGATTACGTGATATGATTTTAATAATATAAAAATATATATTGACGAGAAGTAATCGTTACATACAATATTATTATGTGATTATAATAGACTCTTATACGTATGTATAATTAGATTCATACAAATTGTAGAAAACTGGACTAACACTAGAAACATTGGAAGTTTTCACTACCCTTCTTCATCTCTTAGGCTATCCCAATGAGTGCCATCCACTTGGCTATATAGAAAAAGGATTTGTCACTAAATATTGGGGGAGAGAGAGTGTGAGAGATAGGGCGGGGAATCTTGGGAACAGGAGTGCAGAATGTCAGCCAAGGGAACTGTCTAGTCTAGACTCTAGAGTAGAAGTTTCCGAGCACGTACAAAGTTGTTTGCAAAAAAAAAGACCTTTTTAATTTTTATATGAATTTTATTAATAAATGATTTTAGGACATTTTTTAAAGATATTATATATAATAATATTTACATTTAATATATTGAAAATGATGAATAAAATTATCAAATTTTATATTTAATATAATATTTTTACTATAAATAATATATTAACTAATCTTAAAAAAATATGTTAAGAACACTCGTTAACAAAAATTTTTTATATATATATATATATAAAGCACATAGCAATTAGCGAATAGGCAAGATTTGTCACTTGCCAACAACCCAAAGCGGAGACACCGGCGCTAAAGGAGCCCTGCCTTGGGCCTGCGCTAGGGAACACACTCCTTGGGTTTTGCGTACCCCTTTTTTTCCCTTTCTTTTAAAGGGGGGTGGGGCCGGGGGGGTCAGTCAGGCCACTCTTTCTTCTTCTTCTCTTTAAAGATTTTGGGAACTGTTAAAAAAAAAAAAAGTCATTCGTCTCACACAGTCATGATTTTGGGCGATAAGTTCGCGTGTCACTACCAAAATAGATTCCCCCACGCCTTAAACCATCCTCATTCTACTTTGTCACCAGATCCTAGGACTTTTTTTTTTCTTCTCATTTTTTGCTTATTCTTAGCCTCAAGACTATGGACGAGGAGAGGTCAAAAGCTATACTATAGCATAAACTTTAGCTTCTTTTTTTTAATCTTTCATTTCTCATTATTTTTTATACTTTTGAACCACCACATGCTTTATACGTGTGACAAAAATTACAATTTCAAGTGAAGGGATAAACAAAAATATATTTTTTATTAAAAAAAATCGAATTTTAGTCTTTTAGTAGGGACATGCATCAACCATTTACTCCAATGTTGAGACAATATAAATAAAATTGATATAACAAGAAATAATGTAATTATTAAATTACAACTTGCTTTTTTTTTTTTTTATTACAGATCAAAGAATTTACTTGGGAATAAAACAATGGTATATATATTCTACAGATTCTGCAAATGAAGAGTGGGAACATAGATTTCCAAGGTTGGATTGATGATATTGAAAGTCTTGATTAAAGGGGTGGGACAAAGAGACACCCATGTTTCTACTCATGCATAGATTTCTTGAAGTTGTATAATCCATGTTGGCTTTTATTCTTTTATCTGGAAAAGCAAACATACTTTCTTAGCATCTCTCCAATGAAGAGAGTAGTTGAATGAATTTTGATTTTTGAAGTTTCCTCTATTTTTTTTTTCTCTCTCTTTTGTTTTATCAATGGAAAGATTAGAGGATTTCTCCGGCTTAATGTACCCATTCGGAACAAAATAATAATAATAAAAAAATAAAATGGAACTTTCTTTAAGTAAAAACTTTGATCAGACTATTTTTTTTAATTAATCAACTTTGATCGGACTAAACACCAAGATCAACGGTATCATGAATAGATATAATAATTCGTGTATTTGTATTATATTTGTGTTATTTTCATGTATCATAATTATGTTTAAGACATTATATATTTATATAAAATTTTAACACGTTTGTATATTTATGTCGTGTTTATATTATTTTTTCGTATGTATTATATTTTATATTTTAATTATTTTTCGTACCATGTATTCGTGTTGTATCTAAAATTATCAAATTTAATTATGAAGCATAGTCAACAAAAGAAGTTGATGACCTTTTCTAGCTCTCTGATAGGAAGGGTGTCATGAAAGTGCATTTGAGAACATTGAAGCAAGATTTAAGCTTTAACAAAATGAGGGTGATGGGTATGTTTCAATCATGCAAGGCAACTAGGTCAAACTCGGTTGTCAGCTTGTGGAGACAAGAAAGACACACCTCTCTCTTCAGGAACTCGAGTTTGCTACCCATCTATACCTCTCTCTCTCTCTCTCTCTCTCTCTCTCTCTCTCTCTTACCTTAATTGCTAGTACTATTTACGCTTGTAGTATTCGAATTGAGAATTCTCTGTCCACACCACACATGGGAGAGAGCAGGGGTTACCTCCTAGAATCCCCCCCACAAAAAAAAAAAATATTTGCTCCGCGATAAGTGGATAGCAGAAGCCTTTTGCTTTGTAAAAGATTGAGGCAGAAATGGACACAATTTCACCTTTTATGGGGGACTAAAGGGACACCTGAACTGTCCCGAGTCAGTGGGCACACCATAGCAAAGCAGGAAAAAAAGAAAGAAAAGAAATTAGTTCATGAATTGTCGATACGTTATAATAATGTCTCTAACTGTCAGAACAATGGTAGCGATATTCTGCTTTGAACAGAAGAAACGATAAGTTCTTGCAGTAAAAGAAAGCTGGTGAGTGTTGCAACACATGAAAAGAACTTTAAGATCTCTTACCGTTAATGGAAATGAATGTTGTCCAAGATTTATCCTTAGTAAGTAGTCTTGTAAACGAATAACTAAAACATCCACCTAAAAGATGCCAAGGTCCAAAAAAGGAAACTGAATTCTGAAATTTTGTGAAATCAAAATTTCTTTTTGAATAGTTAAATATTTGTCATTCTATGATCAGCTAGAAGAAGAAATTAATGTTCTTTAGAATCCACCAATTTCCTGTGTTGATGACACTGAAGAGCCCCTGTTCCTCTTATACACACCTAAATGCTTGCCTCTTTGTGCAGGGAACTTTGACCATGGAAGACATTCATGTGTGCTCTAGAATATTGATCTTTGAATAAAAAATTTGCAAATGGTAAGGATAGCAGTAATTGGCCATTAGATTATTTACCTCAAGTATGAGGCTCTCAAGCAGCGGCCATGTGTTTATTTTCCTTTGAGTTTACAGTACGCGTACAAACATGATCCCAAAAACCCAAGAGATTGGCCAACAACATTCATCTGAAAAGCAAGAAACAGGAAAGTAGGTGACATAACTATGCCAGGTTAACTGAGACTTTTCATTTTACGGGCCCTGCAAAACTCTTTGACAGTGAGTAGGAGCCCATACTCACCAAATCAAATGGAAGCCCACCAAACAATAGCCATCCCAGTCCAATAGTAAAAAAATCCTACCACAATACAATTAAGCGTCACCAAAATTCTAGGCCGATCTATTGCAAATAGAGACCAAATAAAAACCATTAAGTTCATAAGAAAAACAGAATATTTTTAACCATGCATATCGGATCGGTGTCTTCTCAAGAATCATATTTCATGAAATGTGATTTCTAAAAATGTAATTTTTGAGAATGTGATTCTTGAAAATGTAACTTTACAGCGTTTGGCATACATGAGAAAGTGCTGATTAAAATATTAGAAATGTGATGGTAATTTTCGAAATTACCTTTATAAAAAAAAATGTAAATTTTATTAATTTTAAAAATTTTAAATGATATTTATTATTAACAAATATTTGTACTAAATATTTAAAAATAATATTTTATTGATAATTTGAGTTACTTTTAAGATAAAAAATATTTATTAATAATAAATTTTTGAAATTACTCTCATGTAATTGAAAAATTTAAAGACTTGATGCAAATTAAATATTATTTAAATATATTTTAATGATATTTATTATTAACAAACATTTATACTAAATATTTAAAAATAATATTTTAATTGATAATTTGAATTATTTTTATGATAAAAATTATTTGTTAATAATAAATTTTCGAAATTACTTTCATGTAATTGAAAAGTTAAAAGACTATATGAAAATTAAATATTATTTAAATATTTTAATGATATTTATTATTAACAAACATTTGTACTAAATATTTAAAAATAAAATTTCAATTGATAATTTGAGTTACTTTTATGATAAAAAAAATTTTGTTAATAATAAATTTTCGAAGTTACTCTCAAGTAATTGAAAAATTAAAAAGATGGATGCAAATTAAATATTATTTAAATATTTCAATAATATTTATTATTAATAAATATTTGTTACATTCCTTAGCAGTTTTTAAATCTTTGTATTAAATATTTTAAAATAATATTTCAATTGATAATTTTAAATCAAATAGGAAGAGGATAATTTTGTGTTAACATTTTTTTAACTTTCCAACTACATGGGAAAGTTACTTTCTCATCAATTCTCATGAGAATCACATTCCAATACTTATGGGCTCTAAGGAGCCCCAGGAAAGTGAGCAGTTTTTAGCATATCAAACATGAGAATCACATTCCCATCAATTACTTTTCATGAAAAGTGATCACTTTCTATCATACCAAACGCTTTTTAAAAGTTGAAGCTACACTGTTTTTCCCTTCTATGAGATGACTTTTAAGTCCTTAAACAGCCATCCAATCGTGATTGGTGAACTTTGTAGACATTCAAGAAACTGAATACAAGCCCAGACAATTCATTGCTGCAGCTTAAAATTAGTTTAGACAGACAACTAAAAGTTTCAGGCACAGTGGTCTAGTGGTCTCCAAAATGGTTCACCCCATTTGAGCCTTCAACCCCTCTCCCATAAAATTTCTTCCGTCCCAACATATTAAAAAATGAGAATCACTCTTTACAGTGACAAAACGAATGAAACATCAAAGCCACTGACTGCATTACGTAAAATTAACATCAAACGGACAAATATGTTATATTAAACCAAAGCTAGAATAAGAGATCACACCTTCAAATTGCCACATATTGTCTGTGTCAGAGCTGAATTGAGTGTTGTATTCAAGAATACATAATAATTTATCAGGAAAGCCATGATACAAGAGAGAAGCATCACAACCTGCATAACATTCAAATGATTAAAGTGTAAAAGAGTTAAATGCTATAAAGTTTTTCTAATCTCATTCATAATAGTTATTCATTAGGGTCGGTACAATCTTGGCGTAACTTAATAGAATCTATGAAATTTGCCTAAAAGAGTTAACAAAAGAAAGGAGTCTGAAGGAAAACTGTTAAGAAAAGCTTTTTAGCCAGGGAAAGCAATAAAACCAAGTCTGCATGACACACAAGATCGGTAATTAACAGTTTAACACCAACAAGAAAAAGTTGCTGAACAAGCAAAAACAAACAATATGATCAACTAACCTCCAAACATAATAAAGTAGGAAAATTTTGAGGTTAAGGTAAGAAAGTTGATTGACATGGAATTTTTATTTTTATTTTTTAAAATGAAATAGACATGAAAAAGTAGTGAAGACCAAACCAGCAAGACTTGAATAAGTAGCAATGACAGCAAAAAAGAAAGGAAGGGACATGAAGTAAAACAGACAATGGATGGTAACTGCATATCTTAATGACATGTTGCAGCTTTAACAAGATTTCTAGGTTGCGTTTGGAAACTTGGATTTCAAAAGATGAATTTGGATTTAAAAAATAGTGTAAATTGTGTAGACACATGTAAATGTAACATTGATGATTATTTTTCAAATCCATGGATTTGTTAGATGCTTATTTAGTGGTGAATTTGAAATACCTATAGCTATTTGTGAATTTGAAATTCATGTTTTTATACCTTTCAAATATATAATCATACTGAATCTTAACTAATTTATACATTATGTATGCATTTCATTCTCACAATTTATATAGCAATGAAATCCAAATCTATTTTTTCAAATTCATGTTTCCAAACATAAAACTAATGTATTCTATCAGCAGTATTTCCCATTCTGGCAAGTCAACAAGTTAGAATAAACCATCCAATTAATCAAATTGGGATAGGTATTATAGCTGAGAACTTTTTTTGATGGATTATAGCTGAGAACTAAGCAGGAGTATTACTAGATGGATTTGCAAAATAGCTAACAACGAATGCACTTACTTTCTGAACAACATCGTGAGGAAAAGGATACACAGTAATAGAGAAATTATTTTGTGAAAAGGAAGCACCTGGAACCCTCTAGAATATAGATAAGCGAAGCTCATCATCGCTACAAGGTCACCTTTGAATGATGTCCAAAATAACAAGATTGGTGCACAAATTATTCCTTCAAGAATCAATAAAAATTTCGTAGAAGTTCAGATAAGCCTAATTTGTAACTTTTTAGATGGACAAGGATATAAGAACAATTCTGTTAGTCGTTTAATTTTACCATTGCACCACATAAGGCCAAAGCTATTGAGGCCACTGGATTTACCTAAAAAGTTTGAGAATATTCACAAATAAATAGAAAGAAATTAACATTCTATGGGAGATAAAGAAGAGACAAAAATGGGATAATACCAATACGTGCAATGGAAGCAAGATATATTGCTGAGCAGATGTTTGCCATAAAAACAATGGAATAGCTATAGGCATCAAATGACAAGTCGCGAGCTCCAGCAACAAATGCACCAAGTATAATTATCCCCACACTGATGAAATCCTTGGATTGCCATTAAAAAAGTTATTAGTCAAAATTTTGAACATTCAACATAGTGATGTATAAAAGACAACATATCATATAAAAAATTGCAAGAACATGAAAACTATAGCTATCAAAATTTCTCTAGAAAATGACACCTTGTTTTGTTTTCACGCTTAAAACAGCTTGAGGAATTTTGAAACAGAATATGAACCTAATATATTAAATACTTTTTGCACCTCAAGCAAACTTAAATTTTAAAAATCCAGAATCACTCAAAAATTCCTATAATAAACTACAAAATGTACCTGAGAAATAAAAGCAACCAAAGCATCATAGTATTTTTTTGTGCATATGGGAAAAAATCCAAGAAATGAAATTAAAGTATGTTGGAGGGCTAAAAAAGTTCATATTTGTTAGATCAATCTTCATATCAATATTGTGCACAAAGTCTAACAGATTAATAGCTTCAACCTTACGCCTATTCTGATGTGGAAAAAGGAAGCAAAAATCCACTTTAGCAGCACGTTATTATTTTATCCATGTTCTTTCTATCACCACTTCCCTTCCTGAAATCAAAATTTATTTTCAATTACCTTCTGAAAGTAATCTTTCATGTCTACTAAAACAATTTTTTTCCATCCTTTTTCTACATTTTCATCCACCCACTCAGTTGCCTCCTTGTGCAATCTCATAGAACTTGTAGATATAATACGACACTGCTGGGTCTAAGTATCACATTCATACTGCAAGCAGATACCAACAAAAGTATCTCTGTTCACATACAGAGAACTCATTAAAGGTCATAAAATTGCATTTGGAAAACTAAATTCTCCAAGATAAACTTAATCAGGACAACAAATTTTAACTGTTCTCTAGGGCAGTTTTACATTTTCACACCTAATAACTATTTGTCAAATGTCATGTCACCTTTTTCGAGAATATAACCATAATTGCAGAAACAAATGTTGCCATTATCATATAATATGCATACCACTGTGCCCCAGTTGTCTAAACTTAATTCTTCCCGTCAACCACAATATTCAAAAGTGAAACTTCGTATTTGTGCAAGACATGAGAGCTCAAAATGGCAGGAATGCTCTGAACTTTGTAAATATAAAAGCAACGCATTCTTTTTTATGATGCAGAACTCTAAGGAATCCCAGTTGTCTAAAACTTAAATCCTCCTATCAACCACAATATTCAAAAGTGAAACTTCAGACATGAGAGCTCAGAATGGAAGGAATGCTCTGAACTTTGTAAATATAAAAGCAATGAATTCTTATTAATGATGCAGAACTCTAAAGAAATCCCAGTTGTCTAAACTTAATTCTTCCCGTAAACCACAATATTCGAAAGTGAAACTTCATTATGTGTGCAAGACATGAGAGCTCAAAATGGCAGGAATGTTTCGAACATTGTAAGTATAAAAGAAAGGCATTCTTATTTATGATGCAGAGGGTGGATGCACCACATAGCCCAGATGCCATGCATGCGAATGCCTTAAGTACAATGAATGACCCGACTGTTAGACGAATAGCATATAAAAGGGCTCCATACCTGCCAATGACATATGATGCGTGTTTCCGCCCTGTCAAAAGATACTCCACAATCATGGTAAAAGCCACAGTAGTCCGCCTTAAGGTGGTGTACATAGAAACATTTATGCCACGAACAGATTCCATGGAGATTAACTTTAACCAGACAAGCAAGTAAAAGGGAACAATTAGAAGAAAGATTAAAGTTTCACCAAGCACACATAAAAGTGAATATCCACCCTCTAATACATACCATGTATAGCAAATATGAAACTGCCAGAGGGAGGGTATGAATCAATGTCTTCAATGGTATTAAGGTTATTGGGTTGCTAATGATGCTTTGTGGCTCCCTCTCTGTGAAAGAGATGATCTTCCAGCGTTTCATGGCATAGAGAAATGCACACGAACATAGCATCTAAATACACATAAGAGTAACTTGATTTGTAAACTAATAAGAGAAGGCCAAATTTACTGCATTGTGGTTCAATTGTCAAACTCCAAATGTCAGACAGGGTGCAAGAACTGAACTCTAAACAACATGAATTTGAAAGAAATTAAATAGAAAATTGTCAAACTGAATTTCTAAAAATGATAATGATTGATTTATGAACTGTCAAAAGATAACAAAACACCCAAAATACATGTAAAACCTAGTTATTGCAGACAAAAGTATGTCTAGCTTTTTTTTTATGAGAAGAAAAAAGGATGGGATAGGGGGTTATACAAGTAAAGGAAGGTGATTTTGGATCTTTTTCATGCACTTTTTCAATCATGCAAAAATTATAAGGGAAAACATACTACTACCGTAATTCCATGATCCTTTACCTCAATATATATCATTGATTTTTCAAAAAGTTCAACAGTTACTGCAGTTTGCTGATGGTTCAATCTAGTATTTTAGTAGAGGATAGTTATCAATTAATTTGCCAAGTTAGTTCAAGTAAGTCAAAGATCTCTTTTCTCTTTATAACCTTTCAAGAGAATGTCATGGGTATTTGAACCTTTATGTTGTAACGCGAATGAAGAGTTCTCTAGATATCATGCAGGCTAAGCACTTCAAAGACCAGATCAGAATGGCGCATGCTATGAGACAAAAGGTAATTCAAAAGTGACAAAAATGCAGTAAAAAGTGCCCAATAAACTGAAAATAGGACAGAAAATGACATTGACATGACTGAGAAACTGTAAGGGAGGAGGGGAATGTCAAATTGGATGAGAACTTCCTGATACAGATAGAAAACAGAAATCTTCATTTTGTTTCACACTGAAGCTTCAGAAACAATATGTCCAGTGCAAAGAATTAGGATTTTTAAACTAGAAATCTGAAGATATCTTCCAATTGAACACTTGAATAACTGATTGCTATTGGTTCCATAAGGTACTCAAAAATAAGAAATCCTTCTCTCTTTATTTCTTTATTTATTTTTTGGGAAAATTAACAAGCAAATTCACACATATTTTAAGTGAGAGAGCTTCAACTTTCAGAATCTACTTAGGATTGAAATTGTCATCAACCAGTTCTTTGATCTTTACCACTTTATTTCATTCACTTTTGTATATCTTGCTCTTTTCATGAAACTTTTTGAGGTTATATTCAACTATCCAGGAAAGGAAGTTAAGCTGCTAGCAATTGTTTATGCAGAAAATTGTCATTGAAAATCTTAAAAAATAAGATATTCTACAAGTCCTTCAACTGATAGAATATTTAACTATTCTACTAAGCAAACATACTTAGGCTAGCTCAGGAAACCAACTTAGCAAGTGATCTACCTGAAAAAGTGTGATCAAGTTTACATATGGAAAGCTGTAAGAAGAAAGGGCTGCTTTGTTGAACAGAACCAAGAGAACTGCTGAGAGAAAAGAAAAGCATGATTACAAAAGAGAAATTAGTAGTGTTCATGGAGAAAAGCTAATTAATCAAAAATGGCAAGCGAAGTGATTGAAGGTGTTTCAATAAATAACTAGAACCAGTTTTTTATCACCTTGTATCAAAATTACACAAAAAGCAAAGCTGAAAAGCCTGTAGCTTACAAGAAGCACAAACAGATAAGCAATTGGATGTTTATAATTGATGATAAACGCAGTGGCAACTATTCTCTCCCTCTCTTCTCTAATTCATGAAGGAATCCTCTTCAATTACATAATGACTAATTAGGAGGAAAAAATACATGACATTATGATCAGACATAGAGAGAAATGAAGAGAATCAAATACAATTTCCTCTTCCAATAATAAGTGATATCCACTAACATCATTCAAATAAAACAAACCAACACGGCAAAACTTTGTCAATACTCAATACTAAGACAAAATGTCCTCCAGAAAATTTTTGTCAGGTTTTTACAATTTCGGAAACTCCCTTCAATAGATTCAAAATCAGTTTGTTTGTTAATTGATCTTTGAATCATAAAAAGTATCCTCTCTCATCCACAACAAAAAAAGAAAAGAAAAGAAGAAGCCTCCATAATCCAACTTCTTCCCTCACTGAGTGAATGAGCAAAGTCAAGACCGTAACACTGACAATGAATACTTTTGTACATTTAACTCGAAATCACGACAGGGTGATTGATTATTTGATTATGTAATGAAATAAAAAGAAACAAAACAAAACAAACGGTTATTCTACTCTAGAATTCCTTCCACCAATCTAGATAGTTTCTTCGCAAAATTCTTATAAGAAAACTCGCAATTCTTCCAACGAATCAAATAAGCAGTACAACTTCATTTCATGAACATTTGATTCGTTCAATATATTATTTAACACCGTTTTAACCAGAAACTAATTTTTTTACACTAGTTCTAGTTTAGTATTATTGTTCTATACAAAATTGTTTTTCCGTGAAATTTAAATACTATTTATGAATTTTATAACGTGTCCATTTAACTCAATCTGTTAAGTTCATGATTCAATGTTTTTTTTCCTTGTTTACGTTCAAGTGTATGCTAGTTAGATTTATGAATTTTATAACGTGTCCATTTAACGTTTCCATAGTAGAATGATGATTTCTTTGTTGTACTCTAAAACTAAAAGTGATAAAAGAAATTTTCCAAGGAAACGAACAAACAAATTCTGACGTCATGCTACTGCTTTAATTTTCAAGGAAAAAAGCGAAAATGAATAAAGAATTAGTCCACTGAAAAAACGAAAAAGAAAAACAGCGAAAAGAAGAGAAGCTTTATAGGTGAAAATGCGGACAAGCAAAGAGAAAAAGATAAGAGTTTTAAAATTTTGAGACCTGCACTGAACATGTAGCCAAGAGCAGCGTGCGATCCTTTGTTGGACACGGCTGAGACAACGGCGGTTTCACGTCGGCGTTCGATTCTGGAGGGATCGATTAGTGGCAAACCTTCTTTCTTTATGGAATCCATGGCCGAATTTTCGAATTCGCTTTCTTTTAGAGAAAGGGAATATGTGGGAAAGAAGATTGAGAGCGACAGCAAGCAGTTCAGTAAGAATTGTCCTTTTATTGTGGAGAGAGAGAGAGAACTGAGAAGGAATATTTGAGTGGGCAGAGCCCGAGATTGCGTTGGACTGAGGGTCCACATTAAGTTAGGTCCCCGGTCCCACCCAAAGATATTACAAATAAAGATTTTGCTAATAGATATCCTTTGATTTAAGGGTAATTATTAAAATTAATTATTATTATTTATAATAATATTTTTAAATTATATTTAATAATTGATAGTTAATTTATGATTTTTAATGCATTATAAATTATAATTTATTTAATATGATAATTTTAAATGCATTTATTAACAAAACACTTTTAAAATTATTTTATATATAATAATATTTTCAAAGTATTGAAAATAATAAAAAATTATTAATTATTGTAATTAATATAATATTATCATAAGTAATATATTAATTAATTTTAAAAAATACCTTAAAATATTCATTTTTAAAATTTTATAAATAATAATAATTAATGATTTTTTCATTATCTTTTCATTAGTTTAATCCATACTTTTTAACTTATAATAGCATATAATATAAATAAAAAATTTGCTAACGAATATTTTTAATATATCATTAAACTAAATTAAATTAAATTAAATTAAATCAAATCAAAAAATTAATTAATTAATCAATTTTTAATTAAATAAATTTAATATAAAATTAAATTAAACCCGCAAACAGTGATTTTAATATCAAACATCAAAATTTCAAAACCTCTTTTTGACCATTAAACATTATTACAATTTTTTAAGAAAGGGAATTTGTAGCTATTCTTTAAATTTGAGAAAAAAAAAAAATCAATCAACTGAAATTTTGGGGTGCAATTTGTACCTTGGTCTTTGTATAAGGATCTAATATAAAAACGGGAGGGATCTAACTGCTTTCCTCCGAAACTATCCACATGTCTCGTTTACCTGTCAAATCAAGCGCACTAAAATAATTCACATGATGCATTAATTTCATATTAAAAAATATATATTAATCAGTAGCACTCATTAAGATAATATATATAAAAATATATTTAATGTATTGTTTTTTAATTTTATAAAAATAATATATTAAATATAAAATATTTTTTTTAAATGATAAAAAAATAATCTTTAACTAATGTTTATAGATATCGATTAAGCGAACTCTTGAAAAAAAAAAAAGATTTGTGGTATACATATGAATGTTGCATATTTAGATTTCATTTAACATTACTATTAGCATAATTTTTAAAGTAAAAAATTGTATTTTGTCGTAATCTCAATGTTAAATGGATAATTTTTTTTTTTTTTTACAATTAAAATAATAGTTTAACAATCCAAATAAAAAATCAAATAAAATAGAGTCTTTGCGGTTTGAAAACCGACTTTTGAGTAAAATTATATTGTTATCCTCAAATATTTAAATATTTATTATTTTTAACATTTTTTTTTACATTTCAATTTCTCATATCATTTTTTCATAGTAATACCAAACACTTAAAAAATTTAAACTACATTTTTTATCATATTTTTTTCAAACTAAACTTTTTTCAAGTCAATTTTTTTTTTCAACAACAATATTAAATTAGCCATTAATCATTTTTACAAAAAGAAAATAATGATCACGTTATTAAAATTAATCTTTAATTATTTGATTTCATGTCCAATGTTTCAATAAATGATATAAATAAAATAAGCCAATCTGACTTCACGTTAAGCACTCCAAGAAAAGAATGGATAAGGTTAAAAAGTATGTAAAAAAGTATCACAAGACTAAATGAGAGAGTAACGTTAATGCATTTATATTATTATAAAATAAGTGGTTGACTTGATATTATGAGTGATACCAATTCAATTAATTTAGATTTTTATTTAAAAAAAAATTACAAAAATTATTCATTTTATATTAAAAAAACTATCTAAAAAACTATTTTCTCGTAAAAAAAAAAAAACAAGATGGGTGAGTTTGTATAGATAATAGTATAGATAATAAGATGGGTGAGTTTGTATAGAAACCCATTTTTCCTTACAATTACTAAAATACCCTGATATTTCTCCGAAAAAACCTTGATATTTTACATAAACTCCTATAGAGAGAGATTTTCATCGGCGACAATTAGGTTTTTGTTACCTCTCCTCCTTCCTCAAAGTAAGTCTAATCTCTTTTGCCAATCAGGTTTTTGTTATAATACTTTGTTTGATCTACTTTTCCATTCGATTAAGTGTCTATGTGGTGCACCCTAAACCTTTAGCAGAGACAAAACGGTAATTACAGAAATTAGAACAGAAAAGAATAAGAAAGATGAGAAGAGTCCAGGGAAAAGGAAGAGAGAATTTGAGAGAAGAAGGACAAAGAAATCTGTTGTGTATATTCCATATGTCAAGAAGAATGATAATTCCACCTATTGTAGTCTGTTACAGCATGCAGACCTGTCCTCTAACAAACCGAATGAAAGGAAATGGTAAAATGACAGCTAACACTTCATGACAGAAATAACAGAATAACAGAAATGGTAAAAACGACATTGCTTAAACTAATATCCCAAAACGCAGTGTATAGGACTTGTTAAATTGAACCCGTATCAACACCCTCCTATGCAGAGAATCCTTGTCCTCAAGGATTAAAGGCAGGAAACCTTTGTTGCAGTTCATGTAAGATCTCCCAGGAAGCATCTTCAGGAAAAGTATTAGTCCATTGCACTAAAACTTCAGTCACTGCTCGATTACCCCTTTTTACCATACGTCGATCCAAAACCTGAGCTGGTTCTTTCAGCATAGTACCATCAGTGCCTACAATTGGTAACTGTGGTTGGCAAGGATTGGTGCCTATGTGTTTCTTCAACTGAGACACATGAAAAGTTGGATGCACCCGAGACCCCTGTGGCAATTGTAACTTATAAGCCACCTTACCGATCTTCTCCAATATAGGAAAAGGCCCAAAGTATTTTGGAGATAATTTCTGACAACTTCTGCGATGCACTGATTGTTGCCGGTAGGGTTGGAGTTTCAAATAAACTAAGTCACCAACTTCAAAGACCCTCTCACTGCGTTTCTTATCAGCCAAGTTCTTCATCCTGTCTTGGGCACGCTTCATGTAAAACTTGAGCATTTTAAGCGCTGCTTCCCTTTGTTGTAAGCTTCTGTCAACTGATGCCACTAAGGACTCTCCTGCTAAGTAGGGAAGGTGTATTGGAGGAGGTTGTCCATACAAAGCTTCATAAGGAGTTGTATGTATGGCTGAGTGATAAGAAGTATTATACCACCACTCAGCCAAGGCCAGCCAACGACTCCATTCTCTAGGCTTCTCGCCTGTCATGCATCGGAGATAGGCTTCAAGACACCTATTCACCACTTCAGTCTGTCCATCGGTCTGGGGATGGTGAGAGGTAGACAATTTCAATGAAGTGCCAAATTTCTTAAACAACTCCTTCCAAAAGGTACTCAAAAAGACCCTGTCCCTATCAGAAACAATGCTGGAGGGCATCCCATGCAATTTAAAAATATTGTTCATAAATTCTTGAGCTACAGTCATGGCAGTAAAAGGATGAGCTAATGCCACAAAGTGAGCATACTTGGTAAGTCGATCAACAACTACCAATATGACATTCTTCCCTGCAGAAATAGGTAAGCCCTCAACAAAGTCCATACTCACATCAGACCAAGCTCGATCAGGAATGGGCAGAGGTTGTAACAAACCTGGGGAAGCTGAATTATCATACTTGCATTGTTGGCAAGTCTGACATTCCCTCACCATCCTCCTAACTGCTTTTCGCATGCCCTTCCAATACAAAATTCCAGTCATTCGATTGATTGTAGCATGAGCACCCGAATGTCCACCCGTGGGACCTCCATGAAAGTAAGACAGTAATTCTTGTTTTAAGCTGGGTTGATCTCCCACTAGCAGTTTACCCTTCCTCTTCAAATGCTGACCATCCCAACTATATTTAGAATGGAGGTTTGGACAAGCCTCTAGTTCAGTAATGAGCTTCTGTAACTTTGCATCACCTTGCCAAGAGTCCCTGATGCGTTGCATCAAGTCAGTACCCATTGCTGACATATTCATAAGTTCAGAAGATGGGCCATCAGGTTGTCGTGATAGCATATCAGCTACCTGATTAGTGGAGCCCCTTCGATAGCAAACTTCATAATCATAACCCATCATCTTTGTGACCCAAAGCTGCTGGGCAGGAGTGGTGGCTTGTTGATCCAGCAAAAATTTCAAGCTTTGATGATCAGTCCTTATTTTGAAGTGCCTGCCTACTAGATAGGCATTCCACCTTTTGACAGCCAGAAGCACAGCTAGCATCTCCTTCTCGTAAATAGAAAGTACCTGATGTCGGGGAGCTAATGCTCTGCTAAAATAAGCAAGGGGTCTATTATTTTGTGTAAGAACAGCACCAACACCAGTTCCAGAAGCATCTGTTTCCACTACAAATTCAGCAGAGAAATCGGGAAGTGCAAGTACAGGAGCTGTGGTCATAGCAGTCTTCAATTGCTCAAAGGCTCGAAGAGCTGAATCCTCCCATTTCCATGCATCTTTCTTAAGAAGATCAGTCAATGGCTTAGCTATGATCCCATAACCCTTGATAAACTTACGATAATATCCAGTCAGTCCCAAGAATCCGCGAAGTTCCTTAAGAGACTTAGGGACTGGCCATTCCAACATACACTGGATTTTTCCATGATCCATTGCTAAACCTTTCCTCGAGATAATATGCCCCAGGTAGTCAACTTCTGTAGCCCCAAAGGAGCATTTACTAAGCTTCACAAACAGCTTGTTATCCCTGAGAACCTCAAAAACTTGTCGAAGATGAACCAAGTGTGTCTCCCAATCAACAGAATACACTAAAATGTCATCGAAGAAAACCAACACAAAGCTTCTGAGAAATGGTCTGAACAGTGAGTTCATTAAACCTTGGAAGGTAGAAGGAGCGTTCGTGAGACCAAAGGGCATAACCATGAATTCATAATGGCCCTCATGTGATCGAAATGCTGTCTTGTGAATATCTTCATCCCACATTCGAATCTGATGATACCCAGACCTGAGGTCCAACTTAGAGAAATAAGCTGCATGCACTAGCTCATCCAGTAATTCTTCCACCAAGGGAATTGGAAACTTGTCTTTGATTGTGAGCTGATTAAGTTGTCGATAATCGACACAAAGCCTCCAAGAGCCATCCTTCTTTTTAACCATGACTATTGGAGAAGCAAAAGAACTATTACTGTCTCTAATAAGACCCGTATCTTTCATCTCCTTTAACATTCTTTCAAGCTCAGTCTTCTGTATTGCAGGATATCTGTATGGTCTAATCCGCACAGTCTTAGACTCATCCACTAGAGGAATGCGATGATCTTGTAGCCTGCGAGGTGGTAAACCTGTAGGTTCCTTAAATATGTCCTTGAAGTCCTGTAACAACTGTTGCAGAGTGAGACTATAATTGGAATTGGGATCACTGGAGTCTAAGAGATTAGATAAATTGGGTGGATCATTAGCAGCCAGCAAGTAGACACAAGGGGAAGGGCTGACACCAGAGACCAAGGGCAGTAATAGTTTAGAAGACTCTTTATCATTCATAACGTGAACCGAACCAGGTCGAATTCCCTGTAACACCCACCATCTCGAAGCCCTCTGAAATTGCATTGTCAATGCAGCAAAATCCCATACAATAGGGCCTAAAGAAGATAACCATTGAACTCCCAACACTAGATCGCAACCTTTAAGGGGTAATACCATGAAGTCAGTGGAAAAAGTGACCCCTTGTGCAGACCAGTGAACTTCTTTACAATTGCCCAACGTGGAAAGCTGACCTCCATCTGCAATAGTAACACGCATCCTACGAGATTGCCATACAGGTAACCTCAATACTTTCACCACGTTACTATCCACAAAATTGTGGGTGCTGCCCGAATCGATTAACATGATGAAACGTTGTTTGTTAATCACTCCTTCAATGCGCATGGTTTGGAAACCTGCTGTGCCAAACATGGCATGCAGTGAAATCACTGGTGATTCACCACTCTCCCCTTCATTAACCAGTAACTCAGGACTGCCAATGCAGTCAGAAAAAACTTCAGGCTCATCCTCTCCCTCACACCCTTCGATTAAAATTTGATACAATTGGGATTTCATGCAACGATGTCCAGGGAAATACTTAATTCCACACCAATAACAAAGGCCTTTTTTCTTCCTGTCCTCAATCTCGGTGGCTGATGGTCCTCTTCCAGAGTTTCTCGAAGGATTGAAAGTAGGAACTCTACCAACAGTGGAGTTGTAAGGCTTGGTGTTATTTAAGCTTAACATGTTGGAGTTAGGAGGAGCTTTAGGGGATGGTAATAATGGTGGTAAAATATTAGGCTTCCAATGGGAATTAGAATTAGTAGAGGTATGGGAAAATGGTTGAGGTCGAGTGGAAGGTGGAAGCATGTTTATGGACTGCTTGATGTTTGGGTATAAAATAGATTCAATTTGTTTAGCTAAATGAAGGGCTTCATTCAAACTTTTTGGTCGAAACAGTTTAACAGATTGAGAAATATCAGGTTTCAGATTACAAATGAAAATACTCAATGCATACAGATCAGATAGTTGAAGAAGGTTGAGAATACCTAAAAAGCTCTCATGAAACTGATCCACATCCCCAGTCTGCTTCAACGCCACTAACTCAGACATGGGATCATCATACTCCTCAGAAGCGAATCGTTCCTTCATAGCAGTCAAATATGAGGACCACTGCAGTTCTTCATAACCTCCCTGACTTTTGGCATAATATTGATGCCACTGTAATGCCTTGCCTTCTAAGGTGAGCATAACAGTCCGGATCTTGGCAACTTCAGGCACGTTTTCAGCTTCAAAATATTGATCCAATTTCAGTAGCCAGCCCTTGAAATCTTCACCCGCAAACTTTGGACAGTCCCACTTATAGGGTCGGCGAGGATACTCATCAGCCTGCAGAGTTTTTGCAGGGGACAGTAGCAGCCCTTTGCCATCTGGTGTAGGAAGCTTCATGGATTCACTCCCAACTGCCATACTAGAAGAAGGAGATTCTCCCAAAATTCCTTTACCCACTGTGTGACCACTATTTCCCGTAAGCAGCTCAAAAAGCTGTTTAAACTCCAGCTTCATTTCAGCCCTGAAACTCTCTAACCGAGTTTCCAACTTCTGATCATACTGTTGCATCTCGACCTGAAGCTTGGAAAGGTCTTGTTGAGTCTGACTCACATCCTTCTGTAAACGAGTTGTAATTCCATCAGCCATGGCCTCCGATCGACAAGCTCTGATACCAAATGGTGCACCCTAAACCTTTAGCAGAGACAAAACGGTAATTACAGAAATTAGAACAGAAAAGAATAAGAAAGATGAGAAGAGTCCAGGGAAAAGGAAGAGAGAATTTGAGAGAAGAAGGACAAAGAAATCTGTTGTGTATATTCCATATGTCAAGAAGAATGATAATTCCACCTATTGTAGTCTGTTACAGCATGCAGACCTGTCCTCTAACAAACCGAATGAAAGGAAATGGTAAAATGACAGCTAACACTTCATGACAGAAATAACAGAATAACAGAAATGGTAAAAACGACATTGCTTAAACTAATATCCCAAAACGCAGTGTATAGGACTTGTTAAATTGAACCCGTATCACTATGCCTTGATTCTGATTTTATCTTTCGGTTGTGAAAAAATTGCTTAAACACTCAAGACACATCCATTTCTCTTTAAGTTGTCATTGTTTTTCTTTAATATTTGATATTAATTCCAATGTGCCTTTGCTTTTTCTTTACATTTGGGGATTGATACGCTTGATTGGTTCTTTACTAATATTTCATTTTTCTTCTTTCAGAAAGCCATTAACTTTATTGTTTTTAATCCTGATTTGTTTGGACATGATATTGGGGAAATTTTAGACTTGTTTTATTTATTATTTCATGGCTTATTTCACTTGGATTGTATCATATATACTGACTTGGACTTGGACTGTAATAATTTTTTGATCAAACACTAAAGACACAGGCACAATACACCTACCTTGAGCCACTCACATACATGCTTCACTTTTCTGCTTTGAACATTCAGTTTGCAGCTAACATTTGCGTCCCAAGTTCAATGAGCTAGATTGAATACTTGGTTTATTTTCCTTTGCTTCTACTTCCTGAAGTTCTCATTAATTTGATTTTGCAATATTTTGTTTTGTTAGGATTTTTGAGTTTTTGTCAATGGCTACTTATTCATTTGATGAAGAAGAGTGTGCCAGATTAGATATAGAATACTATGGTGAAGCAGATATGAGTAAGGAGAACATGAGGAAATATCATGCACAAGTGTGTGCCTCCAATTTTCTACTTTTTTTATATAAAAAAAAAAAATCAATATTTTGTTTTTTCTTTTACTTGATTATGTTGTTACAGGGCTATGATGTTGTTATAACCCTGGTTTTGCATGCGGTTTGATTTATCCTGTAAATCTTGACGATTACGATGAAATCCCTTCATATACAAAGATGGCCATAGACTACTTCAATGAACATAATATCATATTAGATTTTATGCGTTCTCTTTTTTTTTCTTCAAAATTTGAAGACCGTTTTTGTTGGTTTATATGCAGCATACAGATTTCAAGATTCTAGAAGTTCTGAAGGGAAATGTACAAGCTGTAAGTGGTATCATGTATTATATTACTTTCAAGGCTCAGGATGCTAACAATGGAAAGATTGAAACCTTTCAAGGTAAGATTTGGAGTCGCATTCCCGGAAAAAACGGTGAGCCCAATGATGAGGTCGTAGAGTGTAGGATTAAGCCTACTACTTCTTGAGGTAAGGTAATTCAATTATTCTTAAGAACAAGTAACTTTAATTGTTTTTAAGATTAAGGCATGTAATTTTGGTTCTATGGATTTTTTGACGTTAACTTTGGTAATGAGTAATGACTAACTAGGCACTATTTTCTTGCTTGCAGTGGACTGGATTAATTTCGGGTAATTTGTGTATTCGTGTCGTATTCGTGTATTTTTGTTGTGTCATAATTGTATTTAAGGTATTTTATATTTATATAAATTTTGATACGTTAATAATTCATATTATATAGATTTTGAGATATTCGTGTATTCGTGTCCTGTTCGTGTTATTTTTTCGTGTTTTATTTTTTTTGCATATTTTAATTATTTTTTTCGTGTCGTGTTCACGTTAAAGCTTAAGGAGATTTTATAAGTATGTTTTAGTTTCTTAATTTGACTGTTAACTCGTTTGACACTTATAGTATGTTTGTCAGAAATATGATTCGTTGTTTGATGGTTGAGCCCCTTAGCTAATATATTGAACAAGAGAAATCTCTGCAAAATAATTTTTAATTGGTTAAAATAATAAAAAAAACTTAAATTTTATAATTTTATTTAAGTAATTCTTTATATTTTTATTAGGTTTAAATAAGATTAATTTTTAATTTGCACTTAAATAAATTTTTAATTTGTATTTAAATAAGTCTTTAACTTAAATTAATTTTTTATTTGATGTAAGGATTCATTCAAGTATAAATCAACTTGAGTGCATTAAAAATATAAAAATTAGGAGTTTTTTTAATAGTTTAATCTTTTTAATTTGGGTATAAAATTTGAGGCTACACACATAAACCACATAGTATCCATGTCACCATTGGACCACAGCAGCACCAAGTGAAGATATTTGTATTGGTGGGTCATTTGTATGTGGAGAATTTTCATTGAATTTGTCACTGCAGTTTGATCTAAAGTATAATACAAAGCGCAGAAGGCGTAAAATGAATAATAAACTAGAATTAAGCCCCCCTTTTCACTGGGGGGTTTTTAAATTTTTTTGTAATTTTTTAATTAATTAATAATAAAATTTTAAAATAAATTTTATTAAATAATATATTTTTTATTTCATTTTTTATTATAAAATTTTAATAATATTAATAAATTATGAAATTAAATTATTATAATTATTTATCGATGAATTACGTAATACAAATTCATTTTGAATTGTTATTTATATGCATTTTTAAATATATTTAGATCTTATTATATAGTGTATATTTTTATATATAAGAGGTAAAAAATAATAAATAAACAATATTAATGAAAAATTAATTTTAATTATATTTTATTTAATAATAATTATTTACAAATTTTAATAATTTTAATATAATTATATTTTTTTAATTATGAAAATTAAATTTATGAAAATTATTTATTTATAAATTACGTAATACAAATGCATTTTTAATTATTATTTATATGCATTTTTTAAACATATTTAGATCTTATTGTATATATCTATTTATAGGAGGTAAAAAATAATAAATGAAAAATAACAAAATAAAATCGTGATTTGTATTTTATTCTCTCGTTTGGTCGACTTTCTCAAATAGATTAGCAGCAAATTTTTTTTTTTTGGTTAAATTAATGAAGTACTAACTCATTTTTATATTTTATTTTGCATATTTAATTATTCAAATAAAAAAGAACTAAAATAAAATTATGGTTTATATTTAATTCTCTCGATTGATCAACTTTCTCACTCTGGCTAGCAGCAAGGTTTTTTTTAAACTTTTTTTCGAGCGGATCAGGTATGAATCCTAAATCAACCCGCAAGTCAACATTTGGATCAATCCCTTTAAATACAATATTTAAAAATAAAATAAATTAATATAAATTAAAAAAACTAAAACTAAAAAAAAGAAAAAAACTTAAAATTATAAAAATGAAAACTAAAAAAAAAACTAAAAATATATTAAAAAAAAGCTTGCCACGTGATCATTAGAGATTTTTTCGACTTTCTCACACTGATTAAGAGCAATTTCGTTTTTTTTCTATTTTTAATTTTTTTGTGAGTGGGTCCGGTACGAATCCTAAATCGACCCGTGAGTCAACATGCGGATCGATCTCTTTAAATTCATCATTTGAAAATAAAGTAAAAATAATTAATAAATTAATATAAATTAAAAAAATAAAACTAAAAAACAATTAATAAATTAATATAAATTAAAATTTAAAACTAAAAAAAAAAGCTTAACACATGTCAAGCAAAGAAAGCTTGACATGTGTCAAGCTAAGAACACGTTAGGGATTCTTTTTATATATGTATATAAGGAATAGATAAATAAAAGCTAAAGGAAGAATTTTTTTTTCCAAATATTAAGCCCCGCTTCATTGGGGGGTTTTTTAATTTTTTTTGGTAATATTTTTAATTAATTAATAATAAAAATTTAAAATAAATTTTATTAAATAATAAATTTTATTTTAAAATTTTAATAATATTAATATAATTTTTTAATTATGAAATTAAATTATTATAATTATTTATCAATGAATTACGTAATACAAATTCATTTTCAATTGTTATTTATATGTATTTTCAAATATATTTAGATCTTATTATATAGTTCATATTTTTATATATAGGAGGTAAAAAATAATTAATGAAAAATATTAATAAAAAAATAATTTTAAATTAAATTTTATTTAATAATAATTATTTATTTATAATTTATAATAATATTAATATAATAATATTTTTTTAATTATGAAAATTAAATTTATGATAATTATTTATTTATAAATTACATAATACAAATGCATTTTTAATTATTATTTATATGTATTTTAAAACATATTTAGATCTTATTGTATATATTTATTTATAGGAGGTACAAAATAATAAAAGAAAAATAACAAAATAAAATTGTGATTTGTATTTTATTTTCTCGTTGGGTCGACTTTCTCAAATAAGTTAGCAGCAAGTTTGTTTTTTTATTCTTTTTGTTAAATTAATGAAGTACTAACTCATTTTTATATTTTTATTTTACATATTTAATTATTCAAATAAAAATAACTAAAATAAAATTATAGTTTATATTTAATTCTCTCGATTGATCAATTTTCTTACTCTGACTAGCAGAAAGTTTTTGTTTTTAAAACTTTTTCCGAGCGGATCAAGTATGGATCCTAAATCAACCCGCGAGTCAACGTTTGGACCAATACCTTTAAATACATCATTTAAAAATAAAATAAAATAATATAAATTAAAAAAGCTAAAACTAAAAAAAAAAAAACTTAAAACTATAAAAATGAAAACTAAAAAAATTAACTAAATATATATATATATATATATATATATAAACTTGCCATGCGATCATTAGAGAATTTTTCACTTTTTCACACTAGTTAGCAAGAAATTAATTTTTTTTTTATTTTTTTATTTTTTTGCGAGTAGGTCGGGTACGGATCCTAAATCGATTCATAGTTAACGTGCAAATTGATCACTTTAAATACATCATTTGAAAATGAAGTAAAAATAATTAATAAATTAATATAAATTAAAAAAATAAAACTAAAAAACCAAAAATAATTAATAAATTAATATAAATTTAAAAAAGAAAACTAAAAAACCAAAAATAATTAATAAATTAATATAAATAAAACCAAAAAAAATTTAAAATTAAATTTTTTTTAAAAAAGTTTGACACATGTCAAGCAAAGAAAGCTTGATATGTGTCAAGTGATTTTTTTTATATATAAGGTATAGATAGATAGCTTAAAACTATTATGGAAGATTATAAAATCACATTTTATGATGGCGAATTAAGTCAATATATACATTCTCATGTGCTCATTCACGTGCATATACATGTGTAGTGCAAAAGCACATATACACATACAAATGCATATAAAAATCTAAGTAAAGATAATATACGTATTTATAAAACCTAAATTTAATTTTACCCTTGTACTAGGACTGTACCATCCTGTTTTTTTTTTTTTTAATAAAAAAAATAAACATGGTGCATTATAACCACATAAAAGAAATTTGAACGCAAAAAAAAAAAAATAAAAAAAATTGAACATATAAAAGTGAGTGCACATTAATAAATTGATTTTACGAGAAAAAAATTATGATCACGTGACACACACGGGTCTTGCCACGACTTTTCTCTCTAACAGTATTATCGATACTGTATATATACGTATTGTTTTTAAGATAAATTGAAATGATATCAGTCTCGTATCATTTCGATTTTTATATCGGTTTGTACTGATCGTATCGATCTGTATCGGTCTGTGCTGATCTTTATAGATCAATACCGGTCAGTTCCGATACATACTGATCCGTATCGATTGGTATAATATTTTGATTTTTTAAAATTTTTTATAAAAAAAATTTAATTATTTGATTTTTTAAACCAATTTTAATATTTTTTTATGTAATGATTATTTTTATTTTTTATAATTACATTTAAAAATAAAATATGTTTATTAAATTAGACTATTGAACATAATTAATAATAATTTACTATATATATTTTTTTTATTTTACTTATTTGATATTTAAAAATTTTAGATATTAAAAATTTTATATTTGCATATATAAATATATATGTATGTAATAGATGTATATTTACATATGTATATAATATATATTTTATTAAAAAACTTAAAAATAAGTTATACATATAGATATATGAAAAAATATTTAAAAAATATCGATAAATTCAAAACGGTATGTCAAAACACACCGATACAAATATATACTAATACCAAAACAAAAATGATACGTCTATCGGTACGGTACTCCTTGCTCTCTACTCCTCTTCCCCTCTGCCTTCTCATCAGAGTTATCGGTACCGTATTGGTCGGTACGTACCGTTTTTAAGGTAAACCGAAACGGTACCAGTGTTGTTCCGTTCCGGTTTTGGTATCGGCCCGTACCGGTCGTACCGGCCTGTATCGATCAATATCGGTCCATACCGGTTGGTACAAGATTTTATTTTTTAAATTTTTTATTTATTTAAAAATTCACTTATTTGAATTTTTAAATCAATTTTAATTTTTTTTGTGTCATGATATTTTTATTTTTTTTCATAATTATATTTAAAATATATATATGTTCATTAAATTAGATTATTGGACATAATTAATAATAATTTATTATATTTTTTTAATATTTTAATATTTATTTTACCAATTTGATTGTTTAAAAATTTAAGATATTAAATATTTAAAATTTATATTTGTATAAAAACATATATATATATATATATACATGTAATGAATTTATATTTGCATGTGTATATAATATATATTTTATTAAAAAATTTGAAAATAAACTATACATATAAATATATAAAAAAATATTTAAAAAATATCGATAAATCCAAAATAGTATGTCAAAACATATTGATATTGATATGTATCAATATCAACAAAAACGATTACCTTGCTCCTCATTCCTTCGCCTCGAAGGTAAAGATAAAGAAAAAAAAAAAACCTAATAAACAAAAAATCAGCTCTCCCCCTCTTAAAAATCAATACTAAAACGAAACCCAAAAAAAAAAAGAAGGAAAAATCCCTAAACGATGCAAGAAGCAGAGCTTCACGATTTATCAGACGACGCCGATTACGCCGCGTCTCAGCAACAAGTAAAGCAAAAAGCAAAAAACAAGAAAAAGAAAATCACATTCAACATTATTCTTTTCCTTTTCTTTTATTCTGATATATTTATTTTTATTTAATTGAATTGATTTTAATCATTTTTCTTTTTGCGCGATTCGATCTCATAATTAGTTGTTATTTATATAAGATTTCTTGAATTGAATTCCGGTTTTGTTGTTTTAATTATTTTTTTTTGCCTTTTTTTTTTGTGGTGTTGTAGGGATCAGCGAGTATGATGGGGTGCGAAAGTGGGAAAAGAAGCTCGTCAAGTGAACCGGAGGGAGCGGAAATTGTTTATATTAAAGATAATGTTACAATTCATCCTACTCAGTTTGCCTCTGAACGGATTAGTGGAAGATTAAAGTTAATTAAGCAAGGTTCTTCTCTCTTCATGGTAATTAATTAATTCTTAAGCGCTTGTATTTACTTATGTTTATGTATATGGATAATTTAGTTAATTATAATTAGCATTAAATAACATGCCGTAGAGATTGTTTTGAATTTTGATCATGCTGTTTGCCTTACCTCATTTGTGCCAATTATTTGTACCATCTGATGTGGCGAATAGTTATTGGATGAGTTCATATCAGTGTACCCTATAAATTCACGGATAGGATATACGTCAAGGGAGGCAAATAGGATGTCAAAAGGTGTTGGGGGCTTGGGGCAAATATCATCGATGTATGTTTTAACTATGTTTGCTTGTTGTATTTGATTGTAGACATGGATTCCATACAAAGGACAAAGTACAAATGCGAGGCTGTCTGAGAAAGGTTTTCAGCTTTGGACTTGTGATTTGAATGCATTATGCGCTTATCAATTTGGTAAAGATTACATGATTTGCTGAAATTTTTGTTGCATGGTTTTATTATGCAGATAGGAATCTTTATACCATTAGGGCGGTGCCATTTACTGATGTGAGGTCCATTCGAAGACATACTCCAGCTCTTGGATGGCAGTACATAATTGTTGTTCTATCATCTGGTAAGGAACCACAAACTGTACTGCTTTTATGGCTTGTGGTATAAGAGGCTGAGCTTGGTGACTTTTGAAGTTGTATGTTCTACATACATATGATGTTCAGTTGATCTTCATGTGAACTTTAATGGCCCTGTGGGGGGACAAATATATTTTAAATATGAACTAATTCATATATTTAAGGCCATTTTTTTGTGGAGATATGTTTTACCAAAATCTCTTAGGATTGTTCAATGAAAATGTGCTGCCATTGGAGATGAGCCATTCTTTTAAAGCCATATATTGTACAATTACCGCCTATGCTGTGCATGCTTAGAGAATTTCATCAAATTATAATAAAGGTGGTGTGATTTCAATTGTGTATCAATATGTGCTCAGAGCACTCTTAAAGGAAGATAGTAGGTTCTACTCCACAATTATGATGCCTTTGGTTATGGAACCTTGTGAATAGAATCACTGAGTAGAGAAGCTGATAATCTTTTTGTACTTTTTTTGTTGTTGTTGAGTTTTTAAATGATAATGAGCAAAGTCTTGGAGATTTGGTGCTTATCAATTTTTCTTTTCCTTCTCTTGCTTGTTTGATTTCCCTCCTAAAGTCGGGTTCCTGATGTGAACAATGAAAAAAATGGAAGGTTAAATCATCGGACAACTTTATAACTCAACTAAATCAACCTAAGGGAGATAATAAATGCTTTAACCTGGAGTCATTGATCATGTAATGAAACCTGCATAACTTGAAAACGATGAAGCATTTGATAATAGGTATTCAATATCTTAAAGAGCTGAAGCTTTGAGAAAACTTGTGTCATCTAAATTTGTTTAAGATGGTTCATGTGTGGAAATTGCTGCTTTACATACTTTACTATGTCTTGACAGCTAATTTCTTACCCTTGACATTTGAAAATTTATTGGGATTAAGACTTGTTGGTTTGGTTTAGACATTTGAAAGTTTAATTTGTGTAGTAATGCTTTTCTTTTTAGCATACTGGTTGCATGGCTACTTTTACCTGGTAGTTGAAAAGACTAGTAGGCATAGAAACTTCTGAGTTTGACTGCGCCATCTTTGTGCTACTTCCTGCATCTACATGTTTATTGAATGTCCTGAAGAACCACTTATTAGTTGACTAGCTGGAAATGTGTCAAAATTACTACTAATAGTTCATTTGCTCTACTTGCAAGTCTTTGCAATTCCTTTTGATGATTGTTAAAAGATGATGTAAATGGTTTAATCCCATGGATTTATTTCAATTATTTATTTAAGATTTTTATCTTTTTTTGTTTTATTTCTAGTTCTTGCCTATACTTGTTTTTGCATTTATGAAAGAAAAAAAAATTGTTTCGCAGGACTTGCATTTCCTCCCCTTTACTTCTATAACGGAGGAGTTCGAGAGTTCCTTGCTACAGTAAAACAACATGTTTTTCTTGTGAGGTTGGTTTGTGCTCATTTTAAGTTCCGGTTTAATAGTATTTGTGTGATTGATAATGTTGAGTTCATCTTCAAGAGTTTGACAGTCCTTGTTACAGTACTTTGACCAAGAATAAGATCTTGGAATTAACCAGGTGTGGCCTACTATATGCTTTCTTGTTAAAACAAATGGGAATAGACAAAGACATGAAAAGGAATAAAATTACTAAGAAAAACAAATGCATATATATTGTAAAATTTGCCGTAAGTTTTGTTCTTCTCACATAATCGAGGGTACAAGTCTTTCGGGAGGTTGTGAAGTTTTGTTGATTTATTCATTTAGAATTTGTTTCTGTATTATTATAATGAACTTTCTTTTCAATAATGACATATTCTGAAATCTCAGGAGATTTGATAGATTGTTGGAATCCCTGATGTGGGATTTTTCCTTGATTGTGGAAAATAAAAATGGCTTTTGTATTATTTCTTTTTACACTATGCTACAAAGAGTTTTTTTTTTTTTTTTCTTTTGTCAAATGTGCCATTATTTGGTTAAAAAAAAAGTGCCATTGTTAATTAATAATTACTATTTTTAATGGTACTTGTGCCATGAAGCCCTTTGCCTATTTTTAAAAATGAAAAACTTTCTTGCATGTGTGTCTGGACATAAAGGATAGAAGGTTTTTTAGTGGGAAGAATTTTAGTGATATAAATACATATGTTTTGATACTTTTTTGATTCTCCCACCTCTAAATCTTCTTAATTCAGGAGTTTTCTCTTGAAACAATTAGTATTATATTGCAATTATGTTCGTATATTCCAATACTTTGGTTTGATGTTACATCTGTCTTTAGCTGACAATTTATTACAAAAGATATATTGTTAGATTTCTTTGAGGTCCTTATTTTTCATCTTATTTTCAGGTCAGCAGAAGATGCAAATGTATTTCTTGTGAATGACTTTCAAAGCCCTCTGCAGGTGTGTATAATGCTAATTTACCTATTTGGTTTGTTTTTATTACATAAATTTCTTTAGGTAATTGCTATGTAGTTCATTAACTCTTCTGCAGCAATGTTTCCCATAGCATATGTCCAACATGGGAACTAAGGAATACTCTAATTGCAGAATATCTTACTTTTATAGAGGTTAATTATTTTAAATGCAGGTCTAAGTGTAATTGTGCCTACTAAAATTGTCTTATCTGCATTTTGTGTATTTTTTCTAAATGTGAACTGTAAATTGTATTGTTTCCAATTGGTAAACTAAGAATTTTCAAACTTTATGTACCATTTTATTTTGTTTGGGTTTGTTGATTATACGTGGTCAAAGAGTTTCTGTTTTATTCTGAATCTTCTAATTGCTCGTGACAGCGTACTTTGTCTTCCTTGGAGCTTCCCAGGGCAGTTTCCATTGCAAGTGTGCCATCAACACCTGTTTCAGGTGGGGAGTCTACTTCACATGAAAATGAAGAGAGGACTGATGTGGGTGTCCTTGATGGAAGTGCTAGTATTCCTCGGTATAATGGAAGGGAGAGGCAAAAGGTTCATGATCCTGCTCGAGACATATCAATTCAAGTTTTGGAGAAATTTTCTCTTGTAACCAAGTTTGCCCGAGAAACAACTTCGCAGCTATTCCGGGAAACTCATAGCAATGGGTTTGGTCCTTTTGAGAGGAGAAACTCTAACCAGTCTGCCCTTGATTATAGTCTCAAACCATATGATGATGCGGAGGAAGTTCCTGTTGTTCAAAGCCCTGTTGCTCCAGATCCTCTTGAGGTAGCTGTTTGTTCCCTTTGTCAATTATTTGCACTGTTATTTTTTTTCACTAGAAGTGTCACTGTCTGTTACATATCTAAATAGGTTTGTGTTTCTACATTCCGATTTAAACTCAAGATACTCTTACGCTCACTTTTAATACTCATACTCCTTATTGAAGGTGCAAAAATGCAAGTATATATCTTTCTGTAGAAGCTCTTGTTGTTCGTGGATCAATTTCCTTATGCACTGAAAACTGAAATAAATTTCATTTTGCTATTTGTCTATTTGTATGCAACCCTCCTGTGAGTAGTTGTTATGGATGGTAAAGAAATGTAATTTATTATATTGCTAGTTTGTTTGTTATAAAAATCTATTTCTCTCTTATGCTAATGATAGCAAGAGAGGACCCAATATCTAGTGTGGTTGAATATTAAACTCCATAACTGTTGTGTATTATTGTTTCATTTTTGGGAACAGATTTTGCATCTCAAGTTGATATGTTTTTGTCTTTATTTTCTGGCAGTCTGACAAACTCTCACTAGTGTGGGGAAAACCTCGACAACCACCATTGGGGTTGGAAGAGGTAAGGGACCAGATGCAGACTTTATTATTTTCACCATCCTTTCTGATTGGGCTGGTTACTTTATGTTCTTGCTTCTGTGGGTTATATCTTCATCACCAGTTTCTTACTATATGAAACGAAATAGATTAGTGATAAAATTTCCTTATTTCTACGTGAAAGGTTTCTTTATGCATGATCTTTGAAGTTGCTACATACTTTACATGCTTTCTTCCAAGGACTGCTAATTCGTTATGTGATTGGTATTATATTGCTCTTTTGAAATTTAATTGATTTTCAGTGGGCCACATTCTTGGATTCAGGAGGGCGAGTGGTGGATTCAAAAGCTTTAAGAAAAAGAATATTTTATGGAGGAGTTGAACACGAATTACGAAAAGAGGTTTGTATTTGTACCATGCAAGGAATTTTAAGTGGATCGATTCTTTTGATTTAAAATGCATCTTAATCGATCGTACTTGTGATTTTTAGGTCTGGGAAATATTGTTGGGATATCACACATATGAATCAACGTATGCAGAGAGGGAATATCAAAGGTCTATCAAAAAGACAGAATACGAGACTATAAAAAACCAGTGGCAGGTTTGCTGTGTTCTTTCTCTAGTTTGTCATGAAGCAATCTCTCCTTCCCTACATTAAATTCGAGTTTGCATCAAATTTTAACTTCGGCGGTCTTTACTCTTTACGAGCAGTTGAAACTTTTGAGGCTCAGAAGAAAAATGTTTCTTTTCAGCCAAAGACGCATTTGAATGTTCTTTATTGACCTGATACATTCCTTTTCTTTTATTGCTTCTATAACATGAGTTGTTTGGTACTTGGAAATAGGTGTTTTTCTTTCTCATCTTTTTGGTTGCCTTTATGGTGCATTGCATGTTCCTTTTTGGGGGAATGGGGGTTGGAGAAGGGGTGGAGCTAAAGATTTGTGTTTGGCTTTGAGGTTTCTTTCACAAGTCTGTGTGCTGGGATTGCTGGTTGTTTTGAGGTGTATGGCATGTTGCAAAATTTGCATGCCTCCAAGATGTGCCTTTTAATGGAGAGCCAACCAGTAAAGTGTTTTTTTATTAACACAAACCCAGTTATCTTGTAATGTCTTACTGGGAGCTCTAAGCAAACCAATGACTTGAAAATGAATCCACCCTAGAGATGTCTGTTGGGGTTTTTCAACGTTGGAAAGCATAATGATGGAGAATGGAGTTATCCTAATTAAGAGACTAAGTTATTTAGGACTTTATTTTGAGTTTTATGGGTTTTATTGTAATCTTTATAATTATATATGTTATTTTAGATATTTTAGATTATTTAGGCTATTTAATATCAATTACTATTTTACTTATTTTCCCAGTACTAGGGCTTTAAGGTTATAATTGGCACTTTACGTTTTTATGAGGGTTTATATTTAGTTATAAATACCTAAGTTGTAAAAGTTTTAGGAGGCTTTTGATGAATGAATTATTGATATTTTCTGGAAATTGAGTTGTGAATGTCTTGTTCTGCATTACATAATGCTGTGATCTTATAACATTTTCTTGATTACATGGACTAATGGAAAGGCCAAAAAGACAATCACTTCTTTAAGTCTTGTTATATGCACTGATACTTAGTTATAAGTTGTATAAGAGTATGGGAAGTAAAATGCTGCATCAATTTAATGGATGTTTGAATAAGAAATATTGCAGCATGGAGATAAAATCTGGAGCCAACTTTTTTTGTCAATTATATTATCTCAATTAGTATTCTCTTCATTAAAAATGAGGGCTATTAGATGTTTGTAAATCAGTAATGTAATTTCTTGGTTTTCTAGTCCAGATGCAATATAATTATTTAAGGGGATAATTGCTTCTGCTTGCAATGCCCTACTGCAGAATCTATTCATTTCTGCTATAAGTACAACATTATTCCAAATTTCTGATGTTTGGTGAGATTAATTTGTAGTTTATTTGATAGGACTTAGCGATTGTTCATGCATTGGGTGTTTGGATAAATAATGTTCTTAGACCTGTTGTAACCATTGTCATACTGTTTACTCTGTTAAGAAAAGCATTTCCTCATTCTAGCAAAACTTAGTTTTTACATGAAGCTTAGTACTTGTTTGGTGAATATTTTGGCAGAGTATCTCTCCTGAACAGGAAAAAAGATTTACAAAATTCAGAGAGAGGAAAGGCCTTATAGAGAAAGATGTGGTATGTATGAATCACATGTTTGGCTTTGAAGTTTCATATATTTATTTTATTCTTCAAAAGTGTAACAGTGCAATTCTAAGTTCAATGCAACCACTGTGTTTTTTTTAAGGTAAGGACAGACAGGCCGCTCTCTTTCTACGATGGGGATGACAATTCAAATGTGAATCTTTTACGTGATATTCTGTTGACCTACTCTTTCTATAACTTCGATCTTGGTTACTGTCAGGTAATTACTTCTGATATGCTTTGCTTTTCCTTCTGTTGGTTGCCATTAATAAGAGTTAATTTTACAGTCATGCTGAGTTACAATTTTTATGTTGGTTATTTTATTTGATTCAATGAAAAAATCTCGAGTGTTTTATAAATGCAACAACAATGGTTTTTAAACTGGATATGCATGTTCTTGGCCAAAAAAAAAAATGGATGTATGAGAGTATGTAGAAATGCAGAGTTAGTCTGATCTAAATGCTAATATGTGCTTAATAAATGACTGTCTTGGTGGCAATACAATTTCACTACATCATTTCATACAATCTCATAATGAGCTGCCAGCATGCAGGTGACATGGCATTGTTCAAATATGACATAAGAATCTCATGAGCAACCAAGCAGGCAGTACACCTGATATCCCTTGTCACATACTCTGAGAGCATTAATCACTGAATGAACTTGAAACAGCTTTTCTTATATGATTATATTTTAAGTGCATTTAAGTGGGCATTATCATCTAAAACTATATTTAAAGTTGAGCATAATTGAACTTTTACGTTATAATTTTCTTTTTCTTATATGCAGGGCATAATTTAATTGCAAAATGTTGTTTGGGGCTTTTCTCCTTGATGATGTTGTATTTCTGATTTTTCCTTCTTTCTTTTTCTTAAATTTTATTCTGGCAAAGGGATGGGCTCTTTTTATTCTTGAATGCATCTGTTTTTCTTTAGATAATTTTAACACGAGAGACACATAAGCACATGGAGATGCCCATAGTTTGAACGTTTTATAGTTAGATTATTTGTTCAGGCATGTGAACATCTAGGCCTATAGTTTGTTTCTGTTTTCAATGCCTGAATGAGTTTCTCTGAAGTTTATATGCAGTCTGTGACTTGTCTTCTATATGGTTGTGTGCTTCATCCCTTTTTCTATCCTTCTTATAGGGTATGAGTGATCTCGTATCCCCAATTTTGTTTGTAATGGAGGATGAGTCAGAATCATTTTGGTGTTTTGTGGCACTGATGGAACGCCTTGGGCCCAATTTTAATCGTGACCAAAACGGCATGCACTCTCAGCTTTTTGCCTTATCTAAGGTCTTTTTTCCTTCCTTCCTTCCCCCCCCTCTCTCTCTCTCTCTCTCTCTCTCTCTCTCTCTCTTTTTTACAAATTGCTGGAGTCATTCTGTTATAGTTCAAATGGCCGAGAGTTTTGGTTTTTTCTTTTGTTGAACTGTGGAATATGGCTGCTTAAAGGTAATCTCATGTTTATATAACTCCCCATCCCCCTCCTCCCGCCCCTTTTTTTTTGGTGTGGGTTTATTTTTCTCTCCCTTTTTCTTGTAGAAAAGGGCAATAATGTTTTTGTTTGAAAAATATATAATTAAGGACTATTTAGCTTTGTAAGTGTGTAAAATAGAATCAGAATTCTGGCATTTTTCCTTTGTTTGAACCTTTTTTTTTTTAATGATTTTATTGATTCTTCCTCACCTTGTGTCGCTCCCTGAAATTTCAACCTCTGCATTTGCAATGGTGTAAAATTAAAAAGCAATAGTAGTATTGATATGATATGCATCTAGTCTGAGTTTGTCAAACTTTGAATCATTGTGGTGTAGCTTCTTAGGAGACTTTACATGATGAGATAGCACCTCAAAAGTTATGTTTGATGAATCATTCTTATAGTGAGAGATTGCATTTTTATGATGATAAAGAGAATCATATTGCTCATTCTTCGCTTAACAACTATGACGTAGAAACAGGTATATAACATGGTCACTGTTGGTTTCTCAAGTCCTTGAATAAAGTAAAATGTTGAAGCATCTATTTGCAATGTCATCAGACTTATGTTTCTTGTTGGAGGTCTTTGGGGTTTAGTCCTTTGTTTTCCTGGGAAGGAAACAACATAAAGAAGGTTAAAAGGGTATTATGACCTTATACTTCTAACAAGTAATGTATAAACAGCAAAACCACCCCTCCCTTCTCCCTAAACAACATAAAGAAGATTAAAGGGTACCACGACTTTATACTTCGAGCAAGTAATTTTTAAACAGCTAACCAAGTCAATGAACAATTCCTGCACAGAGTTTTGGTCCCTAATTTTGAACTGTACCTCTACTTTTTGCAGCTGGTGGAGTTGCTAGATAGCCCATTGCATAACTATTTCAAGCAGAATGACTGCTTGAATTATTTCTTCTGTTTCCGCTGGATACTGATACAGTTTAAAAGGTAAGACTCTTGGATTTAGTTGTGCATTCTTAATGTCTGCATTTCCTTTCATTTAGGGTTCATTTTCCTTTAAATTATGTAATGCACATATGTTCCTGCTGACACATTCCTATTTTGAATGAAACATGTTGCAAATGCTTCATGTGAAGTAGAATAGTTTGTGGTATAACTCCCAAGGGCTGCAAGTGGGAGGATGAAGATAAAGGCTTTGTAATGAGGGTGTTAAAAGAATGGAAAATGTTAAAATGGTTGCCGTTTCTTTCCCAAGCCTGCTGGTTTTTAATTCACCCAATCTGGAAGGACTTACGGACGAGAATGAGAGAGTAGATGAGAAATGTTAACAATTTTGCAAATTTCCCTGTTTTACCTGTCAACATTGGAGATGAAAATGACCGCTTTCTGCTGATCCATTTTTCATCCCTATTTTCTGTCACACCCTTAATCTCTTTTAGCATATACTTTTTTTCTGCATGTGTGTGTACCGTTCCCCCACCCTCAAAATCCAACATGCAATTATGCATTTATGTGCATCAGAACCTGGTGGGGAGGGACACAGGAAGGCAGAGAGAAAACTTGTTTAAGGTGTTGTGCGGGTTTGTGTTGATTGCTGAAAAAACAACAGTGAGAAAGATGCGGAGGCATTTCAGGATCTTGGTCTTGGCATTACAGAAAACAGTCTTTTGATTTTATCTGCATTCCACTATATTGATCTTTCAAAATTCTTTTTTCATTTCAAATTTCATCTTGAGCTTGCTTATGCATGCACTTTGAGATGTAAAGGTGAATTACTGTGTTTTAAATTTGTTTTCTCAACATATTTGTCAGGGAACTTGAATATGAGAAAACAATGCGATTGTGGGAAGTATTGTGGACACATTATTTGTCGGAGCACCTCCATCTGTACGTGTGTGTAGCTATATTGAAGCGCTATCGTGGCAAGATAATGGGAGAGCAAATGGACTTTGACACCCTCTTAAAGTTCATCAATGAGCTGAGTGGTCAGATTGACCTTGATGCAACCCTCAGGGATGCCGAGGCTTTATGTATATGCGCCGGCGAGAATGGAGCTGCTTGCATCCCACCTGGAACTCCACCTTCATTGCCTCTTGACAATGGTTCTTTATTCTATTCTCAGCAGGATGATGAAGTATTATAAATGTAATCAGTCCCTAGCAAGCATATATCAAATGTAATTAGCTGATTTTTTTCCAAAACAATGTTAGTGGATGATGAATCCTATTTTGATGAAATCAATTCCAGAGTATGTTTTTCCTTAAACCGCAACATGCATGCCATACATAAATCGGTTTGTTATTTTCCAGTCTCCCAATAATCTTCTGGTTCTTATCTGATTATTTGGTGGATTTCTTTTGTTGTTATTTCCCTTTTATTTATTGGAAACCAAGATGTACATTTCACTATTCCAAGGAATTGTAGAGATGTAAGTTGTTTTTTTCCCTTTTATGGGCTAGGCAATTAATTAAGGGGGTTATGTTCCATGTTGGAGAATGAATGCTCTTTTTGCGTACACAAGTTGGCATTTGTGCTTTTGGGCAGTGAGAGAGAAGGATGGGATTGAGGCTTTTCCAATTTTATGCCTCCTTCACTCATTTCATGTGCTTGGCCATTCAGTCTATTCTATTTGCTATTTGTCTTTATTTTATTATTTTATCTTTTTCCCTTTTGATATGCTAATTAATCTTAGATTCGCATTATAAAAGGCCATCATCATTCATCGAGAAAAATGTTCATTTTTAGGGGACCTGGCAGTTTCCATTATATAATTTTATGCTCCACTTTTTCATGATGGAGATACTTGTTTTTTTTTTTTTTTTGAATGTGGGTTTTGATTGAATTGGGAGACTGCTTGAATGTTCATACATACTATACTAATACTAATACTAATATTATAATGCAGCCATTGGTAAAATTGACTCCTAAAGCTGTTTGCCTTTTGGGAAAAACACAACTCCTAGGCCCCAGCAGGCCCCCGGCCAGCCAGCAAAGTGCTGTGCCTGCCCAGGTGGTGGTGACCGCCCACGTAAATGCTGTAACTAAGGCAAGAATGATTGGATTCCCACTCCCACAAAGAATCCAAGTAGGGTGTGAAAGGCCGCCCTTCATCAAACACAAAATTTGAATAATTGGGGTCCATAGCATTGCATCACCATTGGAGTTTCTACCATGTCATAGTCATAGTTGAAGCACTGAACCGCACGTTCCATCCATGTACTACTCTCTATAACCCTACTCTCTTCCTTCGCTTCTTTCTTCTCATCCAAACAGAGCAAAAATTTGAAATTGTCCTTATATTTATACATAATTTAATTTTACACAAATTCAGATAAAATGAGAAATTATAATTTCATTCCAAATATTTTAAAAAATATAATTTTTATATTGATATTTTATACTGTTTTTTTTATTAAGTTAAAAAGTTAAAGATACATGATCTCATTAAATAATTAATAGATAAATAACCAATAATAATTTTTAATTATATTAGATTAATTTTTTTTTTTTTTGGTTATTGACTCAACTACAGTTAAAATTTGTTTGTCCTGTGTTAAGTTGTTTAAGATAAAGTGTTAAGAAAAAATCCTCTTCTGTAGAGTTGAGATAGGGCTTTTGAAACATGGTCAAATTTAAATCAGGTAATTTTTAATTTCGCTTCAAAATTTTATTTTTTTTAACAATTTTAATTATTTGTTGATGTTATTGTCTTGTTGCTAGACCTGTTCACGGGCCGGGCAGTTCGTCCTGCCCGGCCCGGCCTGTATTGAGCCGGGCCTGGACAGGTCTTTTAGTGATTCGGACCGATCCGGATCACTATTTATCTAATAAAAAAATTAAATTAAATTTTAAAAATATATAAAAAATATATTTTTTTAAATATAATAAACAATAAATATGGACCGACGGGTCGGCCCGATCCAGAGTCAGGCCTAGGTAAATAAATAAAAAAGAATTCAGACCGCGGCCTGATCCGGCCCATAAACACTTCTATTTGTTGCCTCAGTTTTGTATTATTTATCAAAAAGTAGGGTTCTTAGCTTCAATTTGTGTAAAATTAATCATGAATTTAATATTGTTTTGTATAAAATTAAACACGTTGTACATAGACCTGTTTATGGGTTTGATTTTTTTTCCTTATCCAAATTCATTTCAGGTCTGTTTATAAACTCATTTTACTGTTCACAAAATATTAAAATATTATTTTTATATTAATATATATTTTATAATTATATTTAAATAAAATATTTTTTATTTAATGAATAATAATTAATTCGAATCGATTCGATTCGATTCGACTCGAATTATAATTTTTTTTATTCAAATCCGATTTAATTAAAATCAAACCAAATTGATTATCCAATCTTTTAACAGATCTAGTTGCAAGTCAACAATTTTAAAATTGTACTTTGGAAAAGCTAGGCCGTGTATTTAATTTCAACACAATTGGCTTAACCTCGGAAAGCTAAGCTAGGCGCCTAGGCCATGTTACTTTACTTTTGGTAATGTGTTTGTGTTGGATTACCTTGGCTTTTTTTTTTTTTTTAAATGAAAACTGAAAACGAATTAACGATAATAACAATTCAAACTTGATCCAACTATCATAATTTTCTGTTTTTAGTAGGATTGAAATTCAAAGTTCGGATTCTCGTTCTATACCTCCTTCATGTGTTATAAAAATGGTAGAATAACAGTTTGTAGTATATCTGAACTTTCAAATGAGAAATTTAAAAGACAAAATCATAAACTGTGCAAATTAATTACTAAGTGAAAACACCATCATTTTTACAAGAGTTAATAGCATTAATGGTCTCCAAACTATAAAACATATTTTATATTGGTCCCTAAATTTCAAAACGTATCAAATTGATCTTTACTTACAAGTATCATAACAATTTGGTCCCTTCCGTTAGCTTTTCCATTACTTTTACTGTATCAATCAGTTTAGTGACACGTGTCACCAGCTGATTGCACCACATTTCTCTTCATTTTTTCCTTTTTCTTTATTTTTTATTATTTTTTCTTTAATATTTTTTTAATAAATAAATGTAAATAAATATTTTTTATAAAATTAATGTAAATAAATATTTATATTTATAAATTATTTAATTATTAAAAAATTAATTTAAATTATTATTTATCTTTTGTATTTATTTATAAAGAATAATAAAGAAAAAGGGAAAATGAAAACATTAATAAATACAAAAGATAAATAATAATTTAAATTAATTTCTTAATAATTAAATAATTTACAAAATATAAATATTTATTTACATTAATTTTATTAAAAATATTTTTTCTTTTTTTTTCTTTTTATAAATAAATTAATTTCGTAAAAATTAAATAATTTTTAATTATAAAATATAAAATATTTATTTACATTCATTTATTAAAAATATATTTTTTACTTTTTTATTTTCCTTTTCTTTCTTTCTTTTTTTCTTTCCTTTTTTTTCCTTTTTTTTAATAAAATTAATGTAAATAAAATATTTTATATTTTAAAAATTAATTTAAATTATAGTATGAATTATTATTTATTTATATTTATATTTATTTACAAACAAGAGAAAAAGGGAAAAGATAAGAAAGGAAAAATAAAAAACTTATAAATATAAAATAAATATTTTATATTTATAAATTATTTAATTTTTAGAAAGTTAATTTAATTTAATTTAATTTAATTTAAAATATAATATAATATAATATAATATAATATAATATACTTATATATATTTTGTATTTGTTTATAAAGAAGAGAAAAAAGAAGAAAGGGAAGAAAAAAATAAAAAAATATTTTTATAAAATTAATGTAAATAAATAGTTTTATATTTTTTCAATTATTTGATTATTACAATATTAATTTAAATTATAATGTAAATTATTATTTAGTTTTTAATATTTATTTATAAAGAAGAGAAAAGCAACAAAAAAAAGGAAGAAACAAAAAAATTAAAATAGTTTTTATAAAATTAAAGTAAATAAATATTTTATACTTTTTAAATTAATTATATTTTAAAAAAAATATTTTAATTTATAATATGAATTATTTTTTCTTTGTATTTATTTATAAAAAGAAATCAAAGAAAAAATAAAATAAAAAATAAGCAAAAGGAAAAAAAAAATGAAGGGGCAAGTTGGAGCAATCAGCTGGTGATACGTGTCACTAGCTGATTGATACAATAAAGGTAACGTAAAAGCTAACGGAATGGATCAATTTATTATGATACTTGTAATCAAAAATTAATTTGATACGTTTTGAAGTTTAAGAATCAATATAAAATATATCTTATAATTTAGGGACCATTAATACTATTAATTCTTTATGATATTTCACTTTTGTTTCTTGCCTGCCGAATTCACATAAAATCTTCCCACACTTAACAAGTGAAAGCGACCAGCTCCAGTCAGTCTCGAACTCCAGACTAATTCCCCCCCTTTTCATCTTGCTTGCAAAATGGGTGTTTTCCCTTTTTGCAACCATGATTAGCACATTTTGCCTGTACAAAAATCCATTATCTATAACAATCAAATATCACCAAAGTTGTGACTCTTGTGCCAAGATTAACGATAACAACGAGTTGAATATTTGTATTTTTTATATTATTTGAATTTAAATTCGTAAAATTATTTTAAAATTTGAATTCGTAAATTATCCGTATTTAATCCGTATATTACTATCCGAATCTTAATTAAATAATATTATCCGTCGGATATCCGAATCTGCTAAAAATTCGAATTTAATAAATCAATTTTTTTTAATAAAAATATAAAATCAAACAAGATTTATGTGTTTTACAAATAAGAGGATTCAGATTCGGATATTCGAATTTACTATCCGAATCTGCAGAAGTAATGCGAATTCGGATAATGGATATCCGAAGTTTCATATCTGCATCCGCTCCGAATCCATCGCGGATAGTAATTATAATATCCGAATCCAACTTTTATCCGAATCCGCAAATTCGAATCTACAAAAAACAGATCGAATATCCTCGAATATCTGAATCTGCATTTTAAATTGTGATCCTAGCCAAGATGCTGAATTTGAGTCATAGGGCCGGAGGACAAGTTTCACGTGTATGGTACAATTTTGCTGATCGAGCAAGTCTATAGTAGAGACCATGGCCAGCAATCTTAGGAAAAATTAATGTTTTGGTCTATTCTTTTGTCCTATTACTTTAGTTGTGAATGTTTGATTTAGTAATCATGTATATCCAATTTTAAAAGAAAGAAGAAAAAAAACTCTATGAATATAGGCTTTGTCCCTGGAGGAACAAAACAATCAACAATATAGCTGTTATAACAATTGCCCTTTGTGTGTCCAAAAATGGTGTATTCTTTCATCTTTTTGTACTAGTAGAAAGTAAATTTTGAATAAACTCCAATTGGGAAAAGAGTAGAGACACATTAGAAAGTTAACAACTATGGACAAAAAAAACTAGTAGGATTCTATTCTGTCTCTTAGGTTTGATGTTTTGGTCTAATTTTCCACTTTGATTTGCGTTGGTGGAGCCTACTAATGTCGTCGTTAATCACTAAAAAAGTAGGATCGATGTAAATGTTGATAGGATATAACAATGTCAATTTCTACAGAAAAGTTTAAAACGTTGTTTTGGGTTTTGGAGATGCAGGGGATCGAACCCTGTACCTCTCGCATGCAAAGCGAGCGCTCTACCATTTGAGCTACATCCCCATTTGGATTTTTACTTATCAAACGAATTAAATTGGATTAGCAGAAAAGGTGTAAATAAGATAACATTTTGAATAAAACATATTAAACTGTAGATACTATAATAAGTATATATATATATACCTTACTGTTTACTAGAAATTACAAATCAAACGCAGAAGTTTGTGAGTTGTGACATGTCTGACCAAAAAGAGGGTTTCATTTGAAACATTCAAAAGGGAAGACTGTAACTCTGTAAGGTACATAGTTTGTATATGAATAGGGTTTTACAAGAAGACTGTGTATAAAAAGATTTTTTTTTAAAAAATATTTTGAGCCAGGCTTGAGCTGAATTCAAGTTTCAAATCTCGTGTCCAAAGTTCGACTCAAACAAACTAGTAATCTGACTTTTAAACATGTCTAGTAATGACATAAATTAAACATATATAGTCATTGTCTAATTAAAAAAGAAGGTGACTTATACGAAATAAATCCCCTTCCATCTTGAAAAATAACTTTAAGGTTGAGTTTGTATGATCTAAATAAATATCCAATTCAATTTAGGTATGGGTGATTTTACAGGTGATAAAAGATCAACCTGCTCGATATCATTTAAAGATCTTACATGATATTATTATTATTATTAATCTTCCATCATTAAAACTAAGGGTATATCATCTTCGAACACCTTAATCAACAATTATGCATCAGTACTCTCTTGATGTTTGTAATTTGGTACTTATTTCTTTATATGATTACGTAATTAAGCATGGCTTAAACATCAAAATAATGGAATTTAGTCATTAACAAACCATGAATGACTTTCTTAAAAGATTTTAAACTTAACTAATACCTCATAATGAAAATCATCACTAATAATTTCAAATCACTTGTGATCCTCTATTCGTAATCAAATGTTCCCTAATTTGTAGTAGCAAGTACAAGATGAATTGTGGGAGTTATATAAGCAATACGGCCCAGCCCAAATCTACTTGGATCAACCATCACTTTGCACTATTTTAAGAAATACATGTTTTTTTATTTATTTTTAATTTACCTTTAACCCTCAAATTTTTATTTATTTATTTATATGAGGAGGACACTACGTGTTCAAATCCTCTCAAATTTGTAACCTTCAAAAATCTATTTAGCATGCATGTCATATGAACTAATTTTGGGTGCATTAACCTAATCAGAAACCAAACCTCTTCATTTTTTTTTCTTGTTTGGTTGTTTGTTTTTTCATTGGGGAGAAAATGGGATAGGGAATATGGATTGAATATAAAGGAATATATATATATATATATATATATATATATATAGAGAGAGAGAGAGAGAGAGAGAGAGAGAGAGAGATGATGCTTTTTCCATTAGTGCATTTTGTTTTTCTTCTTTTCTTCCATTCATCCTTTTAAAAAAATTTGATGGAGTTCTAGATCTTTTTAGTTTTTTTCTTTTGATAAGTAATGAGTATTATTATCTAAGAGCAACATAACCACTATAAGTAATACAAATGTTCAGAGTAAACAGAACAATATAACACCAAGTACTTACAAAACATATCAGCTAAATGAAAACCAAACTTTTACAGTATTAAGATGTGTTGGACAATATGGAAGTATGCAAGCCCCTGTTTTCACAAAGTTTCTTGTTCACCGCATCCTCAGCAATGTCTCTCAAGCCAGACAGCTTCATTCTAATATTGTCTTTACTTAAGTGCAGAACATGCTCTTCATTGTGTTCCTGTTGTAGATAAATTCTTCTATTCTTTTCCTGCTAGATCTGGTATATGTAAGTTGTTGGCAATCTTATAAGAATTTAGTGAATATTCCATTACTAGATTAACATATAAATATAAGAAGAACATAATATATAAATTCGACTTATCAGAATATATATATAGAATACGAGTATACGGACACTCACAGTTTCGGTAGAACCAAAAATTAGAATATCGAGTCAAGGTTGGACCTCTGACCTTAAGACGATTATTGCCTGTCTTTACGGTGCTTACAGTTTGTTGCAATTCGTCTCTCAGGTTTCCTCGATAACGTTGCAAATGAGAGCACACTCGGATGCAACACAGAGAACAAGAAGAATATTGAGTCTCTCTCTCTTAGAAGACGGAATAATTTGAGAGAATATGTGAATATTAAAAATAGACACAGGAAGTTAGAATATATAACAAGCAATCTGCCTATTCGGTAAAGACACACCACATGGGAAGGAACCTGTTTGATCAGAACAGGCACACCCATTGGTGAAGAACCAGGTTGGTCAACCAGGAAGCCGAACCAGCATGTCTTTACCGAAAAGACAAATTCTGAAAAATAACATGAACCTGATCGGTCCTGGATCGAAAAGTGATGCACTCAAAAGAGCGTATCTTTATTTAACTTTGCACTAAATATATGATCAATTATAGTAAAATAGCATGCAATGGTCGAATCCACAGAGATTAGGTTTTAGTTTATAAATCACTAGTTTAAAACTTAAATTCAAAGAAAACAAAAGTTAAAGGGGTTTTGAAATCAGTTAAAACTTAAGCAAACAATAATAATAAGAAAGCAAGTAAACAAAAAGTAATCAGATGTGAGAAATATGGCTAAAGGTTCATTCTCCACCAGTAGACATCATTAAGAATCAAATTCAAATATATCAACATCAATTAGCTATCAAAGTTAACAACCGTAGATAACAACCTCCCGTGTTACCCCAATCCTTCTTTAGTTCGTCGTTAAGCAGGACGAACGCCACTACTTAATCTCTAACTATCAAACAACCTAGGATAAACATCTCTAAATTTAATTTGACAGCAGCTTTATGATGAGAAAGATAGGTTGATCTAAGCAACAAAAGCATGAACATGAATTGTTTAACTTAGTTTATGTTCCACTTTTAATTAGCAAAAGCTTTAATATAATCATTAATCACAAATTGCCACTTATGAATAGAAAATCAAGACAATTACACGGATCAAGATTCCTAAACTAGCATTAGATAATTATCAAGATCTATCTAGTGTGCACCCTAAACAAATCAAGACAAAAATCATGAACAATTCTTATGGAAGAACATAATCAACTTTGATAGAAAACTAATTATAGATAGAATCTCAAAATCAATTACAAAACATGTCTAGGGCTTTGAAATCACCCTTAACCAAAGAGAAGTTTAGCCTAGCATAGGGCATAGATAATATATAATAAAACTAAAAAAAAAATAAAAGAATGGAGAAGAAGAAGAAGAATAATGATGATCCTTGAGTCTCCTCCCAAAGATGATAGTTTGTGGCTCAAAAGATGGTATTTATAGAGTTTTAAAACCCTGGGAACAAGTCCTTGTCACACAAGTAAGGTTAGGGGCTGAAAAATCACGTTTTGACATGTTTTCCCATATTTTTTTCCCAATTTTTGGGCGTCGCGGTGCCGAGCTCTCTATTTCCATTTTTTTTTGTTGCATCTTTCTTCACTTCGTCGGCTGATTTGGATGACCATTTCTTGTTCGATTTGGGCGTGTAAACTATCGTTGGAAAGGTATCAAGTCAGCTTCAAAAGTCAAGAGGAAGTTTTTTCAAATAAGGACTTTAACATCATGTTTTCCTTGCAACAAGCTCCGGAGGTCAAATCTACCTTTTTGCTTTGCAACCAGAAATTAATCTTTTTTGACTTCCAAGTCTTCTTCCATCTTGCGATTATGATTTTGTAAACACTTTACCATCATTATTGACATCTTTTGACTTCATTCTCCTTATTGTACCTAAAACTCAAAAACATAATATAAGTAAACAAGATAAAGATCGAAAACATAACAAAAACTAAAGGTAGATGTAGACACCTAATTTTGTCCGGACCACTAAACAGGTATGTTTTCTTCCCATATTGATGTTTCCGAGTATAAAAAGACTGTTTTCATCCTGCAGGTGGTACTCCGAGACTTAGTTTAAGAGGGCGAGCACAAAAAGTCAAACTTGAAAAAAGTCAACCCCGAAAAAGTCAACCCCAGAAAGTCAACTACTGAAAAAGTCAACCCACTTTCAAAATCAATATTTTAAGTTCAATTGAAAAATGGAGAAAGAATTTTGATAATCCTAGGTCTACATTGAAAGATATGGAGTTCGGAAGTTGGGATTTGGAGATTCAGTAGAAAAGAAACCCTAATCCGAGAAATTTGGGGGAAAGTGCTTAAACGATCAAATTGGTCGAAATTGAAGGTTCCAAATGAAAGATAAGCACTGACTACGGGTAATGGAGAAGTCACTTGCAAGAAAAATCGAAAGAAAAGTCAATCCGGGAGAAAACCGAGAATTAGGGTTTTTAATGGATTCCGGTGAAATCGGGAAGAATCACAGAAATGGCCCGACTTGGTAAGACCAAAGCCCCCAATGGATGAAGAATGGTTAAAAAGGATGGCCCAAGGCTCAGATTGAAGAAAATCTGAAAATCGGATTTGTTTTGAGCAAAACCGAGTTTCGGAGGTAAAAGGGCAAAATTGGAAAAATTTGGGAAAAATAGCAAATGGACTCCGAAAATTCTGAAAAATTTGTCAATCTCATTCTTAAATCATTTGAAATATATTGGTAAAATAAAATCTTGATTCGGAGTTCGTTTGCAAAATGGCCAAATCCCGGGCTTCTTATGCTGTAATTCAAAAAGGAAAATCCCGAAAAAATAGCAAATGAGCTCCAAATCTTTTGAAATTTTTCAGATCTCATTTTTAATTTATTTGGAAGAGATTGGCGAAAGAAAATCTTGATTCCGAGTTCGTTTGCAAAATGGCTAAATCCCGAGCCTCCTATGCAGTAATTCAAGCCGATAAATCCCGAAAAAATACCAAATGAGCTCCAAAAATCATGAAAACTTCCAGATCACACTTTTTAATTATTTTGAAGAGATTGGTGAAGAAAAATCTTGATTTGGAGCTCGTTTAAAAAATGGTAAAAAGTAGGGGCATAAAAGGACATTTTGGGAAGAAAAAATCCAAATAAATAGCAAACGGACTCGGAAAATTTTGAAAACTTCCAGAACTCAATATTTTATTATTTTGGAAGTATTAAAAAAAGAAAAATTGAATTTGGAGTTCGTTTGATATTTATTTGCATCTGGGGGGGGCAAAATGGTCATTTCACCCAAGCAACCGAAAAGGGCTTCTTTGGGCCTTTCAAAAATCAGAGCTGGGCTGGAAAAGAGAAGTGCTGGCCTGCCCAAGCCCAAAGGAAGGAGGAAGCTTATGATTTTTTTCAATCAAGTGGTTAAAAATCAAGAGTTAGTTAGAGATTTTTTGATCAAGCCATGGGTATTTTTTCCCAATCCCACATCCCTTTGTAATGTCAAGCCAAGGAGGTGCTCACCTTATAAATAAGGGGTCTTGGCCTTTGGTTGAAATCACCCACTACCCCTTGTGAGATAGTCTATACACTTGTATTAGGATTATCCGGGTGGTGAGTCATAGTGTTTTTGTTGAGAGGGTTTGTAGCTTAATCCGTTCAAAAGCTACTCTGAGGGTTTGTAGCTTAATCCGTTCAAAAGCTACTCTGAGGGTTTATAGCTTAATCCGTTCAAAAGCTACTTGTGAGAGGGTTTGTGGCTTAATCCGTTCAAAAGCTACTCTGAGGGTTTATAGCTTAATCCGTTCAAAAGCTACTTGGTGAGTTTTCATTTTAAAATAATGTTTCTTGTTCTTCCTTCATTTCCTTTCTTAAGTATATTTTTCTTACATTTTGTTTTTACAATAAACTCACCATGGCCAAATGGCCTACATTATTTATTTTAAGTTGTTGTTTTTGATTCATTTTACCATATTGTTTATGCTATTTTCTTTATTTTTGATGTTTTAAATATTATGTTATTTCATGTTCTTAAGTTATATTTAATTTGGTTGCTTTGTTTGTTGCCATTTATGTCTTAGATATCATGTTTTTGCATTTTTAATTTTCTGTTTTCATGTTGTTTAAATTTGAGCATGTTTTAGAGTTAGCATATTAAGTGTTTGTGAAAATGCTTGTGTGATTCTTTGCATGATTCTTGTTTTATATCTTAGTGAGCATGTTTTAGATTTGGTATATTAGGTGTTTGTGAAAATGCTTGTGTGATTTTTGTGTTATGACTTAGTTTTTCATGCTAGCATACCAAGTGTTTGTGAAAATGCCATGCTTGTTGAAGCTTGGGGCCATTTGGCTACTCCATGTGTTTTGCATTGTGTGTTGTATTTTTGTCATGCTAGTTGTTAGGTTTTTGCATTTGCATGATATTTGGTTGGATTTTTGAATTAAGCATGCCTTGTGTTTGTGAAAATGCCATGCATGTCTTAGGTCTAGGTTACATTAAATGCCATGCAAGTTCATGTTAGGTCTAGGCCATATTATTTATGTCATGCATTTTCCTTACATTTAGGTTTAGATCCATGCATTTCATGCATTATGTTTGCTGCATTGTTTCATGCATTTCATGCTCATGCCACTTGAATAATGACTTGAGCCAATTAATGGTTCAAGATCATGCTCTCTTGAGCACACTTGTGGAAAATTAAGTTTGTCAAATTGATTATTCTACCTTTGTGATTTTTTTTACTTAGCCAATTTTTATCTAACTTTCAAAAAGTCCTAGCTACTGCTTTCAAGTCATTTTATGAGTTTCAAATATTTTTATTTTGATTTTTAAATGATTTTATCAAGGACAAAAAAAAATGTGTTGGCAAAGCAGTTTTTTTCAGTTTTTTTCAAAAAACTCGTACATCTCTGATTTTTCTGGGAATTCATCTTTGATCAGAAAATTAAGAAAATTTTTCCTCGTGTAGTTTTACATGTCCTGAGTCTCCAGTATATTTTTTAGAATTTTTGGAATTTTTAAAAATAGGATAAAAAATCATGGATTAAAACTGGACAGTGGAGTCAGAATTGATTTTAAAGAAAAACAAAGCAGTTTTTTCTCCTCCAAAAACTCGTACATCTCTGGTTTTTCTAGGAATTCATATTTGATCAAAAAATTAAGCCGATTTTTTCTCGTGTAGTTTTACATGTCTTGAGTCTCCAGTATTGTTTTTAGAATTTTTGGAATTTTTAAAAATAGGATAAAAAATCGTGGATTAAAACTGGACAGTGAAGTCAGAATTGATTTTAAAGAAAAACAAAGCAGTTTTTTCTCCTTCAAAAACTCGTACATCTCTGGTTTTTCTGGGAATTCATCTTTGATCAAAAAATTAAGCTGATTTTTTCTCGTGTAGTTTTACATGTCCTGAGTCTCCAGTAATTTTTTCAGAATTTTTGGAATTTTTAAAAATAGGGTAAAAAATCGTGGATTAAAACTGGACAATGGAGTCAGAATTGGATTTAAAGAAAAACCAATTTTCTGTTTTGGTTAATCTACTTAGAGTGGGCTGATTAGGAGGGTTAGCTACTGACTTAGGGTGATTTCTAAGCCTTTTTAACTCTAAAAATGGTTTTTTCAAGTCCCGGGTTAAGGAGAGTCAAGTCCGGATTTTTTTTAAACTTAGGAAATTAGAGCCATTTAAAAATTTTTAGCCCAGTTTTTATTTTTAATTCAAGCTTTTCAAAATTGCTTTCAAACAATCACAAAGTATTTTGGTTTTAGAATATTTAATTTGACATATTTTCCTAAGGTAGCCGGATATCTTTTTAGATATACGGATTTCCTTAATTAAAGGAAAAAATACATCTCATGCATTGCATTTTTATATTCATGCATTTTATATAATATGTGATTCTTGCCATAATAATTTCTATGTGTCATGACATTTAGGTTGCATTATATTATTTAGATTTTGCTATCTCATTTTATTTATGTCATGCCTATACATATTCATTTCTTTTAAATGTTTTTCAAAAAAGATAATGATTTTCAATAAAAATAAAGATATTCCCAAGTTAAAATAATTCATGAGTTCTCTACCGGGTTTGCTGGAGGGAATATCATCAATTATTATTAATAAATGAATATCTTTCTTTCAAAAAAAGAGAATGATTCGGAAAGTTTTCCAAAACTAATAAAAATTTCTATATTTTGCCACGTTTGTTGGGGAATATAGGAAAATTTTGAATTTATAAATTCCGGATCATTTTCAATAAAAAAATGGAATTATTTTTCTTTAAATTGGGAATTAATTTGAAATACTAAATTTAAAACCAACTTTTACCGAGACTTGAGATAACACACGATTAATAAGGTACCGATTTATACGGGCGTTGTGGGGGTGCTAATCCTTCCCCGCACGTAACCGACTCCCGAACCCGCTTCTTTGATTTCTCTGGTTTAAAACGCAGACTTGAAATTGGTTTTTAAAATGTTTTAATTAATTTTTAAAATATTTTATAAAACCGGTTTTAATAGGTGGCCGATCACACCTAGCTAAGGTACCGATTTATACGGGCGTTGTGGGGGTGCTAATCCTTCCCCGCACGTAACCGACTCCCGAACCCGCTTCTTTGATTTCTCTGGTTTAAAACGCAGACTTGAAATTGGTTTTTAAAATGTTTTAATTAATTTTTAAAATATTTTATAAAACTGGTTTTAATAGGTGGCCGATCACACCTAGCTAAAAAAGATTGGTGGCGACTCAATGTCTTTTAAGGTCATTTTCAAAACCTTCATTATTTTAGAGGAATTAAGTCGACTTTTCCTCGGTTTTTTTTAATGTCACGCCTAACGAATAATAAAGTCTTGCGATGAGACTCGTCGTTGTTATTTTTTAGGTTGCGACAGCTTGGCGACTCCACTGGGGACATATTAGAGAGTCAGGCCTAGAATTAGTCGTGTGTTATCAAAGTCTCGATTTTGTTGGTTTAATTGGTATTTAATTTTAATTCCCACTTTTTTTTTAATAAGGAGAATTTTGAAAATAAAAAAAAATGTTTTTGAATATGTTCATACTCATGTGCATGCATTTTATTTTTGTTCTCTAGTTATTTAAGGTTGTGTATTATAATTGCTTGTCGGTTAATGCGTTACACTATTCTTGAATGTTTTAATTGCTAGGGCATTTAGAATAAGGTTTGTAGAATAGGTAGTGAAAGGTTTGATATTCCTCCACACACACTACACGTGCATTTGCATAACATGAATCCTCTACCCGGGTTCCGTCCTTTTAAGTGGGAGTAAAGTAACTAAGCCTTCGTGATTGATCCTCCGTATGGGCTAGTGAAACACTTTCGGAGTATAAAGTACCTAATGCCTTCGTGATGATCCTCCGCATGGGCATAGGAAAATATACTCTAACGAATTGAACCCGCTTTTATCGGGGTGCCTTACTAGCCTTCACCGGCGACAGTGAGGAACAATTCGGGGCCTTAGAACCGATTCACCCTCATATAGTGAACCTAGGCAAAGCCATCCCGAATTTCCATTAGATATACCGAAAATAGGAACACATGGAGGGACATTTCTAAACTTTTTGTTACCTATTTTACACTCCGAATAAGTGTGGTAGATCGGGCAACGATGTACGTACATCGCCCGTAATAAATGTGATACTCCGCCTCGAAGGCATCGTGATGCCTAAATAAGCAGATATTGTTGGGGCAGATGTTCATTAGCTGTTTTTTAAAAAAAAAAAAAAATCATTTTTCAAGCATTTTTTCATTTTGCACATTTCATACATGTGTGAATAGAGCATGTACATTTTGGTTGTATTATTGATCTCGTTTTTTGCAAAAAATGGATGGTGATATACCTGGCATTAGATTGCATCCATAGCATACATGGTCATCATAATTTTTCTGTATATATCCATGCATTAATCTGCTTGTTCTTTACATGCATCATGTTGACTTTGGGTTGCATTCATAACAAACATAGTCAGCATGATTTCTTTGTATATGTTCATGCATTAATTTGCTTATTACATACATCATGTTAGCATTAGGTCGCATTCATGACACACATGGTTAGCATGATTTTCTTTGTATATACTCTATATCAATCATTCATTGTTTGCATGTATCATAATTGACACCGTGTTGCATTCATAGGATATATGATCATTCATTGGAAAATATGCTAAAATGCACATGATCAGTCATTGCATATATCCATGTGTTGATTTGTTTATTCTTTGTTTGCAACATGTTGGCATTGCGATTGCATTTATTACATATATGGTTAGCATGTTTCCATTGTACATATCCATACATCATATTGTTTAGGCTTCACATGCATCAAATTGCATTCATGGCTCATTCATCATGACATACATTTGGGGGAAATAAAACAAAAGTTGGCTTGGCTTTAGGAGTCTTTGAAAGAATTTCCATTTCAAATCAGAAGAAGTACTGAGTACGCTTTTAATACAGGCTGATGCTATGGAAGATGAACAAGTTGCCCGAATGGAAAAAATGGAAAGGGAACAGAGAGAATTGTGAGAACAGCTAGCAAAATCTCAAGCAGAATCTAAGGATCAGATGACTAAACTGATGGAGCTAATGTCTGCTGTAATCAGGGGAAAAGGATACACCGAAAACTTTATCGTCGGAGAAGGGTTAGAGGCACAAAAGGGCCAAGATGAGGTCGTAATAAGTGATGCCCAGAACACTGTTAACCATTGTCAATGTCCTAAACTCAGATGATCCAGCTGGACAGGCAAAGTTGAAAAGGGTTGCGGTAAATGAGGTTGAGCTGGCAGATTCCCAAGGGAAATATCAATTGTTAGATGAAAGGCTCCGGGCAGTAGAAAGTACAGATGTATTTAGGAGTTTGGATGCGAAAGAACGATGTTTGGTCTTCGATTTAGTCATTCATCCTAAGTTCAAGATCCCTGACTTTGTGAAATATGACGGGACAATCGATCCATTAGCCCACATCACTATGTTCTGCCGAAAGATGACAAGTTAGATAGATAATGATAAGCTTTTGATTCACTGCTTTCAGGATAGCCTCAGCGGGTCCGCAATCAGGTGGTATAGTCAGTTGAGCAAGGATCAGATTCGCTCTTAGAATGATTTGGCTAGGGCTTTTCTAAACCAGTACAAGCATATGACCGACAGGACACTTGATCGTCTCACTTTGCAAAATATGGAGAAAAAAGCTACTGAGAGCTTCAAAGAATATGCACAACGGTGGATGAGCCTGGCTGCCCAAGTACAACCGCCCTTGACACAAAAGGAAATCACTATCCTTTTTGTGAATACACTGCAGGCCCCGTACTATGACAGACTCGTCGGCAATGCTTCGAAGAATTTTGCGGACATGGTAATTTCAGGGGAGATGATTGAGAATGCTATCAAGAGTGGGAAACTTGAAAGAGAAGGAACATCCAATACCGAGAGAAATAAGGCACCAAGAAAGAAAGAGGAAGATGTCCAAACTATGGGAGATTTCATCCCATATTCCCAATTTCCCTCATACCAATCATGTTACCCTACTGAGGTATCTCCAAGCCTTTATCCTTACCTACCTACCCAAACACCTAATCCTATACCAGCCCTTGCAACAAGGCCTACTTCTAGAAAACGACCGCGAGAAAATCAAGAAAGAATTCCAATCCCCATCCCTGACTTACTGCCATTACTAATAAAGAATCAGTACCTTACCCCGGTACCTTTGAAAATAGCTCCGAATCCATCAGCAAGGAGTTATGACCCTGACAGCAAGTGTGATTATCACCTAGGGGTAGTTGGGCATTCAACTGAAAAATGCAGACAACTGAAGGAAAGGATTGAAAGTCTTATCCGTGATGGTATTTTGACATCGGAGCTTATCGATCAATGGAAGGCCACTTAGCCCTAAATCAATTTCTTTCAGGGTTTTAGGGGGAGAATTACTACCTTTGAAGGATGTCAATAGGAGCATTTTTGACCCATGTAGTTTTATACACTGTGATGATGAAAGCACTTGTCTCATGTTAACATCTACATGAATTAAATGAATTTTAAATGCTTTGTGTTTGTTGTGTTTTAAATAAACGTGAATTTACAAAAACAAGCATTAAGGAAGTTTTAATAATGGATAGTCTTTTATACACTGTGATGATGAAAGCACTTGTCTCATGTTAACATCTACATGAATTAAATGAATTTTAAATGCTTTGTGTTTGTTGTGTTTTAAATAAACGTGAATTTACAAAAACAAGCATTAAGGAAGTTTTAATAATGGATAGTCTCAAGAAGATTGATGATCAGTGTTAGAAATGACCCAACACCATTCCCCTCCTTTTTGGGCTTCTCTATACCTAAACCTTGAATCAATAACACTTGAAAGACCTAATGCTTCAAGGAAAAATGAATGAAAAGAGAGAAGCATTGTCATTGCAAAATAAGCAAGGATGTAAATCCTAGTCTAGGCTATGAACAAAGGAACGAACTTTTTGAAATTTTTCGAATTCTTTGAAAATCAAACAAATGAGACATTCTTTCAAGAATCTAGATTTTGATAATTTGGTGTGTGTCAAGATTGTGCTAAAACCATTCATGACCTTTCCCAATAACCACAAAACACTAATTGCCCAAACATCACTTCATGATTGACATCCTGGGGCACAATGATTAAACTAGATTATCCCTTGTCCCAGAGAAAACCCGTTTTTGGGTCATATTTTCCTTATCTCTTAAAAAAAACTCAGATTGGAAACTCAGCCTTTTCAAAACAGACCTAGACTTGCCATGTTCCTCGTTGATACAAATTCGCATGGATAATCAAATTGGGGCATCATATGTGGGAATGATGGATACATAGTGAAGAAGGATGGGCTAATGCATGAATCATTGTGGGCATGCGACGAAAAAAACAAAAAAAAAAGAAAAAAAAGAAAAAGAAAAATCATGATATCATGCATATGAGAATTCGGATGATTCCAAAGTGCAAAATGAAATTCTGAATATCTATTTCCCCTGAGGATTGCTTTTCAATGAGAATATTTGGGCTTGATATGATGAATGGCCATCTTTCATATCCCTTTCACAAGAAAAAAATTATTATCCATAGTCACCCCTTGAGCCAAAAGAATTCTTAATTCTTTGAACCCTGATCAAGGATTACCCTCTACACTGGGGGGCAAATGTGAGGAAAGATCTTTTCAAAGATCATTGAGAAATGAGTGATAGCTCAAGGACAGACACAAAGCAAATGGAGCCCCGAATAAATACGGGCTCACTCTGTCAAAGAAAAAGAAGAGAAAAAGATGGTGAAATGAAAGCCAAGAAAAACAAAAGAAAAACACAATGAAAAAGAAAATGTGTGTGAAAGACATGGCAAATTGAAAGCCAAGAGCAAGGAAGAAAAAGAGCAAAGTCAAAAGGAAAGAAATGTCCAATAAGGGACAAATGCTTCAAAGGGAATCCTCCTCAAGAAATGATCCTTGATCTGATTACCCTCAAACACATATTTTGGGCCTATTTATCCTTTCTTTCTGAACCATGAGCCATGGCCTACATTATATGCTTTAAAAGTCCATTTTGATCAAGCATGAATATTTAATTTGAAGGGGTTTTCCTCGAATTTTATCCCATCTCATCGAATTATCATTTCACTAAGGAAGAATTTAGAATTCTCAAGTGCATGGTAAAACAATGAAAAAAAAATGGAAAGAATGGGACTCTAGGGCGAAAACCCAAAAACGGACGGTCTAGAGTAAATTTGGAAATTTTCAATGCCATCCGTGCCGATACCCAAAAAAAAAAAAAGAAGGTTATTTTTAAAAAAGTGGTCATCGAGGAACATCTAGGAATTCCTGAACCCCCCAAATTGTCAGCTCTCATTCGGAGGATTGTCTTCAAAAATTGAATCTTTTTTTCCTCCAAGATCAAACTTTCCGATTTAAATATCCCGGCCAATCTTGACGCTTGTCAAAAAGCCTTGATATGGAAACTAAAAGAATGTTGAATTTGCTTGGTTCTCAATGAATTCATGATTTATAAAACCTGTTCCATTTGTGAGCCTAGAAGGGACATACATTTTTGTTGTGAAGTTTTCCTGAAAAAACCAAAATCTTGTTGTATCAAGCCTTGTCAATTCAAATTGAAAAACCCAAATTAATACTTAGGGGATTTTCTAACAGTGATCATCAGTCATCAAAAGATTTGTACATCATACACTGTGGAGTTAAAATTTTTGGCTTAGAAGTTTTCCTTAAATAAGCAAAATTGTTTTTCAAAAAGGGAAAATAAAAATATTTTTGAAATACCCATTTTTGATGTTGACATGAGACAAGGGTTTTTCTAACCCAAAAGTGTAGAACTGCCAGGATAGGTCCCGACTTCCAGATATGAGAAGAAGAAATCAAACTCAGTTCAGATCTCTATTGATGAAAGTTTGAAAACTTTTGGGGCAAAGAGAATAGCCAAAATGAATTGAAGATATACTCTGATTTGAAGAGGAAAAATGAATTTGAAAGGCTAAGCCAAAGTCTAGAAAAACAACCGGGGGCATTTGCATCACTCATGAGCACTCATCTCTTTATCGAGCTTTTGCATCTGCACAGTGTCAGCAAGCATTTGCATCATTCATGGGTATTTGCATTGGCATTATTCCATAAGCATCTGCATTTTACCTTTACATTTACATTCTTCATGGAATTCGCATTTGTGTCATCTCAAGCAATTGCATCATTTCTAGAATCATTGCATTTTCATTATTGTGTGGTAATTGTAGTTACACCATTCATAAACCAGTTACATGAACACAATTAGTAGGGGCATCTGCATCACGAAACATGGGCATCAATCCAGGCCATTTGCATTTGCACTAAGAAATATTTTACATTTGCACCATGAAGCATGAGCACCTTGTTAAAAGACATGTGCATCTGCATCATTTCTCAAAGCTTCTGGTGGGGATATCCAGAATTTTACAGTTTTTAAAAAGTGAACAAGTCTTCGGTGGTGATAGCTGAAGCCTTTGGTGGAGATATCCAGAGTTTTATAATTTTGAAAAATGAGAAATTTTCTTCTGGTGGGGATATCTAGAATTTTACAATGAGCAAGTCTTCGGTGGTGATATCCAGAATTTTGCAGTTTTAAAAGTGAATAAGTCTTCGGTGGTGATAGCTGAAGCCTCTGGTGAAGATATCCAGGGTTTTATAATTTTAAAACATGAGAAATTTTATTCTGAAGGAGTTACCCAGAACTTTACAATGAGCAAGTCTTTGGTGGTGATAACCAAAGCTTGTGGTGGGGATATCCAGAATTTTACAGTTTTAAAAGTGAACAAGTCTTCGGTGGTGATAGCTGAAGCCTCTGGTGGAGATATCCAGGGTTTTATAATTTTGAAAACATGAGAAATTTTATTCTGAAGGAGTTACCCAGAATTTTACAATGAGCAAGTCTTTGGTGGTGATAGCCAAAGCTTCTGGTGGTGATATCCAGAATTTTGTAGTTTTAAAAATGAACAAGTCTTCAGTGGTGATAGCTGAAGCCTCTGGTGGAGATATCCAGGGTTTTATAATTTTGAAAAATGAGAAATTTTATTCTGAAGGAGTTACCCAGAATTTTACAATGAGCAAGTCTTTGGTGGTGATAGCCAAAGCTTCTGGTGGGGATATCCAGAATTTTACAGTTTTAAAAGTGAACAAGTCTTCGGTGGTGATAGCTGAAGCCTCTGGTGGAGATATCCAGGGTTTTATAATTTTGAAAACATGAGAAATTTTATTATGAAGGAGTTACCCAGAATTTTACAATGAGCAAGTCTTCTGGTGGTGATATCCAGAATTTTACAGTTTTAAAAGTGAACAAGTCTTCGGTGGTGATAGCTGAAGCCTCTGGTGGAGATATCCAGGGTTTTATAATTTTGAAAAATGAGAAATCTTCTTCTGGAGGAGTTCCCAGAATTTTACAGTGAGCAAGTCTTCGGTGGTGATAGCCAAAGCTTCTGGTGGGGATATCCAGAAGTTTACAGTTTTAAAAGTAAACAAGTCTTCGGTGGTGATAGCTGAAGCCTCTGGTGGAAATATCCAAGGTTTTATAATTTTGAAAAATGAGAAATCTTCTTTTTGGAGGAGTTATCCAGATTTTTTTTTTCCAACATGTGCATCTACATCAAGAAGCATTTGCATCAATCTAAGTTATTTGAATCTACATCAAAAAAACATTTACATCAATCCAAGCATTTACATTTGCATCAAAGACATTTGCACCAGTTTAAGTCATTTCGTGTCTTATTCAACACCTGCATCTGCATCAAAAAGCATTCGCATCTTCTCAAAATCGTTAGGTTAATTTTCAACAATTCTTCAAAGAACATCTTTAAGACCTCCGGGCATAATTTTTCAAATCACAAGTAAGACCTCCGGGCAACATCTTTAAGACCTCCGGGCATAACTTTTTTTTTCAGGGGTAAGGCCTATGGGCACCATTTTTAAAGACCTCCGGGCATAATTTTTCAAATCACAGGTAAGACCTCCTAGCATAATCTTTTTTCAGGGGTAAGGCCTATGGGCACCATTTTTAAGACCTCCGGGCATAATTTTTCAAATCACAGATAAGACCTCTGGGCAACATCTTTAAGACCTCCGGGCATAACTCTTTTTTCAGGGGTAAGGCCTATGGGCACCATTTTTAAGACCTCCGGGCATAATTTTTCAAATCACAGGTAAGACCTCCGGGCAACATCTTTAAGACCTCCGGGCATAACTTTTTTTTTTCAGGGATAAGGCCTATGGGCACCATTTTTAAGACCTACGAGCATAATTTTTCAAATCACAAGTAAGACCTCCTGACAACATCTTTAAGACCTCCGGGCATAACTTTTTTTTTTCAGGTGTAAGGCCTATGGGCACCATTTTTAAGACCTCCGGGCATAATTCACAGGTAAGACCTCCGGGCAACATCTTTAAGACCTCCGGGCATAACTTTTTTCAGGGGTAAGGCTGCCGGGCACCAATTTTTAAGACCTCCAGGCACCAGTTTTTTAAGACCTCCGGGCACCAATTTTAAAGACCTTCGGGCATAAATTTTTCTTTTGAAAATCGAATTCGTTTTCTTAAGACGAATCGAGCCTTGTTTAGGCAGGGAATTCAATTTAAGGACAAAATCTTCAATTTATTGTTAAAAAAAAAATCAAAAAAAAAATTAAAAAAAGAAAATTGAAAAAGAGAAAAAAATAGAAAAAAAAAGTAGAAAATGAAAAATGAAAAATGAAAAAAATAAAAAAAAATATAGAAAATGAAAAAAAAATGAAAAAAAATGAAAAATGAAAATGAAAAAGAAACCCCTTTCCCTTTCCTTCACATGTGATTTCACTGACCGTACAAAATTAGTGTTGGTTTATCTTTACCTGATTCCTGATTCTCAGCAATAGCCAAAGAGGGGCAGCTGTAGACACCTAATTTTGTCCGGACCACTAAACAGGTATGTTTTCTTCCCATATTGATGTTTCCGAGTATAAAAAGACTGTTTTCATCCTGCAGGTGGTACTCCGAGACTTAGTTTAAGAGGGCGAGCACAAAAAGTCAAACTTGAAAAATGTCAACCCCGAAAAAGTCAAGCCCGAAAAAGTCAACCCCAGAAAGTCAACTACTAAAAAAGTCAACCCACTTTCAAAATCAAGATTTTAAGTTCAATTGAAAAATGGAGAAAGAATTTTGATAATCCGAGGTCTACATTGAAAGATATGGAGTTCGGAAGTTGGGATTTGGAGATTCAGTAGAAAAGAAATCCTAATCCGAGAAATTTGGGGAAAAGTGCTTAAACGATCAAACTGGTCGAAATTGAAGGTTCCAAATGAAAGATAAGCACTGACTACGGGTAATGGAGAAGTCACTTGCAAGAAAAACCGAAAGAAAAGTCAATCCGGGAGAAAACCGAGAATTAGGGTTTTTAGTGGATTCCGGTGAAATCGGGAAGAATCACAGAAATGGCCCGACTTGGTAAGACCAAAGCCCCCAATGGATGAAGAATGGTTAAAAAGGATGGCCCAAGGCTCAGATTGAAGAAAATCTGAAAATCGGATTTGTTTTGAGCAAAACCGAGTTTCGGAGGTAAAAGGGCAAAATTGGAAAAATTTGGGAAAAATAGCAAATGGACTCCGAAAATTCTGAAAAATTTGTCAATCTCATTCTTAAATCATTTGAAAGAGATTGGTAAAAGAAAATCTTGATTCGGAGTTCATTTGCAAAATGGCCAAATCCCGGGCTTCTTATGCTGTAATTCAAAAAGGAAAATCCCGAAAAAATAGCAAATGAGCTCCAAATCTTTTGAAATTTTTCAGATCTCATTTTTAATTTATTTGGAAGAGATTGGCGAAAGAAAATCTTGATTCCGAGTTCGTTTGCAAAATGGCTAAATCCCGAGCATCCTATGCAGTAATTCAAGCCGATAAATCCCGAAAAAATACCAAATGAGCTCCAAAAATTATGAAAACTTCCAGATCACACTTTTTAATTATTTTGAAGAGATTGGTGAAGAAAAATCTTGATTTGGAGCTCGTTTAAAAAATGGTAAAAAGTAGGGGCATAAAAGGACATTTTGGGAAGAAAAAATCCAAATAAATAGCAAACGAACTCGGAAAATTTTGAAAACTTCCAGAATTTAATATTTTATTATTTTGGAAGTATTAAAAAAAGAAAAATTGAATTTGGAGTCCGTTTGATATTTATTTGCATCCGGGGGGCAAAATGGTCATTTCACCCAAGCAACCGAAAAGGGCTTCTTTGGGCCTTTCAAAAATCAGAGCTGGGCTGGAAAAGAGAAGTGCTGGCCTGCCCAAGCCCAAAGGAAGGAGGAAGCTTATGATTTTTTTCAATCAAGTGGTTAAAAATCAAGAGTTAGTTAGAGATTTTTTGATCAAGCCATGGGTATTTTTTCCCAATCCCACATCCCTTTCTAATGTCAAGCCAAGGAGGTGTTCACCTTATAAATAAGGGGTCTTGGCCTTTGGTTGAAATCACCCACTACCCCTTGTGAGATAGTCTATACACTTGTATTAGGATTATCCGGGTGGTGAGTCATAGTGTTTTTGTTGAGAGGGTTTGTAGCTTAATCCGTTCAAAAGCTACTCTGAGGGTTTATAGCTTAATCCGTTCAAAAGCTACTTGTGAGAGGGTTTGTGGCTTAATCCGTTCAAAAGCTACTCTGAGGGTTTATAGCTTAATCCGTTCAAAAGCTACTTGGTGAGTTTTCATTTTAAAATAATGTTTCTTGTTCTTCCTTCATTTCCTTTCTTAAGTATATTTTTCTTACATTTTGTTTTTACAATAAACTCACCATGGCCAAATGGCCTACATTATTTATTTTAAGTTGTTGTTTTTGATTCATTTTACCATATTGTTTATGCTATTTTCTTTATTTTTGATGTTTTAAATATTATGTTATTTCATGTTCTTAAGTTATATTTAATTTGGTTGCTTTGTTTGTTGCCATTTATGTCTTAGATATCATGTTTTTGCATTTTTAATTTTCTGTTTTCATGTTGTTTAAATTTGAGCATGTTTTAGCGTTAGCATATTAAGTGTTTGTGAAAATGCTTGTGTGATTCTTTGTATGATTCTTGTTTTATATCTTAGTGAGCATGTTTTAGATTTGGTACATTAGGTGTTTGTGAAAATGCTTGTGTGATTTTTGTGTTATGACTTAGTTTTTCATGCTAGCATACCAAGTGTTTGTGAAAATGCCATGCTTGTTGAAGCTTGGGGCCATTTGGCTACTCCATGTGTTTTGCATTGTGTGTTGTATTTTTGTCATGCTAGTTGTTAGGTTTTTGCATTTGCATGATATTTGGTTGGATTTTTGAATTAAGCATGCCTTGTGTTTGTGAAAATGCCATGCATGTCTTAGGTCTAGGTTACATTAAATGCCATGCAAGTTCATGTTAGGTCTAGGCCATATTATTTATGTCATGCATTTTCCTTACATTTAGGTTTAGATCCATGCATTTCATGCATTATGTTTGCTGCATTGTTTCATGCATTTCATGTTCATGCCACTTGAATAATGACTTGAGCCAATTAATGGTTCAAGATCATGCTCTCTTGAGCACACTTGTGGAAAATTAAGTTTGTCAAATTGATTATTCTACCTTTGTGATTTTTTTTACTTAGCCAATTTTTATCTAACTTTCAAAAAGTCCTAGCTACTGCTTTCAAGTCATTTTATGAGTTTCAAATATTTTTATTTTGATTTTTAAATGATTTTATCAAGGACAAAAAAAAATGTGTTGGCAAAGCAGTTTTTTTCAGTTTTTTTCAAAAAACTCGTACATCTCTGATTTTTCTGGGAATTCATCTTTGATCAGAAAATTAAGAAAATTTTTCCTCGTGTACTTTTAAATGTCCTGAGTCTCCAGTATATTTTTTAGAATTTTTGGAATTTTTAAAAATAGGATAAAAAATCATGGATTAAAACTGGACAGTGGAGTCAGAATTGATTTTAAAGAAAAACAAAGCAGTTTTTTCTCCTCCAAAAACTCGTACATCTCTGGTTTTTCTAGGAATTCATATTTGATCAAAAAATTAAGCCGATTTTTTCTCGTGTAGTTTTACATGTCTTGAGTCTCCAGTATTGTTTTTAGAATTTTTGGAATTTTTAAAAATAGGATAAAAAATCGTGGATTAAAACTGGACAGTGAAGTCAGAATTGATTTTAAAGAAAAACAAAGCAGTTTTTTCTCCTTCAAAAACTCGTACATCTCTGGTTTTTCTGGGAATTCATCTTTGATCAAAAAATTAAGCTGATTTTTTCTCGTGTAGTTTTACATGTCCTGAGTCTCCAGTAATTTTTTCAGAATTTTTGGAATTTTTAAAAATAGGGTAAAAAATCGTGGATTAAAACTGGACAATGGAGTCAGAATTGAATTTAAAGAAAAACCAATTTTCTGTTTTGGTTAATCTACTTAGAGTGGGCTGATTAGGAGGGTTAGCTACTGACTTAGGGTGATTTCTAAGCCTTTTTAACTCTAAAAATGGTTTTTTCAAGTCCCGGGTTAAGGAGAGTCAAGTCCGGATTTTTTTTAAACTTAGGAAATTAGAGCCATTTAAAAATTTTTAGCCCAGTTTTTATTTTTAATTCAAGCTTTTCAAAATTGTTTTCAAACAATCACAAAGTATTTTGGTTTTAGAATATTTAATTTGACATATTTTCCTAAGGTAGCCGGATATCTTTTTAGATATACGGATTTCCTTAATTAAAGGAAAAAATACATCTCATGCATTGCATTTTTATATTCATGCATTTTATATAATATGTGATTCTTGCCATAATAATTTCTATGTGTCATGACATTTAGGTTGCATTATATTATTTAGATTTTGCTATGTCATTTTATTTATGTCATGCCTATACATATTCATTTCTTTTAAATGTTTTTCAAAAAAGATAATGATTTTCAATAAAAATAAAGATATTCCCAAGTTAAAATAATTCATGAGTTCTCTACCGGGTTTGCTGGAGGGAATATCATCAATTATTATTAATAAATGAATATCTTTCTTTCAAAAAAAGAGAATGATTCGGAAAGTTTTCCAAAACTAATAAAAATTTCTATATTTTGCCACGTTTGTTGGGGAATATAGGAAAATTTTGAATTTATAAATTCCGGATCATTTTCAATAAAAAAAATGGAATTATTTTTCTTTAAATTGGGAATTAATTTGAAATACTAAATTTAAAACCAACTTTTACCGAGACTTGAGATAACACACGATTAATAAGGTACCGATTTATACGGGCGTTGTGGGGGTGCTAATCCTTCCCCGCACGTAACCGACTCCCGAACCCGCTTCTTTGATTTCTCTGGTTTAAAACGCAGACTTGAAATTGGTTTTTAAAATGTTTTAATTAATTTTTAAAATATTTTATAAAACCGGTTTTAATAGGTGGCCGATCACACCTAGCTAAAAAAGATTGGTGGCGACTCAATGTCTTTTAAGGTCATTTTCAAAACCTTCATTATTTTAGAGGAATTAAGTCGACTTTTCCTCGGTTTTTTTTAATGTCACGCCTAACGAATAATAAAGTCTTGCGATGAGACTCGTCGTCGTTATTTTTTAGGTTGCGACAGTAGAAAGGCATAAAATGTATATTTTATGAGTTTATCAAATACCCCCACACTTAGCTTTTTGCTAGTCCTCGAGCAAAACAAAATAAAAATAAAATAAGAAAATCTAATATAATCCATATTCGTAGGAAATCACGATGGCACTTAGCATGTGACACAAGCCTTTAAACCCCTAGGTGTCCCTAGTGGATGAGTTTAGTCTCGTGAGGATTTACTAAGACGATACGCACAAACATTGGAAATATAAAAATAAAAATAAAAATTACAATTAATCTTTTCAATATAAATTAAAGAAAATCAATGAATAAGTCATATAAACTAATCAATAATTCAAAGAATTTCATAAAAAATCATGCTTGAATGTAAATAGTTTGAGTTAATCCAATATTAACATAATATATTTCAATCAAAATAGTGCATATTCAAACTTAATCTCAACTTCTCACATGTGATACTCTCATGATTTTCACTCTTTAAAGTAATGGTAAAGTGTTTACATTCAATCAATCTCATGAATACAGTTCTACCATATGCTTGCTTGTCCACCTATTCCCCACTATTTAGATCATGCAACTTCATAAATCAAGAGGTCTTTGTTCAAGGTTATAATGGGGCCAATGGGTAATAATGTGGTTAAAGAATAAAAAAGAAAAGATATCACAAAGATTCCAAAGACTTCATAGAATTTAGAGACAAAATAAGATTTTGCAAATAAAACTTTCTCAATATTCCTTAGAAGTACATAATCACATAGGCTGAATACTTCATGTTGAGCCTTTGCTTCATTCTAACCAACCTTGTAACATTCCTTTTCTTTTCTTTAAACTAGAAGTTCAAGAGATGATTCAATTTTTTTCATGGGAATGTATTTTTACAATGTTCCATTTTCTTTTTCTCTTGACTTTTACCTTTCTCCTCCCCCATACTTATCTTTTGTTCTAACCCAAATTTTCAAAAAGTATCCATTATTTTGCTATATGTCTCAAACATTCTAGTCCACCTTTAGAACAAGAGTAAAGATATAAATGTATTTAGGCTAGGTGTAAGATATGGTTACCAAAGAAATAACTTATTCAATGTAGGCTCAAATTGGTTCACTAGAAGGCTGTTCTCTTGGAACATCAATAGGGATGGATGTTTGGCCTTAGTTATAATCCTAATGCCTCTATCATATTCATGTTGTCACATACATCAATATAGTCTCAAAAAAGTTTAAAACAAGTTCTAGAGAATCATGTAATCATAAGAGCACAAGAAAGAAATTGGATTGATACATATAATGCATCAATCATATAGGCTCAAAACTCACAAGGATGATTATACAAGTCAATATCAAGTCTAAACATGCTTCTTTCTCAATCAACATATCATATTAACATTGGCTTCATGAAAAATAATATCAAGCTCAACTCATGAAATTTTTTTCACTAATAATCAGTTTTAGACCTATACAATTCATATTTCATCATTGTATTAAAAAGAAACTAAAACACACTAAAAACATAATAATAAAATTAAAGACTAATAAAAAAATAATAGCCAAAAATAAAAGAAATCCTAAATCCTTCCCCCCACACTTAATTCTTACATTGTCCTCAATGTAATGCTATTAACCCAAATGAAATAATCATGTGTAAGAGAAAAGAACTAATAACATAAGAATAGGAATAACTAAGACTCAAAACAAAACAAACTCATGCAACCTAAATAATCCTAAAATACTAAACAAACAATTAACAAATAAACATAAAAATAATAAAAACAATAAAAATAATAAAAGGAAAAAGGAAAAAGGAAAGAAAACAAATCTGAGTATGGAAGGTTGGTAATTTCTTTATTAATTGGGCTGCCTTCCCAATTAGTACTTGAGTTAAGTTGTCCACCCTAACCAACATCCCTTCTTGGATTTTTAGGCTTGTCAGGCTCATACATGAAACTTTCCAAATTTGTGCGTTTGATAGGAAGCTTTCTTTGCACAACAGTGGATGCATTCTCCATTACAAGTATTATTCCATCATCCTTTGTAGTGCATTGCTTATCGAGGAATGGAGCATATTTTGGTACTTGTTGAATGACATCCATAAACAAGCTGTTTAAGGTTTTCGCATGTGTTGTTCATGTTCCTCCTCCTTGAACTTTGCGAATCTACTAGAAAAAGGTGGAGAAGAAATATTATTAAAAATTGGAACCTTAAACGTTACCTCAGGTGCCGAAGTACTCTCAGTTGGAATTGCAGCTTCATTATCTTCAAGAGTTGCATCCATTTTTAGTTCTTCCTCATCCTCGGGTTCCCTTGGACTTTCTGATTCATCCTCAAGTTGTTTGGGACTAGCATTCTGCTCGGGATCAATCATAGTTTGGGAAAAGAATTGTTCATGTAGTTCCTCAGATCCCTCTTCTACCCATCTCGCCACACCACTAGCCAATTGGCTCATTTGCGTTTCCAAATTCTGGATACTTACCTGAAGACTTGTCCTTGTTTCGTAAATGTTTGCCTCTATTTTCTGTTGAAATTGCAAGTTATTAGCAGCAAAAGTGTTGACAAGGTCTTCTAAAGAAGTACCTGAACTTTGAGGTAGGGGCTACAAAAGATCTGGTTCTTGAGGCCATGATTGATTGAAGCTCGATGGATAATTGTAGTTGGCATAAGGATCTATTTCTTGATAATTTTCCGAGTAGCCATAATTAGTATGATTCCACCATTCCTCATTGTAAGTGTTTGAGTATGGATCATGATGTTGTCCTAGGAACCCTTGATGGCCTTGACATCCTCTTAAACAATAGGTTTGTTGACAACTATTTCCTTGGAAGTATGAGCACAAATTGGTTGGATGATCCATCATAAAGCACACTCCACACTTTCTTGATTGTTGAACTATTGATGTGAGATTGGCTAGTTGGTTTTGAATGTTTATGCATGCCATCAACTCCTCAAGTGGTAAATTGTTCAATTCCATTGTTCTTTGCTCAAAATTTGAAAAAAAAAACCTGTATGTACAAGAAAAATACAACTAATTACAACTGAAAATAAGAATAAACCAAGTAAAAAAATAAACTAAAGAAAGCAATCCCCGACAACGACGCCAAAAACTTGATGTACTCAAAAGAGCGTATCTTTATTTAACCTTGCACTAAAAATATGATCAATTATAGTAAAGTAGCTTGCAAGGGTCGAATCCACAGAGATTGAGTTTTAGTTTATAAATCACTAATTTAAAACTTAAATTCAAAGAAAACAAAAGCTAAAGGGGTTTTGAAATCAATTAAAACTTAAGCAAACAATAAAAATAAGAAAGCAAGTAAACAAGAAGTAATCAACTATAAGAAATATGGCTAAAGGTTCATTCTCCACCACTAAACTTCATTAAGAATCAAATTTAGATCTATCAACATCAATTAGCTATCAAAGTTAACAACCGTAGATAACAACCTCCCGTGTTACCCCAATCCTTCCTTAGTTCGTCGTTAAGCGGGACGAACGCCACTACTTAATCTCTAACTATCAAACAACTTAGGATAAACATATCTAAATTTAATTTGACAGAAGCTTTATGATGAGAAAGATAGGTTGATAAAGCAACAAAAGAATGAACATGAATTGTTTAACTTAGGTTATGTTCCACTTTTAATTAGCGAAAACTTTAACATAATCATTAATCACAAATTGTCACTTATGAATAGGAAATCAAGATAATTACACGGATTAAGATTCCTAAACTAGCATTAGATAATTATCAAGATCTATCTAGTGTGCACCCTAAATAAATCAAGACAAAGATCATAAACAATTCTTATGGAAGAACATAATCAACTTTGATAGAAAACTAATTATAAATAGAATCTCAAAATCAATTACAAAACATGTCTAGGGCTTTGAAATCACCCTTAACCAAAGAGAAGTTTAGCCTAGCATAGGCATAGATAATATATACATAAAACTAAAAAGAAAATAAAAGAATGGAGAAGAAGAAGAATAATGATGATCCTTGAGTCTCCTTCCAAAGATGATAGTTTATGGCTCTAACGATGGTATTTATAGAGTTTTAAAACCCTGGGAACAAGTCCTTGCCGCACAAGTAAGGTTAGGGGGTGAAAAATCACGTTTTGGCATGTTTTCCCATATTATTTTTTCTGATTTTTGGGCGTCGCAGCGCCGGAATTGGGCACCGCGGCGCCGAGCTCTCTATTTTCGTTTTTCTACTGCATCTTCCTTCACTTCGTCGGTTGATTTGGATGACCATTTCTTATCCGATCTGGACGTGTAAACTATCGTTGGAAATGTATTCAAGTCAGCTTCAAAAGTCAAGAGGAATTTTCTTCAAATAAGGAATTTTAACATCATTTTTTCCTTGCAACAAGCTCCGGAGGTCAAATCTGCCTTCTTGCTTTGCAATCAGAAATTGATCTTTTTGACTCCCAAGTCTTCTTCCATCTTGTAATTATGATTTTGTAAGCTCTTTAACATTATTATTGACATCTTTTGACTTCATTCTGCTTATTGTACCTAGAATTCAAAAACATAATATAAGTAAACAAGATAATGATCGAAAACATAACAAAAACTAAAGGTAAAAAGGCATAAAATGTATATTTTATGAGCTTATAAAAAAGGCATGAATTAACCGGACAGTCTAAATTAGTTGGTTCGGTTGGGCAGCAAAAAGATTATTGCTGACCCAAGCCCAAGTCCGGTCTGACCCGACCCAGTCTGGCTCGATGGCGGCGATGCACGTGTGTGGTCCAGGCCAATTTGTGTAGGTCCTCACCCACCACAAAACTTGGGTGCCCCTTGGGGCCCAACCCAACATGGAACACAAGTCTTTATAAACAACTAGAAAAGGCCAAACTTTGTTCTATGTGAGATTGAATATCACACACAACTACAACCAACTATCTTCCTCTTCAAGTGGGTATATAATGAGACTAATTTCTTATTCAATTTTGTTATCAATTGTGTACATTAATTATACACCGTGTATCTAGTTACGACAACCTACGTATTAGAATACGTATTTCGTATGTATACACATAATTATAAGCTATGATATCCAACAATCTCCACATGAATGAAAATTGTCTGATTAAAACGACGAACTGACTCGGAGTTTGAGAGAGACTTTCTTTGAAGAGTAATTGCATCAAGATAGGTAGCTTTTGGCCTTGAACCTTCCATAGTGACAACTATTAGATTTACTCGGCTAATTAGTGAACATGATGTCTTGAACTATTTAGCCTTTCATGTAAACCAAGACAATAAGCATCACACAATTCCCCTTCGAACATCTTCGGTTCTCACGGTTGTGTCCATTTTGGCCCCGAACACTTCCTGGTTTCTTATGAGTACTCTAGAGAATTTAGCCTGATCAATTCTTATAGAAATGACCACGTTTCTTACTTATAATAGGTGATTGCTTATCATGAGTATCCTGCAATACCCCACTTGATATTATCAAGCTATAAGAATCATTAAAAGCATAGCTTATCTTAACTTCTTTGCAGGCAGCACTAAATCATCATAGGAATGGATAAGAGTGTTTAACTCTTTTAGTACTCACACTAAGTTAACATAATTCAGTTATCCTTTTTGAACCTAGATCTTGGGATCTCCAATCAGCTAGGTTGGGTTGCCACTATGTAACTTTAATTTATAGGCTTAAGACCAATTCCCTTTGATGATATACTTGCTCTCTTGTTAAAACTTTTCATAAGCATGCTTCATTATTATTTGATTTTTTCATAATCAAAAGATATAATTCCATTTGAGAGCAACTGTCTAACGGTATTATGTCTTCGATGAGTGTGTCAAGATTTACCGTTATACAAACTACTCTGTGCCCTACCAATTGCAAACTGGCTATTGCAATTTATACAAATTGCAGGCACATGTTTCGGCCAACATGGAATATCTTCTAAAAATTTAGAAGTCATTCTGCTTCTTCTCCAGCTTTATCTAAAGCTATGACTTTAGATACCATGGTAAATCTGGCAATACAAGTTTGTTTAGATGATTTCCAAAACACTACAGCTCCTCCAATAATAAAGATACATCTGCTAGTGGATTTTTAATCTTTAGTATTGGATGTCCAGTTTGAATCACTGTACATTCAAGCACAGCTACATATCTTGTATAGTGCAGTCCATAACTTGAGGTGTATCTCAAATTTTTGAGTACCCTTACTATGGCCTTCTAGTGATCCTTTCCAGGATTACTTGTAAATCTACTCAAATTGCTAACTGAGTATGTTATGTCTTTACATTTATTTACAACCTAATGGTTTGCTTCCAGGGTCCGTGCCACTCTTGGCACCATCCGGGATCACCGATCCCATGGTCAAGGTCTCATCCTCCGTTTCACAACGGGGTAATCATGGTAGCACCAAGACATGCCGATACCATACCATGACATTATTCCCCACTTACTATGTCGATACCCTCATTGACAACAAGATCACACCCGAGTACCCTTGTTGCATAAAATTGACATTTTCTCACATGTTTTTCTCTTGCCCTCAAGGACTGGGTCATGATCCCTATGAATGAGGCATCGATACGTTTGCAAGACACCCCCACACTTTCGTGTATTTGTAGGATGGTCTTTAACCATTCCATAATTCATATGGTGTCTTGTCTGATTTCTTGTGGGAAAAAAATATTGTTAGCTATTGAAATAGTCTCCCCCTACAAGTTCTGAGATAACCCTGAACTAATCAACAAAGCATTCATCAATTCTTTCAACGTTCGGTTCTTGCGTTTCGTAATACCGTATTGTTGAGGTAAATAAGAAGAACTGGTTTGAATGTTGATTCCATATATTGAACAGAATTCATTAAACATTAAATCATATTCACCACCCTTATCACTCCTTATTTATTTCGACCTCATTTTTTTTAAAGAGCTTAAAAACTACCTAAGCCTCGTTTTTGCTTCTTAGCAAATAGACATAACAATATCTTGTGCAATAAAATACTTTTTACAGCCTTTAGTTTGCACAAACTTTAAGTCACATATTTAATTGTGAATTAAATTTAGAAGTTTACTACTTCTTTCTACCGAATAGAAAGGAGCCTTTGCCAATTTGGATTCTATACAAATTTTTCATTTGTGATTTTTATCAATAACAATTTGCAGAAGCAAATTCAAATCCAAATAGTTGATTCTCTACAAGGTCTTGTAAAACACATGACCTAATCTGCCATGCCATAATTTAGAGGACACCACCAAATAATCAGAAAAAATAAATTAATTATTATTCTTGTTCTTTGGCATAACAACCATAATATTGAGCTTAAAAAGCTCATCACATAGATATCCTCTACCCACAAAAATGCCACATTTAGTGAGTACAAATTTATCTGACTCAAATACAAGTCTAAACTCGTTCTTGCTCAACATAGAACCGGAAACCAAATTCTTACGAACCAACATGTGTCCTCTTGTTAGTCTTGTGCGAATGTTCAACAACATTTGCCTTGGCTTCCATGGTTTGAGCTTTTACCCTCTTTTCTGAACCACGGTTATCCCCCTCGATTCTTAACCAAATAATCAAGTCCTCTAATGTCATCTCCTTTCTCTTGTGCTTTAGATAGTTCTTGAAATCTTTCCACAAAGATGGTAATTTCTCTATTAAAGTCGTCGTCTCAAATGACTCACTAAGAATCATTCCTTCGGTATCGATTTCATGGAGGATCAACTGATATTCTTGGACTTGGCTGATCACGATTTTTCGAGTCCACCATTTTAAAATCCAAAAATCAGCCAACCATAAATTTTTTTGTGTCGGCATTCTCGGTTCTGTATTTTCTCTCTAAGGACTCCCACAGCTCTCTCGTTGTCTTGATCGGGCTATACATGTTGTATAACGTGTTGTCCAATCCGTTAAGGATATAGTTCTTGTATAGGAAATCAGAATACTTCCATACTTGCACCGAGGCTACAACCGTAGTATCGGTCTCTCCCTCTTTGAGAATCTTGGGCCTCCTCCCGTAAGAACCGAGCTAGGTTCAGAGTGATTAAATAGAACAACATCTTCTGCTGCCAACGTTTGAAGTCCATACCACTGAATTTCTCGGGTTTCTCACCATGTGTAACATGTGGTGACAACGGCGCTGCAGGCGCACTCGCATTTACGGTAGACCGTTTTGCCATCTGTTATTTAAAATAATAGGATCAATTATATATATATATATATATAAACACATATATATAAAAAATATATATATTACTAACATATATATATATACATACAAACACAATATATATTACAATCACTATAAATATATATATATATTATACAAACATGTATAATCACAAATATATATATACATATATAAATAAATATATTCAACAACCATAATGAAACAAAAACAGAATAATTACACTACTAATACAAAGTAGTGTAACTAACAAAAATTGTTCATAACAAATATATTGTTCACAATATATATATTACAAATATATATTTTCACAAAAATATATATTACTAACTAAACAATATATATTATAACAAATATATATGTTCTCAAATCAATAAAATATATATAAACAGTATGCATATAATGAACTATATATATCAATCTATATATATATATTCCATATAATAAATATATATATATAGTAAACATCAAACCATCAATATATAAAACCATGCTCACCGCACCAATTGTCTGTAAACAATATATATATATATATATATATATATATAAAGTGATGACAGTAAGCATTATATATATGTTGCCATTATATATATATAAAAACCGGTGTAAGAAATATATATATATATATATATATATATATATATATACAGTAGCAATCAATCGTTATAATAAAAGATTATAACTCAATATTATAACAAATATGCTTTCAAACATATAAAATATCAAAAGTATATAAAAGCAACTATAATGAAACAGTATATATATATATATATATGTTACATAAACAATATGTAAAACAATATATATATTTGACACAAACAGCATATAAGTAACAATACAGTAGCGATATACATATATATATATATATATATATATATATATATATTAGTACATATATATTAAAACGAACAACAATCAGTAATGAAAAATAAACTAGTATCGTTTGTCAATCTTATAAGCATTTAGTGAATATTCCATTATTAGATTAACATATAAAATATAAGAAGAACAGAATATATACATCCGGTATATCAAAAAATATATATATATAGAATACGAGTATACGGACACTCACAGTTTCGGTAAAACCAGAAATTAGAATATCGAGTCAAGATTGGACTTCTGACCTTAATATTATTATTGCCTATCTTTACGGTGCTTACAGTTTATTGCAATTCGTCTCCCAAGTTTTCTTGATAACGTTACAAATGAGAGCACACTCGGATGCAACACAGCGAACCAGAAGAATGTTAAGTCTCTTTCTCAGAAGACAGAATAATTTGAGAGAATATGTGAATATTAAAAATAGACACAGGAATTCAGAATATATAACAAGTAATCTGCCTGTTCGGTAAAGACACACCACATGGGAAAGAATCTGTTTGATCAGAACAAGCACACCCATTGGTGAAGAATCAGGTTGGTCAGCCAGGAAGAAGAACCAGCATGTCTTTACCGAAAAGACAAATTTTGAAAAATAACATGAACATGATCGGTCTTGGACCAAAAAGGCATGAATTAATCAGACAGTCTAAATTAGTTGTTTGGTTGGGCAGCAAAAATATTATTGTTGACTCAAGCCCAAGCTTGGTTCGACCCAGCTCGACAGCGTCGTGCGCGTGTGGTCCAACCTAATTTGTGTAGGTTTTCATCCACTACAAAACTTAGGTGCCTCTTAGGGCCCAACTCAACATGAAACACAAGTCTTTATAAACAACTAGCAAATGTCAAACTTTGTTTTATATGGGATTGAATATCACACACAACTACAACCAACTATGTTCCTCTTCAAGTGGGTGTTTAATGAGACTAATTTCTCATTCAATTTTGATATCAATTGTGTACGTTAATTATACACCGTGTATTTAGTTACGACAATCTACGTATTAAAATACGTATTTTATATATGTATACACATAATTATAAGCTATGATATCCGACATAATTTGTCCAAACAATCCTTAGCATGATTGATATAAGAGTCTTTCCCTTCAGTCTAATCACAACCCATTGGAACTCCCAGTTCCATCCATCAACAATTATGTGTAAATAACAAAGCTGAAATATTTGTTTCCAGACAAGTTTTGAATAGGTATAGCTGAAAAAGAGATGATTCCTAGTCTCTACATCCTGCTTATATAGTCCGTATATGCCATCAACAGAAATTCTCCAGTTAGCTGGTCTATCCTTAGTAGGCAATCTATTAAGGATACCCATCCAAGCAATAACAACATGCTCAGGACTATGAAATTTACACTAAACAAGACGATGCCAAGCAACCTTCAACTATCTTGGCCTTAACTCCTCCCAAATAGCAGTTGCAGAATAAGTAGAGCCAACTGTTTTCCAGATTAGTCCGTGCTCAATCAACTGCAAAAATTTAAAAGCTATGCTCCTTAGCTGTAGAATCTTCCTCATACACCAGTTGCAAGTTTGAGAAAGTGGGATTTCCCAAATGCTACGATCCTTTAGTATATAATTCTGGATCCAAGCTATTCATAAGGAACTAGCTTGTGTAAAAAAAGACCAAAGATGTTTGAGAATACAAGCTTGGTTCTAAGAGTGCAGATCCTTCAAGCCTAGGACCCCTTCTGATTTGGGAGTACATATAGCTTTCCAACTGATCCTGACTCTTTGAGCAGATCACTCAGCAATGCTCCAATTGGCTTTTTCAATTTTTATTAATGTATTAATAGTATTTTTTTTTTCTTTCCCATCTTTTCTTAACCTAACATTACTAAAACATGAACCCCTAATGGACCAACAATGTTATTAATGTACTAAACGAACTGGTAAATTGGAGAAAAATTGTGTAAAATATTCAAACTAGTTAAGAAGAAAAATTGATACTAATAGACCAACAACATATGGTTGGTTGGAAAACGACCCAAGAGTTAAAAAGATGTGTAAAATGCAAATGGGTTGGATTCATAATTGAAGTGAGTCCCAAAATTCTCCCATGAGTTTCAGTAATTAGCAAATTTTCTAGGTCTTTAGGTGGATCAAGGTTGGGTTTGTCCAAGGCTTTATTTAGTAAGCTAGGCTGTCAAAAGGGACAACAAGACAGCACATTTAAAGCCAGTTTAGTCATGTATTTCTTCTTCCCCACGTGTGAATCATGATACCCATCTGGCCATCTCACATCCGAATCCAAAGAAACAGAGGTTTTTTTTCTTTGATTTTGGGAATGGAAGTTAGTAAGAACATTGAATAAAATGAATGAGACAGCTCGGAAAGTTTCCATCTCACAAGCTGTTCAAATTTGTAATACCAAATCTTTGGAAAATCCAAACCGACAATGTCTGACTGCAATTACCTTTACCACCCCTCCTCTCAATATCAACTACATTTTCCTTTTGCCTTTTTGAAACTAACATTTCCAATTTACCATTTTTGACGTTATTCTTCAATTCATCTAATTTCATTACTTGAAGTATTTTAAGTTCAATGGCTCTCAAAATATATAAAATTTGGAATTTATAAGGTGTTGTATAAACTATTCAAATAATGTAATAATTTGTAATTAGATAAAAATCATAATTGATAAATAAATATATATGTTCTTTTAAAATGAAGATCTTTAATTCAAAACTCATCGTGATATTATTAATTACATCCAAGAAGAAAGATTGATGTGTAGGCTACAAGCAAATCACAATGACTTTTTATAAGTATCGTAGCTAAGATAAATTCATGTGTTTTAATTGTTATATTGATTCATCTTTCAAGTTTTGTTTGATAAAAAAATTAAAATGAAAATGATAAAAAATGAAAATTTTATTAATCTAATAATTAAATTAAAAAAGTTGAATTAACAAACTTTTCTTTCTTATCTTTTTCATCATTTTTATCAAACAAAGCTTTAAGGAATCAGATTAAAGGATTGAATAAAATGAATAACCCAAAATAGGGGACCTCTTGGAAAGACAAAATGAAGCTCCAAAACAGGTTCATCAGAAAAAAATATATATATATATTGTATGAAACGGTTACTTCATGTTAGCATATATCTCTATCATTCAAATCATGTCACGTATTTAGATTTTTAAAAAAAAATCAACTATTTATTACACATCACATGTAATACTTAAATAATAAATATTTATTTAAGCAATTCATTAATAATTCTTGTAATAAATAATTGATTTTTTTTTTAAATCTGATTACATAACATGATTTGAATAAAAAAGATATATGCTAACGTGGATGTAGACACCTAATTTTGTCCGGACCACTAAACAGGTATGTTTTCTTTCCATATTGATGTTCCCAAGTGTAAAAAGACTGTTTTCATCCTGCAGGTGGTACTCCGAGACTTAGTTTAAGAGGGCGAGCACAAAAAGTCAAACTTGAAAAAAAGTCAACCCCGAAAAAGTCAACCCCGAAAAAGTCAACACCAGAAAGTCAACTACTGAAAAAGTCAACCCACTTTCAAAATCAAGATTTTAAGTTCAATTGAAAAATGGCGAAAGAATTTTGATAATCCGAGGTCTACATTGAAAGATATGGAGTTCGGAAGTTGGGATTTGGAGATTCAGTAGAAAGGAAACCCTAATCCGAGAAATTTGGGGAAAAGTGCTTAAACGATCAAACTGGTCGAAATTGAAGGTTCCAAATGAAAGATAAGCACTGACTACGGGTAATGGAGAAGTCACTTGCAAGAAAAACCGAAAAAAAGTCAATCCGGGAGAAAACCGAGAATTAGGGTTTTTAGTGGATTTCGGTGAAATCGGGAAGAATCACAGAAATGGCCCGACTTGGTAAGACCAAAGCCCCCAATGGATGAGGAATGATTAAAAAGGATGGCCCAAGGCTCAGATTGAAGAAAATCTGAAAATCGGACTTGTTTTGAGCAAAACCGGGTTTCGGAAGTTAAAGGGTAAAATTGGAAAAATTTGGGAAAAATAGCAAATGGACTTCGAAAATTATGGAAAATTTGTCAATCTCATTCTTAAATCATTTGAAAGAGATTGGAGAAAGAAAATCTTGATTCCGAGTTCGTTTGCAAAGTGGCCAAATCCCGGGCTTCTTATGCAGTAATTCAAAAAGATAAATCCCGGAAAAATAGCAAATGGACTCCAAAAATTCTGAAATTTGGAAAATCTCATTTTTAAATTATTTGGAAGAGATTGGCGAAAGAAAATCTTGATTCCGAGTTCGTTTGCAAAATGGCCAAATCTCGGGCCTCATATGCAGTAATTCAAGCCGATAAATCCCAAAAAAATACCAAATGAGCTCCAAAAATTATGAAAACTTCCAGATCACACTTTTTAATTATTTTGAAGAGATTGGTGAAGAAAAATCTTGATTTGGAGCTCGTTTAAAAAATGGTAAAATGTAGGGGCATAAAAGGGCATTTTTGGGAAGAAAAAATCCAAATAAATAGCAAACGGACTCGGATAATTTTGAAAACTTCCAGAACTCAATATTTTATTATTTTGGAAGTATTAAAAAAAGAAAAATTGAATTTGGAGTCCGTTTGATATTTATTTGCATCCGGGGGGGCAAAATGGTCATTTCACCCAAGCAACCGAAAAGGGCTTTTTTGGCCCTTCAAAAAAATCAGAGTTGGACTGGAAAAGAGAAGTGCTGGCATGCCCAAGCCCAAAGAAAGGAGGAAGCTTCTAATTTTTTTTTTTTTTTTTTAATCAAGTGGTTAAAAATCAAGAGTTAGTTAACCATTCTCTTTGATCAAGCCATGGTGATTAAACCACATAGGTTAAGAAAGATGTCAACATTATTTTTGCATAGCTGTAATTTGAGAGGGCTGAGATGCTAATCTAAAGGTGGTAATTTCATGACTTTTCATCTTGAATTATTGGTCATTTGATGGAAATTAGGTTACACAAAAATGACAACATCTTGGAGGCTATATAACCATGCATTAAGGCTAGCCCTAAGGGAAGGGGGGAGGCAGATTTTGGTTTCTTCTTTTCCATTTTGGCTGATTTCTCTTAGTTTTTCTTAGTTTTTATCTTCTTGGTTGAGAGCAAAAAAAGAAAAGTTTAGAAATAAAGGAAAGTTTGAAGAGAAAAGCTTGAAATATTAGCTTTTTGAGGTTGCTCTTGAGCACCAACTCTTGCACTTTCATTTTCTATTCTTGTTTTTTGCTATTTTAATCTCTACTTGGTGAGTTTTCATTTTAAAATAATGTTTCTTGTTCTTCCTTCATTTCCTTTCTTAAGTATATTTTTTTTACATTTTGTTTTTACAATAAACTCACCATGGCCAAATGGCCTACATTATTTATTTTAAGTTGTTGTTTCAATTCATTTTACCATATTGTTTATGCTATTTTCTTTGTTTTTGATGTTTTAAGTGTTATGTTATTTCATGTTCTTAAGTTATATTTAATTTGGTTGCTTTGTTTGTTGCCATTTATGTCTTAGATATCATGTTTTTGCATTTTTAATTTTCTGTTTTCATGTTGTTTAAATTTGAGCATGTTTTAGAGTTAGCATATTAAGTGTTTGTGAAAATGCTTGTGTGATTCTTTGCATGATTCTTGTTTTATATCTTAGTGAGCATGTTTTAGATTTGGTATATTAGGTGTTTGTGAAAATGCTTGTGTGATTTTTGTGTTATGACTTAGTTTTTCATGCTAGCATACCAAGTGTTTGTGAAAATGCCATGCTTGTTGGAGCTTGGGGCCATTTGGCTACTCCATGTGTTTTGCATTGTGTGTTGTATTTTTTGTCATGCTAGTTGTTAGGTTTTTGCATTTGCATGATATTTGGTTGGATTTTTGAATTAAGCATGCCTTGTGTTTGTGAAAATGCCATGCATGTCTTAGGTCTAGGTTACATTAAATGCCATGCAAGTTCATGTTAGGTCTAGGCCATATTATTTATGTCATGCATTTTCCTTACATTTAGGTTTAGATCCATGCATTTCATGCATTATGTTTGCTGCATTGTTTCATGCATTTCATGTTCATGCCACTTGAATAATGACTTGAGCCAATTAATGGTTCAAAGTCATGCTCTCTTGAGCACACTTGTGAAAAATTAAGTTTGTCAAATTGATTATTCTACCTTTGTGATTTTTTTTACTTAGCCAATTTTTATCTAACTTTCAAAAAGTCCTAGCTACTGCTTTCAAGTCATTTTATGAGTTTCAAATATTTTTATTTTTATTTTTAAATGATTTTATCAAAGACAAAAAAAATGTGTTGGCAAAGCAGTTTTTTTTCCACCCAAAACTCGTACATCTCCGATTTTTCTGGGAATTCATCTTTGATCAGAAAATTAAGCCAATTTTTTCTCATGTATTTTTATATGTCCTGAGTCTCCAGTATTTTTTTTAGAATTTTTGGAATTTTTAAAAATAGGGTAAAAAATCGTGGATTAAAACTGGACAGTGGAGTCAGGATTGAATTTAAAGAAAAACAAAGCAGTTTTTTCTCCTCCAAAAACTTGTACATCTCTGATTTTTCTGGGAATTCATCTTTGATCAAAAAATTAAGCCGATTTTTTCTCGTGTAGTTTTAAATGTCGTGAGTCTCCAGTATTTTTTTTAGAATTTTTGGAATTTTTTAAAATAGGGTAAAAAATCGTGGATTAAAACTGGACAGTGGAGTCAGAATTGAATTTAAAGAAAAACAAAGCAGTTTTTTCTCCTCCAAAAACTCGTACATCTCTGATTTTTCTGGGAATTCATCTTTGATTCGAAAATTAAGCCGATTTTTTTTCGTGTAGTTTTACATGTCCTGAGTCTCCAGTATTTGTTTCAGAATTTTTGGAATTTTTAAAAATAGGGAAAAAATCGTGGATTAAAACTGGACAGTGGAGTCAGAATTGAATTTAAAGAGAAACCATTTTTCTGTTTTGGTTAATTTACTTAGAGTGGGCTGATTAGGAGGGTTAGCTACTGACTTAGGGTAGTTTCTAAGCCTTTTTAAACTCTAAAAATGGTTTTTCAAGTCTCGGGTTAAGGGTAGTCAAGTCCGGATTTTTAAACTTAGGAAATTAGAGCCATTTAAAAAAATTTTAGCCCAGTTTTTATTCAAGCTTCTCAAAATTGTTTTCAAACAATCACAAAGTATTTTGGTTTTAGAATATTTAATTTGACATATTTTCCTAAGGTAGCCGGATATCTTTTTAGATATACGGATTTCCTTAATAAAAGGAAAAAAATACATTTCATGCATTGCATTTTTATTTTCATGCATATTATATGATAGCATTATTTTATTCCATGTCATTTAAATTATATGCCATACCATTCATATTTGTCATGTCATTTAGGTTGCATTATATTATTTAGACTGTACTATGTCATTTTATTTATGTCATGCATATACATATTCATTTCTTTTAAATGTTTCCAAAAAAAAATAATGGTTTTCAATAAAAAAAATATAAAGATATTCCCGAGTTAAAATAATTCATGAGTTCTCTACCGGGTTTGCTGGAGGGAATATCATCAATTATCATTAATAAAGGAATATCTTTCTTTCAAAAAAGAGAATGATTCGGAAAGTTTTCCAAAACTAATAAAAATTTCTATATTTTGCCACGTTTGTTGGGGAATATAGGAAAATTTTGAATTTATAAATTCCGGATCATTTTCAATAAAAAAATGGAATTATTTTTCTTTAAATTGGGAATTAACTTGAAATACTAAATTTAAAACCAACTTTTTACCGAGACTTGAGATAACACACGATTAATAAGGTACCGATTTATACGGGCGTTGTGGGGGTGCTAATCCTTCCCCACACGTAACCGACTCCCGAACCCGTTTCTTTGATTTCTCTGGTTTTAACGCAGACTTGAAATTGGTTTTAAAAATATTTTAATTAATTTTTAAAATATTTTTATAAAACCGGTTTTAATAGGTGGCCGATCACACCTAGCTAAAAAAGATTGGTGGCGACTCCATGTCTTTTTTAAGGTCATTTTCAAAACCTTCATTTTTCTAGAGGAATTAAGTCGACTTTTCCTCGTTTTTTTTAAATGCCACGCTTAACGAATAATAAAGTCTTGCGATGAGACTCGTCGTTATTTTTTTTTAGGTTGCGACAGCTTGGCGACTCCACTGGGGAATATTAGAGAGTCAGGCCTAGAATTAGTCGTGTGTTATCAGAGTTTCGGTTTTGTTGGTTTAATCGGTATTTAATTTTAATTCCCGTATTTTTTTCAATAAGGAGAATTTTGAAAATAATAAAATGTTTTTAAATATGTTCATTCTCATGTGCATGCATTTTATTATTGTTCTCTAGTTATTTAGGTTGTATATTATAATTGCTTGTTGGTTAATGCGTTACACTATTCTTGAATGTTCTAAGTGCTAGGGCATTTAGAATAAGGTTTGTAGAATAGGTAGTGAAAGGTTTTGTTCCTCCGCACACACTGTATTTGCATTTGCATAACATGAATCCTCTACCCGGGTTCCGTCCTTTTAAGTGGAAGTAAAGTAACTACGCCTTCGTGATTGATCCTCCGTATGGGCTAGTGAAACACTTCCGGAGTATAAAGTACCTAATGCCTTCGTGATAATCCTCCGTACGGGCATAGGAAAATATACTCTAACGAATTGAACCCGCTTTTATCGTGGTGCCTTACTAGCCTTCACCGGCGACAGTGAGGAATAATTCGGGGCCTTAGAACTGATTCACCCTCATATAGTGAACCTAGGCGAAGCCATGCCGGATTTTCGTTAGATGTACCGAAAATAGGAACACATGGAGGGACATTTCTAAACCTTTTGTTACCTATTTTACACTCCGAATAAGTGTGGTAGATCGGGCAACGATGTACGTACATCGCCTATAATAAATGTGATACTCCGCCTCGAAGGCATCGTGATGCCTAAATAAGCAGATATTGCTGGGGCAGATGTTCATTAGCTGTTTTTAAAAAAAAAAAAAAAAACTTTTTTCAAGCATTTTTGCATGTTGCACATTTCATACATGTGTGAATAGAGCATGTACATTTTTGGTTGTGTTATTGATCTCATTCTTTGCAGTAAACAGTTGGTAATTTCATTTGATGATTTCATAAAACCGGTAGTGTCACATGAACATTTGCATATTGTATCATAGTAGGATCCACCCTGAAAGTCTTTTGAAAATAATGTGATTGGTTTCTCAGAAAAGAAAAAAAAAACACAGAAAAAAAAAACATGTTAAAAAAAAATCATCATAAATTTATAGGCAAATCTTGCATAATGAGATTGTTGAATAATCAAGATTTAGGTCCCACCAATTTCGTGTAATCATTGATTTCTTTGTGTATACCTTTGTGGTAATTCATTTAGTCTTAGCATGTATCATTTTGACATCATAGCATGCATGTTCATTCATTGTAGAATACATGCATAGTCATTATCTGTATATACATGGCATTAGATTGTATCCATAGCATACATAGTCATCATACATATTCTCTGTATATGTTCATGCATTAATTATCAGTATATTCATGCACATAGGAATAGAGCATGTACATTCATAATTGTATTCTTAATCTCATGACATTTTCATTTGCATGAAAGGGGTTCGAGATATGAGGAATGAATCGGAGGAACGATTTGTTGCTTTGGAACGCAATCAAGAGGAATATGGACATGAAATCCGAGAGGTGAAGGAACAACTTGCCAAATTGCTGAAAATGGTTGAGGATATGGGTAACAGTAAAAAGGAACTTTCTCAGGGCTTCGCATCATCTTCGGATCAACCAAAACCATTAGGTCCAGAACATACAATCCTTGCTGGATCCTGCACTTGTCAATGCCACAAAGGTTGCAATCCTGATGAAATTGTGGACAAAATCATGAAAATAATTAAACCTGAAAGCTTGATACCAAAGACAGAAACCTCGAATCCAGTACCATACCTGCAAACTGTTCTAGGTCCAAACCAGTATCCCAACCCTACTATGGTCCAATCGTCCATTGGGATGACCACTACGGGATTCCAGAATCCCACACCATCACCAACAACTGCCAGTTCATACTATTTCCCTCATCAATCACCTTATCCAGTACCTGGGATAGGAACCTCGAGCTATGTACAACCTCCAAAGTCCTCGTGTCCAAATCCATACCCTCACCATGCTGTTCCGCCACATCTCCATGTAAACACTCCGGTTCGGACCTTAGTGCCACCACCAAGTGCCCCAACTCCTAGGCCATGTGTGACTAAGAAACGACCCCAGGATAAGACCCAAATGCCTTTTGATCCCATTCCAATCAGCTACCAAGAGCTCCTCCCTATACTGGTCCAAAATCACATGGTTGCCTGTGTCCCATTGAAACCCCTGTGACCACCATATCCAATGTGGTATAATCCAAATGAAAGATGTGATTATCACTGTGGAATTGTTGGCCATAGCATCGAAGATTGTATAGCAGTCAAAAGGAAAGTGCAAGCTCTCATAGATGCCAAGTGGTTGGATCCAACGACACTGATTGATAAAGGACTGGGAAAACGCCGTTAGGATTGGGAGATTTACAGCATTGAAGTGGAAAGACTTCGGTCTTATATGATGTAATAGGATTTCACTTTTTCAGTAGCCGACTCTTATAGCCTTAGGATGCTAGGAAGAATAAAGTGCTTGTAAAGACAGTTTTAACTACTGCTCAAATTTTGTAAAACATGGTTTATACCATTGTGAACATTGATATGGGAATGAATTGAGTATGCTTCAAATTTATAAGATGTTGATGATTAAGTTCCTCCGATTCTTATTTCCTCCGTGATATCTTCCCCTTTGCATTTTGCATCCCATCAATTATTTGTCAGGTTGCATTCATAACAAACATAGTCAGCATAATTTCTTTATATATGTTCATGCATTAATTTGCTTATTACATACATCATGTTAGCATTAGGTCGCATTCATGACACACATGGTTAGCATGATTTTCTTTGTATATACTCTATATCAATCATTCATTGTTTGCATGTATCATAATTGACACCGTGTTGCATTCATAGGATATATGATCATTCATTGGGAAACATGCTAAAATGCACATGATCAGTCATTGCATATATCCATGTGTTGATTTGTTTATTCTTTGTTTGCAACATGTTGGCATTGTGATTGCATTTATCACATATATGGTCAGCATGTTTCCATTGTACATATCCATACATCATATTGTTTAGGCTTCACATGCATGAAATTGCATTCATGGCTCATTCATCATGACATACATTTGGGGGAAATAAAATAAAAGTTGGCTTGGCTTTAGGAGTCTTTGAAAGAATTTCCATTTCAAATCAGAAGAAGTACTGAGTACACTTTTAATACAGGCCGGTGCTATAGAGGATGAACAAGTTGCCCGAATGGAAAAAATGGAAAGGGAACAGAGAGAATTGCGAGAACAGCTAGCAAAATCTCAAGCAGAATCTAAGGATCAGATGACTAAACTGATGGAGCTAATGTCTGCTGTAATGAAGGGAAAAGGATACACCGAAAACTTTGTCGCCGGAGAAGGGTTAGAGGTACAAAAGGGCCAAGATGAGGTTGCAATAAGTGATGCCCAGAACACTATTAACCCCGTCAATGTCCTAAAATCAGATGATCCAGCTAAACAGGCAAAGTTGAAAAGAGTTGCAGTAAATGAGGTTGAGTTGGCAGATTCCCAAGAGAAATATCAGTTGTTAGATGAAAGGCTTCGGGCAATAGAAAGAACAGATGTATTCGGGAGTGTGAAGGCGAAAGAACGATGCTTGGTCCTCGATTTAGTCATTCCTCCTAAGTTCAAGATCCCTGACTTTGTGAAATATGACGGGACGACCGATCCATCAGCCCACATCACTATGTTCTGCCGAAAGATGACAAGTCAGATAGATAATGATAAGCTTTTAATTCACTGCTTTCAGGATAGCCTCAGCGGGTCCGCAATTAGGTGGTATAGTCAGTTGAGCAAGGATCAGATTCGCTCTTGGAATGATTTGGCTAGGGCTTTTCTAAACCAGTACAAGCATATGACCGACAGGACACTTGATCGTCTCACTTTGCAAAATATGGAGAAAAAAGCTACTGAGAGCTTCAAAGAATATGCACAACGGTGGATGAGCCTGGCTGCCCAAGTACAACCGCCCTTGACACAAAAGGAAATCACTATCCTTTTTGTGAATACACTGCAGGCCCCGTACTATGACAGACTCGTCGGCAATGCTTCGAAGAATTTTGTGGACATGGTAATTTCAGGGGAGATGATTGAGAATGCTATCAAGAGTGGGAAACTTGAAAGAGAAGGAACATCCAATACCGAGAGAAATAAGGCACCAAGAAAGAAAGAGGAAGATGTCCAAACTATGGGAGATTTCATCCCATATTCACAATTTCCCTCATACCAATCATGTTACCCTACTGAGGTATCTCCAAGCCTTTATCCTTACCTACCTACCCAAACATCTAATCCTATACCAGCCCTTGCAACAAGGCCTACTTCCAGAAAACGATCGCGGGAAAATCAAGAAAGAATTCCAATCCCCATCCCTGACTTACTGCCATTACTAATAAAGAATCAGTACCTTACCCCGGTATCTTTGAAAATAGCTCCGAATCCATCAGCAAGGAGTTATGACCCTGACAGCAAGTGTGATTATCACCTAGGGGTAGTTGGGCATTCAACTGAAAAATGCAGACAACTGAAGGAAAGGATTGAAAGTCTTATCCGTGATGGTATTTTGACACCGGAGCTTATCGATCAATGGAAGGCCGCTTAGCCCTAAATCAGTTTCTTTCAGGGTTTTAGGGGGATAATTACTACCTTTGAAGGATGTCAATAGGAGCATTTTTGACGCATGTAGTTTTATACACTATGATGATGAAAGCACTTGTCTCATGTTAACATCTACATGAATTAAATGAATTTTAAATGCTTTGTGTTTGTTGTGTTTTAAATAAACGTGAATTTACAAAAACAAGCATTAAGGAAGTTTTAATAATGGATAGTCTCAAGAAGATTGATGATCAGTGTTAGAAATGACCCAACACCATCCCCCTCTTTTTTGGGCTTCTCTATACCTAAACCTTGAATCAATAACACTTGAAAGACCTAATGCTTCAAGGAAAAATGAATGAAAAAAGAGAAGCATTGTCATTGCAAAATAAGCAAGGATGTAAATCCTAGTCTAGGCTATGAACAAAGGAACAAACTTTTTGAAATTTTTTAAATTCCTTGAAAATCAAACAAATGAGACATTCTTTCAAGAATCCAGATTTTGATAATTTGGTGTGTGTCAGGATTGTGCTAAAACCATTCATGACCTTTCCCAATGACCACAAAACACTAATTGCCCAGACATCACTTCATGATTGACACCTTGGGGCACAATGATTAAACTAGATTATCCCTTGTCCCAGAGAAAACCTGCTTTTGGGTCATGTTTTCCTTGTCTCTTCAAAGAACTCAGATTGGAAACTCAGCCTTTTCAAAACAGACCTAGACTTGCCATGTTCCTCGTTGATACAAATTCGCATGGATAATCAAATTGGGGCATCATATGTGGAAATGATGGATACATAGTGAAGAAGGATGGGCTAATGCATGAATCATTGGGGGCATGCGACGAAAAAAACAAAAAAAAAAAGAAAAAAAAAGAAGAAAAAGAAAAATCATGATATCATGCATATGAGAATTCGGATGATTCCAAAGTGCAAAATGAAATTCTGAATATCTATTTCCCCTGAGGATTGCTTTTCAATGAGAATATTTGGGCTTGATATGATGAATGGCCATCTTTCATATCCATTTCACAAGAAAAAAATTATTATCCATAGTCACCCCTTTTGAGCCAAAAGAATTCTCAATTCTTTGAACCCTGATCAAGGATTACCCTCTACACTGGGGGGCAAATGCGAGGAAAGATCTTTTCAAAGATCATTGAGAAATGAGTGACAGCTCAGGGACAGACACAAAGCAAATGGAGCCCCGAATAAATACGGGCGCACTCTGTCAAAGAAAAAAGAAGAGGAAAAGATGACGAAATGAAAGCCAAGAAAAACAAACAAAAAACACAATAAAAAAATGTGTGTGAAAGACATGGCAAATTGAAAGCCAAAAGCAAGGAAGAAAAAGAGCAAAATCAAAAAGAAAGAAATGTCCAAGAAGAGACACATGCTTCAAAGAAAATCCTCTTCAAGAAAGGATCCTTGATCTGATTACCCTCAAACACATATTTTGGGCCTATTTATCCTTTCTTTCTGAATCCTGAGCCATGGCCTACATTACGTGCTTTAAAAGTCCATTTTGATCAAGCATGAATGTTTAATTTAAAGGGTTTTCCTCAGATTTTATCCCATCTTATCAAATTCTCATTTCACTAAGGAAGAATTTAGAATTCTCAAGTGCATGGTAAAAAAAAAAAAAAGAGAAAAATTGAAAAGAATGGGACTCTAGGGCGAAAACCCAAAAAAACGGGCGGTCTAGAGTAGAATGGGAATTTTCGATGCCATCGATGATAGTGCCGATACCCCAAAAGAAAAGATCTTATTAAAGGAGTGGTCATCGAGGAACATCTAGGAATTCCTGAACCCCCCAAATTGTCAGCTCTCATTCGGAGGATTGTCTTCAAAAACTGAAATTTTGTTCCCAAGATTAAACTTTCCGGTTTAAACATCCCAGCCAATCTTGATGCTTGACAAAATGCCTTGATATGGAAACTAAAAGAATGTTGAATTTGTTTGGTTCTCAATGAATTCATGATTTATAAAACCTGTTCCATTTGTGAGCCTAGAAGGGATATACATTTTTGTCATGAAGTTTTCCTGGAAAAGCCAGAATCTTGTTATACCAAGCCTTGCCAATCCAGTTGAAAAAACCCAGATTGATACTTAGAGAAATTTCTAACAATGATCATCAGTCTTCAAAAGATTTGTACATCACACATTGTGGGGTTAATATTTTTTGTTCAGAAGTTTTCAAAATGCGAAAACAAATAAAAAGATTTTTTTGAAATACCCATTTTGATGTTGGCATGAGACAAGGATTTTTCTAACTCAAAGGTGTAGAACTGCCAGGATAGGTCTTGACTTCCAGATATGAGAAGAAGAAATAGAACCCGGTTCAGATCTCTGTTGATGAAAGTTTGAAAAACTGTTGGGGCAAAGAGAATAGCCAAAATGAATTGAAGATATACTCTGATTTGAAGAGGAAAAATGAATTTGAAAGGCTAAGCCAAAGTCTAGAAAAACAGCCGGGGGCACTTGCATCACTCATGAGCACTCATCTCTTTATCGAGCTTTTGCATCTGCACAGTGTCGGCAAGCATTTACATCATTCATGGGTATTTGCATTGGCATTATTCCATAAGCATCTGTATTTTACCTTTACATTTACATTCTTCATGGAATTCGTATTTGTGTCATCTCAAGCAATTGCATCATTTCTAGAATCATTGCATTTTCATTACTGTGTGGTAATTATAGTTACACCATTCATAAACCAGTTACATGAACACAATTAGTAGGGGCATCTGCATCATGAAACATGGGCATCAATCCAAGTCATTTACATTTGCATTAAAGACATTTGCACCAGTTTAAGTCATTTCGTGTCTTATTCAACACCTGCATCTGCATCAAAAAGCATTCGCATCTTCTCAAAATCGTTAGGGTAATTTTCAACAATTCTTCAAAGAACATTTTTAAGACCTCCGGGCATAATTTTTCAAATCACAGGGAAGACCTCCGGGCAATATCTTTAAGACCTCCGGGCAACATCTTTAAGACCTCCGGGCATAACTTTTTTCAGGGGTAAGGCCTCCGGGCACTATTCTTAAGACCTCCGGGCATCATTTTTAAAGTCGCATACAGCGCATTTTTTCCAAATTATGGGTAAGGCCTCCGGGCACCATTCTTAAGACCTCCGGGCATCATTTTTAAAGTCGCATACAGCGCATTTTTTCCAAATTATGGGTAAGGCCTCCGGGCACCATTCTTAAGACCTCCGGGCATCATTTTTGAAGTCGCATACAGCGCATTTCTTCCAAATTATGGGTAAGGCCTCCGGGCACCATTCTTAAGACCTCCGGGCATCATTTTTAAAGTCGCATACAGCGCGTTTCTTCCAAATCACGGGTAAGGCCTCCGGGCACCATTCTTAAAACCTCCGGGCATCATTTTTAAAGTCGCATACAGCGCATTTTTTTCAAATCACAGGTAAGACCTCCGGGCACCAATTTTTAAGACCTCCGGGCACCATTTTAAGACCTCCGGGCATAATTTTTCAAATCACAGGTAAGACCTCCGGGCAACATCTTTAAGACCTCCGGGCATAACTCTTTTTTTCAGGGGTAAGGCCTATGGGCACCATTTTTAAGACCTCCGGGCATAAATTTTCAAATCACAGGTAAGACCTCCGGGCAACATCTTTAAGACCTCCGGGCATTATTTTTTTTAGGGGTAAGACCTCCGGGCACTAATTTTTAAGACCTCCGGGCATAATTTTTTTCAAATCATAGGTAAGACCTCTGGGCAACATCTTTAAGACCTCCGGGCATAACTTTTTTCAGGGGTAAGACCTCCGGGCACCAATTTTTAAGACCTCCGGGCATAATTTTTCAAATCACAGGTAAGACCTCCGGGCAACATCTTTAAGACCTCCGGGCATAACTTTTTTCAGGGGTAAGACCTCCGGGCACCAATTTTTAAGACCTCCGGGCACCATTTTAAGACCTTCGGGCACCAATTTTAAAGCCCTTCGAGCATAAATTTTTCTTTTGAAATCGAATTCATTCCCTTAAGACGAATCGAGCCTTGTTTAGGCAGGGAATTCAATTTAAGGACAAAATCTTCAATTTATTGTTTTTAAAAAAAATGAAAAAAGAGAAAATAGAAAAAAAAAATAAAAAAAATAAAAAAAAATAAAAAAAAAATAAAAAAAAGGAAAAAAGAAAAAAGAAAAAAAGAAGAAAGAAGAAAAAAATGAAAAAATGAAAAATAGAAAATGAAAAAAATTAAAATGAAAAAGAAACCCCTTTCCCTTTCCTTCACATGTAATGTCACTGACCGTACAAAATTAGTGTCGGTTTATCTTTGCCTGATTCCTGATTCTCAGCAATAGCCAAAGAGGGGCAGCTGTAGACACCTACTTTTGTCCGGACCACTAAACAGGTATGTTTTCTTTCCATATTGATGTTCCCAAGTGTAAAAAGACTGTTTTCATCCTGCAGGTGGTACTCCGAGACTTAGTTTAAGAGGGCGAGCACAAAAAGTCAAACTTGAAAAAAAAGTCAACCCCGAAAAAGTCAACCCCGAAAAAGTCAACCCCATAAAGTCAACTACTGAAAAAGTCAACCCACTTTCAAAATCAAGATTTTAAGTTCAATTGAAAAATGGCGAAAGAATTTTGATAATCCGAGGTCTACATTGAAAGATATGGAGTTCGGAAGTTGGGATTTGGAGATTCAGTAGAAAGAAAACCCTAATCCGAGAAATTTGGGGAAAAGTGCTTAAACGATCAAACTGGTCGAAATTGAAGGTTCCAAATGAAAGATAAGCACTGACTACGGGTAATGGAGAAGTCACTTGCAAGAAAAACCGAAAAAAAGTCAATCCGGGAGAAAACCGAGAATTAGGGTTTTTAGTGGATTTCGGTGAAATCGGGAAGAATCACAGAAATGGCCCGACTTGGTAAGACCAAAGCCCCCAATGGATGAGGAATGATTAAAAAGGATGGCCCAAGGCTCAGATTGAAGAAAATCTGAAAATCGGACTTGTTTTGAGCAAAACCGGGTTTCGGAAGTTAAAGGGTAAAATTGGAAAAATTTGGGAAAAATAGCAAATGGACTTCGAAAATTATGGAAAATTTGTCAATCTCATTCTTAAATCATTTGAAAGAGATTGGAGAAAGAAAATCTTGATTCCGAGTTCGTTTGCAAAGTGGCCAAATCCCGGGCTTCTTATGCAGTAATTCAAAAAGATAAATCCCGGAAAAATAGCAAATGGACTCCAAAAATTCTGAAATTTGGAAAATCTCATTTTTAAATTATTTGGAAGAGATTGGCGAAAGAAAATCTTGATTCCGAGTTCGTTTGCAAAATGGCCAAATCTCGGGCCTCATATGCAGTAATTCAAGCCGATAAATCCCAAAAAAATACCAAATGAGCTCCAAAAATTATGAAAACTTCCAGATCACACTTTTTAATTATTTTGAAGAGATTGGTGAAGAAAAATCTTGATTTGGAGCTCGTTTAAAAAATGGTAAAATGTAGGGGCATAAAAGGGCATTTTTGGGAAGAAAAAATCCAAATAAATAGCAAACGGACTCGGATAATTTTGAAAACTTCCAGAACTCAATATTTTATTATTTTGGAAGTATTAAAAAAAGAAAAATTGAATTTGGAGTCCGTTTGATATTTATTTGCATCCGGGGGGGCAAAATGGTCATTTCACCCAAGCAACCGAAAAGGGCTTTTTTGGCCCTTCAAAAAAATCAGAGTTGGACTGGAAAAGAGAAGTGCTGGCATGCCCAAGCCCAAAGAAAGGAGGAAGCTTCTAATTTTTTTTTTTTTTTTTTAATCAAGTGGTTAAAAATCAAGAGTTAGTTAACCATTCTCTTTGATCAAGCCATGGTGATTAAACCACATAGGTTAAGAAAGATGTCAACATTATTTTTGCATAGCTGTAATTTGAGAGGGCTGAGATGCTAATCTAAAGGTGGTAATTTCATGACTTTTCATCTTGAATTATTGGTCATTTGATGGAAATTAGGTTACACAAAAATGACAACATCTTGGAGGCTATATAACCATGCATTAAGGCTAGCCCTAAGGGAAGGGGGGAGGCAGATTTTGGTTTCTTCTTTTCCATTTTGGCTGATTTCTCTTAGTTTTTCTTAGTTTTTATCTTCTTGGTTGAGAGCAAAAAAAGAAAAGTTTAGAAATAAAGGAAAGTTTGAAGAGAAAAGCTTGAAATATTAGCTTTTTGAGGTTGCTCTTGAGCACCAACTCTTGCACTTTCATTTTCTATTCTTGTTTTTTGCTATTTTAATCTCTACTTGGTGAGTTTTCATTTTAAAATAATGTTTCTTGTTCTTCCTTCATTTCCTTTCTTAAGTATATTTTTTTTACATTTTGTTTTTACAATAAACTCACCATGGCCAAATGGCCTACATCATTTATTTTAAGTTGTTGTTTCAATTCATTTTACCATATTGTTTATGCTATTTTCTTTGTTTTTGATGTTTTAAGTGTTATGTTATTTCATGTTCTTAAGTTATATTTAATTTGGTTGCTTTGTTTGTTGCCATTTATGTCTTAGATATCATGTTTTTGCATTTTTAATTTTCTGTTTTCATGTTGTTTAAATTTGAGCATGTTTTAGAGTTAGCATATTAAGTGTTTGTGAAAATGCTTGTGTGATTCTTTGCATGATTCTTGTTTTATATCTTAGTGAGCATGTTTTAGATTTGGTATATTAGGTGTTTGTGAAAATGCTTGTGTGATTTTTGTGTTATGACTTAGTTTTTCATGCTAGCATACCAAGTGTTTGTGAAAATGCCATGCTTGTTGGAGCTTGGGGCCATTTGGCTACTCCATGTGTTTTGCATTGTGTGTTGTATTTTTTGTCATGCTAGTTGTTAGGTTTTTGCATTTGCATGATATTTGGTTGGATTTTTGAATTAAGCATGCCTTGTGTTTGTGAAAATGCCATGCATGTCTTAGGTCTAGGTTACATTAAATGCCATGCAAGTTCATGTTAGGTCTAGGCCATATTATTTATGTCATGCATTTTCCTTACATTTAGGTTTAGATCCATGCATTTCATGCATTATGTTTGCTGCATTGTTTCATGCATTTCATGTTCATGCCACTTGAATAATGACTTGAGCCAATTAATGGTTCAAAGTCATGCTCTCTTGAGCACACTTGTGAAAAATTAAGTTTGTCAAATTGATTATTCTACCTTTGTGATTTTTTTTACTTAGCCAATTTTTATCTAACTTTCAAAAAGTCCTAGCTACTGCTTTCAAGTCATTTTATGAGTTTCAAATATTTTTATTTTTATTTTTAAATGATTTTATCAAAGACAAAAAAAATGTGTTGGCAAAGCAGTTTTTTTTCCACCCAAAACTCGTACATCTCCGATTTTTCTGGGAATTCATCTTTGATCAGAAAATTAAGCCAATTTTTTCTCATGTATTTTTATATGTCCTGAGTCTCCAGTATTTTTTTTAGAATTTTTGGAATTTTTAAAAATAGGGTAAAAAATCGTGGATTAAAACTGGACAGTGGAGTCAGGATTGAATTTAAAGAAAAACAAAGCAGTTTTTTCTCCTCCAAAAACTTGTACATCTCTGATTTTTCTGGGAATTCATCTTTGATCAAAAAATTAAGCCGATTTTTTCTCGTGTAGTTTTAAATGTCGTGAGTCTCCAGTATTTTTTTTAGAATTTTTGGAATTTTTTAAAATAGGGTAAAAAATCGTGGATTAAAACTGGACAGTGGAGTCAGAATTGAATTTAAAGAAAAACAAAGCAGTTTTTTCTCCTCCAAAAACTCGTACATCTCTGATTTTTCTGGGAATTCATCTTTGATTCGAAAATTAAGCCGATTTTTTTTCGTGTAGTTTTACATGTCCTGAGTCTCCAGTATTTGTTTCAGAATTTTTGGAATTTTTAAAAATAGGGTAAAAAATCGTGGATTAAAACTGGACAGTGGAGTCAGAATTGAATTTAAAGAGAAACCATTTTTCTGTTTTGGTTAATTTACTTAGAGTGGGCTGATTAGGAGGGTTAGCTACTGACTTAGGGTAGTTTCTAAGCCTTTTTAAACTCTAAAAATGGTTTTTCAAGTCTCGGGTTAAGGGTAGTCAAGTCCGGATTTTTAAACTTAGGAAATTAGAGCCATTTAAAAAAATTTTAGCCCAGTTTTTATTCAAGCTTCTCAAAATTGTTTTCTAACAATCACAAAGTATTTTGGTTTTAGAATATTTAATTTGACATATTTTCCTAAGGTAGCCGGATATCTTTTTAGATATACGGATTTCCTTAATAAAAGAAAAAAAATACATTTCATGCATTGCATTTTTATTTTCATGCATATTATATGATAGCATTATTTTATTCCATGTCATTTAAATTATATGCCATACCATTCATATTTGTCATGTCATTTAGGTTGCATTATATTATTTAGACTGTACTATGTCATTTTATTTATGTCATGCATATACATATTCATTTCTTTTAAATGTTTCCAAAAAAAAATAATGGTTTTCAATAAAAAAAATATAAAGATATTCCCGAGTTAAAATAATTCATGAGTTCTCTACCGGGTTTGCTGGAGGGAATATCATCAATTATCATTAATAAAGGAATATCTTTCTTTCAAAAAAGAGAATGATTCGGAAAGTTTTCCAAAACTAATAAAAATTTCTATATTTTGCCACGTTTGTTGGGGAATATAGGAAAATTTTGAATTTATAAATTCCGGATCATTTTCAATAAAAAAATGGAATTATTTTTCTTTAAATTGGGAATTAACTTGAAATACTAAATTTAAAACCAACTTTTTACCGAGACTTGAGATAACACACGATTAATAAGGTACCGATTTATACGGGCGTTGTGGGGGTGCTAATCCTTCCCCACACGTAACCGACTCCCGAACCCGTTTCTTTGATTTCTCTGGTTTTAACGCAGACTTGAAATTGGTTTTAAAAATATTTTAATTAATTTTTAAAATATTTTTATAAAACCGGTTTTAATAGGTGGCCGATCACACCTAGCTAAAAAAGATTGGTGGCGACTCCATGTTTTTTTTAAGGTCATTTTCAAAACCTTCATTTTTCTAGAGGAATTAAGTCGACTTTTCCTCGTTTTTTTTAAATGTCACGCTTAACGAATAATAAAGTCTTGCGATGAGACTCGTCGTTATTTTTTAGGTTGCGACAGTGGAGTAATCGTTTCATACAATTTTTTCTCGACTAGTCAGTCACTAGAGATCACTAGACTGCCCCTCACCTCCATTTCTAGACTCATTGAAAATAACCTAACAAAACACAACCCATTCACTGAATCCCCACAACACAAGTGCCGTGAGTGAGTGGTAGACAAATTCATCTAATTCTTCAACATTCAAGTTGCCTGTTGCCCCCTCCAACCCCCCCCCCCCCCCCATTAAATTGAGTTGCGCATGCACATAGATTAAATTGACTAAACAAAGCAGTCCCCCAGACACTGTGATAAAAGCCCTGGCACTCACTTAGTCACTACAATAAAATTTACAAAAATTTTGGTCCACATTGCTTCTCTAGTGAACAACCCTAGTAATTAACTCATTTCAGTGTTGGACCAGTCTTATCGGTTGGAAAAATTGCTTTGTTCGAATGTGGGTGGCACAATTGCACCGCCTTGACCGTCTGTCTCATGGGCTTTGCCTCTGACTTGGGGGGAGAGGGGGCTCTCATCACGTGAATCCCGCTTAGTAACTTCATTTTATTGGAACTAGTTTTGTTAGCATAAGCCAAAAAGTGAGACGAAAATCTAGATTAAAAAATACAGTAAATTAATCAAAATATGTTTATAATTCAGCACCAAACGTAACACAAACAAAGCACATAGTGAATATGTGTTTTGTTTAAACATGATAAAGTTATCTTTTTGGGAACACCATTGGGACAATTTTGCTGTGGGTTGCATTCTCCACAATGCTTTTCTTTCTCTCTCCATTGCCGAACTAAAATAATGAAACTAAAAATCATTTTTTTCTTGACAGCAAAAGATTTGGTCTGCCCTTAAACAATTATTATTTAAAGAGTTCTTCTATGTTTTTAATAAAAATGACAAGCATTAAACTCATACATTTTTTTTTATTTTAAAAAAACCGAAAATTATTAAAAAAGTTATGAGTTTTAATGTATTAAATTAATATATATTGTTTTTTCTTATAAAAATATGCACATAGTCCTCTACCTGTGGATTAATTAATAATATATACAATATGTTCTTACCTTGCATTACATTATTTATATTTTATACCTATGAATTAGGGATGCTATAGCTAGGTGGCTACTTTTGTCCTGTACAAGTTTATTTTTTATTTAATGAAAATTTTCAGTACATAAATTTAATTAATAGAATAAAATATTATAAAAAACTAAAATTGGAGTCTTTAAAATTGTTCTAATTAATGATATTTGATAAAAAGACCTTACATAAAGTTGAACATGAAATTTGAATATTTTATTGCATCTCACCTTTCCTTCAACACAAATCTGGAAAAGGAAAAATGTATAAATTGAAAGCAACCGTTTATAAAAATATATATTATTCGAATTTGGGATTAATATTGAATATGAATGTATGTTCTACACGAGTATCTTAATTTTTAATTTTTTATATATTTAAAAAGTTATATACATACCCATATTTCAATAATATAGATTTTTTTTTGGATAAGCAAAGTTTTTATTTATCCAAAAGCAGCATGCACTGCTACATTAAAACAACTAGCATAGCTGGCAAACAAATGTACTATTTTACAATGTCTTCTTTACATAGCTAAGAACCAATTATGCTATCAGTGAGCTTTTTAACCCCCATACTACATGCAAATCTCTATTAACAGTATCATTCAATAATATAGATGATGAAAACATATACTTTAAAAATAAAGATTTCAATAATATAGATAAAATTGAATTGTTTAGATGAATTCTATTAGATTTGATAATTTATATATTCATTTATTTTTTTATTATTTTTTATATCGTAATAATATTTTAAATATTATATATTTATATAAATTTTAATAAATTAATAATTCATATTATATCATGTTTATATTAATTTTTATATCGTATCATATTTTAATTATTATTTTTATATTATAATTATATCATGTTGAAAATTGCAAGATATAGATTCTATCCTAATGTAATGGCTATGGCTTAAACATCTTATCAGCAAGACAAAGAAGCTAATGAAACGTGCCAGATTGGGTAAGTGTTTTACAAAAGAGACGTGTTAATGATTTTGAATGCAAGGGAAATCGAGGGGGAGATTTGATTTTGACTATCATATCTGCAAGCTAACAGGAATTAAGCTTTGCTTTTCAATCTCAAAAAGGGCCCCTCCTTCCATCAAATCTGAAACCCCAATTTTCGAACCCCTCTCACTCTCCCTACCGGAGCGTGTTTGACAGATGAACCAGAGTTCACGAACCAAAGAATTGAAAGAAAAAAAAATAGGAACTCCAAGTTTCGGTGTGCGTGAAATCATTGGCAGTATAGTTAGCAAATAGACACAGAAAACAATGGGAAGCGACAAAGGGAGCAGAAAAGGGGGCAAATAGGTCGGCTAAAAGTGAAGCAAAGCTTGGACCCACTTCACCAAAGTATATTTATCAAGAAATTTTAAAAAACAAAATACACTTACTTCTTTTAATTTAAAATAAGTAAATAACACCCTTTTTTAATCACAAGATTGGATAATATATTATATACACAATGAGATTTTCCTCTCTTTTTTTTTTTCATTAAACGTTTTTAAATAATTTATCTTAAATAAAAATATTATACTATTCACTTAAAAGTTAATATATGATTAAGTTAAAAATAAATTTTAAAATATTTAACATATATTTATATTAAAATTTAATTGATAATAATTAAATATAATTTTAAAATTGATAACAAATCTTGAATAAAAAATTAAATAAATAAATAACTAATAATTAATAAAATATATATTTATCTTTTAATTTAAAATTTATTTAATAAATAAGCTTTAAAAATTAGTGAAGTTTATCAAACTTTAAACAATTTTTTTTTTTTTTTTTACATTCGAATTTTTAATTCAATGATTGATGGATGCTTCCTTCTTTAAAGAGTAAGTTTCAATTTTTCCCTTTTCCAAATTAAAAAAAAAAAAAATTGAAACGTTAAGTATATCTTTAATACGATATTATTTATACTTTAATTTTTTAAGAAAAACTTTTACCGTATATTAAATTCTCCGATTTTACTACAAAGAAACCCAGATTTCCTTGACTCTTGACCTCCACCCCAATTTTTTTTTTTTTCTTTCTTTTCTTTGCTTCTCTCACGCCGTAGCTGGCAAATAGCAATGGCACTTTGCTTCTTTTAAAGTGTTCTATTCTAAATTATTTTGGAGGCAATATTTGTTTTGTTATGGTTGTACAAATTTGGTTTTCAATTGTTATTGATGTGCATGTAGCTCCAACTGGGACTCGCTCTTCCAACACCTCCTATTATTCCCATCAAAATGTTCGACCTAAACAGCTATGGTTACGAGCCTAGGGAGGCTTTGGGTTTCAACACTTTGAGCCGGCCTTTGCTAAAACTGGGTCCATCTGACAACAACAACAGCAGCAGTAGCTCTAGCAGCGGCGGTGGCAGCAAAAAACGCGGCTTTGATGAAGTACTATTCTTTGATGAGAACAGAATTGTTCCCAAAACGCTGCCTCTTTTGCTTTGGACTAACCAACCAAATGACGAAGATGACCCTAAAGATCTCGACGACAATTCTTCTTCTGCCATTTTCAAGTACTTCACTTTCTCTCTTTTCTTTTTGTTTCTTTAAGTTTGTTTCCTGCGCCTGTTGTTTCGTTGTTTCTTTACCTTAGCCTAAACTCTGTCGTGTTTATTTTTTTGCGTGCTTTTCAGAACAAAAACACATGCAAAAACTTGAGTTCTTAGTTATTATTTTTTTCCGGGTTTCATCAATTTTCTTGATGAATTTATGTTTGAGAATTTGTCATTGATGGGGTTTAAATCTTTGGTTTGATAGGAATGGCGGAGAGGGTTTAGTGGGGTGGCCACCAGTGAAAACCTGGAGGAAGAAGCTACGCCGCCAAATTCCCAATGGCGGAGCTGATAACAACCGCATGGTAGCGGCGGCGAAGAATGCCTGTGGTGGTAGGGCTTCAAATTCCACGTACGTGAAGGTAAAGATGGAAGGAGTTGCAATTGCCAGGAAAATTGACCTTAGCGTCCATCACTCCTTTGAAGCGCTTACTAGCACCCTGATGAGAATGTTTGGTATACGTTAGTAAACCCCAAACCTTGCTTAAACATAATTGTAATTTCAACATTAAGTTTGATTAACAAAGCATGAATTAACTGTTATTTTCCCTTCTTGTTTGGGAACAGCTGATGAGAATCAGAAGAGCTTTAAACTCACTTATCAGGACAGAGAAGGAGACTGGTTGCTTGCAGAAGATGTTCCCTGGAGGTACTTTTCTTCTTTCTTTTCCTAGCCTTACTTGTCTGAGATATTTTCCCTGTTTGCTTAGATGGAAACTGATGGAAACCAAACTTGGTTATTTCAGGACCTTCATTCGCTCCTTGAAATGCCTGAAATTAATTAGAAGCAGAGGCTAGAAAGATCATCGGCCATGTTTCATCTCCTTAATTTTGGTCTTAAAAGAATCCTGGTGGCCTTTTTTTTTTGTGCTTGAATTTTGAATGACTGTATGTAATATTATAGTAATTTAACTCTTTTTGTGTAAAATCTGAAACAGCAATCAGCTGTATGAGAATTGCAAAAAGACTAGAAAACGTAAGACTTTTTTGTTTGAGTCTGAAAATGTTTAAGTGAGAGAAGCTTACTCCAATTTAAAGTCGTAAGTTTTGAAAAGGGTTAACATACAGTTCACCCATCAAACGAGATGAAATTCGAATTTAAATATTTATCAAAATGTTAATAAATATTTAATCAATTAAATTAATTCAACTAAATTAATTCAAAAATATAAATGAACACTTAATCAACTAAATTAATTCAAAAACATAAGACTTAGTGATAATATTTGAATCCGCTTGAGCCGCCTCTTTCTTAAAGCACAAGCACTTGATTGACCACCATGGTCAGGCAATATTTAAGTGCAATAACTTTTAAAGCTCTGCATCAATATTCTCACACATTTTCATACTAACTAATGGTAATGGAGTACTAACTTTTGGATATTCCTAAGCATGAATAATTTTGGGTCCATCAAAAAGGCCTCTGAAATCTTTTTGAGTGGAAGGTTTCTGGTTAACCTTTTCAGATGAAACTTCCACAATTTTACTCAAGATTGTGGTTTTTTAAGCTTTGCAGTTTGCATTACTGTTATTGGGAATACCAAAAATCCCAAAAGGCAAAATCAGAGATATATCCAAGAACGAGTTAGGTTTGAATCTAGGCGATCACTGCTTACCTGAATAATGGTGGCACCCTTGCATTTCTTTGTAATTTTATTTACAAATAAACAATACCATTTAATTTATCAAATGGGATTATTTATTTGCTTAAAGGTGATCTATATATTTGTTCAACCATAAGCTATGAGCTTAATGCAGCCAAGCATTTTGCTTATGTATTCCAGGTAAAAGAGTAAGAATGGATCCTTTTTGCTCAAATCAAAAATTATGGGCTACCTTTACAGAGAGAATTAAGAACTTTTCTCCTCCCCAAATCATGTTCTTTGAATGAACTCCAAAAAGGGAACTGGTGGAGAAGAGAACTATATATACTAGTAGGAAGGAAGCTTATCTCTTAGAAACTTTTTTTTTTCTTCTAAAATTTAACAATTGATGTAACATCTAATAGCCTCTCTTCATAAAAAGCAAATAATCATTCAAGTTTGGAATTTATAGCATTATTCTACACTTACATTGACATCACTACAAACCCATTAAATCCTCTGCCTAATTTACATTCAATTGGGGGAAGAACTCTAGCTATGTGCATGTAGGAACCTCTCTTAGAAAAAAATTTCCCCAATTTAACCATTCATTTAACAATCCAACCTCTTTTCATGCAAAGCCAGGTTTGGACTAGGCTTGCTTGGTGGCTGAGCTTTGGGTCTTGGTCGAGCTCGCGACTTGCAAAATGGGGGCAGCAGAGCGTTTCTCATGCTTATGCAGTTATTCCTAATATTTTGGCTCTAAAATAACTTCTGTTTTTTTCTCTACTTTTTATTTGACGAATGTAATAAGAAATTGTTTCAAGCCTCCAAAAACGGCTATCATGGTAATTCGGCTCATATTTGCCCTCCTCATGAATTTCAGCTATTAATTATCTAAAAGGCTTGAACTAAGCTCGGCTACACTGTTTGAACATGACATTTCATAAATGGCTTAATTCATTTACACTCTTATTTTATATCTATATATCTATCTATAGTTCATATCCTTAATATTTGTACTCTTATCATATCATGTCATATCATTAGTTATAGCCCACTTTGCTTTTTCTCAGGATAATCACATTTACCTAATTCCTCCTTCGACCTGATTTCTTGTGCCTCCTGGTGTTAGCTGAGGAAGATTGCGTTGGAGGAACAGGTAAGACCGTTCCTCCCCTGATGCTATCTGAATCCGTCATGTCGATAAGCATCTTCTGAGCATCGATATAGACTTTAAGATCGCGTATCTGTATTGATAAACTACTGTCAAAGCCAGTAATCTCAATCAATTGCATAGAAACATATAAATTTAGGTAATTAACAAACCTGCTCTTCCAGATCAAGTGTCTTCTCATCCTTCAACCTCAATTCAGAAGCTTCCCTGAAAGGAAAACAAAGACATCATGTAAGAACTGGAAGCCAAAAAAGAGAATAGCCAAAAGCAAGCAACAGATGAAACAACTATTTAAAACATAATAGGTGACACAATGCAAAATTTCTCCCTTTTGGACAAGAAAACAAGAGAACAATTATGTCTATAGATCCAGGGTGGAAAAGAGAGTACCTCTCTTCAATTTCCTTGACTTTTTCGCGCCAAACTTGTTGGGTTTTTATGAGATTGCGATTGATCTGTGACCCAAAAACCAGAATGGTAACAAAAGCAACGAACTGTGACTGATAATCATGTTATAAAAGAACCTATTATGCCAATGCTTTGCACAAAGTAAGTGCATGGAAAATTTTATATAGCAATGTGTTAAACACACCTCAGCAAGAGCATTTTTTTCCTCTGTGCTCTTATCCAATTTACTTTGGACGTCCTGCATCTCGGAAGTCACAGCCTTCTCCATTGCTTCAGCAATGGAACTATCTCTTTTGCTTTTGGCTTCTGCAAGTAGAGATTCATAATTCTGGGGGAGGGGGAATGAAAACAGAATAAATAATAAAAATTCTTAATAGTGCAAATTACAATAGCACCATTAGTACAAGAAAACTAGAACATAGAAAAATTCTGAAAGAGCAAATTAAAATAGCATCAAGGGGTGATACTCTTACTTGTCTTTGTTTTTCCAACTCTGTAGCCAGAAGACGGCTGTACTCATCAAAAATCTGTTTTATGGCACTTAAGTCAGCACATATTCATTATAATATTATATATCTAAAAATAAAGACTGTTTCAAAATAAAAGTATGAAGTATGACACTCTGATTTGATTTAAAACTCTCCATTATAAAGTTTGTTCCAATAAATTTAAACCCTTCCATTATAAAACTCTCCATCACTGAAAAATAACCTGCCCGAAGTTATTTATAAGGAAAATATACCGCTTCGACTTTGCTGCCATAGATGGCCTCATTAATTCCAGAATCATCACCATAGCCACAGGAACCACAGGTTCCTTCAATGGACATACAACGAGAGTTCATCTCAACTGACTTGCCATCAGCTTTTGACTGATTTAACCGATGAACGTAACCATCACCCACATAATCCCATATTTGCTGTGATATTAACTCAAGGGAATAGCAATGCTGAGTGTCTTTCCAATGTCTAACAGCATGACCTTCTTTATATCTGCAGTGCCCAGAAAAGAGTGCGGTGAAATATAAAAGACCATGAACGCATATACAAAGTTCAGCACATAAATGAAATTAACATTGCACTTATATAATGATAAAATTTTGAACACAATAAGAGATGAACAGCTGATAATGCATTACCTTCCACACCCCATAAAACCACATATCAAGCAGACCCAAAGATTCTCCAGTGACCCACAAATAGAACAGGCTGGTTTCTCATCCTGCTGCTGGCAAAACCGGCAGACCTAACAAAATATATGATATTAATAAAACCATAACTCCATATGACAAAAATTGCAACAGCACCAATTTCAATGAACATGTGTCTTAAACAAAATAGAGGCAGATGGAATGGTATAATCGATACAAAAAGGAAGCTTCTCTCGGATCATGCAAAGAAAATGAACAAACATTAAGACAATACAAAGTGCAAAAATGTTTTAGGGAACCAAGAACTAGCTTACTGTGCAGGACAAGTAAGTCCATTTCGAAGTGCAAGAGCATTGAAACGAATGGTCACAAAATGTACTAAGTATTCCACTAGTATCTGGGTCCAATCTCTCTGCCACCAAAACACAAAAATAAATTAATATAAAAGCATAACAACACAAACACACACAAGATAGATAGGATGGATAATTTCCACTTTATTACTAACCAAGACAAATGGGGCAAGTAGGCAACTCAGTGAATCCTACCGGAGGTGTGCTTGCAATCTCACCCAATTCCGTGTATTCCACAGAATGCGTAAAAAGGATATGACATAACTCGGCCTAAAAAAAATTCAACCCAATAGTCAAAATTGTTACTAAAAAAAATCGAAATGTAGTAAGTTGAGGCAAAGTTTACCAACCTCAGCAGGTGAAAACCTCTTGCCATTCAAGCTACAATAGAATCCATCAGCCGCCGATTGATCAATTAGCTCTATTAACACGCTATACCTATCCTCCATTCCATCATTCCTAATTTTCCAAAACATAAAGCATTAAAAAAGGTTTATATATATATATATATATATATATTAACTTATCAAGTAATAAAAAAAAGTTCACTTTTTTCTTCTACATTGAAGATAAATTTTCTTTTTTTAAGAAAAAAAAATCATGAAATCGGAATCAACAATGATCAAAGAAAGCGTGATAAAGGGCGATGAAGATACCTGATGAAGAGGAGGTGTGTGATATTGCCGAGGTGGGGGCCAGCGAATCGGATGAAATCGGCAGTCGAGAGGTAGTTGGGGACGGCGACGACGAAGAGGGAAGTGGAGCGAGAGCTAGGGTTTGGGAGGGATGTTTGAGAGGCCTTTCGATAGAGGTGAACTACGCCTCTCCTTTCGCTGAATTTGGGGTTAGGGTTTGATGGGGAAGTTGTTGTATAGAACTCGATTTCTTCGGTGGTGGTGATGGGTCGCTGGGTGTCCACTGAGTGGACTCGGAGGATGAACATGGTGACAGAGTTTACTCGCTCTGGAAGTTGGCTATTCGCGAGAAATATTGACACCGTTAAAGGGGTTGCTCCTTGAATTTTGTTTTCTTGGTCCGGATGTATCTCGTCTCTATATGTTTTATTTTATGTATTTTTTTTATAGAGTTTCTTTTTATATATTGATACTGAAATTTTTAATTTACAAACAGAATTATAAGATGATAATATATATATATTTTAAATTATTTTTAAAAAATATGTGTTATTTTATTAATCCTATTCATTAAGTCTAAAATTTTCATTAATTGTGAATAAAAAAGTTTCTTATGAAGTGTCTTTCTATGCATTGTTTAAAATTAATTAATATATTATTTATAACAATACTTTTGTATTAAATGCAATATTAATAATTATATTTGTCATGACACTCATTAGTAAAATTATATATATATATATATATATATATACATTACCGATGATTAAACCAAATACTTTTGTTACTTATTATTTATTAGATTTGTTTTTTGAAAAATTATTTATATAAAACAAAAAATGTGATAATGATATCATCATTAATTTAAGATAGATAAATAATTAAATTATAGTAGAACGTAATTAGTTTAGATATAATAGTATAATCTTGGACATTACCATCATAAAAAAAATTACACATTTAATCTTTTAAAAGTTTTAAGTATTTACTTTTGTATTCAACTGTGCTTTTTGGTTTTTGCTTTTTAAAAACAAATAATAAAAAAATAAAGCAACAATCAAACAAATTAAATCCATAAGATTTATGGTGAGATTTACTTGATAAAAATAAAATAAAAAATCTCTTAAGGTTTTTACATGTTACTTTTCATGACTTTAATTTCATATTGCTTCCTTCATGATCTATATATTATATTAATGAAAATGTTGTCATTACTATCAAATTCATGTAAAAGTTTTCATCTCCAAAACTCAACTTGAATGGTTTCTCAAAGATTTTGGTACTATCAGCAATTACTATTACCCATTACATTTGTTCACTTCTGTGATGTAAATAAGTCTTTGCTAAATCACTTTTTTTTAGAGATAAGGATGGCAAGAGGCATCTGTGTGCATGTTCTAAGAAATGGAGGTACGTAGTTCGTGAGATGGGGACTGGATGCAGTTGCAGGGGATTATATATATATATATATATATATATATATATATATATATATATATATATATATATGGGACAGCAGGATCAGGATGGGAGCTAAGGATCTCAACTCTCAACTCTCATGCACTGGGGCATATAGCATAAACGTGGTTCCTCGGAATAATCCTGTTGGTTAATTAGCATTTAATTTATTAGGTTTTTCAGGTTGTACATGCAGATGCAGATGCACACTGGAAGGATTCTTTGGTTGAGGACTTGTCTTTGGTGCGTTGTAGAAATTAAGAGCCTTTATGTGTTAGGCTGTGTGATTGATGAGTGGAGTTTATGCTTACCTAATATTCAAGAACCTGTCCTATTAATGATGGTGAAGTACTGGCTTGCAACAAGAATTCACGGCTTTATTATTTTTTGTTCGGATGGGGTGTGGCCAGTGGTTTCCTGTTTAGCCTCAAAGATGAATGCTTGCTTTGCGGATAACTTCATCATTTTGGGCTCTAATTTCTGGAATAAGGCAAGTGTTTTACTGATGTTGAGCGCTCTCCATCCATGTTTGCAGAACCCTTTGAATCTGAAGTTCTAATTGGTTTCGTTTTCTTTATTTTCTCATATAGTAAACGAAAATATGTTGCCTTTTTTTTTCTTCCATTTTATCCCATTCTGGACCTTCTAAAGCTTAAATTTTAAGGGTCTAAAACTCTTCCAATGTGGTCTGCGTTGGGGTGACTCCACCGAGCTTTAAATTTGTGGTTGGTAAGCCATCTCACTCCCTAGTGTGAAAAAGACAATGGCTGACCGCTTTTGAGGATATTCATTTTTCTTTCCTTTCTTATCTCAGTGCACTTTTTGCTTCACCTGATATTGATACCCTGTCACCACCAACACAGTACCATCAGCTCAATAAGTTTGAGTTTCCAACCAAGGTCTTCCACTAGTTAGTTTCGGGCAGCGATTCCTCTTCCGCAATATAACTAAGTTGTGGGCTTCAGCGGAGACATCCTACTAGTACCAATAAGTCGTAAAAGATAACATGTTTGGAAATTTGGACATGCAAAGAAAATGTCTAAATTTGTAGCAGTTGTCTGTTTCTTAGATCAAGAATCATATTTTTGTCTTTTCGCTGTTAAACAACAGGATCGATTTGTCAACTAAACCTTAAATTTTAAACCCTAAATCTTAAGCGACTAAAAGCAATGTTGAAGAAACAGGTAACAAGGCTTTTTTTAATTTAACTTCCACTGGTTTAAGTTTGATTCAGTAATAATGCCATAGCAATTTATCAAAAAATGCCATTTTTATTGATTCCGAAAACAATGACAATGCTACTATATGGTAACAGTGACCGAAGAAGAAAATCTGCCATGACAGGGCGTTATCTAAATCAGCTGGAAACCCAACAGGGAGATAACCATGGTTGAGAGAATTACAGAGAAGGTGCCGACCGTCAGAGATGAAGCAGAATTCCACTCTCCGATGTTGATAGTAACCTTCTGGCCAAGCTCGCAGTGGCTGTTGATAGTGCAGATGAAGTAGCGGGATATGTTGGAATCCAAAGTGAAATTTGCTGGGCTGTTCTGCTGGATGGTCCCAATGGGATTTGTCTTTGTGCAGTTCTCATAATCAGCCTCGGATACTTCAGCCACATCGTGTGTATCATTCCAGTTGAACACTGAATCACAATCAAAATTATTTTGTTCATTAATTTAGCCCAATCTTCTCAAAATCTAAATATATAAAAAAAAAAAAAATTAAAAAAAATCACTATTTCCTAATGAAGATCTGAAAGTGTTTATACCTATAACCTACTTATGAACTCGACTACCCGGTTATCAACTTCAAAGCTGTTGAATCAAAAGAAGATTTGTTTGAGCAACAATTTACCTATTGTGTCATTGATCTCAAAGTTTTTAGTTCTAGCCCATGTGGAGTATGCGATAGAGCCACCAGGAGGGACGGTCCAGCCCAGTTCATCTCCCACTGTGTAAGTGTCTGCAGCTGTAATAGTCTTAAACAAAGCCACTACAACAATCAAGCTAGCTATCAATCCCAAGCGACTAGCCATTTTTGTTAATAATGTGTTCTCAAGGTCGTCCCTGTTGCAGTTTCTGTTGCTAGCTTTTCCTCGAAAAGAAAATGTATCTGCCAAGGAATGCAGTGTTGGGTACTTATATAAATCCACGAAGTCATCTGTACGTAGTTGCATTTGAAAAAAAGATGTGCAGAAGAAGATACTCTTTTGTTTCAATGTTGGCGTCTGCTGTCAAAAGTTTTTCAGAATCTAGAAGTATTGACAAAGGGAGTTTAGTTAGGGTTATGATGTATTTTTTTTCTTCTTCTTGATAACTAGCTGTGCTTCTGGAAGCAGAAAAAATGTAGTTTTTCCTGGAAATTAAGCATGTCGATTTTTGTTGCTTGAAATTTTTTATTTTTTTCAAGGTATTTGCGATGAATAAAAATCCTCTGTCCCTATTTCTCTGTCTTTACCTGTGTTCTCACTCTCGTAACGAGTCATGGGTTCGCTTTTTGGGTATCGCTTTCTTTCTCGTTTGTTTTCAACTGTCTAACGAGGGTTACGAAATACAAGTACGACCGATCAGTATTTTAGCGGTGATCAAATAGGCAAATTTCACGACACAATCTCCTTTATTTGTATCGGATTTGTATTTATGTTTTTTTTTTCAAACGAAATCGATTTTTTTAATTAGATAAAGAATCGGATCAAACATTATAAACGAATAGGTACGAAGAGAACCAAAAAAAATTCGCGACTCGTTACGAGAGCGAAAACACATATGGAGGCAAGAAAATGGAGCTAGAAGATTTGGATTCATTTGCGAGAAATTTTTGAGGGAAGTTAATGGTCTTTTTCAATAGAAAATATTAGTAGTAATTTTTTGACCTTTCATAAGGTCTCGTTTGAAACTAGGAAAATACACATCGTGATTTTTACGCAGTGGCATTAAGCACTCAATTTAATGATCGAATTTACAGTGTGAATCCAAGGAAAATTATGATCAATTCCATTTTAAGGTTTCAACAGATTCGAGCAATTTAATGTGTCCTTAGCATTCTAACATGCAGCAAATCTGTGTTCATGCCAAGTTGTTTAACTTTACGATCAGGAATCTTATTAAGTATTGAATCAGATTTTAGAATCGAACAAGAAAATAAGTACTGTTTGTCCCATATTTTTGTTTCAAAATTTTGTATTACTTGATCTGATATATAATTATGAGTTTAGTTGTAATATATCATTTATAAATTAGTTAATTTACACATGAATTGATAAACTTACATTTGAATTTATTCCATAATTTATAATTATATGTCATATAAAGAATACAAAAATTTGGACATAGTTGAATTTTGTTCCCTTTATTTTTGTGATGTTTGAACTCTTTATCCTTTTTAACTTGGGCCTTTTGTAAGATAGTTAATTGAACTGTTTAAAAAAGTAATTGAGCTCAAAATAAAGTAAGCCCAAAGAACATATTCCAAGTTCCAACACGGTACACCCAACCCAATACAACCATTGAAATATACGGTAGATGCCCTGCCCATGTAGGATGGTGATTAGTGATCCTACATCAATCTACCAAAAATGGAGTTTAATTTCTATTTATTTATGCATTACAATTACAAAAAAAAAAAAACAATTCGATCTAATTGCCTGAAACCTAGAAAATAGTCAAATACTTGATTGGAGTAAAGGGGCTAAAAGCACCATAGCTGGCTAAAAGCATCGCTGTTAAATACAGGATAACAGCTTTATTATAATCCAATCCTTGTAAAACTAATCAATGCTAATTTGTCTCCTAGTCCTAGCTCTACTTAAACAGTAGGTTTCAGCAATGGACGCTGCTGGAATATTTCAATATTGAATCAACAAAAAGATGGCCAAGGCAGAGAGAACCATGGATAAGGAAAACACAGTGGCATGTGGTGCCGGAGCAGATGATTCATCAGCTGTAACATTGAAAGCCACCTTTTGGCCTTGCTCACAGTGAGTACCAACAGTGCAGATGAAGTAATGGAAGCCCTCTGTGGTTAAAGGTACCCTTACTCCAGCTTCTCCGACCAGCCTTATTCCTGCAGCGTTTCTATTGCAGCTATCAAAATCAGACTGATTTGTTACTTGAGCTGCTGTGTGATCCCCAGTCCAGTTGAACACTGAAGATGAGAAAAGTGGCACAAAGGAAAGAAAATAAAGAATAAGGGTTAGATATATGAAAACTATCAAGTAATAAGAGTCCCGTAAACAACTTTTTTTTCAAATTTATTTTGCTGAAAAAAGAAATCATGCATACTGGTTATTGCTTACCTGCTACATCTCCAACCTTAAATTCATATCTGTTTGCCCAGCTAGGATAGAAGTCACTGGAGTTATTGGGGGGGACATCCCAACCATAGTTGTCTCCCACTGTGTAATCAGCTGCAATTGCACCCTCCACAAATGTCATTGCCACCATCAACAATCCAATTAAGCTCAAGCCGACGCGGTGGTTAGCCATTTTTTTTTTTTTTTTTTGTGTTACTCAGGTCGTCCCTAGGGATAATATTAATACCCTCTTCTGTTTTTGTCCCTTGGAGAAATGTTTTGATTTAGCAAGAAAATGGAAATGGATAATTTGATACATAACTATGGTGTATAAATCTTACCTATATATAGAGAAACGCGAGTCCATTAGAAGACGGCAATTGCTTAACAAACATGGAGGAAAATTGTTGGTCCAGCAGCAAAGGCCATGGACTAATCTTACTTTGAAAAGTAGAAGTGGAATAGGTTCCTCATTTTGTTAGCTACTTTCAAAATTGAAATTGTCCAGTGTTTAATTTTCTTTTTTATGTTTGTTTCACATGTTCAAGTTTTACAGGTCACAACTCAAAAGATTATTGATTTTGAAAACACATATATGTAACAGTTGGATTGGATTTACATAAATGAGTAGATCCTGTAAACATCAACAGTAGATCAATACTTTTACAAACCAACAGCAGGAGCAGTATAAATGAATTGTTGATTCTTCAGTAAAGCTTTCATTTTCAGAATTTCCAGATGCTTTTAACAAACTGGTATCATTGGGATCTTACTCTATTTTTTGGTTTGTTTACTTTTGGACTTTTTGATGTTGCTGAGGTTGATCAAGCAGACAAAAAGGAAAAAAAAAATTACAGCTACAAATGCCTACTAAATCAAGAGTTTAGGTGTATATCTTCATGTTTTATCTAATTGTGGAAAAATGATGTGGAGAGTAAAGCAAAAATGTTCATAGAATTCTGAAATTCTAATCAAACCAGCCTTCTTTCCATATATAATGCACTCAAGTTTAATATATCTTGTTTTTATTTCTTGCATGTTTTATATGATTGAGATTGTCTCAATTCAATGATCATGACCTGCATTCCCCTGTTTTATAAATAGAGATGATGTTAGTTTATAAAATTTTAGCTTGCTTGAGCATTATTAGTTCACATATAGAGAATTTATATGCTTCTACTTGCTTTTTTTTTTTTTTTGTTGTTGCCCTCTTTCTATATGAGAGAGAGCATTAATTATGACTCAAATTGAATATCTCCATCCACACTTCACTCCACCAGCTGTTCACTCAATCATCTCACTTTGAAGTTCTGTATTTTCCATTCTTAGGCCATGTAGAAATATGTAATAGCAGATGTGGGAGTATGAATAGAAAGTGAATACTCTGAGAAACATTATCATTTTCACTGCCTTAGTAAAAACTAATTTAAAATTCAGGAAAAAAAGAAAAGCCAAGGATTGTGGACTCAGGATTATTAAGCCCCACTTTTGGTAACTAGTAGTTCTCTGGCAAAATACTTTCATGTTAAGGTTTTTTGTTTTAGCTACTTAAAGCTGCCGGGGATTGAATCTTGATTATTGAAATTAAAAGTCTAGCATTTTAACAAACATACCACACGACTATTGGTAACTGTTTATAATTAAAATTAGTAGCATTGTCTTGGAGTTACTCTCTTTTTCTTTCCACCTTGTGAAATGTTTACAATTTATTTACCTTGTGAAATGGATATGATTGAGACTATAGGGGCATATAATAAGCTTGTAATATAGAGAAGGGAAATAGGACAAGAAACGTGGGGAAAAACTGTTCATCCGGTTCCGGTCGAATGGACCTTGATCAACCTTTGAAAGAGACTAATACTCTTAATACATTTGATGTTTCAAATGTTGTTTACTTTTCCTGGTGTTTGGTTTTGGAGTGTTGAGCACATGTTTAATTTTTTTCATGGATTTTTGTAAATAATTTGACCCTGTCAAGTGTCAACAGTAACACAGAGGAAACAAATACGTGGCGGGAGCAGCAAGAGATCAAAAAGGGCGGAAAGCAGAGAAAGGGAAAAAGTGGCTACTGGCATTGAACTAAATTAATTAGACTTGTTCTCCATGAAACTACATTAATCTTTTCTAAAATGGAGGCTTATCTTATTGTTGCAAGAAACACTTGTTACAGATACAGGTTTTAAGCAATAAGCAAAGATCAACTTAGAATATTATACTCCTAAGAACCCCAACACTTGGTTTGAGAAGGGTACTTCGGCTTAAACCAAGTTATAGTTCTGAAATAATACTGATTTAAACCTCAGCTTTCACAGTTTCAAAAACCAAAATGATAATGAAAAGCTTTTATTGTCATAAGAAATCGATTTAGTTTTCCTCAGTTTTGAAAAAAATAAAAATAAAATGATAGTGATTGAGATAACATTTTCATGAGATAAAACGAGACATGATCTAATCGCTGATCCCATCTTGAAGGAGCTGCCTTGTGGTTGAGACTTGAGACAGGTTGATAAAAACCATTCACCTAAATGTTTAAGTATATGTTATACCCGTATTATATTTTGCTAAGGCTCAATACCTCATCAATCCAAGAGATCTCATAGTAAGAAACTAATAGATGGCTCTTAAAGAGCTGACCCTTATGTTACTCGGATTAGGGTATGAGCGTCGGATACTTGTATGTGTTCGACACGGGTATCTTCAATTTTTTTCAAGATTTCCATGTATTAGGAGGGTACTTAAAGGATCATATCTCTATACCCATGTATGGATATATGTTGGACAATAATACTTTAATAAAAAAGAAGAGTTGAAGCAACATAATCTGACCCTAATTATTGAACCCCATAAGGCAAGCAAGGACAAATGGTTATCACAGCTAGTAGGAGAGTCAGCGTGTCTCACATGCTCCATACTCGTAGATATATAAGGTATGAAGGAAGACAGATTGAATAGGTTTCCTCTACTCTTGTTTGGTGCTCTTCTTTGTGCCTCTTCGATGTTGTTTTGACATGTATTCAAATAAAAAATATTAATATTTAATTATTTATAAATAAAAGATAATTTTAGACACATGTCAAAACAAAATTGAAGGGGTACAAAGAGGACACCAAAGTGGAAATTTGTTCAGATTGAAGGCCCTAAACAATTTCTCTAATTTCCAACATCCTTTCTTTTTTCTTTTTCTTTTTTTTACTGGCTTAAGTATTGAAACATGCTTGGAGTACCATCTCCAACGCTTTCTGACAGTGCCCTTTCTTGAAAGATCCTGCTTGACACATCACAGTTTCCACCATCTTCAAGGATTCAACCCAATCCAAACTCCTCCACACCCATAAAACCATCAACAGTATTATTCATCGTTTTTGATATGCTCATAAGTAAAAAATTTAATCACGCAACGCAAACAATTACCAAGATTAGTTCAACTCCTAATAACTTGTAAAAGATTAATTCAAAATAATTGGTGTAATCAAGGAACGTATTCTACTTTGCAATCAAGGTTGACCAATGTAAAAAAAGTAGAACCCCAGCGCTTCCTCGGCTGAACAAGTCATCGTATCTTCATCATGCGCCTCTATTCTTCTCAATATAAAAACTGTAAACCCTACTATCATACAATCCACTCATATTTCTTTTGATCAATCGATTTTGAAAAACACTTGTACACAAAGATAGAAATAAAGAAAGCAGCAGAACACAGAGGGAAATGGCTAGCCGTGCGGGCTTGGTTGGGTTCTTGATTGTTGCAGTGACATTGCCAGTGATTACAAATGCAGCAGATGAATATTAAGTTGGAGACAGCTTTGGCTGGGCTCTTCCACCCTCCACCGACTTCTATTCTTACTGGGTTAGCAACAAAACTTTTCAGGCTGGAGACTCAATAGGTAAGGATTCCTCAAAATTTTCTCTACCCGAATTTTATTTTATAATTTATACTAAACATTATTTTTAATTTTAAATCATATGAAAAAGTGATAAATTAATATGATATAAATTCATAATTTATAACTTATTTAAATACATGAGTTAACTTAAAGATCATACATTTATATATTTTATTAAAAACAATTTACTTTGATAAAAAAAAATCAAAGTTAATGAGAAAATAGATAAATAAAAATTAGTTAATGTTTAATTTATTAAGAAAATTCTCACTTAAATAAAATTTACATGTTAATGTTAATAAGAAAATAGTAAAAAATTAGTCAATGTTTTAATTTAATAAGAAAATCATTAATTAAAGATAAAATAGTTAATTAAATAAATTATTAAGGTATATATCATTCATTATTTGTACTTTGGAAGTTCGTCTTTACATGTATAATATATAAAAATAAAAAATAAAAAATATATATATATAGAGAGAGAAGAGATCTATTTATACTAGTATAAAACTAATTTAATTTTACATAATTTTTTTAATTTTTTATATAATTTATATTTATTTAATCCGATCGTTGTATTTCGTTCTTTATTCATGTAGATCATGCATGTAAAATTTTGAGTAAATTAAAAATGTTTAACTATTTGTTTGATATAAAAAATTTCAACCGTTAAATATATATAAAAGATAATAATTACGATCGATATGATAGAGATATTGATGAATTTAAAACTTGATAAATATAATTATATTGTTAAATCTAATCATCAATTTATTAAAATATTAATTATATATACAATTATAAAAATAATTAATTTTATGTTAATACAAACCCACCTTACATATCAAAAAGGAAGTGCCCCCAAATTGTATCAAAAAGTGTTGGATAGACTTGCGGATTTGAACGGGCCTTCTGGCCCATAACCATCTTTAGTTGTAAACTGATAGCCCATAAAAAGAAAAAGGGAAAATGGAAAACAAAAGCTAGAATGACGTTCTGTTGACATCATTGTAGATTTGCAGTATTTTGGTTTTTTGCATTAATTTCTCCTTTAAAAGAATTTCTTGCATGCCTCCCCACTATACTTGTCCAAAGTTGAACTATCCGTTCATATTTGAAAAATTTTGAATAAAAATATCAGATTTAAAAAATAAATTTGAATAAAAAAATAAGATTCGTTTAAAAAATAGACCGAGTTTTGTTTCTAACATTCAAGGTCCGATCTCAGTCCGGCCCGACAAATTTTTTAATTAAATAATATATTATTTTTATTTATATATTATATAATTTATGTCATAAAAAAATTAAATATATATAATATTATAATGTAAACATTAAATAATATTTTAAGTTGTTAATATTTAAAAACTTAATAAAAATATATATATATATAATTACTAAAGATTAAATAATAAAAATATATAATTTTTAAAAAATAATAATATGATCGGATTTAAACGGACTTGAACTATTCATTTACAAATATGGATGAATTTGAATAAAATTTAAAACTCATATTTTTGATTGAATTAAATTTGAACAAATAAATATAATATTGATATCGTATATGAACTCCCATCCACCCTGGCTCCATCCGAAAGATCAGCATTACTAAAACTTGACGTCAGGCTAGAAATCAAGATTGTCTTGTCAAAATCCAGCATTATTCGGCATGTTTGGTTCACTTAATGTAATAAATATCTTAAATAACGCATTTATTTGATTGATGGTTAATTCTACAGTTTCTTTCACTTATATTTTTGCCACAATCCGTCGACTTCCCCTGTCTTCGTCATATCAGGACAACGTTATACAAGGTTATTTTTAAGCACTGTTCAGAACAACCCTGTATTTCTTACCTTTTTTTTACTTTCTGAAGTTAAAAAAAGAAAGCAACCAAAAATACTAATCCTTTGAATTTTGACAAAGATACTTAGCTTTGTGCATGAATAAGGAATCTTCTAGTATTAAAAAAACAAAACCTAAGGTACATGATTAGAAAGAGTTTGCATTATTATGATCTACTAAGTCTGTTGCAGCCCTTTCTCTACCTCAATTTTCACTTTATGTTTTAAGTATCCAAGTCCAGGGCTTTTTGCTGAAACTCACTCTAGCGACCTGCCTTCACCTAATTTCTCTTTTTAAGTATGTAGCACATCCTCTTAGTCTCTCATTTCATTGGATTTTGGTAGCATAAAGAACAACCACAAAATTAGCAAAGAAACTTTAGTTTTGAGTTTTTGCCACCATCTAAATGAAGCCTACACAACACCAGTGTTATCATTAGTCAATTTAACCTATAGCCTGCTGGAAAGTGGACTTTGTAATCTCTCTCAACTTTTGAATTGGGTTAATTTACATGTTTTTCCACACCTAATCTCAGTTTTATAGTATAATAATTGTACGAGGACATCGTCAGCATTACATGGGGTCTCTTTTTAAGAATGAAAGGAAGCTCGAAATAAGCACACATTCCCCTGGACATTTAAGCCTAAGGGCATAAACGGGGAACAAATGATGTAAATGCAGAAGCAAAGACTAAGAAATGTCAATGTCCTCATTGTAAACATATATATATATATATGTGATGTATAAGATTGATGTAGAAGCCAAATTGGCCTTTTTGCCATTGCAAATTGTCATGGTGGAAAACTCTAGGGCAGTTAACATATTACTGTTATGATGATTTTGGAAAATTGTTGAGTACTTACTACAAACTACATAGGTGTTGAAAAAACTGGAGACTAGTACTTCGAGCAACTTCTAGCCAAGTAATTTATAGGAAGTGGATGATATAGCTAAAAGTTATAAGTACTCTAGGTAGGCCTAGCAAAGGCTTTCCATTCAATGAAAGTTTGACAAAATTGAAAGAAGAAAAAAATGCAATCAAGATATGGTTAGGTTGTTTAGTAGGTGGCCATCCCCATTTGTTCAATTAAGCCATGTGTGTCATTTAGTATAAAAATCTTAATGATAATGGAGATTTTACAAAAGCTGGGCGGTGGACATGACACTTGTCATCGATCACTCCAACAAGGGAAAAAGAAATGAAAGGAGGAAAAAGAAGAACCATCCTATCATCGTCATTTCTTTAACTTTGTTGAAACAAAAACAAAAAAAAAAAATCAGTGTTTATTTGCAAAAAGAAAGTAAAAGGAAAGCTATAACTCACAGCAAGGCTCTGATTAATTAGATCTATAAAGAAAATGAATCAAGTTTTTTATTCAAACACAAAATATCACTCCATGATCACTATCATAATAAAACGAATTGATGTCTCTCTGGGTATACACTACAGAGTCTGAACTCGAAGACTGACATATAATATGACATAAAAAAGGCAAAATTAAGGGTTAACATAATTAGCACAACAAAACTAAGGCAATGGACATGAAGACAAGAGAGAGGGTGGCAACAAGGGATGAAGCTGAGCTGGGAGGAGGAGGACTTGAAATTCCGGGCGTGTTGGGGCTTGATCCAGGTGTGGGAGCAGTACCGGTGCCATTTAGAACTTCGACCTTGAGCTTTTGGCCTCCGGAACAGTGACCAGGGAAAGCGCAAATGAAATAGTGGTCACCAGTCATGTTAAGAGTAATTCTTGCCGGCCCGATAGTCTCAGTAGAGATGGTATTGGTAGTGGTGCAGGCGTCGAAAGCAGCTTCAGTACTCACCTGGGCAACATCATGTGCTCCGGTAGTAAAGTTGAACACTGCAAAAATTGGAACATTGTTTGTCAGAAAAACAATATCTGTGTCGCAGATCAAGTTCTAGTTCAATATAAGAAACTTAATTGAGTTAGATTTTGAGCTAAGAAACTCACCAAGAATATCCCCAACCACGAAGATTTTATTTTCAGTCCAGTTATCATATAATTCAGCATTACCGGTAGGGACTCGCCAACCACTCGATTCTCCTACCGTGTAAGTTGCAGCATACGTGCTCTGCAACAGGGTTGCTGCAGCCAAAACTACAAGAAGTGCTGCCATGCTGATTTTCCTAGCCATTTTTTTTTATTTCTCTCTGTATATTTGCTGTGTTCTCTGCTTACAGTCGCCCCTAGATCTGTCTCTCTCTTTCTGCAGTAATATGTGGTTGTTTATCCTCCTCTTCCCTTAGAGAGTATATATATAGACATGTGGTGGAGGAGTGACAACTTTCTTGGAAGTTGTTGAAGAAGCATTGGGTCAATTAATTACAAGCCATGTGTTGTGGGGGCAGTTGTTGAATGCCATCCACACGGCAAAACCAAGTCAATCCAATGCTAAAGTTTGAAAGAATCGCCACCGTCCCTTTAATCTTTGAACTTTCAACACGGTAAACGATCGAATGAAGTTGAACAATCTTGACTGCTTTTTTTACATTACTATTACTGTATTAGTTTATTATTTTCTAACTTTAAAATCTTTCCACTCCCTTGCTTTAAGTTTTTGTGGACCAGCGTTCAACAGGCAAATTTATCAGAATATTAATTTTTTTTAATTGTTAAATTATTTATATTTTGTATTTATTTATCAAAATATATTTTTTTTTATCATGAAGAAGTCGTCATATGATATAGCGACTTCACAACTTAATTTATTTATTTTTTTTAAATATTAGGCTCGGAAGTCGCCATATGATATGGCGACTTTCAAGCTTGAAAATGAAAGGAAAAAAAAATCACTGGAAGTCGCCATATGATATGACGACTTTCGAACACCTTTTTTTAAAAATTATTAATTTAATTTAATAATTAATTATTTAATTATGTAATTTAATTTAATTTAAAAATATATTTTTTAAAATTATTTTAAAAGCCTAAATAATATATTTTTTATAATATTATTATTTTTATATATAATTATTTATTTATTTATATAATGATAAATAAGAATGTAATGATAAATAAGAATAAATCAGCATATAACATGGAATGTGAAATATGTAAATATTACAAAATATGTAAATATTACAGGTGCAGAACATGTAATTAGTTCATTGTTGATGCGAATTCTCCCCTGATGTACCAGGCTGATAAGGACATTTTCGACGGCTATGACCTTCATTTCAACATAATCCACAACGTTTTGGTTGGCCTTTCTCCCTAAGGTCCATTTCATTACGAATACGACTTGATTTTGGCCGACCATGTAGATCTCTTCGTATTTTTGGATTGGGACACACTTCTGATCCATTATATTGAGGCCAATAACTTTCATTTGCAACTGCTTCAAACTCATGCCTATAAACATTGAATATAGTGTCAAGTTTATAGACATTGTCCACATACTGCATGCAATCTACATGGACATGTGCACAAGCAGCAACTACATGTGAACAAGAGAATTTTTGTGCTTGAAACTTTCCACAGTCACACCACATCTCACTAAGATTTACTTTGTACTTCATTGCAGCAACTCCCTCTTGTGGATCAAGTAACTCCTCAATCAAAAAAGATTGATTTACGCGCGTAAAATTACTAACCGAGTGGGAGTTAGCTTTCCTACGATTTTCTTGCATTGCCATTGTAACTATTTCACAGTATGTGTGCCCTCCCTCGATCATTATTTGTTGCTTATTGCTAATGTTAACAAAAAGTTCAGCCAACCTATAATATATTGCCTGCACCAAAACAGTAATAGGAAGATGGCGCATCCCCTTCAAAACTGAATTGATAGATTCAGCTAGGTTGGTTGTCATATGCCCATAGCGTCTTCCTTCTTCATATGATTGGGCCCACTTCTCTTTAGGGATCATATCAATCCAATTAGCCGCCTCTGCGTTTTCTCCACGAAGAATCTCATACATCCAATGAAAATGGGATCGCCTCAACTCGTATCCTGATAAAATTTAAAACAAAAACTTGTTAATTTCAATATTATTTTATATATTAAAGGAAATATAAGAGATAAAATAACTATGATCCAATTTCATACCCATGTTGACAATTTGTCGACGCAATTCCTTATTGTTAAACTTCTTCATGAAGTTAGCTGCAATGTGTCGAATGCAGTACACAGAGTACGCATTTGGAGGATTGCATCCACAACCATGGCGTCTGATTGCAGCTTTGATGGATTCATGTCGACCAAACATTAAGCATATGCCAGGTTGTGTAGTCACATGTGTACGCAAATTAGTGAGAAAGAAAGACCAAGCCTCCGCTGTCTCACCCTCCACAATGGCAAAGGCAATTGGTAGTATATTTCAGTTGCCATCTTGTGTAATAGCTAACAACAATATTCCTTTGTATTTTCCATATAAGAATGTACTGTCTATTTGCACAATAGGTTTACAATACGAAAACCCTTCAATGCACGAGTTAAATGTCCAAAAGAGTCGATGAAATATTGTTTTACCCTAGACCATTCGATCATCGTGATATGCAGGTACCGTTTGCAATTCCACAATTGTACCAGGAACGAAATGTTACATTGCACCCAACCATTTAGGTAGATCATTGTACGATCTATACCAATCGCCAAAGACTCGAATAATTACCTTTTGCTTTGCTTTCCATGCGTTCATATAAGAAGTGATGTATCCATACTGGATTCGCATCTCAGAGATCAAACTGAAACGAAAATCTCCGAATTTGCTTGGACCAATGACAGAATGCATGAACAGATCATGTTAGAATCTAATTCGCAATGATCCTGTGAAATTCTTCCCGATGTGCAAGTATGAGGCCCATTATATTTTCTAATCTCCCATACTTATTTCTTCTTCATGAATGTTGCCCTTATTCTCCAATTGCACCCTTTCTCATACATTTGACACTTGTCATGATATTTGGTTGGCTCGGATTCAATAACTCTGTAATCTACAGAGTTTTTGATGTTGTAGTGCTTAATAGCTGAAAGCACAGCCTCTTTCGTTGGAAATTGTAACCCAACATAGAGATCAACTGTAGATGGATTCCAACTCAGAGGTGCAGCAAATGTATGACCATATTTAGGAAATTCTGGAACTTGCATTGCATCCAGATCCAGGGTGCGCATATGGGATGCAGACTCATAAGGGGGAAGAACTCCATAAGTGTTGATATCAAGGCCAACATCTCGGTCAGAATCATTGCTCTCATCACTGTCATTTGCGAATTCAACATACTCTTCTTCTTGCTCACTAAAGTCACCAATATATTCACCATGAGCTCCACATGACTGAACAGGATCATCACCAGCTAGCACATCATCCAGGGCAGTAGGAATTGCTGGTGAGACAAATGAATTATGAAACGTTGTAGCTTGAGATGGCACTTCTTCTGTGGGAACGTTGTATGAAGTGGGAACATAATACAACGGCTGAGAATCATCATCTTCTGGAAGCCTACAATCCTCAATGTCAGCATATAATTCAGGTACACCTACATTTTGAAATAGTCTCGTAAGCATGAAACATTCTTCTCACATCATCATCATCTTCTAGTGAAAAAGTCCTATATTGGATATATCCTTCACCAATAGAAAGAGGAAGCCTATACTTAATCTCTGAAACTCTTTTTATATTTTCAGTTTTGATTTTTGTATGAATTATCATCTTCAGTTCCTCTAATGTGGCGTCTTCACCAACACGAAAGCTTTTAGGACGTTCACAGTCAAAGGTAGCACCTTCATCAGTATTATGAATTTGGCCATTATAGTAGACCAATGCGACCACTCTGTTACTCATGTTATGTAGTAATGAAAGTGAGAAGGATGAGAATGAAGGTATTATCACTCAACAAAAGAAATAAGAAATAGAGAAGGATGTGAATGACAAGGTATTATCACTAACACCAGAAAATAACAACTAAGATTGAGAATGAGGAAGGAAATATCATATTTATAATGGTTTATTGAGTAAAATATGGTGAAAATTTGTTGAATTTAATTCTCATTTTTCAGCTGACAAGTCCCATCCTTTGAAACTACTGAATCTGATTCCCATTTTTCTGCTGATAAATCAAATCATGGTGAAAAACTGTTGATTTTGATTCCCATTTTTTGCTCATAAATCCCATCATGGTGAAAAATTGTTGAATATGATCTTTTTCAGCTGATAAGTCTCATCCTTTGAAACTGTTGAATCTGATTCCTGTTTTTCTGCTGACAAATCTCATCCTTTGAAACTGTTGAATCTGATTCTCATTTTTCTGTTGATAAATTAAATCATGGTGAAGAACTGTTGATTTTGATTCCCATTTTTTTGCTCATAAATCCCATCATGGTGAAAAATTGTTGAATCTGATATTTTTCAACTGATAAGTCCCATCCTTTGAAACTGTTTAATCTAATTCTCATTTTTCTGCTAACAAGTCTCATCTTTTGAAACTGTTGAATCTGGTTCTCATTTTTCTGCTGATAAATCCAATCATGGTGAAAAATTGTTGATTCTGATTCTCATTTTTTTGCTCATAAATCCCATCATGGTGAAAAACTGTTGATTATGATTTTCATTTGTCAGCTGATAAATCCCATCCTTTGAAACTGTTGAATCTGATTCCCATTTTTCTGCTGACAAGTCTCATCCTTTAAAAGTGTTGAATCTGATTCCCATTGTTCTTCAAACTCTTCATTGACTGAAAAACTGATTAATGACTCAGCAAAAATCTACTGATATATCCCATCCTTAAAACTGTTGAATCTGATTATCATTTTTCTGCTGATAAATCCAATCCTTTGAGACTGTTCAATCTGTTGATAAATCCCATCATTTGTACCAAAAGATCAATTTTAAAATTTTATATATATTTTTATTTTTTATAAAATAAAAAGTATTATAAAAAATATTTATTTAGACTTATAAAAAATAAATTTGATAAAATTTTTATATATAATTAAAATAAAAATTACAAATAAAATGCAAAAAAATTTGCATTTTGCAATTGGAAAGTCGCCATATGATATGCCGACTTTCCAACGGTAAAAACTAACGTACTTTAATATATAATTTACAATATTTGATATTTTGATCAATTTTTTTCCATCAATATTCAAATAAAAAATCGCGTTCAACATAGTAAACAAAGCAGTTCATTGTAAAATAATAATAATACTCCGACAATAACAGATGCTTCTTAATCTTTTCCATCCTTTTGGAAATATAATGAGAAAAAAAAAATCTCAATAACTTAATAAAAAGTTGTCTTAAAATTATGATGATGTTTATTTAGTATTCGTATCTTAAGATATTGATTTTTATATTTTCCCTTTGCCTAAATTTTATAATTTTTAAAAATATATAAAAATATGATACGAACTTAACATGTTTAAATAATATGAAAACAATGTAATAAATACTATACGACATATTTAAACACGATTAATACTATAAATTTAATACATATATTATATTCGTATTTAAAATTTTAACATGTTTAATAATTTATTTATATTTATGTTTACACGATTAGTTAAAAAAATATAAAACACAAAATTGTCAAAATCTACCAGGCTCCGTGCAATTAGACCTGCTCGTGGACCGGGCTCGAAAATTTTCTATTTTTTATCCAAGCCCGGCCATGGGCGGGTCCGAGCCGGCCTATTTTACTATTTAAATAATATTAAAAAAATTTAAAAAAATTATTTTTATATATTTTATAATTAAATTTAAATAAAAATATTTTTTATTATATAAATAGTAATTCAGACCAAATCAGATCAACTCGAAATAAAAAAATTTTTACTCAAATTCGATTCAATACAAATCGAACTTATCGAGTCAACCAAATTATCCGACCCTTATTAAGTCTACCCGCAACGTAATAGGGATGAATGAATATGGCCAATTGTTAATTATATTGATTTGACATATTCGGTTTTTCTTCTTTGACAAGTTGCTATATGTGGCCACCATTGTCAATTGTCTAGGTCTTTTCATTTTTTTTCAACCAATTCTTTGAACATTTAAGCTGTAGCAGCGACAATTTTGTTCTCTAAATTTTATTCCTATTTTGTTTTTATGTTTTTTTACATAACATTTAAATTTATACTGATCTAAAAATGAAAGCTTTGAATATTTTAAAATTTTGGAGCTTTCAGCTTTTTCTGAATTACTTTAAGACTATTTATATGAAATGTATCAAATTCTCAACCTGTTTGACATTTAAGGCTATATATGGCTTTATGTTCGGTTTATGGGTATGCATTTTTCGGCCTTTTTATTTTAATATAATTTAAAAAAATTATTTATCAAAATATCGTTCTTTTTAGATTAATTCTCAAAATTCATTTTTTTTATTCAGTTGGAAAATCGCCATGGCCCATGACGATTTCTTAACTAAAAATTTTAATTTTTTAAAAATACCAGTTGAAAAATCGCTATGAGTCATGGCGATTTTCCAACTGTATTTTTCAAAAAAAGGTTGAAAAATTGCAATCGTGGCTTGGACAAGCAAATGTGGTGTTGATACCATACATGAGCCCGGCCCGACCCATGGATACTTCTATCACCATGGATAAAAATTATATATTAAAATTATTAAATCTTTATTTTTTAAAATTTAAAATTATATAATTTTTATTTAAATTTTATTATTTATTAAAAAAATTAAAAAAAAAAGAAAAAAAAAAAGAAAGTTACTTGGGAAATCGCCACCGTGGGTGACTATTTCCCAATGGGGAATTCACAAATATGTGAATTTCTCCATTGAAAAAAATTTGAAAATTTTAGTTGACGATTTCTCAACTGGTATTTTTAAAAAAATTAAAAATTTCAGTTGAAAAATCGCCATGAGCCATGACGATTTCTCAACTGATTTAAAAAAAAGGATTTTGAGAATTAATATAAAAGAACGATATTTTGATAAATAATTTTTTTTTAGCTATATTTTGATAAAAAAATTGCATTTTCCCCTCTTTTTATTATGTTCATGCATATAAGAATAAAAAATTAAAATCAAAATCAAGTAATTTTTAATATATACAACATGTATTATATAATATCTTGTTTATGAAATCAATGAAAAAAAATCAAATAATATCAACATATAACAGGATAAAATTCAACTTGAAAGTTGATCAAATATATGATGGAATTTATATATAATATATATATTTAGCTTTATCAAAAAGAAAACTATTTAGGGAGGCAATTGGAATTTGGAAGTAAAGTATATATATTCTGACTACTAAAAATTCAAAATTATATATTTAAAGAAAAGGAGCACCAAATATTCCATGAAAATTACGTTTTTTTTTCCTGGAGTTGTATGGCACGCAAGTTATAAACAATGTTAGACAAAATTGCAAATTAAACACCCCGTATCAGTGGTCGGACAGGGTCTGAATAGGTTTTGTTTGCTTAAGTTCAATCCGGCTTGAGTCAAATTTTATCCAAAACTTTATTTTATTATTAAAAATATATTAAAAAATAAAAAAATATTTTTATATTAATATTTTTATTTTTTTACAATTAAATTTAAATAAAAATATTTTACTATTTAAATAATAATCCAAAATAGTCTAAATTACCAAAAACATATCTCAAATTTGATTCAATTTAATTTAAACTATTTGACCAAATAAATAATCTGATCTATAAATAAATCTACTCAAAACAAGTCCTGTAACTCTCCATTTATAAGCCAAATATTTCAATGGAAACATCTTTTTTCTATGGATTTTTTTTTTTTTAGTTAATGAAAATACCTGCTATTGCATTCAATCAAACAAGTAGTACAACCAATTTCGAAAAATCAAATGTCATCTTCTCTTGTGCTTCTCTTTTTTCTTTTTTTTCTTTTCTTTTTTTTAAACAATGAATCCACCATAAGTTTTAACCATTTTTGGATTTTGGCAACTAACAAATATATATATATATATATATATATATATATATATTAATAAGGATACATGGTGTGTGAAGAATAAGAAAAGTGATTGTTTAGTAGAAAAATTATTGTGGAGAAAAGAAAATATTTATTTTTCCTGGAAATTATTACCCTCAAAATGTAGTTCACATTGCAGGTTGTCAACATCTGGGGATGATTTCTCTGACTTCCTCTTCAAGGAAAATAAACTAAGTTTTAATTAACTAGAAAGAACTGTTCAACGTGTCCTTTTTAATATGATTTTGTAAGATTTATGTTCTCTTAACAACTCCAAAAGGTTAGCACCAATTAAAGAGTAATATACTAAATTCTTGATCATGTATTTTATTAAAAAAAAATAAAAAAAATCGCCTGCACTAGATATATATGACATGAATATTACACCCTTGCTTAGTATTTACTATAATAATAATTTGGTCTCACTATCACAAAATTTGATCACCCTCAAGTAAATCTAATGCATCAATTTTATTTTATTTTATTTTTAAAACTTTGGTTAAGATAAAATTTCAAGGGCAAACTAGCTAAAAAAAAGAAATTGAATTCATTTTTTATATAATAATAATGGAATTTTTTTATTTCAAAAGTGGTGTTAAGAATCTGTTAAATATTTAATATTTAATTAATTTTTTAGTATATTTTAAAATATATACTATTTTATTAATTCGTTTGTGAAACTTAAAAACTATATTGAATAATTTCTCAAAAGAAATTAGTAATAGTATTAACTATTTAGCTAAATAAGGGCTTAGTTCATAGACCATGATTACCAAGGAAAATAAAGCCTACAAATAAAGCCCATTAGCCCAAAGAGCAGCTTCCATTTATAAGTCACAAATTCATGAATTCAATAGGTTATTAATTAATTAAAAAATAAAATTCTACATAGAAATTCAATAGGTTATTAGGTTATATTGACAATTTGACATACCATTTCTTTTCTTTTCTTTTTTTTTTCCTTTATTTTATTTGATTTATTTTTTATCTTTACCATTTGTTAAATTGGATTTATCGAGGATGATCTAATTATTTTTTAATATTTTTTATCTTTACCGTTTCTTCTTTTTCTCTTTCTTAAAAGAAAGTTCAATATACTTTTGAGTTCGTTTTTAATAAGTTAGTAGTAGATTTATTTAATTTTATAAATAGGGTTAAAGAATATCATATATTTCATTAATTTTTTAAATTAAAATTTTTTATTTTTTTAATATAATTTAAATAATATATATTATCCTACTAATTCATTTATAAAAATTAAAAATTTTACGGATCTTGAATGAACTAATTTTTCATCGCTCTTTACTGTTTAGCTAAAAATCTATCTGGTTTTTACTTTTTAGATAAAGGCAGGCTAGTTCGTTAATCTTTAGGCTTTTTATTACCAGGAAAAGAAAGTCTAAAAAGGCCCAAGGATTAGCCTCAATTGCTGTTATAAGATCTAGTATGGTTGTTGGCATAATTTTTAAAGTTAAAAGTTTTGTTTTATCGCATCTTCATTATTAAATATGTAAAAATTTGTAATTTTTTGCGATTAAAATTATGATTTGATAATTTAAATCAATAAGTTAAAAAAATTAAGTTTTAGTGGTTTGAAAACTAATTTTTGAATAAAATAATTTTATTATTCTCGTATTCCTAAATTTTTATTATTTCAAACAATTTTTTTTTTGACATTTCAACCTCACGATACTTTTTCATAGCAATATCAAATATTTAAAAAATTTTAAACCAAATATTTTTCATCACACTTTTTTAAGCACACTTTTTTTAACTTAAATTTTTTAAACCCAAAATTTTTCCCATAACAATGCTAAACTGAGTCACAATTCAAATGGTTAGACTTAACATACTTTTGTTTTTTTTGTTGATTTCCACAAATCTTTCCAGCTGTTTTTTGTTGAACTTAATCTTTTTTTACAGCTTTTTAAATTGAATTTCATTGAAATTATATATATATATATATTTATATGTAATGATAATATGAAATGGAAGACCCATGTCAAGGAGTTTAACGTTTTTCATGATAAACACATAACAAAGCCTCAATTCTTTCATAAGAAAACAATCTTGAAAATAGCTGTTTAAAACCCCTTTATCTCAAGCTTCCTTAAATTTTATGCGTAAAAAAAAAGAAAAAAGATTCCATTAAAAAAAACCTTTAAACCCCCAAAAAAAAAAAAAAAATATATATATATATATATATATATACACTAACTAAAATCATAAGAGAGATTTATTCCTGCGCAAGAAATATACATTTTCTGAGATTTGTAAAGAACTAATCAGCAATTTCCAGCATGTTTTTCTAAAGGTACAAAAATCAGGTGAATCATCACTAAACCACATATATGCTATGTTCAAGGTTACAGTTTATCAAGCTTTAAGCCGAAGCAATGCAGATATATGCATAATAACTGAAGGGAGATCTTGTAAGATGGCCATGAATTGAAGAGCATTAGGAGTTTCATTCACTACTGTAACTTATTACTTAACACTGCAAATTACATCCATTTGCAGTATTAGATGTCATAACGTTACATGTTACATATATCGCTGCAAGCTACAGGTCTGACCAATATTATACAGCTATCTACCATTATTATATAGAAAGATGTCTCAATGAACAATCAGTTACTATCCCTAGCTAAGCTACAGTCATTTGAAAGAGTCCGAAAATCTAAAAGGGTCACAAGGGGGTGAAAGTGAAGCCTGCATCATGTTAAACTATTGCATATAGTAACTCAAGGCTTGACCTCACCTGCGTTGCTTCCATTACTACCATTCTGAATTGCTTCTTCGGTTTTCTTGTTAGTTTCATTGACAACTGAAGTATTTTGTCCCTCATTGCAATTTGCTGGTTCTGTCTCCTTGATTGCTCCTTCAGATTCAGTAGTGCTTCTATCATGTTCCCCTTTTTCTTCTCCTTCCACCTCATTTTTTCTTTCCTCGGTAATGACTATGTCTGGTTTGTCCTGCTGCCCAGATTCAAGCCATTTCTCCGCTTCAGCCACTGGCTGTTCAACCTTTCCCTGAGACGTTGCACCCTCCAAACCTTCTTTTTCCTTTTGGGAAACTCCAGAAGCATCAGCTTCGACTCCATCCTGTGTGCCCTTCAACTTTTCAGAAACTGCTTCAGCATTTTCCTTACCTTCTTCGATGTTAGCAGATATATTAGCATCTTCTCCATGTTTCACTTCTCGAGAAGTGGGTTCAGTTTTGCTATCAGCATCTTGTGTTTTATCTTTATTCTCATTTTCATTTTCCTTTGCAGGAACCTTTCCAGCCTCTCCCTCCACATTATCTTTCTCAGATTTTTCACCCTCTTCCATATGAACGTCTTTAGTCTCCTCAGTTCCTTCAGGGGCAGTTTCTGATTCTTTGTTATCCTTCTTTGAAGCTGATGATTTTCTGCCTCGTTTTTTTGGAGGCTCACTTTCTGGCATTGGCATCGCTTTTACCTTCTCACTAATCCTTGCTGATCTCCTAGGGATCTCGCCAGCGCTCCAATTGAATTCCAATACTTCTGGACCACCAGGGTGTGCTTTAAGGTACCGTTCCAATTGTCTCCTGTTACTAATTTCCTCTCCTGTGGGAGCAGTGAATATGATCTCATTTTTCTTAGGAGTCCCCCCTTTCTTCGGCATGAACTGCAAACAAAAAGAAACCCTGAATTGCACTGGCTTGTAGATAGGAAAAGTATATAATATAAATCCCATATCAAGAAATTCAAGACCAGAAAATCTTATATGAAAGTCGAGTTAAGTATTTCAGTTTGCTAAACCAATCTCTCTAAATGGTTTGGGCGTCTTTTAATTAAGACCATGTTTTTATATTTATATACTCAATAATAGTTAAACTTTTTTATATTTTAATTTATTTGATGAAAATTTTGACTTTATAGTTAAGATTTTCTTTTAGTATGAAAATTTTCAATTTCATACAAATTGAGTTTTTATAATATTAAAGGGTATAAAACTATTAATAAATCAATTATTAATTAAAGTCTACATTAATAACACATACTAAAAAATACATATTCGTATGCGAAGCGTGTGACCATGAAGTAACAAACTGTTGTGGATCCATACAATTCTGGAGTTTGCAGAAATCAGATGAAAAAAACATTTTAGCCTTATGCTGATCTAGTAAAAGGGTAACAAACATAAACACCAGAAAAATACTTTCTCGGCACTCCTTAACGTTTTTGGTCCCAAAAGTATACAACCCTTTTTTTCTTATAGTGTTTTAAGAAGAACATTAAAACTGATGAGAATTCAAAAATAGAACCATGAAAAAACTTTGCAAAAAGAAAAAAGAAATAAACTCGCTTCTAAAAAGAGATGCTTTCAACTTACAACCTTCTCACTCAAAAAGCGTGTTTCACATGAGAAAGTAAGAAATAATTTGGCAATCCTATCCATCTTACATACCATTAAGCAAGGTTCATTCTCTTAATAAAAGATCTAGAGAAACAAAACCATAAAATAGATAAAACTAAAGATGGTAAATCGAAACGTGTCAGTATGCCCATTAATAAATCCGTACTAACTTTATGCATGCTCCAGAGCTATTTTATCTGAATAAAATGATACTGAAAAGCTTCCTTAGTCCATAGTCCATACATGACCAGGAAAGGTTCTAGAGGGTACTCTCACAGAAATGGTTTGGAGAGCACATAACTACAACAACATTTGGAAGCACCTAATACGATTGGAACACTCTTAAACAGGAAAAAGATATCACAACCATAAGAGAACTTAAGAATATCAGCCCTAAGAAATAAAAAACATATACATAGAGACCATTGTGTACTTGGGCAAAAAATTGTACATACGCATTCTGATTAGACCAAAATGCAAACAATCAAACTTGAGTAAATTTATAAAACACAATAAATCAACATTGAATTAGTTGTAAACCTCGAAATAAATTCTTTTGCAACAATGTTGACTTTGGATATATAAAAAAAATCTTATATAAATTTTTAAAAACTGCAGAACAACGTCAAAACAATGTTTAATCGACTCACACTCTTCTAAATTCTTTCAGAGCTAATAATGAACAAAGCATTTCTCAAATGAACATTACATCTTCCAACTAATAGCACTAGAATTTCATACGGGATGCCCCAATTTGCTTTTTAGTCCCCTAAAACTATTTAAAAACAGAAAACCAGAAATTACAGGGAAAGGTCCTTCTTCAGAACCCTAGCTATTGCTTTGCTTCCAATAAATTGGGAACTCCCAGAAATGTTACAAACAAGCAGAGCACAAAAAACCCAAAACGCAAAAATTAATCATAATTTACCATTAATGTTAGAAGCACAACAAAATAACCCTATTTAAAAATATCATTAGTTCCCAAAATTCTACCACAAATTCCCAAATAAAACAAATTAAAAACATACGAAACCTAGAGCAATACACTTAAATTAACAGAATTTAAACACCCAAACCACAAATCAATCAAAATTAGTAGAAAACATGTTAAATTAAAGCAATTAAAATAAAAACAAAAAAGAAGAAAAAGAACCTTTTTCTTCCAACCAGGAGGAGCAGGGAGTTCTAAGCAAACGAAGTCCTCTTTGCCACTCTCCATTTCCTTCTTCTCCAGCGTGCTCGCCATTTCCACCTACCAATTACCCATACAAATTTTTTATTTGTTTTATTTATTTATCTATTTATATGTATATATAACAACAAGAAGTATGCTAGAGAGAGGAGGAAGAAAATGTTGAGATCACTGATCACCAGTTTTCTCTCTCTTGAAATTATTATTTTTAGGGGTTTTTCAAAATATTATTTTGACAAAAAAAAATGGGTTTTTTAACTTTTATGACTTTATCTGTTGGAAAACTTAGGATTTTTTTTTTAAGAAATGGAAGATGTTTAAGTTTAAGGACAAAGAAACAAAACAAAACCAAACGGCTTTTTTATTACAATATAGCCAAAAAAAAAAAATTATCAAATTATCGTTGCTTTTTGATTATTTTTTTAAATACGGATTTTTTTTTTTCAGCTGGGAAATCGCCATCCCCATGGCGATTTTCCAGCGTGTTTTTTTGCAAATTTGTAAAAAAACCAAGGAAAATCGCCATGGGGATGGCGATTTCCCTTGGTGTTTTTTGCAAATTTGCAAAAAAATACCAAGGGAGGCGATTTCCCTTGGTATTTTTAGCAAAATTTGCTAAAAACATGAAGGGAAATCGCGGGGGTGGCGATTTCCCTTCACGTATATATTTTTTTTCAATTCTTAGGAAAATTTAAAAAACATGACTCAATAGTAAATTTATTGTGAAATGATATAATGAATAAAAGTTATTTAAAAAAAAGAAATGAATAATTAGAAATTATTATAAAAAATATTATAAAGACAAAATTACTCTTAATGAAAAAACTTATTTTTTTTTTCATTAAGGAAATATTAATTTTTAAAAATTTTAATTGAAAATAAATTTAAAAAATAAAATATTTAAATAAAAAAAAGTAAATAAAAAATTTAATTTTTTTTTAAAATTAAAAATTTTTATTTTCAGAATATTTATTTTTTAATTAAAAATTAAATTAAAAAATAAAAGAAAAAGGAAAGAGAAGAGAAGGTTTTTTATCAAGGATAATTTTGTCTTTACAATATCCTTTATAGAGGTGCTCATGGGACGGGCCGGGCCGCGGCCCGTATTTTTTTTCTTTTCTGCCCAGGCCCGCCCGTTTAAGCCCGAATCACTGTTCATTGGAATAAAAAAATAATTTTTTTTAATTTTTTTATTTAAAATTAAATAAAATAATATTATTATAATAAAAATCACTGTTCCGAGCCGGGCCGGCCCGGAACATAAATTATCTTGCCCGGGCCCGGCCCAATACGGTCCGAGCCTGCCGGGCTGCCCGGCCCGTGAGCAGGTCTAATCCTTTATAATAATTTCTAATTATTCATTTCTCTTTTTCAAATAACTTTTATTCATTATACCCTTTCACAATAAATTCACTATTGAGTCATGTTTTTTAAAGTTTCCTAAGAATTGAAAAAAAATATATACATGAAGGGAAATCGCCACCCCCCATGGCGATTTCCCTTCATGTTTTTAGCAAAATTGACTAAAAATATCAAGGGAAATCGCCATGGGGGGTGGCGATTTCCCTTGGTATTTTTTACAAATTTTCAAATTTTAACGCTGGGAAATCGCCATGGGGGATGGCGATTTCCCAGGGAATTAATCCGAACCAACGGTAATTTATGATTTTTTTTTTTTTGCTATATTGTAGTAAAAAACCCAAATCAAACAGCAGATGAATAGACGTTTTTTTCGCTTTTCCTTTTTTTTTTTTTTAATTATTATTTATTTATGAGAATTTATCTCCAAAAGAAACGCCTTGGAGAAGAGAAGACTTTTCGGTTTCCAGTTTGGTATGCTCAATTAATGTATTTCACATTCTTTTTCTAATTTATACTAATTATAAAAAAATTTACTAAATTTTGTATCACAAATTAAGTAGCACCAATTCAATTAATAAATTTATAATATCAAATAATAAAATAAAAATGTGAATGTTTTTTAAATTTTTAATATTTTTTAAAAATTACCAATTTATTCTTAAAAATTATCCACTTACTCTTAAAAGAACCATCATATATAAGTTATTTTTTCTTCCACCCTGAGTGTGCATATTTTAATATATTTTTATTGGAAAAAATATCACTTCATAAATAATCATGTCTTTAAACAAATATAATTTATATCGGTTTTATTCATTTTTAATAAAAAAAAATTAAAAAAATAATAATATAACTAATGAATCAAAGCATTTAGCTCAATAAAAAATAACAAATGTATGCATCTGTCTTTTTATTGAAAAACTTAAGATTATTTCATTTTTTTCTCCTAAAAAATAACAAGGGATTATTTGAGCACTAATTTATTAGGAGAAGTTATGTATACAAAATAAATAAATAAATTAGAACTTAGAAGAAAATTCTCATGATTTCACTAATGATTGCTGGTTTTATTTCAATTAGAAGTGTTCATGGATCGAGCTTATGTATGGTATCAACATCATATATATTTGTCCAAGTTCGGCCCAATTCAAAATATGGGCCTCAAATTTTGTCCAAACTCGCTCATATTTGTAAATGGATAATTCAAACCCGTTTAAATCCACCCATATTATTTTTTAATTTTTAAAATTTTTTTTATTTAATTTTTAGTAATTTTATATTTTATATTTTATTAAGTTCTTAAACATTGACAACTTAACATATTTTTTAATGTTTATATTATAATATTATATATATTTTTAATTTTTATATGAAAAAATATATAATATATATAAAAATAAAATATATTTAATTGAAAAATGGTCCGAGCCGGGCTTGGGCCTTGAATGTTGGATCCAAGGCTCGGCCCATTGAGTCTTATTTTTTTGCCCAAGCCTTTTTTGGACCCAATATTTTTGTCCAAACTCTCCTAAATATCGAGTGAGCCTTCGGGTTTGAATGAATAGCCTGATCCTTAGATATGTTTAATTTCAACTTTTTTATTTATTGAAAAGGATCAATTAATGAAAATCTAATACAAAGTAATTTTTTTTTCCAAATTAACCAAAAAAAAAACCTTTTATTGAATTATTCTCACACACTTCGTTTAATTAGATCAATCAGTTTATGTCATGTTATATAACTCATTAAATAACAGGTCCAGCTCCCCTCCAATACTTTTTCAATCCATTACTTTTCAATACATCTTGATTACCATTTAAGAATATGACTTTCATAATTAATGAGTAAGTTATAAACAAGTGAATGATAACGATAAGTGTATTGAAAAGTAATGGACAAAAAAATAATGGACTGGATCCTAACCTTAAATAACATCAACAAATTGTATTTTAGTTTTATTTTTTTTAATTAAAATTATTAGAGATTGAATTATGTTGTTCAAATTAAAAACCCAACGATCTACTAAAATACTTAAAAGAAAAAAACAACTAAAAAAGCAAATATTTGGGTATTTTAGTTTTTTAGTTGTTTCTTAATGATATCCAAATTTTGTTCCCAAATATTTCATAAAAAATGGTTAAATTAGAACTATTTATGGATCTTGTCGAGTTAGGTCTGGATAGTAAAAATTTTTATTTCTTTAAGGTCTATCTCAATCCATCGGGTTCGAAAAGTCAATTTTATTGTTTAAAATATATTAAAAATTAAAATTTTCATTTAATATTAATATTTATAAATTTTCGTACTTAAATTTGAATAAAAATATTTTTTTTTTATTTATTAAATAATAATTTAAACCAAACTAATTCGAATTTAAAATATTTTATCTTAAATCTAATTTAATTCGAACTAGTAATCCAATGTAGACCTGCTCACAGGCCGGGTAGCCCTCCGGACCCGGCAGGCCTGGCCCGTATTGGGCCCGGCCTGGGTAGGGATTTTAGTGATCCGGACCGGCCCGGCTCGGATCACTGTTCATCCAATAAAAAAAATATTTTTAAATTTAATTTTAAAAATTTATAGAAAAAATAAAAAAAATATATTTTTTAATATAGTAAACAGTAAATATGAACCGACGGGTTAGACCTAGATAAAAAAATTAAAAAAATTTCGAGCCGCTGCCCGATCCATAAGCACCTTAAGGAAAGTCTGTTATATTAGTAGCCCAAGATGTTTGTGGATTGTTCATTTGATGATTAATCCATTTAATTGTGGGTAACCTTTTTCATCGGGCTTGTTTTGGACTCGGACAAATACCTATAAAACCAATTGGGGACCATTTACAAAGCCTGTTACTATACAGAATTAATTAACTTTTCAACTCTCCCTCTGAATTTACAATTTTATTTTTACTGTAGAAAAGTTTGAAATAATTTGTTCTCTTAGTTTAGCTTGAGTGGTTTGAATTGTAACACTTATTTCTCTGATTTTTTTTTTTGTAAATAAAACATAAAAGGGGGAGAAGAAGCATAAATTACTTCGACAATAATGATTCATGAAAACAATATTCGTTTTTAAAAATTAATTTTTTTATGACTGTCTTAAAAAAATTATTAAAGTTAATTAATATACTATTTATATATTATTATTATTATAAATTCAATAGTTAATAATTTCATTTATTATTTTTAATGTATTAAATGATAATATATTATATAATAACCTTATATAATATATTCAAGATACTCATTAGCAAAACTCGCTAAAATTTAATATTCAATGATATTTACTTACAATTGCTTTTTTTTTTTTTTATTATTATTATTTTAAGAAGTGGGTCATTCAAGATAACTATAAGGCATCAATGAAAGAAGTGGTCCAACCCATGCATAAATTATCTATCAGCTCACATAATATATATATATATATATATATGTGTGTGTGGGTCATTGAAAAAGAAATATAACATTGATTTAATGGAATGTCCTTCAAAATATTTATTGGAATATTTCACAACCAAAAGAAAATTTTAAAGGAATAAAGAAGGGCAAAAAGGAACCACAAATTGCTAACTCTTTATGGCCCTCATCAGCAATAATGATTGAATATTTTTCAAAGTTGAAAATTAGCCGTAAACCCAAGATGGGGTAGTGGGGCACCCATGTGACAAGTTGAAGTATATTGAATTATATCAACAAGTAAAAGACAGCCACACAATGTGAGGCCCAAAACCCAGAAGCCATTGCTGCAGGCCCAACACCCTGGACTACATAGCAAACTACACTGGCCTGAAAAAAACCTGTATTATTGTTGTAACCATGGCCAGCCAGGTAGACCTGCTCATGGGCCGGATTGGGATTCGAATTTTTTTTTTACCCAGATCCAATCTTGGGTGGGCCAAGGAAGGCCAGGATAAACAGTAATTTTTATATAAAAAATAAAAACATTTTAATTATTTTTTAATATATTTTTATAATTAAAATTTTAAAAAATATTATTATTTTATTACATGACAGTGATCCGAGTCAGACCGACCCAGATCCTAAATATTCCTGCCCAGGCCGAGCTGGTTGCCCGGCCGTGAGCAAGTCTATGACCAAGTAATGATTGAATCTTACCACAGCTGGTTTATATATATATATATATATATATATATATATATATATATAAAAGAGTTATAATTTAAGAATAAGAAAGAGATTGAAGATGTTGAGATTAGAATCTCAAACATGTTAAATGTTATTTTGTAAATGATATATGCGTGGAGCTACGGTTCACCATAGCTATTAGCTACTACCTTCACTACTTCTTTAACTTATTTTTTTTTTCTTGCCCAAAAGTGGGTAGCTGTCCTACTTTGAAAACTTTAAGATTTAGGTTTGCAATTGATCATAATTTGATGTTGGACACAAAGTATGCTTTTGGGAAAGAAAAAAAAAGAAGAGAAAAGCATATCGTAGTCTCTTTTCTTAAAACTTTAAGATTTAGGGTTTGCAATTAATCATAATTTGATGTATTTGGAAAGGATTTTTATCAAATTAATGGAGCTAAGCAAATGAAGGTCAAGATTAATTGTAGTCTAAGTAAGGCTAATGGATATCAGTTTTGTTATATATATATATATATATATATATATGACTTTTTTCTTGGTATATTTGTTGAAGATGTCAAACCTGTAAAAATAATAAACTACTTAAGGGAAGAAAAGGTATCCTCTTAGAAAGGAGGGAAAAGAAAAGGAAGAAGAATTCAAGTTCTTAGGTAAAGAGGGAGGGTTCTTCCTTCTTGCTAGTAAATTTTTGTTTCACTCTTTTGAAGGTAGACCCTTGGTGAAAAACACTAATTAAAGAAACTTAATTTATAGTTTTTTAGACATATGAACTAGTTGAAACAACCAGTCATCTGCAAGAATTAAGATGCATTTTCATATTGCAATTCTCATGATATTAAAAGGATTGATGTTACATCAGAAAAAAGAAGAAGAGAGAAATGGTAACTAATAACGATCTAACTAGCTAGTTAGCTAGCTCGCCAACACCATCCAAAATATAAGAATTCTAGAGCGATTGTGAGTGGTTGTGACATGCAAATTGAACAATAATATTCCAAATGTCTAACTAAACCCTAACTATTAATGTACGGAATAAATGAACAATGATAATCATTCATTATTGAATATTGATCCAAGCATCGAATCATTTGACTTACAAAGCCTAATTCATCAGCATCATAATTAATGAAAGTATGAAACACAAATCACATGATGCACAAGCAATTCCATTTCCATGGTGATGATTTTGACCTTCTAGAGAGATCATCAGCAAGTAAATGTATGTGTTATGTTATAGTGTCACCATCTTTGAGAGAGTAAGTTTTGGTGTATTTCCTCTCTATCCTATATATTGACTCCGGGAAAGTTATGGGTGGCTCTCGACGGATAAGTTTCTGATGGATCAGATTCAGCTTACAAGGCTAGCTACAATTCAGAAAAATACATGAGAAAGTTACAACAGGCCGCAACAGTCAATATCTAAGCGGTCCAGACTCCATAGTTCAGACTGGAAAAATAAAGGGTGGAATATATATATATATATATATATATATATGTGAAATATTGAAGAATTAGAACTTTTTTCAGTGATTTGTTTTATCAAAATTTAAAAGTTTGCAAGAGAATTACATCTGTCTTCATTGTTAATAGAAGCAAAGCCGATCGGTTTAGGTGGAACAATTACTGAACTTAATTTCTATTTCAATTAAAGAAAAAATAATTACAAAACCGAAAATCTTCCTGGTCTTGTATTTATTAGCTAGCCTTTTACTTCACCAGAGAGCTTTTAAAAGGGTAGAAAGAGCTTTTTAAAGCAGTGATTTTAAAAACCCTTTTCTATATTTTTTTGGGCACAAGCTCGTAGTTTTAAAATTTGGCTCTAGGCTCTAGCCAGAAGGGACCAAAATAATATACCAACCACTTACTTGGTATTAATGCTTAAGGACCAGCCATCTTCATCATTTCTGAAACACGTAAAATGTGATCATCTGTTTCCAATCTAATTTATATTCAGAAGCAAAGTTTCCCTTTGATTTTAATTGGGGCCAGTTTCTATATACTTTGGAAAAAGATCTAATATGATCCATTAAATTGGTAGGTGTTGGTGCCATTCGCATATGCCAAGTTGCCTACAGAACACGACTTTATGTATAAAGAATTGAGTTCTTCTCTGGTTGAGGTATTTTTGGTGATTGAGCTGAGTAAATTTTTGGATTTGTTAGGTAGAAGTTGATTATAAGGTCTGCAAAGATAGAACTATATCAAAGGATACCAGAGTTGTGTTTTCGAGATATGCTTCGATATTTAAATAAGTAGAATGCAGAAAATAATCAGAGAAAACCGGAATGACATAGGTTTAAAGTATTTAGGTTTCTCTTATCTCAAAACACTCTTTACTTCACTTATTTATTCTTGTTTGCAAGCTGTGCTGATTGTATGAGAACTTAACAGGTGCAAACCATGTATCTCTTAAATTTGAAGTTGTTGGGCAGTTGTGAGATGGTCAGGTTTTTGTACATGTAAAAATTCAGTTGGATAAGTTAAAATAGGCCAACATATCCTATTCTAACTTTTCATAATTTTTTAAATATATATATATGAGAAATTGTAATTGAAATTCAATACTTAATAATATGCGTAAGATCCTCTCTAGTAGTGATTGAGAAATGGAATTTGAGGGAGAGGACTAATATTGTTTGTTTAGCCTTGCAAAAGATATTAAAGGGAAATCAAGTTTTAAAGGAGAGAGACTACATGGTGATTCGTGCTTAGCTAGGTTACCAGTTAATGCACGCAGTTGTATGATTAATTGATTATTACCTTTTTTTTTTTTTAATCATTGCAATAGGTGACATTTATAAGCTAAGAATAAGATGATTGATTACAAGATACGAGGACAAGCTCTGCCCTAAATCTATATCTATTTATATTATATATAAAAGCATCAACTCTAAAATTATAAATAGTAAATGACATATATATACTCTTATTAATTTTTAAAATTAACTATGTTATCTTTATGTAGAATGAGAAATTTTTGGTATATTATAAATTGACACATGTCAAATGAATTTTTTTACTTAAAGAATTTTTGTTTAATCAAAGTTCAACTATGAGTCATTATATTTATTTTTAAATTAAATAAAAATAAATTTCAATGATTCATGAATCATCCAATTAAAGTTTTTTTAGAACTCTTTTGTAAAGAGTTTAAATCTTTTTAGAATTCTATCTCACTTAGCAGGCTAGCACATATGTCTTAACAAATAGTTATCATTATTAAAATTTTATAATTAGACATATATTACTAGAAACCATGATTTAAATATTTATATATTAAAATCATGATTTAAATATTTATATATTAAAATCATGATTTAAATCCATATTTTAATGGTGTCATATATAATAAATATTCATCAATTATATATGACTTGCATAATAATAACCAATTAAATTATAACTAATATATATAAAATAATAATTACATAAATATAATTAATTCATGATAACAAATTATTACCCTACTAAAATTAAAATAATTAAAATTTATCCTTTAAAATAATAATTATATTTTAATTTATACAATATAAATTTTCTTATAGGCTACTACAAATCATTAATAATGAAATATTGATTTTCTTAACAATTTTATCCTTGATAATGATTTATTAATTCTTTTAATAAAAATTTAATTTTCTTATAGGATACTATAAATCATTAATTAATTATAATTATTTTAAGCCTAATTATTATTTGTGACTTTTCATTTTAGGCCTAATTCTTATCCTTGAATAGTTCTGGCCAACACGTTTTTGACAAATATATGTTATCGAAGAAGCTAAAAAGAAAATTCAGTCCAAATATTTATTTGGTTGGCTGATGATCACTCGGTCAAGAAATGATTTTACAATTTGAAGTTCTTTGTGTTGAGACTTGAAATGGTTTCAATCGATCTGTTTTTTTTCAATCGATTTGAGATTCGAACCATGAGATAATTAATGTTCTATTATTTGTTTGTTTAAGTTTACAATCGTCATTAAAGATTCATTTTTGATTCGTGGATCTTCAATTTGAATTCATTCTCTTTATTTTTAAATACAAAAAATAAATAAAAAATGTTACTATACCTTGCTAATTTTTAAAATTAATTGTTTTATCCTTAATGTTAAAATTTAATTATTTTATTCTTAATAATGATTTATTAATTTTTTAAACTATTTTATCCTTGATAATGGTTATTAATTTTTTCTTAAAAAAATATATTTTCTTTGAAGGCTACTACAATCATTAATGAAACCTAATTAGTTTAGGCCTAATTATTATTTATGGCCATATATACTGATCACAGACATAAAAAGAAAGTTGATTTTCAAAGCACATGAAGCTTGAAACTTAGATTTCGTTCCGTAGTTAACATTTATAAATTAGTTGAAAGTATGCAGAAAGTCCAAAACTTTCACTATAATTGATACAAAACTTATAAGAAACTAATATATATATATATATAATTATTTGTTTGTGTTATCGGGTGAAAACAGTTTCTCTTATACTTTCCCTAATTTAATTTCACTAAAGATGAGTTGATTTAGAAGTTAAATTAGTCTAATTTTAAACACAAAATTTTTAACGAGTTTTATTATGCTTTAGTGCATGTATTGGAGGAGACTATTTGCTATAGATTGTAATATCAATACAATTATGTCTCTAAAATATATAGTTTGCCCTTTTTGCTATCTAACTTGTATCCATAGAAATCTCAATTTCTTACCAACTCCATCAAGAATGCTAGCTATAGTGATTATATCATGTTAAGGCTTAGGATATATAACTTCACAAACTTATAAATTAGTTAATCGTGGGAGCATTATATTGATTGGTGTTTTCCTAAGAGCAATTTTTTGCTCGATTAACACATACTCGAAAAAGTTTCGATTGAAAAATTAGGTCATGTTTAAATTTAGTGTTATTAGAAAGAAATATTATCAATTGCCAATTTCACAATGAAAATTGGATCCTAAGGTAGTGATTAATTATTACATGAATAGTTTCATCAGAAAGTATGTGGAATAGCACAATCATGAATTATTGTTGAGCTTCTTAAAGCTATTCAATAGAGGGAATTTAAAATATAAGGTGACTGTATCTACCATTGCATAATTAATTTGATTATAATATCCATAAACTATTGTCTATTCTGTCAACTTCCTCCTATGCATATTCATATGCCAATTGATAAAGTTAAGTGAGTTGATTCCTTTTACTTTGCTACTTATTAAAGCTTAGATTTTAAAAAAAATATTAATTACATGATATATCACCCACGTGCAACGCACGTGTAGCTAAACTTATGATATATCACCCACGTGCAACATACGTGTAGCTAAACCTATTAATTAGATATGGTTAAAATATGTGTTCGTAAACCTATATAAGTCCTATTATGATAAATTTGGGCATAAACTTTTCATTTTAGGCCTAATTCTTATCCTTGAATAGTTCTGGTAAACGTTTTTTGAAAAATATATATTATCGAAGAAGCTAAAAAGAAAATTCAGTCCATATATTTCTTTGGTTAGTTGATGATCACTCGGTCAAGAAATGATTTTACGATTTGAAGTTTTTTGTGTTGAGACTTGAAATGACTTCAATCGGTATATATATATATATATATATATATATATATATATATATATATATATTTTGTATAAAGGAGGTCGTAACCTGAAATTAAAAAAAGGGATTGCAAATGCTGAGTTTCGAACCATGAGATAATTGATGTTATATTATTTGTTTGTTTTAGTTTACAATCGTCATTTTAGATCCATTTTTGATTCGTGGGTCTTCAATTTGAATTCATTTTCTTTATTTTCAAATAAAAAAATTAAATAAATAATATTACTATACCATGCTAGTTTTTAAAATTAATTATTTTATCCTTAATGCAAAAATTTAATTATTTTATTCTTAATAATATGATTCATTAATTTTTTAACTATTTTATCCTTGATAATGGTTTATTAATTTTTTTTTAAAATTCTATTTTCTTTTAAGGCTATTACAAATTATTAATGAAACCTAATTAGTTTAAACCTAATTATTATTTGCATCTTCCGTTTTAGGCCTAGTTATTTTATTAGTTATTATTATTATTTGCATCCTACTCAAAGTAGAGTTAATAGAAAAACCCTAATTAAGTCTCCGTATATAAAGATGAAAGTCATGATTAATTTATTTTGTGAATCTGCATTAACATTATAATATGGCGCTATTGTTTTTTTTTTTTTTTACACAGTAAACTAATCCAATTGCTTTTATGATCTATATCTAAGTTTTAATTTCTGCTGATTTTTTAGCCTTATTTGTAACATGCTTCTTTTACAGAGAAAGCTAATTCTATTTCTTTTATGATCTATCTAAATTTTAATTTATATTGATTTTCTAACCCTATTTGTAACAACTTATTATACTATGTTTTTTATGGAACCTTACTAAAGAGTTATATGTGTTTTCTTTTGTTCGCAAGTACATATAGTGCAAAACAAATAGCAAATCTTTATTTTTCCTTTTTGACATGTTGCTTAGCCAATTTGTACTACTTGGATGGAGTATTCATGGTATATATACTGATCATATATATAAAAAGGGAAGCTGGTTTTCAAACAATACGAAACTTGAAAACTTAGATTTCGTTTTGTGGTTAACATTTATAAATTAGTTGAAAGTGTGCAGAAAGTCCCAAACTTTCTCTATAATTGATGCAAAAACTTTTAAAAAACTAATATATATGTAATTGTTTGGTTGTGTTATCAGGTGAAAATAATTTCTCTTATGCTTTTCCTAATTTAATTTCACTAAAGATAAGTTGGTTTAAAAGTTGAATTAGTTTAATTTTAAGTATAAAATTTCTAACGAGTTTTATTATGCTTTACTGCATGTATTGGAGGAGACTATTTACTATAAATTATAATATCAATACAATTACGCCTCTAAAATATATAGTTTGCCCCTTTTGTTATCTGACTTACATCCATGAAAATCTCAATTTCTTACCAACTCCATCAAAAATGCTAGCTATAGTGATCATATCATATTAAGACTTAGGATATAACTTCACGAACTTATAAGTTAGTTAATTGTGGGAGCATTACATTGGTTTGTGCTTTCCTAAGAGCAATTCTTTTTTCTCGATTAACACATACTCGGAAAAGTTTCGATTGGAGAATTAAGCAAGGTTTAAATTTAGTATTATTAGAAAAAAATATTATTAATTGCCAATTTCACTACGAAAATTGGATCATAAGGTAGTGGTTAATTATTACATGAATAGTTTCATCAGAAATGATGTGAAATAAGCACAATTATTAATTATTATTGATCATTCTTCAAACTATTCAATAGAGGGAATTCAAAATATAAGGTTACACAATCATTAATTATTATGATCATTCTTCAAACTATTCAATAGAGGGAATTCAAAATATAAGGTGACTGTATCTACCATTGTATGATTAATTTGATTATATAATCCATAAATTATTGTCTATTTTGTCAACTTCCTCCTATGCATAGTCATATACCAATTGATAAAGCTAAGTGAACTGATTCTTTTACTTTGCTATTTATTAAATCTTAAATTTTATTAAAACTATTAATTATATGATATATCACCCACGTGTAGCTAAAACTAGTCATGCATAAAAGCAGGAAATTACCTGGCAAAATGACAAAAAAAAAATGTCCATATTTCCACAAGAGAAATAAAACAGAAGAGATGGATCAATTCACCTCAGCTTTAGTTAACTCCAACCCTGCAAAGATAGGAATCTTCACATCTGCTATGCTAAATTTGTGTCGTCTCAAAACCTTCTCTTCAAAATCATTACTTCCAATTCTCATGGCTTTTCATGGAACTCATTTTTCGGTTGCCGTGAGGATGATTGATTATTACCTTGATTTTATACATAGCCACTCTGTAGAAGAAAAAAATTTGTAACCAATTACAAATAGCCACATGTCAATTGGAATTTCTTTAATTAAGAAATTTTCAATTAAATTATACATTACCATGTGAAATTGATAATATCATATCATAATTAATTATTTTATAATTAATTAAATATGTACACATGGCTTGACCAATCAAATTGCAAGGATTCATGGGTCACCCAATTAAATTTCACCCATGTGTCATAATTACTTCATCTCTAATTAAATTAATTAAGAGATAAATAAATATTTTATCTCTAATTTAATTAATTAATTAAGGGATAAAAAATAAATATTTTATCTCTAATTTAATTAATTAATTAAGGGATAAATAATGAATTTTTATCTATAATTAAATTAAATTAAATTAATTAAGAGATAAATAAATATTTTATCTCCAGTTTAATTAATTAATTAAGGGATAAAAAATAAATATTTTATCTCTAATTTAATTAATTAATTAAGGGATAAATAATGAAGTTTTATCTCTAATTAAATTAAATTAATTAAGAGATAAATAAGGAGAACAAGTTCTTTTAGAACTCTCTTTCACCTGGCTAGCTACCACTATAAATAGAGACCTCCCCTTAACTCAATTTCACAATTCACAAGCCTGAAGAGAAGAAGAAGATTTTGAAGACACAAATCCTCTCCAAAATCCCAAGAAGAATTCTCTGAAGAATTGAAGGAATTGAAGAAATTAAAGATATTCTGAAGAACGCTGTGCCTGTTCTTAAGAAAACTGCTTTTTGATCTTGTTTCATCAAAAGAAAGGAGATCATTCCCGTTTTTCAAGACCAAGTCTAGAAGACCCTTGAAGCGGATCTCATCGATTCAAGATCAAGTCGCGAAGACCCTTGAATCAATGTTTTACTGAAGAAAAGAATCAAAGGATTTCTTTCTTTAAGAATATTCAGAGATTGTAACTTCAAAGTTTGATTAATAAAATTATTATTTGACTCCAAATTTTCCTTGTCACATTTTTGACTCGAAATTTGTGTGTACAAATTTTGGCACGCCTGGTGGGACCATCTCTACCTTTCATCTCTTTCTTCAACACTCAAGTTATCAAGTTGCAATGGCTCCCAAGAAGAACCTTGCTAACAAACCAACTCTCAAGCCTACTCGAGCTAATCCTGCAGTCTACCCCACTTCATCATCAAGCGTTGATATCCCCGCTCATCCTTATGGCACTAGGAGGAAGACCAAAGCTCTTGCTGAATTGTATTAGCAAACTTTTCTGGTGCTCAATCAAAACCCTCTCTATGACACTTCTTCTCCAATTCAAGACTTAGAAGAAGTTTCCGCTGGACAAGTTGATTCTCCTCGAGGATCAAGTGCAAGTCGCCAGTTAACATACAAAGAACAAGATAGCTACTCAAGCAACAGCCCTATTCCATCATCTGCTCCAAAATCAAGTTCTGGAGTAATGGCTGTCATGACAACTGGCACCACGTCATTGGAAGAACAAGTTGCACTTCTGGCAAAATCTGTTGAAATTCTTTCAGCAAGCATCAAAGAGAAGGATAACCAGATCGCTTCCATGATGGACAAGATTGCCGGTCCCACTGGAAAAAGGAACGAAGCTTCAAACCAAAATTGGCAATCAATCTTTCAAGATGATGGTGAGAACTCTGGCAAGGAAGTTGCTAAAGATTCTGAAGAAAATATCAATGAACTCGTCATTACCAGTCAGCTCAAGGATCTTATCAAGGAGGCTATCAAAGATCAAGTTGAAAGCGTCACTCAACCTTTATATACATATGCAAAGCCATATTCTCAAAGGATCGATCGTCTGAGGATGCCTGGGAACTATCAACCCCCAAAGTTTCAGCAATTCGATGGAAAAGGAAATCCACGCCAACATGTTGCACATTTCGTGGAAACTTGCAATAATGCTGGCACCTATGGAGATCTCATGGTGAAGCAGTTCGTTCGCTCTTTGAAAAACAATGCCTTTGATTGGTATACTGATTTTGAGCCTGGGATGATTGACAGCTGGGAACAACTTGAGCATGAATTCCTTAATCGATTCTACAGCACTCGCTGCATAGTCAACATGATCAAACTCACAAGCTCACGTCAATGGAAGGATGAGCCAGTCATTGATTACATCCACAGATGGAGAAATCTGAGCCTTAACTGCAAAGAAAGACTGTCTGAGTCTCCTGCCCTTGACATGTGCATCCAAGGCATGAATTAGGGCTTGCGTTACATTCTTCAAGGCATCAAGCCTAAGACCTTTGAAGAATTAGCCACTCGTGCTCATGATATGGAGTTGAGTATGACAGTTGCTGGAAATCAAGAACCTCCGGTGCAAGAGCCAAAGAAAGGTAAGGAAAAACAAGATACCCGCAAAGGGGGCAAAACCTTTATCAACAAGGGAGAAAGCAAACAGTCCATGACCGTGACTACCAAGCCTCTTAAGATATCTCCCAAGTCAAAACAATCTCAAGAGACGAAATCTTCTCCTATCCAAGACAAAGGTAAAGGCAAGATCACTTTGAAGGAGAGACAAGAAAAGAAGTATCCTTTTCCTGATTCTGATGTTTCAAACATTCTTGAAGAACTTTTAAAGACTAAGCTGATTCAGTTACCAGAAATGAAGCGACCTGAAGAAGCTGATAAAGTAGAAGACCCCAATTATTGCAAGTACCATCGCTTGATTAGCCATCCTCTGGAGAAGTGCTTTATTTTGAAGGATAAAATCATGCGACTCTATGAAGAGGGGAAAATCGAGTTTGAAGAAGAAACGGTGTCGTCAAATTTGGCATCAGTCAATATGGTTTCTCAATCCAATTTGCTGGATAGAACCATAAAATTTGGCTCTTTTGACCCTATCATACTGGCTCCAAGTACAAGTACGATAGTGGATCTTCAGGGAAGTGAGGGCAACTATTTGCTTCAAAGACAAAATCAAGATTACGATGGTTGGACTCTAGTCACACGCCGAAAAAGCAAAAAGAAGAATCTTCCAAAACTTGTGAAAGTGCTTACAAGAGCTAAGATGATCAAACAACCATATAAATCTCCAAAGCCCAATGTGCCTCAAGAAACAAAAATGCCATCTCAGGGTAAAAATTCAGTAGGGAGAAAGTCAAGGAGGCCAATCACTTTAAACGAATTCATGCCAATTCAGCTTAGAGATGAAGATTTGGTTTTCATGACTTGTTACCATAACAGTGGCAATGAAGATAATGAAAACAACATTGACTCAGTAGCATTTGAAGTTGATGATCATTCTTGTGCTACGAAAATTAACTTTTCTGATGAAGATCTGTTGATGGGGTCAACCCCTCATAATCGGCCGTTGTTCGTCGTAGGATATACTCGGGAACAGAAGATCAATAGAATCTTGATCGATGATGGTTCTGCTGTCAACATACTCCCGTTGATGACAATGAAAGAATTGGGAGTTCCTTTGGATGAATTGATGCAAAGCCGCTTGATGATCCAAAGATTCAACCAAGGGGGACAAAGAGCTCTTGGAAAACTTAGACTTCAACTTTTCATTGGAGATATGGAGTCAAGTCCACTTTTCCATGTGATCGATGCCAAAACGACATACAACATGTTGTTAGGACGACCGTGGATACATCAAAATGGTGTAGTCTCCTCAACTCTGCACCAATGTCTCAAGTATTGCAGAAACGGTCAAGTCAAGACGATCCTTGCAGACGCTAAGCCATTTACTATAGCAGAAGCACATTTCGCAGATGCAAAGTTTTATTTAAAAGATACATTTATCGAAGAAGTAATGCCCAACCCGATGCAAGAATTAAAGCAAAAGGGAAAGAATTTGGCTTCCTCCACAGTTGGAGAAGATGAAATTGCTCAAGGTTTAAAGGATTTGACTCTTCCCCTCACTAACTTGGAAGAATCAAGAGGCCTTATACCTCCACTGAAAGGATTTGTTAGGCCAGTAGAAGAACCTCTTTGTGAACATCAGGATCTTCCTACTCATCGAGCTAAAGATTTTGATCCTAATGCTTATAGGTTGCTTGTCAAAGCTGGATATAAACAAGAGGATGTCGCAAAATTGGCTCACGAGACAAAAGAGCCTAACAAAGAAAAGCCGCAAAGTTCATTCAAGATTCGTCAGGTCTGGCAAAAGAAAATTGATCACATCGGAACTTCTAGAGAGGGGCTTGGATATTCTCCATTAAAATTGAAGATTCATAAACAAACTTCGAGGTACATAAATATGGAGGAAGTTCTCAAGGAGCAAGAAGATGCAGTGAAGCCACCAGGACTTTCAGTATTTGATCGCTTGGGAGCACGCTCAACACGATGTTCAGTGTTTGATCGTTTGAGCATTCAATCATCATGAAGGTCAGTTTTTGAACGAATGAGAGAAAAATGCAGTGAAGTTTCTGTAAGTAAAACAATTTCCATTCAGTCAAGGCTCGGAAGTCTGTACTCCGAAGAAGTTAACTGTGGCCGAAAAAGAAAATTTTCCACTTTAAAGGAATCAAGAGATTTTCATAGCAAAATTCCTTCTCGAATGAAAAGGCAAAGCGAATGGAAGGTAACTACTGGTGAAGTTTTAAAGGCTAGAAAGCACACAGTGGTTATAACCAAATCGGTTTAATCCTCAGAGGAAGAAGAACTTGAAGAAATAGAAATCTTTACTCCTAACCATGTATCTGTAAAAGAAACTGGTGAAAAATCTCAAGAGGAAAAAGCCCAAGAAGCCCCTTCATCTTTTGAAGAAGGAAATCAAGCTACTATTGATGAGCTAAAGGAAGTTAACATCAATACTAGTGAAGATCCACGACCGGTCTTTATTAATGTTTGCTTACCACCAGAAGAAGAAAAAGCCTATCTTGATCTTTTGATAGAGTATCGAGATATCTTTGCTTGGACTTACAAAGAGATGTCGGGACTTGATCCAAAAGTAGCTATGCATTATCTGGCTATCAAGAAAAGTGTCCGACCTATCAAACAAGCTCAACGACGTTTCCATCCTGACTTGATTCCCCAAATTGAAGCTGAGGTCAATAAGCTCATCAAAGCTGGCTTTATTAGAGAAGTCAAGTATCCCACTTGGATCTCAAATATTGTTCCAGTGAGAAAGAAAAATGGTAAACTTCGAGTTTGTGTAGATTTTCGAGATTTGAACAATGCTTGTCCAAAGGACGACTTTCCTCTCCCTTTAACAGAAATAATGGTTGATGCTACAACTGGCCACGAAGCTTTGTCATTTATGGAAGAACTTACCTCATTTCGAACTCCAAAAGGAATATACTGTTACAAAGTTATGCCGTTTGGGTTAAAAATGCAGGTGCTACTTATCAAAGAGCAAGGCAAAAGATCTTTGATGATATGCTTCACAAAAATGTCGAATGTTATGTTGATGACTTGGTAGTGAAGTCAAAGAAAAAATCCGATCATCTTGCTGATCTTCGCCAAGTGTTTGAAAGATTGCGCAGATACCAATTGAAGATGAATTCGCTCAAGTGTGCGTTCGGAGTATCCTCGGGCAAGTTTTTGGGGTTCATCGTACGACATCGTGGGATTGAGATCGATCAATCAAAAATAGATGCAATCATGAAAATGCCTGAACCGCGCAATCTGCATGAACTTAAAAGTCTGCAAGGAAGATTGGCATATATCCGACGCTTCATCTCAAACTTGACTGGTCGATGTCAACCATTTAGTCGGCTAATGAAGAAAGATGTCCCTTTTGTCTGGGATGAAGCCTGCAGTAATTCTTTTAAAAGCATTAAGACCTTTTTGTTACGACCACCTATTCTGAAGGCACCTATACCAGGGGAGCCGTTGGTCCTTTATATTGCTGCACAAGAACGTTCCTTAGGAGCATTGTTGGCAAAAGAGAATGATGAAGGAAAAGAAACTGCACTCTACTATCTTAGTAGAACTCTTAATGGCGCAGAATTAAATTATTCTCCTATTGAAAAGACTTGTTTGTCATTGATGTTTGCAGTTAAAAAGCTGAGGCATTATTTGCAAGCTCATTCTGTTCGTTTGATTTCGCGAGCAGATCCCCTCAAATATCTCATGTCCAAGTCTGTGCTCAGTGAAAGATTGGCCAAATGGGCTCTTTTGCTACAAGAGTTCGATATTACTTATATTCCACAAAAGGCTGTTAAAGGGCAAGCACTTGCCGATTTCCTTGCAAACCATCCGATTCCAGATGATTGGGAATTCTCTGAAGATCTCCCAGATGAAAATGCTCTTTTCATCGAAATTCCCAGGCCATGGAAACTATTCTTTGATGGGGCTGCCCGTCAAGATGGAACTGGAGCAGGTGTTGTCTTTGTCACTTCATAAGGAGATGTATTGCCTTATGCATTTACTCTCACTGAAAATTGTTCCAACAATGTAGCAGAATACCAAGCTCTGATCATTGGATTGGAAATGGCAGTGGATATGAAGATCACTCAACTTAAAGTGTTTGGGGATTCCAAATTGGTCATCAACCAACTTCTTTCACTTTATGAAGTTAAGAAGTCAGACCTCTTACCATATGTCAATTATGCGAAGAAGATTTTGGAATGGTTTGACAATGTAAGCTTGGAACATGTACCAAGAAGAGAGAACAAGCAAGCAGATTCTCTAGCTAATCTAGCATCAGCTCTTGCCATGCCAAGTGTAGAAGTAAAAGTCACTCTTTGCAAACGATGGATTTTGCCTCCAGTTGATTTTAAAGATATCAATACAGAATCCAATGTTGTTTTAGTTTGCAAAGTTGAAAAAGAAGATTGGAGACAATCATTGATTGATTATTTAGAGCATGAGAGGCTACCCAATGATCCAAGACATAAAACAGAAGTGAAACGTCGAGCTCTTCGATTTATTTACTTCAAGGGTACGCTCTATCGCCGCTCTTTTGATGGGGTCTTCCTTCGATGTTTAGGAGAAGATGAAGTATCCAAAACCTTACAAGAAGCTCATTCAGGAATTTGTGGTGCACATCAGTCTGGAGCTAAATTGCACTTTCAAATTAAAAGAATGGGATACTACTGGCCAACAATGGTAAAGGATAGCATGGACTACTCCAAGAAATGTCAAGCTTGTCAGTTTCATGCAAACTTCATCCACCAACCTCCTGAACCATTACATCTGACAGTCACATCTTGGCCGTTCGATGCTTGTGGACTTGATTTGGTAGGACCATTACCTAAGAGTTCACTAGGGCATATGTATATACTTGCCGCTACGGATTACTTTTCAAAGTGGGCAGAAGTGGCACCGTACAGGGAAGTAGAAAAAGAAACTGTTGCAACTTTTATCAGGACAAACATCATTTATCGGTATGGTGTACCTCGTCACATCATAACTGATAATAGGAAGCAGTTTGACATGAGCAAATTATGTGCACAGTTTGATTTCAAGCAGTATAAGTCTTCAATGTACCATGCTCCAGCAAACGGATTAGCAGAAGCTTTTAACAAGACTTTGTGCAATCTTCTTAAGAAAGTTGTTAACCGTTCAAAGAAAGATTGGCATGAAATGATGGGAGAAGCTCTGTGGGCTTATCGAACTAGATATCGCACACCAACTCAAGCCACTCCATATGCACTTGTTTATGGTGTAGAAGCTGTTCTACCACTTGAACGAAAAATTCTATCACTGAGGATTGCAATCCAGGAAGATCTTTCTAGTGAAGACAATGTACGCTTACGTTTGGAAGAATTAGAAGCACTGGATGAGAAAAGGTTGGAAGCCCAACAACGCTTGGAATGCTATCAAGCTCGACTATCTAAAGCTTTTAATAAGAAAGTCAAGCAGCGACCTTTCCAAGTTGGAGATTTAGTCCTTGCTGTAAGAAGACCCATAAATACTTCACATCGTATTGGCAACAAGTTCCTTTCAAAATGGGATGGACCATACGTTGTTCGAGAAGTTTATACCAATGGTGCATATAAGATCGTTGATCAAGATGGTGTCAAAGTTGGATCGATCAATGGAAAGTTTTTGAAGCGTTACTATGCTTAAAGAAGGTATTGCTCATAAGCACGAGCTTAAAATGCACATTAAAAAAAAAAGAGCCCGCTATGTTGAAAATCCTTTCTAGGACAATTTAGGCAAAAGTTAGGGCACAAAAAAAAAAATGATGAACTACGTTATGACTTGATCCTTCAAATTCGAGGGTACGTAGGCAGCTTGGTTTCATTGCCAAGTTCAGTCCAAAAAAAAAAATTGTTTGATTCAAATATTATCTTTTGTTCACTTGAAAGTATCATGATAATTCTCCATTCGATAATTCTCCATTCAAATTTCATGATTCAAGTTATTTTTTCAAGTAAAACAAATCTTTTACAAATTAAAGATCTTTGGGAATTTAATTTGTAGTCCATACATGATGCAAAAATGCTTCAGAAAGTGCAAAAGAAAGATGATATATGGAGAAAAAGAAATTTAACTTCATTTCAAATTTGAAAAGAACTTACAATTAAAAAAAAAAAGTTACATCAAAAAGGATTCAGGGCTTCCATTTGAAATTCTTCAAGTCTTCTCGAGAGGCTTCCAACATATTTCGCAACAAATCTAAGTTTTTGGCTTCATTCTCAGTAAGGGTAGTAAAAGACTCAACAAAATTCATCTCCTCACGAATCTTAGAGGTGTCAATTCTTCTTCTTTTCAATTCATCTTCAGTTTCTTGGAGCGAAGATTCAAGTCTATGTTTTTTGCGTTGCAAAGTAATGAACTCTTGCTCTATATCTGCCAAGTTCGACTGCAGGGTGTTAAGGTTCTCAACAGTTTTATGTTCAAGTAACATTGAATCTTTAAGTCGAATTTCAAGTGCTTGAAGTCTTTCAATTCTATCCTTGGATGAAGAGATGGAAGATTCAAGCTCATTAAACTTTTGGACTTGTGTAAAGTAGTCTTCCACCATGCCTTTCAATAAGGATGAATCAACGAACTTAATTGCTTCTATTGCATCAAAGATCTTGTGGACATCACTAGTAAGTGAAGAAACCCGATCAAAAGAAGCGCGAATAATCCTTGGTTGAATGCTTTCCCACAAAATAGTTGCAAGCTTCAACTGACTATCGGATATCACTTTTTCAGCACTAAACTTAGAAAATTCTGGAAGGGCGAGATGACTAGCTTCAACATGAGGGCCTATGGAAGTCTTCACTATAGGGGAAGTATTATTAACAATCATGTTGGGGCAAGCATCTTCTTGGTTGGAAACGGTACTTGAAACATTATTTTTGATCTCAGCTACAAGTTTGTTGAACTCATGCGAACTAGAAACTGAAGCTTCACTTTTGGATCTAAAAAAATAAAAAAAAAAAGAATAAAAAAAAAATCATGAAGTTAGTAAATAAAGAACAAGAAATCTTTATTAAAATTCATGAAAGCAAAATGCCATTAAGAAGCAATATAAAAAAATTTCTTCCATGGCTATGGTGGCTTTACGGGATCGTGCGTAAAATATTCCTTTATGCATGGCATTAATGTGAAACTGGAAGCAAAAACAAAGTTGCTGGCACAAAAGCATTAAAAGACAAAGAATATAAAGCATACATGCATGATGTGTCAAAAGGCATGTGGTGCAAGAAACAAGTGGCGCATAAAGATGAATGAAATAGAGTGATTGGGAATAGAGGTCAAAATAATGAAGAAGATAAGGTCCAGTTTAATCATGAGCAGTACACCCAATATGAAGCGATAGTGGATAGTTCAAACTTGGGTAATAGCATAATTAATTAAAGCGACAATGGATAGTTCAAACTTGGGTAATAACATAATTATGTCGAAGCGACAGTGGATATATAGTTCAAACTGGGGTAATAGCATAATTATATAGAGATTTATGCCTAAATTACAAAACAAGAGGAATACGAGGCACTTAGAATGCGTTGGGTGGAAACAGAAAACAAGAGTAATACGAGGTTTTGGATACCAAAAGCTGATTTCTGGTGATTCTCTACTTGATTAATGCATTTGATATAAAAATATTATTGTTGTATTCTGTGCGAATTTGGAAAAGCATAAATTCATTGTATTAGCCATGTTGGAGATTCAAAAAAAAAAAAAAAAAAAGAGAAAGCCTTATTTATCAAGCTGACCTCTGACGTGTGGCACTTTTTTTTTTTTTTGATATGTAAATCAGCTAAGGGGGGTGTTGCTTTTATAGTGAAATATTTCGAGTCCTATGAAATGAGACTTCTAATTACATGAGAATTGCTTTAAAACTGCTAAATTTTCTTATTGGTTGGATGATGTCAAACATGAATAGGAGTTCAAGGTGGCTTGGGAAAGTCTTTGCAGAGTCCTATTTGGTTAATAGATGTTCATATCAAGCAAAATTGCAAGACAATTTTTTCTTGGACTACGGGTGACGTCGGTTAGCATAATTCAAGACAAAATTGGAAAATAAATTTCCTACTCATACCCAAGTTATTAGAGGGCCCCTGGTGAAACATTAAACATGTAGTTTATTACAGCCCATTTGCCAGGTTTGTTCTATGCTTTTCTTATATGGGCTGATCCAAACTCCTTGATTTTTATATGGGCCGAGCCAGATTTCTTCTATGAGGGCCAATGTTAGATCATCATAAATTTTTTTAGGTGGGCTGATATTTGGTTCATCATTCATCTTGATTAAATTAATTCTTGATTTTGTGTATAGAAAAATATATGCTAAATCAAAATTAATTTTCTCTCTTCTCACGTACAAAATTATATGAGAATAATCAAAGGTGCAAATAAATTTTGGCATCAAAAGCAAATCAAATTTCAAGACTTGTCCGTTTGCTACTCAAAAAAATCGTATACGTAACCAAGTCTTGAGGGGGCATTTGTAGAAGGAGAAAATTTGTAACCAATTACAAATGCCACATGTCAATTGGAATTTCTTTAATTAAGAAATTTTCAATTAAATTATACATTACCATGTGAAATTGATAATATCATATCATAATTAATTATTTTATAATTAATTAAATATGTACACATGGCTTGACCAATCAAATTGCAAGGATTCATGGGTCACCCAATTAAATTTCACCCATGTGTCATAATTACTTCATCTCTAATTAAATTAATTAAGAGATAAATAAATATTTTATCTCTAATTTAATTAATTAATTAAGGGATAAAAAATAAATATTTTATCTCTAATTTAATTAATTAAGGGATAAATAATGAAGTTTTATCTCTAATTAAATTAAATTAATTAAGAGATAAATAAATATTTTATCTCCAGTTTAATTAATTAATTAAGGGATAAAAAATAAATATTTTATCTCTAATTTAATTAATTAATTAAGGGATAAATAATGAAGTTTTATCTCTAATTAAATTAAATTAATTAAGAGATAAATAAGGAGAACAAGTTCTTTTAGAACTCTCTTTTACCTGGCTAGCTACCACTATAAATAGAGACCTCCCCTTAACTCAATTTCACAATTCACAAGCCTGAAGAGAAGAAGAAGATTTTGAAGACACAAATCCTCTCCAAAATCCCAAGAATTCTCTGAAGAATTGAAGGAATTGAAGATATTCTGAAGAACGCTGTGCCTGTTCTTAAGAAAGCTGCTTTTTGATCTTGTTTCATCAAAAGAAAGGAGATCATTCCCGTTTTTCAAGACCAAGTCTAGAAGACCCTTGAAGCGGATCTCACCGATTCAAGATCAAGTCGCGAAGACCCTTGAATCAATGTTTTACTGAAGAAAAGAATCAAAGGATTTTTTTCTTTAAGAATATTCAGAGATTGTAACTTCAAAGTTTGATTAATAAAATTATTATTTGACTCCAAATTTTCCTTGTCACATTTTTGACTCGAAATTTGTGTGTACACACTGTTCATGAAAATCCAAACATTTCCTGTTTCAAATGAATTCCGGACAAGTTTCTTGTATAGGAAGGCATCATTTTTGTTTGAAAAATGCTTGAATTTTATTATAAAACTTAAAGATCACTACATAAGAAATAGACCATTACAGACCTTCAAAGTCATAAAAACAATTGTCCAGCAGCAAAACTTTTTGCAAAATGTAAATCTTACATGTATCACCTCATCTTAATCCCAAAATTCACCTAACCCAAAACTGGACAAAGACCACATAAGACTCATTCATGCATACATACTAAAAAGATTATAGGACCTACCAATTCCTGCTTTTGCAAGCCTATCTGCTTGGTCATTTGTTTCCCTTGGAACGAACACAATATCCCAGTTTCTTGCTTCTAATTTTAAGCCTGCGATTGCACTTAGGTAAGTCCTTAGCATCCATGGAGCTGTCAGAGGTTTTTTGATCCAACTAACAACGTTTTTGCTATCGCTTTCGATAACGAGGTTGTGAGACAGCTTCCATTTAGAAGCAGCAAAAATGATAAAAGCTTCCTTGACAGTTAGTAGTTCAGCAACATTATATTCAGTATTGCCTATGAATTTTGAGAACAACAATAAAATCATACCTTTATCATCCCTCAGCATTCCATCAATACCCGCAGGCCCCTGTCTCTCACGTGCAGACCCATCAACATTAAATTTGAGGTACCCAACTTGAGGCAGCACCTGGTGCACTTCTGCTCTGTTTTGCTTTCGACCAAGAGTAGGACCAAAGGAACAAGGGGAGTTAAGAATATCCTGAACAGAAGCTTTTACTTCTGGCCATTTGGCTTTAAACCAAAAAAATCATCCTTAATTTGACAGAATCATAGGGAAGGCATCATTAACATCTCAAAGTTCTAATTCTAACATATCAGCAAAAAGGGTGCTGATTTACGGTTGAAAAATCTGATATCTGACAGTAAGATGTCCAATCTTGTCCATTAAACCTCTTTAAATTAGTACCTAAAATACTAAACTTGTAAAAAAAAATTATGTTATGGAATTATAATTACTCCTGAAATTCAATTCTTTGATCATTCACTCTTACATTTTCAACCGTCCATTACAAAGTAGATTCACTCGTGGACGTTTAAATATGTACAAGAAGACTGACCAATCATGTTACTCAGATTTTTTTTAGAATACACGTATCTTTGGAGATGGATATGGGATATGATCTTTTAAATATATAGAAAAACTTAAAAATATTTTAGTATATCCATGTCGGACACGTATCCGTATCCAACATTCACTTCAGACTCCTGGGTAACATAACTGATCAGTTGATGGAGGTAAATTAATTATGAGATTACATAATGTCGTGTATCCTTATCCTTCTTAATTGATGACATTGCATTCTTTACTAAAAGAAGCAATGGGTTTTCGTTTTCAATTACTTAATTAATGTTTCAGTGTCTTAGGTAACCCTGTTGGTAGTTTGTCATGCTCCCATGTTGAGCTTGTTGGAATATGGCTTAGAATATGGCTTGAATATAGCTTGAATATGGCTCATTCACCATAGGTGGCTTAGCACCAATAATGGAGCTACCACTTGCACCACTTGCACCACCAATAATGGAAGCTACCACTTGCAAATGGATGGTGGCTATGGTGGCTACCACTTGCATGTGTTCACACCAAGATAGGTGGTGGATGGTGGCTATGGTAGGCTATGGTGGCTGCCACTTGATGCATGTTCACACCTTGATATTATGGCTATAAATAGCCATGTAGAGATGAGAGAGTAGAGTAGAGTTGAGTATGTGTTAGAGCTAAATTGTTGAAGCAAATACTCTGTGTTTATAGAGTAATTCGGTATTGTGTTGAGTTGTGAGTTCAGTGCTTGTGTAGCACCTTGAATTCGGTATATGTTTGTACTCTAAACTCCATTAATACAAAGCTTCAAGCTCCTCCTCCCGTGGACGTAGGCACAGTTGCCGAACCACGTAAAATATCGGTGTTTTTTCAGTGTGTTTAAATCGGTTTTAGTAATATCAATTCGCTTCCGCACAACAAATTGGTATCAGAGCCAATTTTTACGTAAAACCGAGTTTGTTCGATTCTGTCCGTTTTTCAAAAGTGCTCCAATTTGTGTTTTGAAAATACCAGGTTGAAGAGGTCGTTGAGAGGAGTGCAGCAGAATCAACCGGAGCACCAGAGGAGGCCGCACGCGCCTACACGCGCCACCAGAAGAAGTGTCCACGCGCCCCACGCGCCCACGCGCCGCACGCGCCACCAGGGGTTGCAGACGCGTGACACCCACGCGCAGCACGCGCCACACGCGCCTCCATAGGTTGAAGACGCGTGAAGCCCACGCGCCCCACGCGCCCCACGCGCCGGCCACCCAGACAGCTCCACGCGCTCCACGCGCCGCCGCACGCGCCGCCGTACGCGCCCCACGCGCCGCCGCAGGTCCGACCAACTTTTTCGGGCTATTTTTTGAGCCGTTTCAGAACACTATTCCGAGACTTTTCCGAGCCGGTTGAGTTAAACCGAGTCCATTTCGAGCCACTTGTAGCAGAATATTCGCAGAATATTCACCGTGTGTCCAAAATTTACACAGTTGGACCCTTTCCTGGCTATTTCGACTATTCCGGACTCAACCGCGGCATCCGTTTTTTCCATACAGGTACCGGAAAAACACTTTGTTGGTAATTTTGTTTTATTACCATGGCAGAATCATTAGAGACACATGAAACAACCAGCAGCGCACGATCAAGTTCTTATATCAGAAAGAACTCGATGACCACTGCAAAGTTCGAGGTGGAGAAATATGATGGCACCACCAACTTTGGCATGTGGCAGTGCGAAGTTCAGGATCTGTTATTCCGAGAGGGTTCATATATCGCTCTGGAAGACAGGCCCAGAGATATTTCTGAAGATGACTGGAAGTTTGTCAACCGTCAGGCTTGTGGCACAATCCGGTTATGCCTAGCCAAGGACCAGAAGTACTTTGTCATGAGAGAGAATAATGCAAAAACTCTCTGGAAACAACTTGAGGACAAGTACATGACAAAAAGCATGGAGAACAGACTCTATCTGAAGAAGAAGTTGTTCCGCTTCCAGTATATGCAAGGTATCACCATGCAGGAGCATCTAGTAAGTTTTAACAAAATCCTCGCTGATCTTGAAAATCTAGATGCAAATATCTCTGATGAAGATAAGGCTCTTACTCTGTTAAATTCCTTGCCTGATAGCTATGATCATTTAACCACTACACTGTTGTATGGTAAAAATGATATAGAATATGTTAATGTTTGTAATGCTCTGGTGAATAATGAGTATCGGAAAAAGGATCAGCATGATCACCAGAATACTACACCAGAAGCTTTAACTGTGTACAGAGGCAGGACGGACAACCGAGGAGCCGGAGAAAACAAGCGAGGTAAATCCCGCTCAAGGAGGGGATCATCGAGAACACGACTCTCGAGGGACGAGTGTGCCTTTTGCCATGAGAAAGGGCATTGGAGGAATAACTGTCCCAACATGGAGAGGTCGATTGTGAGTGTAGCTCAAGAATCTGAGGGAGAGGAAGACTCTGCATTTACAATTTCCACAACAACACACTCTTCAGATCAATGGATTCTGGATTCCGGATGTTCCTACCATATGTGTCCGAACCGGAAGTGGTTCTCAAACTTCAAAGAGTTTGATGGAGGGATTGTCCATATGGGCAATGACAATACTTGTCACACTAGAGGCATCGGAACGATCCGACTGAAAATGCATGACGGTACAATCAGACAACTTACAGACGTAAGGTATGTCCCTGATCTCAAGAAGAACCTCATATCACTGGGGGTCTTAGACTCAAATGGTTACAAGGTGACCATTCAGAATGGAGTCCTGAGAGTTGTACGTGGAGCATTCTTAGAAATGAAGGGTTATATGAAGGGAAATCTGTATCTCCTTGACAGAGAAACCGTGACAGGCAGAGCAGCAGCCTCTCACAGAATGATGGGATAAATCGACACTTCACTGTTCCTAGCACTCCCCAGCAGAATGGAGTTGCAGAAAGGACGAACCGAACTTTGGTTGATAAAGTTCGCTGCATGTTATCCCAGTCGAGCTTGAGCAAAGCATTTTGGGTGGAGGCTTTACTGTTCGCCTCCCACATTATCAACAGACTAACCTCCACTGATGGGAAGACTCCCATAGAGGTGTGGTCCGGATATTCTGCCATTGAATATGATCGGCTTCGTAGTTACGGATGCAAAACTGGATCCTAGAGCCAAGAAAGCTGTCTTCATGGGCTTTAGTGAAGGAGTAAAAGCAGTCCGATTGTGGAACCCTGAGTCAAAGAGAGTCATCGTAAGCCGAGATGTTGCCTTTGACGAATCTGTAATGCTGAAACTGTCAACTCCAGAGAATGTGAACCAAGATTCTCTAAAGCAGGTGGAGTTTGAATCAGAAGATGCTGGTCAAAATTCAGATGAATTTGAATCAGAATCTGATGACACCTTAAACTGAAGTGGAGGAGTCATCACCGGAAATCTTTCAGCAACTTGAATCAGTTGTCACCAGTAGACCGAATAGACATATTCGGAAACCTGCTCGATACACAGACGTGGTGACATACGCCCTTCCAGTAATTGATGATGATGTTCTGATCAATTACAAAGAAGCTGTAAACAGCCCTGAGCATGCCCAGTGGAAGGAGGCGATCAGATTTGGAAGTTAGTTCCACTTCCAACACTCAAGATAGCAATTGGGTGCAAATGGGTCTTTGCCAAAAAGGAGAGTGCTACCGGCAAAGACAGTATCAGATACAAAGCCAGATTGGTAGCCAAAGGTTAGGCTCAAAAAGAAGGGAATAGACTACAATGAGGTATTTTCACCTGTTGTTAAGCATGCATCTATTCGGATCTTATTGGCTTTAGTAGCACTTGTATAACCTAGAGATAGTTCAACTTGATGTAAAAACTGCATTCCTCCATGGTTCCGTAGAGGAGGAAAATTGTATGACTCAACCAGATGGTTCTGGAGTCCCCGGTCGCAGAGATTACAAAAGCAAGTTGAACTGATCACTGTATGCTCTGAAACAATCCCGTGACAGCTGTACAAACGGATGGACTGTTTCATGAAAGGATGAAAAGTACACACACAGTCAATTTGATCACTGTGTTTATTTCCGGAAACTTCAAGATGGATCATTTGTCTATCTGCTGAAAAAGGCAAGGTGGAGATCGACTGGCTGAAGGCTCAACTGAGCTCAGAGTTCGAGATGATCTTGGAGAAGCTAAGAAAATTCCTGGGAAGTAGACAGAAAAATTGACTCAGGCTCAGTGCATTGATGAATCATGCCAATGCAGTAGGTGCCCTGATATGTGAGTAATGGTGTGTACATTTGAAGGAGAAAAGAGGAAGCTCTGATCTGTGAATTCTCTCTCTGGATTCTCGCCAAGGTGGAGATTGTTGGAATATGGCTTAGAATATGGCTTGAATATAGCTTGAATATGGCTCATTCACCATAGGTGGCTTAGCACCAATAATGGAGCTACCACTTGCACCACTTGCACCACCAATAATGGAAGCTACCACTTGCAAATGGATGGTGGCTATGGTGGCTACCACTTGCATGTGTTCACACCAAGATAGGTGGTGGATGGTGGCTATGGTAGGCTATGGTGGCTGCCACTTGATGCATGTTCACACCTTGATATTATGGCTATAAATAGCCATGTAGAGATGAGAGAGTAGAGTAGAGTTGAGTATGTGTTAGAGCTAAATTGTTGAAGCAAATACTCTGTGTTTATAGAGTAATTCGGTATTGTGTTGAGTTGTGAGTTCAGTGCTTGTGTAGCACCTTGAATTCGGTATATGTTTGTACTCTAAACTCCATTAATACAAAGCTTCAAGCTCCTCCTCCCGTGGACGTAGGCACAGTTGCCGAACCACGTAAAATATCGGTGTTTTTTCAGTGTGTTTAAATCGGTTTTAGTAATATCAATTCGCTTCCGCACAACAGAGCTTATCTTGTCTGATGCTGATGTTTTTATGAACTAGTGGGTGATTAATTTTTATAGGTAACTGATCTTTGATTCGGAATTGAGCTGAAGTTTTTCAAACTTCAGAGTCATAATGAAAAATAAGGAAATATAAATTATAAAAAAAAAAATGAAAAATAGGCCAACAGTCATGTGATCTGTTGGTATAATGCCGGACTCTTAATTTCAGTGATCAGATATCAAATCCTGACAATCTCAAATATAAAATATATATATATATATATAAATTATAAAAAAAAAAGAAGGAAATATGTATATAACTGGGTCCATACTCCATATGCCATTATGGAGGCTTCTGATCAATCAGATGACATAACTCACAAAAACTTGGCTCAAGGCGAAAAGTGTGGCAGACTTGGGGTACTATATAGGCATTGATTTTCTTTAAGATACCATGTTATTTATCTCTTCACCCATATGCTATAAAATTAATGCCATATAATTTGACTCCATTAATATGCAGATAATTCTTCCTCAACATCTTTCAATTAGAAACTTATCACATCTTTAAAGTTAATGATAAGGGAAAAGCCTGATCATTTTTAAGTGATTTAACCATATTGATCAAGATGTTCATGAGCACTTGATCTGATTGTAAAGTGAAAGGTCTATGAGACTTTGCGAAGTTTCAAATTAAAAATTTCCATGTCATATAATTTTTAAAGAAAAAGAAACCTTACTGATAAAGATTCAAGGTTCTGATTTTTAAAAAATAATTTAACATTTATATACAAATAAAATGAAGTGTTAAACTGATGTTATTCCACGTCAGTTAAATTTTAGATTGTTTGCACCTCTTTATTTATTATCAATTAATTTTAAGTTAAATGTTTAATATGTTATCGAAACTTAGGTTATATTCTATTCTTTATGAGACACGTGAGAAGAAATGTTGAAGAAATGTTAAAGAAATGTTATCTTACCCCGGTTAAATCTTGAAAGTGAGAGATAAAGATTTGCAAGATTTGGAAAAAACTAGAGGTCCTGCAACTTAGTTGATGTTAACGATATAGTACTATTAAAAGATCTGTCGTTTTGTTTATACTACCCCGAGCGAATGCTTTAAGATATGATGCAGACATAAAAAAAACATTTTTTTTTTTTGGGTATCGATTGGCTGGTGAAGCTTAAAAGCAACCCCCTCTTTTTTTTTTTTCTTTCGAGGAACTATCTAAATCAAGATAGTCCCATGAGATTTGACCCTCTCAAGAACACTACACTCCACATGAGGAGGAATCTCAATATTTCTTCTCAGACTGACTGAGTCACACTGGATATTGTATATGATCAAATATATCAACATGCACATTGCAATTGAAAATCATTAAGTCTAGAAGTTAAGATGGAGAGCAATTTCCAGGGAAAATAAAGGATCAAGACATTGAACTCTTGGATAAAGACAGCTGCAACCATCTAGGCCTCGTAAAAAGAAGAAAACTGATCAGCTCCTCCACAATATTTATTATAGCCATAGCAGAGAAATAAAAAAGAGCAGCAGCAGAAGATTATGTATTATATGTCACCCACCGGCAAAAATTCGTTGAAAGAGTTTATGTTATTAATGTATATATTAATGTTCTTCTAGCTTGCCTTGCGGCATGTAATAAAATATTAGTATACTTTCTACTACTACCAAATATGCAAATTTTTAGACCATTAATTACAGTAAAGGATAAGTAGTAAGATGCTGGAAAAGAAGAAAAGACAAAAACTTTTTTTCAGGCCTATGAAATGGAATGGAGAGAGTGCTACCCACGGCCAACAAAGTAGGCAGAGAGTTGCAGAGTCCTTGCCATTAAATCAATGGCAGTTAAATTTATTTATTTATTTATTTTAATATTTGGGTACATGAGATTCTGTATCTTTTATGGCTTTTTCCTTCCTTCAAAGTTCAAAGTAGTAGGCAGGCACTACATGCTGCAGCAGCAGCCAGCAAGCAGCTTGGTTAAAGTAAAAAAACCAGCACACTTTTCAAGATACTACTGTTTATGTTTTGTTGCATTGAAGGAGGCCAAAGATTTTGTTTCCTATTTTCAAACTTTTATTTGGATCCTTTCTGTTAAGTGAAATGTTTAGTAAATTTGTTAATATATATTAACAAAATTTCTAAACATTATATACATGATCCATCCATTAATCAAGTATTAAGAACCTGACGAAAATGTATATATGTGATATATACACAGCACGCCACATGGCAAGTATATATATAGATATATGTAGGGTGAGAAAATCTCACATTTGCCATGTGGCATGCCACATGTCACTAACATGTGTACATTTCCTTTCATATTTTTACTGCTTTGGATGACAATTAAAGGAAATTAGGATAAAATTAATGATGATGATGATTTTGAATGTACCACCTCCGTACATCCTTTTACAACGTTGGAAAATGTTCGGTTAATTTTGCGAATTAATATCACTAATCAATTCTAATCCTAGATCAGGTTTTACATCAACAAACAACTTAATTAGAGTAAAGATTCAGCAGTGAAGTCTAATTAAATTTCTAATCACTAAGAGGTACGACTTATCTACTACTTTAAGATCATAACAAGTAATTATAACGCATCTTTGTGACAAGATATCATAGTTAGTGGAGTCTATTTTGATTGTCAATTTAATACTTTGGTAAAGGTATCGTTTATGGGTCGGACCAAGTTAGTTCAGGTCTAAATAGTAAAAATATTTATTTGTTTAGATTTAGTTCGATCTCAGTTTGTCAAACTTGAAAGTTCGTTTTAGTGTTTAAAATATATTAAAATATTAAAAAAATAATTTTATATTTATATTTTATAATTAAATTTACATAAAAGATATTTTTATTGATTAATAGTAAGTCGAGCTGCGCCGGATTGATTCGAATAAAGAAATCTTATCCCATGTCCGTATGAATAGTCCGATCCATGAATAGTTAATACACAAAATTTTAAAATTTATATATATTAAACATATAAAATTATCTCATCAACTATCAATAATTTTTTTAAAAATTTATCATTTGGATGGCACATATATTAAAAATAATTAAATAATTAATATAAAAAAATATTTATCATTTGGATGACATATATATATATATATATATATTCGCTACTCCATGATATATAACTTTGTGATTCGTTCTGAAAGAAAAAAAACCCTTGAGTTCTGACTTAACATTGTGGTCCATGACCTATATATATAGATTCAAAATCTAGGCATTCCCTCCCCCCACCCCAAACATATTCCCTTGATTATTGAAAGAATTTATCATAGACCACACTGTTATCATATACATAAAAATTGTACTAATTCTATTATTGATCATGTAGTTTTCACAGCATAACCTAACAGACACAGCCATGCTTATCTACCATGAAGAAAATTCTATTTTCAAGTCTTGTTTCTTCCAATTTAATTAACTATACTTAAAAAAGCAAAAAACCTAATTAAAACACAATTATTACTTTCTCAAACCCTGGTCTTTGCTATCTTTTTCTCTTTTCCTAAACCCAACAAAATTAAAGTGCTCCAGCTAGCTATTTAATTCTTTCAAATAACAAAAAAGAAGAAAAAAAATTCCAGTTTTTTCTTTTCTTTTAGTAGTTTCGCTCCATACCATTCAATAAGAGCCGGAAGAGACATGAGGCTCCACTAGGCACTATAGGTTGGCTGGTTCAATCTTGTTAATTTCTTTTGTGCATGGATAACTCATTGGTTGCCTTTTAAATCTGGATTATCTTTCAAGGGGACACTCCCTCCAAAGGGCAATGTTTTCTTGTGCTTCCTTTCATGAATTCAGGAGACGAGACAATAATAATTTTTATTGAAAGATCTAGTAGTCACAAGAAAGAATTTTAGCTTGACTCAGACCAAGTTCGGTTTAAATCTCATATTAACAATCATTTTGTCTATCTAGGTTCGGCACAAAATAAGTCAGTAAAAAATTTTGCTTAGACTCGATTCGTCATGTAAAACTATTACTTAAGCTCGCATAAACCTATCTAAATTTATATATAGATCCGATCCTTATGTAAAAAAGATTGATCCTTCAAAAATCTATATTAATAATAATAAAATAGACGAGCTTGGACAAAAAATGTCATGTTTAAGGCCCAACCATTTTTTAAATGGATCTCATTTTTTGTCTAAATTTATTTTTGGATCCAATATTTTTATTTAAACCCTTCCAAACATCAGGTAAACATTCAAATTTGGACCAATAGCTTGATCTTAGACAAGTTTATTTCGAACCTTGTTCCTTGATGTTAGAATTTGATTTTTAGAATTTTTTCAAAACATCTGGTTTTTATTCACTTTTTTGTCGAAATATATAATTTGATCCAAATTCGAAAATGTCTATAAAAATAACGTATGATTTGTGAAAATAAGTAGTATACAACTTTAGAAGGTAACACATTGGGATTTTTCAATCTCTTTTTAGCATAATTTCTCTTTCTTGTTAGTTTCTAATCTAAACTGATGAACATTAAAAGTATTACGTAGTGGAACTTTAGAAGGTTATAACTGTCATATTCCACTTTATGAATGTACTTAATGTTTGTATAAAAAAAATTAAGTACAAGATATCAAACAATTTCATCATTAGTCAATTAAGACAAAAATGCTTAGCAAAAAAAAAAAAATAAAAAATAATGACCTGAAATTCATGGTACGATCTAATTTCTTTCGTTTATTTTATTACAATTTCATTATTACTCAATTAAAAATGAAAATGTACCATAAAAAACATTAATAACGAAGTTAATTGGTATCTTAATTTTAATAAGCAAATCTCAAATATAAAAAAAAAATATTAATAACAAAAAACAACATTTTGTATATTGTATATAATATCGTTAATTTTGGGTGTCAATGCTTAATTTGTACCTACTGTGTCTCACTGGGTGGCTGTTCTTTGCATGTTCTTTAAACCTGTTGTACTCCCCTATTGGTTCTAATAAATTGTGGCTTAGAAAGAAAAAAAAAAAAATTGCTTCGAGCCCAATATCCTTCTTGGGTTCAAAAGAAGTTGCAAATTAAAGTGAAAATATAGATTCATTGCAACTTATGTAAATTACTACTTGTACACTCACAAATAGTATAAGGGTCGAGTTATCCGTTCGATCTAAGAGACCTGATTCAATTGGATCGAATTTAGATAAAAAAATCTCAATTCGATCCGATCCGATCTGACTCGAATCATTATTCATTCAATAAAAAATTATTTTTTATTTAATTAATTATAAAATATATTATTGAATGTGACTGCCAGATGGTTGTTGCTTGGGTTAAGAATCCGAGTAGAGCCCCATGGCGGATTTCGCGAAGTATAAGGGCTATAGAGTTTGTACGAACTGCGGTTCAGAACTGGGAAATTGTTCATATTTTGAGGGAGGCTAATGGTGAGGCTGATAAGCTAGCCAAATCTGGTGTAAATATGGTGTCAGATTTGTTGTTTTATAGTCCTTAGTTTTGTCTGCAACATGCTGTTTTCTGGTTTGTAAAAAGGACATCTTCTTAATTGCAATAAATCATGCTTTTCAAAAAAATATATATATATATATATTAACATAAAAATTAATTATTTTAATATTTTTAAATAATAAAATGAACTTATGGACCAAGTTTTGAACTTAAGTAAAAAAAAAAAAAATTCAAATCGCGATCCGACCCGAACCATGAACAAATATACTCACAAAATATAGTCCAATTGATAAAGAGTTTCGTTGTCTTGTCAACCAAGATTAGATCTTTGTAATGAGATTAGGGTATGCGCCTGTTTAAGTTTGTTCGACAAGTTCTGAAGATATATATATATATACTCTATAAAAAAAATAAAATTACAACTTAAAAAAAAATGTAAATTACTATTCAAGGATTGGAGAATAATGAGGATGGATAAGTAACTGATAAGATAATTAAAAAACAATAATCGAAAAAAATTCCTTTCATTATTAATTCTCGTTTTCCTCTAACTTTAGACAATGGTTAGTAATTATCTTCTCCTTGGAAGCTTCTATCAGTTTGATTTTCTTCAAATTATGCACAACAATAAGTTACACAGTGATGAGTTATATATATATAGTGAAATCCAGACGCCATTACTTTGCTGCTGCCTCAAGTGCGTGGTTCAAACTACAAAGCAAACCATAAATATATGTCAAATTTAAGTAAGTTGAAGTCACTTTCTCTTTTACACAACAAAACCCCAAGCATCCAACATGAAATTTATACTATATCTTTAATTAATTTACTGCGCCAATAGTACTCCAAGTACTATAGTAGCAAAGAAAGAGTCATGCACGATCTGATCTAACCCCTATTTACAATGAACACATTTTATCTTCTTTTAATACCTCTCCAATGTCTTTTTATCATGTGCCTAAAGTTATTTTTTTTATTTATAAACAGTTAAATATTAATATTTTAACTTTAAACATATGTCAGAAAGACATTAAAAGGACACCAAAAATATCAAAAAGGACATAAGATATTTTATTCATTTATAATAAAAAAGTAAAATTTCTCTTTCTATTTACAGCAAACACAACTTGCCTCATGGCCATGGGGCAGTCATTGCTTTAATACGGTCTATGACTCCACCTTGTCATACATAATCAAAGACCCTCCACATGATACAGGTGATATAGTTACGATTTTGGCTTCATGATTAAAGTATTACTCATTTTAGAGAAACTAAAATTTTAAGTTCCAACAAATTAAACTGATCTTATAATTATAAAGTTCCTGTCATTAAATTATATATATATATATATACTTTTTTGTAATATAATCAAAAGCATTTTCAAGTTTCGTTTCAACTTAATTACATTTTAAAGAAGAACTCTCTCACATCAACTCAGCATATTCAAAATTTTACTTTCAAAATGTTCGTACAAAAATTAAATTCTAATTAACACGTAAAAGATCTCCTTTCTTTATAAACTGAAAACTAATCCCATCATATGTAAAGTTTCTCCAATTGATCTTTAAATCGATTTCTTTGGTTTGGAACTTAACCAAAACTATTTCATAGCCTTTTATATACTAGTTCTCATTAATTGATTATTCAATCAATTAATTCTTTATTCCTTTCACTTATTTTGAAAATATTTCCAAAAAAAAAAAATTACATATTGGGATTCAGGAATATTACTAGTTAATTATTCACAAATACAAGGTGAATTATATAAGTATAGGTAATATATTAGATATAGATAAGTGAATAAATGTATAGAGTTGAAGAAAATGAAGAAGGAATGAGATAAAAATTTCGCCCCCCTCGTCCGCTGAGGTTGTAGCAGGTCCGGTTCAGGGTCAGGTTCGCACTCATTTCATCATAATAGCGACAAGCATAATCTGGACAGGGTTGGTAATACTTCCAAACTTTCCTCTCTTTTTTTTTTTTCTCTTCAAACCCTAACTTCTTTACCTGACCAATAGCAAGTAATTGAACCGCCTTTTCGTTTCTAACTAAACCCGGTTTCCCATAAGAAACCAACCTTTATTTTCCCTTCTAGGTCCCAGCATTTGCTGCCCATATTATTTTCTTCACCATATTGGCTTGGCTTCTCTATCTTTTAGATTACCTCTTTGGATCCTATCTCTCTCTTTCTTTTTGCCTTTCTGATTCTCTCTCCGAATAAATTTTTCTATATATAAAGAACATTTGGTTTACTGTTGTGATATATAGGCATAGCCCGGTTTTAAAGCAAGGAGTTGTGGGAATAAAAGCTTTTTTTTTTTTTTGGCTTCCAATTGTTGCTTTCTTCTTGTGGTTTTTGCTACTTGTTGCAGAGAAGAAATTGGTTCTCTTTTCTTTACCTTTTTTTTTCTTGGTTTTCTTTGTTGCTTTCTTCTTGGGGTTGAGGAGAGCTTGCTCCAAGCTTTGATTTAATTTTTACTTGAAAGATATGTCGAACTGCATCGATGTTGCGCCTGAGCAACTGTGCTACATCCCTTGCAACTTTTGCAACATAGTTCTTGCGGTATCTGATCTGATATATCTCTTCTTTTTAATGAGGATCTGCCTTATATATATATATATATATATATATATATATATTCACAGTTCTTGTCAACAAGCCCACTAACTTATTATTTATTTATGCATGCTTTGGTTTTGGTTTTGGTTTGGTATTTTCGTTCTTCTTGTATGTCTTACAAAGAAAGAACAATTTTAGATCCTGATAAAACCTGTCTTTGCTTCTTTGGTCAGAGCTCTCGTGTTCTTTTTTACTGAAATCTATTGTTTTTCTTTTCTGGAGTTTCTTGTTTTCCTTACCAGTCAGGTCTCCATCGTTAGACTCTTCTTTTTCTTCTTCTTTTGCAGTCAAAGAAAGTCATAATGCAAAGACCAGAAAAAGAGAGAGAAAGAAAGAGAGAAGGAGAGGGAAGGGCTTAGCTAGAAATTACTTATCTTTTTTTTTTTTTTTTTTTGTAAATAAAAGAGTAAATCTTTTAACGTCCAAACTCCAAAGTCCAAACACAGGCAATTTGTTGATAATCTCTGATGAAGACAATTCCTCAACTCCCTTGGTTCACTACTGTTGTTACATACCTTTCCCTTGCTAAAAATACTTCCATAACCTGCTTCTCTGCTAACTCAGTTTCTTTACCTAATTATGGGGAAAACAAAAATGAAGATCTCATTTCCCAGAAAGCACCCAACTCAAACACATTAAGAAACCCACCTTGCACGCATAATTTTAGTATTAACATCTTCTTTCAATCAGAGGAAAACCAAGAAATTAAAAAAAAAAAAAAAAAACATCTCTCTTCTTCTTCTCTCCATGAATACACAAAGCATATGCTTCTTCATTGACCAATATTCTAATGACCTAATCACCTTCTTCTCTGTTTCTTGCCCTTTTTTTTCCTTTCTTCTTTAAGCTGATTCAGTTGTTGATGTAGGAAGAAAATAGAAGATATAGCTGATCAATATCATGAAGAGAACCCCATTTTTTAGAATCTTAGCTGATCTGGGATTTTCTTTCATTTGTTTTTACAACTTACAACTGAACTTTTCTTAATTATAGTTGCTAATTATTGGGTTAATGCGCAGGTGAGCGTTCCATGCAGCAGCCTGTTTGATATTGTGACCGTCCGATGCGGGCACTGCACCAATCTATGGTCCGTGAACATGGCAGCTGCATTTCAGTCACTATCATGGCAAGATGTTCAGGTGATATGATCCTGGTCGAAAATAAAATTTATTATATGTCTATTTCAGGTTCTTCAAAGCTTTTGAAACCTAGGGCTTCTCGGGGTTGTAAACATTTTTTCTTTTAAAAGAGAAATAAAAGATTTTCAACACCTCGATAGAGAATTTCTAAACATTTTTTCTTTATGTAAAATAGTTGCAGTCACTGGAAACCCTAGCAGCCGCCATGATCAAAACCTATTTTATTTGCTTTTCTATAGGGCTGGATTTTGCGGCCGTGAGTAGGGGGCCTATAAACATAAATTATGTATATTTTTATCCTGACCCATCAAAAGCTTAGCCATTTTTTAAAGATTTTTTTTTTTCTCAAACACTTTCCTGAGCCTTTTTTTTTTCTTTCTAAGGTCTGCTTTTGGTAGTTTGATTTGATTGACATGTAAGTTAGGGTTCTTAGGTTTAATGATTTCTTTTCGAGAACTTTGTCTTCAACTGTGGAAACAAAGAAAGGAAACTGAGAGGGCAAGGGTTTGTAACTTTGTAAGGTAGAACGCTTATGCATTTATTTCACATATTTATTTTATTTTTTTAATTTTAGAAATAAATAAAAAATAAAAAAAATTTATTTACTATAACATAATTTTAAAATTTTATATATTATATAAATATGTAAAATAATGTATTAAATAAGTGTATATAACTTCTTCTTTTTTCTTACATCTCACATGTATTTCTTCTATTTTTTTTTTTTTCATTAATTTTTTTACCTAAAACTAGCTAGTTATACATACAAAAATATTCTAAAGGGGAAAGTAGATACCCCATGTTAGCATAAAATAAAAGGACCCATGAACGAAAACATGACTTTTCTTTCTTGATTGATGGAGAATTTCACTCAGAGAAAAGATTGTAATCAAAACTAGTCTTTTGATGTTGATCTGATATGACAAAAAAAAAATTCTCAATTTTTTTACAGGCAGCCAATTCTGCAACACATGATTACAGGACCGATTTGGGTTCCTCTTCCAAATGCAGCAAGTTCCCAATGCGAGCTCCTGCTAACAATGTCACCGAGGAAAGGGTCGTGAATCGACGTAAGTTAATCACATCAGTTAGATAGAATACGAGCTTTTTTTACATAATTTCTCATTACTACTTTCTCTCTCTCTTTCCCTTTTCCCTTTCCTAAAAAATTATTTCAAATTCTTCATGGATTTTTCTTTTTTTAAGTTCGTATATAAATTCATTAGTAAGGTATTGTTATTTTCATTTTCAGCTCCCGGGAAGAGGCAGCGAGTACCTTCTGCATACAATCAGTTCATAAAGTACGAAAACCGTAAAGAATTCAACATTCCACATATCATTAATTTGTATATAAAATTGCTGCTTTACAATATGTATCTAATTGTCAATTAATGTAGAGAGGAGATCCAAAGGATCAAGGCCAACAATCCTGATATCAGCCACAGGGAAGCATTCAGCACTGCTGCTAAGAATGTAAGTTCACAAGGCTGCAAAAAAACTTGATCAGAAGACAGACATTTTTAAGATTTCATATCAAATCTTTTTGGTTATTGACCACCTCTTTTTTATTCCTTTAGTGGGCACACTTCCCTCATATCCATTTTGGGCTGATGCTGGAAACCAACAATCAAACTAAAGCTGGATGATGTAAGTAGTTAATTGAGTTCCTGATTTCTCTTTATATAGGGAGAGTTTCAAAACAAAATCTAACTTTGATTATTTATCTTGCTTCAGGTAGGGTAGAAATGAATTCTTCTATATAGTTAAAACAGTTGCTATGAACCCGGAATATAGCTTTGTTGGTTTATGCAACCAACTTTAAGAAGTGACATCAAGCATATCTGATGTTTGAATCCTAACATTTGTAACCCCTCCTCTATCCCTAAGCTACGGCTTCTTTTGTAAAAACAAAACAGCTACTATACTATGAATATTGAAATAATACTTCAGAAATGATCCTTGAACACCTTTAGGATATACAAATTGATGGGAATTTGAGAAAGTTTAGCATATAACCATAAAATTTTTGTCAGTGAAGTCAAGAATATGTCAAGATGTTTTGTTAGGGTAATTGCATGTGACCTTACTGTCAAGCTTCTCTTGTATTTGATTTGAATAAAACCCTTTTCTTATTTTGTTTTATAAATGGGATTAATATTAATTTGAGATTAGCAATGGTGAACTCTGATTAACTTATTTAATTTTTTTTTAAAAGCCTGCTTAATTAATGATATTAATTTTATTGGGTTGAACTTCATGATTTTAAACAGGCCTCTGAGAAGCATCTCATGTCAAGGACTGCACTGCTGAACAAGTGATTACGTTTAAGATTCAACAAGTACCCTTAATTAATTCCCAGTGAAAGGCTATGGTTTGAACTTTGAAGTGAAGAAAAGTCTTGATCCAATGTGTTTTTTCCAAGGACATGAATTTATATCCTTAGTTTTATTTTAGAATATGTTATTTCCTTTGTTGTCTTCATCATATTATCCACTTTTCAAGTGAACATATTTATACATAACCACTAAAAATAAATTCCACTGTGCTGTTAATTTATTAGCTTCTAAAGTTAATTAATATTACAATATATATCTCTTTGTGAAAATCAGAATCTTTAGTAATTAGAGTTTTTCTTTTAAATAGTAATTTGAGTACTTTGTTTTTTTTTTTTCATAAGTTGAACTTCTCCTGTTGCAGTAATTAAGATTTTGCAAAAAGATTTGTCGAGAGTGGTAAAGCTTAGAAATTGTATTGTGTAAGCGAGCTTTTGCTCTTAATACTGCAGACATACTAATTTCCAGCTTCATTAATCAAGCATATATATAGCTAATTTTAATTTAATTAATATAGTAATGTTTCTTAATGCATGACTGTCTATATCCATGTATAATTTATGTGCCAGTTATATATTTAGATATAAATCTACTCAGTTCTCATCAAAATTGAATAAAAACTAAAAATTCGCCTATATTCTATTTACAAACTCTTTCATCTATCATAATTAGGAGAAATTAATTAATTTTAAACAAGATATTCGTTAGAAGATACATATTATATACTACATTTGTACGCTAGTTTGGAAAACAGTATTTCGTATAATTTAATTCAAATTAATTCGAAAATTTTCACAAGCATTTCAAAAAATTCAGGATAAAAATGAAATTAAAAAAGTGTTTATATTTTTTTCTTTGTCTCCCTTTATTCTTTCTTGAATTTTAATACCCTTCTCGCTCATATCATATGCCATTTTTTAACAGTATCAGCTTTTAAAGTATCAGTTTTTAAACCTTAGGGAACAAATTTATTTGTACTCTAACCAAAGAGTATAATTTTATAATTTACCAAAAAAAAATTATAGTGACATAATAGCTTTGCTTATTGAGATTAATGCTTTGTAATGAAAGAAATTTGAAATTTTAATTGATCTCAGTAAAAATTGTTTCACATAAAAGCATAATTCATGCAATTTATTATTTACAAACATTAAAATTTAAATATTTAATTTTTTTACTTTTTATCCAAAATTTCGTTTTTCTTTTTTTTTTTGAAAGAAATTAAAAACATAAAACAAATTAGTCTAATTAATTATCATTGTATTTTCCCCTATTGTGGAAAGGGAAAAGAGGGGGCTGTCATGTACATAAAATTTTGCAAACTTGCAACCAAAAATACTTAGCTAGCTAGATTTCCATGCTGAGAATAATATACCATAAGAAACTATATATGCACAAATTGGACAATTGAGTAGCAATGCAGCCATATCTGTTGTTGTTTCATGATCTTTAGTGGCAAGCAATATTTTCTGAAAAAAATTATACTAATAAGTCTAACAATTTCATATTTTTCTATAAATTTTTCTTCAAACACTGTAGATTTCTTACCCTAAGCCAAACCTTCATATTTTTAGTCATGCATTGTATTTTTGGAATTCCTATGCTATGCTTGGAAATATAAACTTGAGAGAGTGAAATTGGATTTCATTTTCTATATAAATTATAAGAATGAAATACTCACTATGCACAAATTAGTAAAATTTAATATGATTATATATTTGAAAAGCCTAAAAAGATAAATTTTAAATTTACAAATATCTATATGTATTTTAAATTCACGACTAGATAAACATCCAGCAAATCCATCCATAAATTTAAAAAATAATCATAAAAATTATATTTACGTGTGTTTTATTACATAATTTATACTAATTCCGGTAATAAATAGTAATTGTCTTGCCTTAAGCAAAAATGTTGAGCATTGGTTGTAGTTCTTATAATACAATTTTGCCTTCCTCCCAACAAACTTTGGAAAATTTTGGGATATACGCAAGCAAACCATTTCTTAAAAAAAGCCTAGCATCTGTCTCTATGAAGATAAATTAGAAAAAATATCCAATGTATAACCAGCTCTTCCTGGTAAAAAAAAAAAAAAAAGAACATCAAGGAATGGGAGGGAAAGGTAAGTTGCATGAAGTATCACTGGCAAAGTACTTGCTGCTTAATTCCTTGAAGCTGTCACATAGAAACATGATTATTTTATAGAAACCAGGCCAGTCCCCATATTTGCTTTGAATTATTGAAAGAGTGAATTGAAAAAGCTACTTCTCCTTTGGGTTTTTATTTTTTATTTTGATTTCAAAAGTAAAATATCTAAGAAAAGTCTTTGTCTGTCCAAGCAATAACCTCTGTGAAAAGTAGTATTTGGACCACCATTTTGCTCCTTTGCCATTTCATGATCTCAACATACAGAGAATCTCCAATAAAAAGCACTAAAGTTACAAATATATTTTCAGCCTGCCTCTGATATTTGCATTCAACTGTTTGACTGTAATTTGTTTTACGTGTAATTATTCTCAAACTACTTTTATATTAGAATCATTACATTTTTTTTTTCGTGAACAATATCATTAGATTCATGAAATGGGAGACGCATTATATATTGCAGAGAGCCAGAGATAGCAATTAGGGCATCTCTCAAAACAGCAGGGTGAAGTGGAAATGTGGTCTCCCCACTCCCACTGCTCTATTCTCAAGAAGAAAGTTAAAATCAACAACTATATATATATATATATATATATATATATATAAATATAAACACCCATCTTTTCTTTTTGATTGCATAAGAAACCTTAACGAATCCAATTTGTTTGATTAGTAAAAAGAAAAAAGAAACTCTAGACATGACATACACCACAAATGGTAGGCTTATGAATCTTTTATTGATATCCATCAGTAGGACAGGCTAGTTTAAAGAAACCAAACTATATATTTAGTTGGGGTGGAGCATATATAGTTTGGTTTCTTTTAGACTTTTACTATTTCTGTCTAAGTTTAAGGGAAAGAGAAGAACAAAAATGGAGTAAAATAGTTCAAAAGAGAAGAAACTATGACTATTGAGTAGTAATAATATGAAATTGAACTAGCTTTTAACTACTGGTGTGTTCCTTCTGCCAAAATAAACTAGCTAGCTAGAGAGAAAGAAGTGCATGAAATATAAATTCGGGTAATAATGATTGAATGCCCTCGGGATCAGCAATTGGATTGTGGTAAGATTTCAAGCTGGCAAGTGGATTTTCTTGCTACTTACACTAGTTATTTTGCCCAAAAAAAAAAAAAAAAAAAAAGAAAGAAAGAACAGTAGTAGATAACAGCATAAAAGGGGGAAATGGTTGGTGGTGGTGATAGTGGGGAGTAAAGAAGTAGAAAAAGGCAAGAGTTGGCAGCAGTTCTGACATAAGAATCTGAAATGTCAAATTCAATGTCTGGTGAAGGCATTCATTTTCCTTCATTGCCATTACACCTCTCAAAGCCTGACTTGCTTGTTCTATCTTCCCCCACACAAAACAAACAGAGCACATCCCCCGCACCCAACTCGCTCTCTCCTTGGACCTGGACTCTTGATTTTGGAGTTTTGACCTTTTGGGGACTCTGCCCTTTTCTCTCTCTCAACACGAATATTAGTGTCTTTTCAAGGTTGTTCCTAGGCCTTTCTCTTGCAATTTACATCTTCTTTGAAGGTGGGGTCCCAACAACAGGGATAAGTTCTTTGTTGTTAAAAATAGGAGCAACACCCAACATTTGATTCCTATGGCATCCTGTTCGATCGGTAATCTTTTCGCTTTTGGGTTTTCGACATAAATTCTGCAATGTGTGAACAGGTATTGTGCCACGTCCAGCTCCAATATCCAGGCTGATCTTCTATCCTTTCTTTCTTTCTTTCTTTCTTATCTAGAGAGCAGACAAGAAGATCCAAAAGCCAAAAATTTGAACAAAGCAATCCTTTATCCAAAAAGAGAGAAAATCGCATATTCACAAAGAACCAATTGTAAATTTTGTTGCAAAGCTTTGGGCTTTAACAGGATGGTTCTCTGTGATTTAACTGGTCTCGGGATGATTCCGTTTAGTTTCTTTCAAATTCCCCTAAAATGGAGGATTATCAACCTGATAGTTTCAAGACTGCCTCAACCTCATGAAGAAACCAATGACAATACAGTTTGCTCTTTGCTGTAACCAAGAAACAAGGAGTGCTAAGTGCAACAATTAAGTGAATCTAGGTTTCAGCTTTAGACAATTCTTTCTCCTATAGTATGGCAACCATGTATAACCACTTGAGATGAGATTCTCACCGATCAAATTCGCACTCCAGCTCACTAAAATCTGGAGGAGAAAATAAAAATATCATTCCTGCGTCAGTAGCATATGGTATTTTTTTCCTATTGAACTGAAAGATATTCTTGATGACCTATCAGATCCGAAGCTGAAGGTAATATCCGAAGTATCAACATGGTTAGGGGCACTGCTTGTCGAAGGGAAAGAAAAAACAAGGGCAGGGAACGATCTGTTTGAGCCAAAGCTATATGAAGGTCCTGTATGTTCCTCTTTGGGCTGATGCAGACTGCTACCTGATAGTGATGGCATGATGGAAGGTGTTGGAGGCTCAGAAGACATACCAGAAGATGCAGAAACAGGGAAAGTGAAACCAGTGCTATTATCCGAAGTAAACATCCACCTTTGCTCCGGCTTGCTGACAGAAATAGAAGCCAAAACTGGTTTATTTCCCAAAGAGTAAGATGAAGGCTTTTGTAGACCCTTAGACATAGCAGCATCAGTGGCCTTTGAGAGATCCTGTCCAATAAATTGATTAGTATGGCATTCTTTGATGTACACTTATGAATTCTTAATGGGAAAATAACAAAATAAATTGCATATATAACAAAAGTTTAAGTACTTGATAGACTTAGGCAAGTTGACAAATGAGACACAGAGTAAGTGATTAATAATGCTCCTGTATCATATCATGCTCACCAGATTCATGACCCCAACCAAATTTCAAAGTTGCATTATAAAAGGGAGGTAAAATAATATTATATCTTATCACCAATGTACGTAGTATGAGAGAAGAAAAAATAGATAGAAAAAGTTAATGTCTCTTTCACTTTCCAAGTTGGGACAACAAATGGATAGAAATTGGATGTTGATATATTTACCATAGTGCACTTGTCATAAAGTATTAGGGGAAAACAGGTTAAATTTCCTAAAAGATACTGACAGCCTGTAATTTAAATGCTTCTAGTTATAGCTTATACTTACTAGGAAAGTACTTAGCAAAATAATTAGCATTAAGGCATGAGAATATTACACTACTAGATAATGCATAAGACCTAATGAGAACAGGCATGGTCACAAAACGATAAAATAAGGATGAACAAAATACCTTCTGTACATTCTTGATTTGAGAATCCTGAGTTTTTCCAAAATCTAGTGAAGACCATGCATTATTGCCAAACATTGTAACCGTGCTATCAACTTTTAAATTTGAAGCAGAAGTTGTTCTGTTCACATTCTTAGACTCAATGGTACTCTCTGGAGAAGCCACAGAAAATGAGTTCCCTCTATCTTCATTCCACTGAGCAGGACTTTTATTGTTGATTTGATCCTTGCTTTTAGAAGAATCAAGTCCTAAATATGGCAAACTGTTGTTCCCCTTTGAAACTGCAGCATTAGCATCCGAAGATTGAGATCTTTTCCTTGAAGTTGCTATCTTTAACTCATCGGACTTCTCCTTAGGAGTGGCTAGATTTCGCTCAAGGTGCTCCAATATTGTCCTAGCCATCTGAATGGAATGCGGCCGAACAGGCGGGATACCGATTTCAGAGCTTCTATTACTATCTACTGACTGAAAAACTGAAGAGTTACTGGTTTCTCCTTGTTCCAAATTCTTCTTGATAGAAGGAAATAGACCTTTGGAAACAATGGAATTTCCCACTGGAAAAGGACCATTTAACGATGAATGAGAATAAACAGATCCTCTGGATGGAGTTTCTCCAGTGTCCTTAGGTCGAACCCTGCGAATAGGTCCCACAGATCCATGGCCATCATCCACTATGTTGCTCCTCAACTTCAAATATGTGTTCAAACAACAAGCATAGGAATCAAATCAAATAGATGTAACGATAAGAGTTCAAGTCATCAAAAAGCAAGTTTCAAATAGGCAATAGCGTTACCATGATGAATATTCCCTTATTCAGCTTTCGTTAATGTCCAGCTTTGGGGGAAAAAATACACAAATTAGACTCTGTCCAACCAAGATGCACATTTTTTCCCCTAAGGCTTTGCTTGGTAGGAAGGATAGAAAGGGGCGAGGATAGAAAAATTCTTAACCTAATGGTTAGGTTTCACAACCACTTTCCTACTTTAGAGCTTAACAATTGGATTAACCACTTTTCTATTCTTACCCCTCTCTATCGTTCCTAGTTCCTACCAAGCAAAGCCTAAATGTTCATAGAATACAATTTTAGATAAATAATTATGGCATAAAACTTTTAAAAAAATGACATAACACAGAGAAACTATATCAGAAAACATAAAACATGCTTATCCATGCATCGGAAGTAACCAGGAATCCATATTGAAGAAGCATGATAGAAACAAAAATAGAGAGGATATAATTCAAGCTTGAACTACTAGTTATTACCATTCTATTAGAGGGTCAAGGTTCAAGGTTCAATTTCCCCTTTTCATTACCCAAATGTAGCCATTTTTTTTTTTTTCTTTTTAAGAAAGAGGAAGTTGATTCCAAAATCTTATAAAAGTCCCAACTTTCAACTCCCAATTTAGTAGTTTCATTTGTCCTGGTGCTTTGCCTAAAGATCACATTCAGAGAGAAGCTCAAACCAGCATTAGGACTAACAGTAAAGCTACTTCTTTTTCTTTGGTACAAAGAGAGTAAAGGTATTTGTACAAATTTAGTTTAATAACCCAAAGCAAGAACGTGCTTATTAGAAAAGGGCCATTCCAAAATAGAATTGGAATCCTAGTTTATGCATTTCCACATAAGCTAACCGCTAAGTTATAACAATCTTGTTATGTTCCCAAATCCTTGTTCAGAGGACAAGAACTATAAGCTTAAGCTCGAGTATCTTCCCCCCCAGAAAACTTCTTTATCCGGGCATCATATGAACCATATGAAAAACAAGAAACTTTTTTTTCTTTTAAAAGAGAAAGACAACAAAAGTCTGCAAGTAAAGTTTTCAACACAACATTTCATTATAAAATGTACTAAAGCCCGAGCCACAAAATCTTCATCCTTATAGGATAACTAGCATACGTCATCTGATTCGCTTCAACCATCTCCTTTCGTTTTAGCCTAAAGCTAAGCAAGATACCATTCTTAGAAGCACTTCAAGAACATTGCTTGATATGTGACGCGTTAACTAAGGTAATTATGAGCCTAAAATTACCAACCAGTGGTCAATGTCACTAATGGACAATGAAATTGGCATGACATCACCATGAGACATGCATACCAAGAAAAACTGCATGTCTATATGCATGCATGGACGCCTAAATATAGCACTATACTGGAAGTATAATCATGAAAAATTACCTGCCTATATATAGGAGTTTGTGATTGCTGCAACGGAGAGAATGAACCATTCAGGAAACCATTACCCTCGTCTCGTACATGAGCTAACTAATTACACGCAAGGAAGAAGAAAAAAACCATCTCTCACGCAATCGATCAAATCTAAATCATAATAGAATAGATACAAAATTTTAAAATTCCACACCTTCAATTTAGATTTTGAATAAATAGTTCTGGAGTAAGGGGTTCTTGGAATATTATGAAGCCCAAATCTGCCTCTTTGACTGTGTGGAGTTAGATAACCACGCTGATCCTGTACCATGGAACCTGGCCAACATGTGGATGGCTTTGGTGAAGCCAACAGAACAAATGGTTCTGATGCAAAATCGTCACTGAGCATTTTTGGTCTTTCATCTTTTGATATAATACTCCTAGTACCTAGGTTTACTTCTGGTGTCCGGCTTGCCATGTATGCTTTTGCAATTTCAATTGGTGAACATCTGGTTTCATTTAGGAGCTGCAATGTTGCATAGAATTTAAAATTCTAAATAAATAGAAAGAAAAGATACGAGGGAGACAAGCACATCAAATTTCAATGTATCTAAAAATACATGATATATGTTGGGCATGCCAAAAGATGCAACTCTGTGCATGCACTAACGTGTGTATTAGAGAGACAGACAGACAGAGACAGAGAGTCGAGATAAAAAATGATAATAATAATAATAATAAACTTCTATGCATGGGAGGATAAGAGACTTCCCTTTTATGTTGGCAGCTCCCACAAGGCTCATCCAAACCAACCTTCCTCTTCCCAACCAGCCCAACAGTTGTAGTAACTCATCTTAAATTACTGTCAAGAGCCCAATCCTTATTTATATCTCCTTTCAATATGTCAAAAGGTTTCAGAAAAACATTTGATAGACTATTTATCTATCACAAGCCTATTCAATAGTTTGCAACATAATATCTTTGATCGAATCATAAATTGACAAGAGTATCATAACTACTTCTAATTAAAGGGTACGCTCCATTTGCGCCTTTTACTTCTTGAGTGAGTACGATTATTAGAAATCCATCAAATAAGCACCTATGCATCTAACCTCTTAAAGTTAATGAACAAAATTATGAGAATTTTACAGCTCCTATTCTCTCTTTTCAATTTGTATCCAGGAATCCTAGCCCAAAGTGTGAAGTATTCGAGCTTTGGCAACATGGCTAGATCTTTTATCTTCTTCTTTCTTTCAAGCATTGGTTCAGAGTCACAACCAGCCCTAAATAGTTCTATTAAAACCATAGAATGGCCGCCTATCAAACCCTAACTGAACCCACACAAAGCAACCTTCAAGTCTAACCGCTGTTCAGGTTACTGTTCACAACCCAAATCAGCAGGGACATTTATTGCCTTTTTGTTTGCTTTTGCTCTCAAAATTGAGTCTTTTCCTTTCTAAACCAACCAGAACACTATTAATTATACTCTCCCCTCCAATTAAACCCTAAAATTACAAGTTCTTGCCCACCAAACAAATAAATTACCTTAATTTGATGCAACCACCTTTCTTGTCCTACATCAATTTCGTTAAAGATAAAATTGCATTACTTAAAGAGAGATATAATATGATAGTATGAGTTTAAATTTTTTTAATTTAAAAATATAATCTAAGGGTTTCTACAAGCTATGTTACTTTGGCTTGGGGTGAGTGTTGGATACAATACAAGTATGTCTTTGACATGGGCACATTTAATTTTTTAAAAAAGTTTTTCCATACATTTAAAGGGTAGGACCACCAACCATGTCCATGGGATGCATTGCAAACGGATACTTCAAGGAAAATAAAGAGTTGGGGCAACATAATCAAATTTATAATTCCCTACAAATGGAATACTTTTTTCATATTTTTTGCACAAACATCATACATATGCAGCAACTAAAACAAGACACAACATTCAACCTCAGTATTCCATGCACAAACCATTGTTCCAAAATACAAGTTCATTATAATGATTTTCACTCACAGTTGGCTTAGGAAGTGGGGTTGCCATATCCCATACAGCTTTATTTAAATCATCCTGTTTTTCTTCAGTTGGCCTTCTCAGGTTATGAGCAACTATAGGTCCCTTGGCACCTCTAGCAGACAGGTTTAAATCCTTACTTTCTTGATCAACTTTAGGAACATCAGCAGCCCTTGAATTTATAATCCCTATCAGACGATTGATTTCATCCCTGGATATAGATTATAGATGTTAAAACCCATATTAGATATTTAACTCTTCACACTAAGTAAATGGTCACCCTGAAAGATAGAAACAAACAAGGATATGAATAAGTGCGCAGACAGGGATGAAAGAACATATCCATTAATAACATAAAAAACCAAGCTCATTTATAACGGCTGGGATATGACCATAATTGATGTTCTAAACAACATTTATACCATTAATCTTGGCAGAAACAAGCAAATTTACAATTTATGATCAACAGAGAGAAATGTATAATCAACAACAATAACAAGTCACCTCGAAAATGTTTTCCCCTCCATTAGCTTCTCAATTTCTGAATGCCCGTCATCCTTAACACCTTTTCTGTTTTCAGCAAAGTCAGAACCAGCCTTTGATCCATCATTTGTTCCGCTAGTACCAGTTGTTTTGGAAACTCCAAACTAGAAAAAGAATGCAAATATATTCATTCATGCTAAGTCATTAAGAAAAGCTCAAATTAACAAAATTTCACTTAAATAGAGCAAGTACAATGTAATTTATCAAAATTTAACGAGATAACACAAATACGAGGATTTCGTGAACAAAAACCCTTACAATTGGTGAAGAAGTTTGATCTTCGCCATTAGATGGTTCTTCTATGTCTTCATCCAAGTTAACTGTTTCCAACAGAAAAAGTGACAAAACTTCAACAAATAATCACAGTAATTAAATATTTAATTAACAACTAAACAGAAAAAGAAAATCACTAAAAATTCTCTAACACTTGTCACCTACAAAGTTACTCACTTTCAAGCCCTAAAAAACCCTAATTAATCACCAAGAAGAGAAAAGTTTTAACGAGGAGACGCTGTTTTTATATGAAAAAAAAAACTAACCGTGAGTTTGAGGTTCTGGCGGCGGGAGGGAATTGTTGGTGAGGGGTTTGGAGAAGAGAGAGGGGAAGATTCTAGTGGCGCCGCCAGCTATGAGACGGCAAGCCGGATCAACGAGTTTGGAGAGAAAGCGGCCGCGTAGGGATTGGTTCTGCTGAGGGCGGGCGTAGGGTGTGGCCTGTGGTCGACGCGGCGGTTGTCTCCTTAGTTTGCCGCCGGCGCCGCGCTCTCTTGTTTGGGGATCTTCCATCGAGTAGGAGAGCGTCGTTTCTGTAGTTCTTTCCATTTGAGTCTCTCTCTCTCTCTCCCCGTCTTAGCACGCACAAACTCACCGTGTCTGTGCTTACTGCTAATCGCGCTTTTTTGACATTTTTTTTCTTTTCTTTTTGTCCCTTTTTAGCTACATTTGGTTTTTAATTTTTCTAATATTGTGGGACCATTATTTACAACCAATGGGCACATCTGGCATCCCACATGAAGTAATCTTATATAAATGAATTTGGATAAATTTAAAAAATATATCATCAACAAAATAATTATTGTTAAATAATATAATAAATAAAAATTATTTTACAAAAATAAAAAAATAAAAATTATTAGAAAAAATTATAAAAATTAAATTTAATAAAAAAATCTTCTCTTCTCTTTCCTCTTAATTTTTTAATTTATTTTTTAATTAAAAAATAAAAATTTCTAAAAATAAAAATTTTAATTTTAAAAAAATAATTTTTTTATATTTTTATTTACTTTTTAAAATTAAAATATTTTAAAAAATAAAAAAATATTTCTAAAATTAAATTTTTTTATTTTTAAAAGTTAAAAAATATATTTTTTAATTTTTAATTTTTAAATTTTTAAAATTTATTTTTAATTAAAATATTTAAAAAATAATATTTCATGAATGAGAGGAGAAAGAAAAATGAAGTTTTTTTATTAAGGGCAATTTTGTTTTTACAATATCCTTTCTAATAATTTTTAATTTTTTCATTTCTCTTTTTCAAATAATTCTTGACTATTAAATCATTTAACAATTAATTGACTATTTAGAACATGTTTTTTAGATTTACCCAATGAATTTTGTTAAAGAGGGTCTATAAGATACTTTAAATTATTACTATTTTTAGTAATATTTTATATTAAAATATAATAATTAATAGTTAATTTGATAAATTTAGGATTTAGTTAATAGTTAATTTAATAATTTTATATTTTAATTTACTTTAATCAGCCTATCAGCACACACTCAGCAGCCACTGATATATTGATTTTTGTACTGTCAAAATTAAGGAAATCTTTGAGAAGAAATTGTACTAGAAAAGATAATTTGATTCTTTTAGCTCCCCTCTAAATGAATGATGTTCAAATACAATAACGACCAAACATTTGATGTTTGTATTTTCGAACGCTCCGGAACCTTATTGACATGAGATGATTTGTTGAATCGAAAACGTATTCCCTATTTCTCTTAATAGTATTAACATTAAATGTGTTTTCTAATTTCTTTTACCTAAATGTGTTCTCTAACTTTCTATGACCTATTTTCTATTTTCAACATAGTTACTATCATTAAATGTATCCTTTAACTTTTTGATTTATTTCTGTTCTCAACATAGCTGCTATAAAACATGGAGAGGAACCTTTGTTATCAATGGCACAACGTCAATCAGTCATCAAGAGAAAAGTTAGCAATCTAACATCTGAACCTGGTCCATCTCGCATACATAATCATTCAGCACCTATAGTAATAGATACTAAGAAAGAAGTTAGCAATCCAATGACTAAAGCTGGCTTATCTCGCATACATGATCAACCATCTCCTATAGTAATAGAAACCGATGGTGAAGAGGTTGAAATAGATAATCCTCAATTTTATTATAGGAAGATTGGATCAGCAGTGAATCCCCCATTTCTATTGGTAATGAATCATGTCTGACTTACCTTTTCAAAGTATGCTAATACAATTTGTTTTGTTTGTTAACCCACTGTGTTTGCTGATGCAGTATGTCCCAAGAGAGTTCACCCATAGTCACTTGCCTCCCCATCCAACAACATTACTTCTTTCAGTGCCCAACCAGCAAAGAATTTGGGAAATCAAATACATATGCAACAGTCATAACAAAGCTTTTTTAGGTGGTTGGACCAATTTGTTCGAGACAATCACCTCAAGATTAAAGATCATTGTGTCTTTGAAAAAATTGGTGAGAGACAATTTAATGTGCACATCAGTCGAGATCACTCTTAACTAGATGTATGATTCTTTTTTAAGCCCTCTGGCTTTCTGTTGGTATATCACATGCAAGTTAACTTGTCTAATCTGTGTTTGAACTGTATGACCTTTTTTTGCATACAAAGGTTATTGATGAATATTGAAACAGATTTCTGAATGTTTTGGCTAATCTCTTTTTGTAATGCATGACCTTTTGTATGCAAAGGTTATTGATGTACATGAAAACATATTTCTGAATGTTTTGGCACATGTTGGATGTAATTATCTATGAACTATGTTTTTAAGTTTTAACTTTTATTTACTTTATTTGTGATACAACCTTCTCTCTGTCTCTTGTATAGTCATATAGGGCATATATAATATGTTAATTAATTGCCTTCACGCTCGAATATTGGGTGATGTCTTTTATATAGTCATAAGGCATAACTAAAATGAGAGTTGATTACCTTCATGCTCGGTGTCTATGACTTAGGAAGCTGCATTTGACCAGAACAGAACCCAAGATTAACTATATATATTAATATAAACCAGCTATAATGTTTTAAATCCTATATTGAGATCCAACATGTAACATACAAAAAGCTACTACCAAAGGTAACAACTAACATGGTTACACAGTTGTAATAAAAGGATTTCTTCACGCAACTATAAGAGGCAGCCATGATACATTTGATTTACTTCATTGCCTAGAAGTAGGAAAAAATATAAATGAATTAGGATGACATTATTAAATAAGGCATCATCTTAAATGTGAAAAGCTAGTCAAATAATTACCCAGTTTTGGTTTTCTTAGATCCTTGCCCTTTAAATAATTGTCTTCTGACTTTGCTCGAAGATTTGGAAGGTTGAACACTGCAAGCATTTTTGTATATAAACCTCTAATGTTTGATGAGTATAATGAAGACAAATTAAATGCCTATAATGAAGACAAATTAAATGCCCAACAAGCACAAGTATAATATACCTTTTTTGCTTCTGCATGCTTGGGGTTTGAGGAACAAAGGATCGGGTCACAGGCAAAATACTTGGAGGTGTTTTGTTCAAAGAACTTTATGCAATATTAGTAGAAGCTGCAACTGAAAGCAAATCAGGCGTTGCTTCAACCATAATAAAGGAAGCACCCTCAGTGTTGGGAGCATCTTCATCTTTAAAAATCTTTGTAACTCGAAATTGTACAATTCCACTTGTAAAGGTCTGTTTGCGCACTTCAATTTGAAATAATTTGGTTTGTCCAAAACTCTCAGAGATATCACTTGGGAAATTATACTTGTCTGTATCAAGTATAGATACTAAAAAGTCAGTTGTTTTACCAACCAAGCGTTCTGCAATTCGGCCAAAAATGATAAAAGTTGTAGCACCAGTATCATCATGAACCAAGCGTTCTGCATTGAGTCTTAACCTGTTTAAAGAGACAAAACCATTATGATAACGGACCAAAATGCAAAATGACGGAATAGATTGGTCATCTACTAAAGTCTTCTCAACTTGAGACCAGCGATTTAAATAAATCATGTTGTTATTTGCACAAGTTTTGAAATTACTCTTGGCACGCCCTACATTAAACCTTTGCAAGGTATAACAGGCCCCTTCTTTTAAGAAAGGTTCAAAAACCGACGCATCTTGATTCTTTATACTTTCTTGAATTGTAGATACCTAACATCATAACAATAAGTTAATAAAATATATATTAGAAGCCAACTAAACAGAAGCAGGAAATAATGGAAGCAACTAAATAATTAGCTAACCTCTTTGTCAATCATAAAGAATTCAAGGCTGAGTAGCTTGTTATTTTCCTTTGGATTAACAACTTGCCAAACCCTAATAATCCTACCGCTTATTCGTGGGTTCCTCTGACGAATAAACAGTTGCGATAAAGGAGTAGTGGCCATAATCTTAAAAAGAGCATAGATCATGTAAAGAAAAGTAGGTTAAAGTTAAGCAAGATAATTTAATCAAATTGTAAACCAATTAAATATTCAGAATATTAATAGATAAAATTGCATCAAAGATATCACATAAAAAAACAATTATTATAATAAAAAACTAATAAGAGGAACAACAAACAAAATATATAAAATCAAAACATCTTATGTCAATATCATGAAGTGTATCAAGAATATAAAAAACAATTAATATCTCGAAGTGTATCAAGCATATAAAAAGCAATCAAAAATGTCACGTACATGTGGCATTTACCATTGTATCTTCAACGTAAGTTATCAAAGATTTCATTGTAAACAACATTTTTGGTGAAGTTCGAAAGATGGGCCGGATCATTTTCAATCAAGATACGCAGACCTTCATTCGAAGTAACCCGAGATATGGCAACGTATAATTGTCCATGAGAGAAAACAGGTCGAGGAAGGTATAATCCGACCCGTTTTAAAGTCTGGTTTTGGCTCTTATTGATTGTCATACAATAACAAAACCTAACTGAAAATTGTTTCCTTTTAAAAACAAAAGGCCACTTGCTATCTAATACATGAATTGTACTTCTCGGAATATAAACTCTGGTGCCAGCATGATTTCCATTAATTATAATGGCTTCAATAAGGCGCTTTATCAATTGAGTAACAATAAGTTGAGTCCCATTACAAAGACCAATACTTTAATTTATGTTGCGAAGAAGCATAATCGGACAATCTATTTTCAACTTCAGCTCATTATCAGGAATACCATTGAATTTTAATGATTTAAAAAATTCACATGAATAAATGGCTTCATAGTTAGTTGAATCTTTAGAATCTTTAGAAATTGAATCTGAGCTAAGATATATTTGGGCGGTACCTGGGATCATTGCAAAGATCAAATCGTTAACAACATCAACAGACTCATTTTTTGGAGTAATGATTGCTCTTTCTCTCAAATAGATAATGTCATTATAATGGTTTAAAAAATTAAAGAATGTGAATGATATCAAGCTATTAAGTGGATCAACAACATCCTTTATGAGAAGAGACTCTGGAATCTTAATCCAACACTGTTCTTCATCATTTTCAAAGTTAACAAAAGGTTCTTTCCCGTTGCCAACATTTAAGATCCAATCTGCAAATTTGTGAAGATTTGCTACCAAACTATGATTAGTAACAGGCCTAAGTAAGCGCATATTTATTTTTAAAGTAAGAATTGTGCAAAATTTCCAAAGCGGAGAACTACTAATTGATGCATCAATAGTATCGTTTCTATTTCCACCAGGGACAACAGGCAATATTTGACGAAAATTACCACCAAGCAAAACAGTCATGCCACCAAAAAGAGCATCAATAGGATCATGTTCTGGATTACACAAGATATCCCTCAATGAACGATCAAGAGCCTCAAAACAATTCCTATGATTCATAGGTGCCTCATCCCATACAATCAAGCAAGTTTCAGAAATTAATTTTGCCAAATGAGTTTCTTTTTTAATTCCACAAGTTGAACATGGATCAATACTTATAGGAATTTTACCTTGAAGGGGCTGTTCTACCTATTGGCAATAACAAAAAAGAAATAACTGACGATGCTACAGCTAAAACTATGCAAACCTCAGATCAAAGTTTAGCTATGATTGCATTCCCAAGATATGTTTTACCAGTTCCCCCATGACCATAAACAAAAAATAATTTGCCACGTTTGTTAGCAATAGAATCCAAAACAAGGTCATATATATGCTTTTGTTCAAGATTTAAACCACCCAATAGTTCCTGATGAATTCTAGAAAGATCAACTGTATCATAGGACAATTCTTCTGTGATTAGCCTATTCTCAACCCCTGTAACAATTGAGCTACTTGGCATTGAAAGTTTATAGTCCGAAAAGGTTGAGAAATTCCTCTTAAAGATTTTCTCCAATTCAAGAAGGACATTGTTACGTAGACATAGTTCAAGAATTTGTAATGTTTGAATGCCCATCAAACAACGAATACGATGAACAATGTCATCTAAAAATTTCAGCCAATGAGCTTCAAATAATGATAAAGGATCAGTAACCTCGCAATGAACAATCAAAGTCACAAATAATTCACGCAGTTCAGAGACGCCAGCCCAAACAGAAGCGTCTTGAATTGCATCATGCCATTCTTTATCATCACCAAGTAACCCAAGGGCATCACATGCAGCGCGGTAAGTTGGATAAACGACACCATTGATAACTCTAGGAAATATAGTTATTTTGCCACCTTTTATGCTTTTGAATCGACTAAGTCCTTGAGGATTTTATTTGGATTTGATTAGTTTTAGATGTTTTTATATTTATTTTAATTATCCATTTTATGTTTAAAATAGTTATTTAATTGTTATTTATGTTTTTTTATAGGTCCAAAGTGATCTGGAGCTTCGAGGTGCAAAACGATGAAAATCAACGCAAACCAATGAGGAGGTAGATTCGATCTTTGAGATTATTTCAAGAAAAAATTGATCTTAAAGACTTCATTTGAGAATACTCCCTTCTTTACTTTTGAAGATGACTTCCATACCTTTCTAACGGTATAAGGTGCGTCAAAATCAGACAACATTTGCCCAGTCAAAATAGCTGATGAAGTTTGAGAAGACGATAGGTCCAGGCAGCAAACAGGGAGTTAGGGCCGCGGTGCCGGGAAGACAAAAAGTTGGCACATCGACTCCAGGCCGTAGCGCCGACTCATGAACAGTAACCGCAAAATTGTGAAAAAAATGCAATTTTTTTTTTATTTTTACCTGGTTGCTTAGGCACGAAGTTTCGGACTCCAGGAGGCCTTGAACACTTTAAATAGGACTCTTTTAGGTCAGAATAAAGAGGATGGAATACCTAAAAACCTAACTCTCTCAAGAAGATAGTTGCCACCACAAGCTCTCAAGAAGATTGGAAGCTTGAAGATTGAAAACTCAAGAACTGACAACTCTTAGTTTCTCTTTTCTCTTTTTTATTTTTCTTGTGTTATTGACGATGGTGAAACTATTTGATTATTTGTTTTCATTAATTATCACGAACTAATTTTTTTTACTAGGATTTCAATGGAACTCAACACATAGTTTGGATTTACTTTCTCTCTCTAGCTTGATTTAATGATTTGTTGAGTTGTTTGTTTATTCTAGTTCTTAATGCTTCTAGTTGATTGGCCACCAATTAGATTGATTTGTTAACCTAAATACAACTAGACATAGGGAGTTTAGTGTTAGACATGGATTGAATAACACATGTTTCATATTCATTTATTAGGATGAATTGATCTGCAGGTAGGGTAGAAATATACTTACTTGTCATGTGTAACCATTGTTAGAGCCTAAGCTTAATAAGTTATTCTTTAATTCAATTATCATAGGCATATAGTTAATTGGTTAGGAGGAATATTTTTATAAGACCATCGACAGATGCTTATAAATAGATTATAACTCTAGGTTAACAATTGAGGATCATTAATTAAGTGAAGAGGTAGAAAGAGATTCAAGCGAAGTGTTGAGGGAAGTTGTAATCCTAGGATTTTATTATTTAATTGAATTCATCTTTTTAATTTACTTGCTTTCAGTATTAGTTTCTTTTAATTTAGTTTTTGATTACTATCTTTAATTATTTGTTTAGATTAGGTTGTTTTAATTTTAGTACTTAGCAAATTTAGTAACAATTCCTCGTGGATTTGACACTCTACTTTTCATTATATTACTTGTCAACAATACGTGCACTTGCGTGATTAAAATCGACAACAACCATCGATTGTTCTAATCTCAACAAAAGAACAAGACCCCTTAACAAAATTCAACAACATCCTTAAATAATATAGCTCACTAGAACGTGGATGAACATAAATAATACGACTGATGCGTGTGCCTCTTTTCCTTCGGGTCCAAATCTTGTCACGTTGATTCCAAACCCACTTTGTAGGAAACCCAGTGTATGTCAACAAACGCTCATCTTTGTGCAACTGGTTAGCAACCATCCATTCGGTAAACATTGTTTGACAAATGTCTGGACGATTAAGGACAGAAACCAAGTCACGAGACTCATTAAAGAAAACAACATTCATAAAAGGTAGATAAACTGTTAAGCGCTCAACGCTTGGCTCGCGAAAATGGATTGGGAATTGAAATAACCACCACATTGATTAATAGGGCGATAGATATCGACAATCCAAGTAAGTCTTTATTTCATCTAGGATTTCTGGACGATTATGTCTATCCTCAACCCCTTCAGACGTAACATCAATTATCAAAACCTTCACCCTATCAGGCCTTTTATTTATATATTTGAAAAGATATTTAATCAACATGGTTTTATTACAACATTCAACATTTATATGTGCTTCATACAATAATTCAAGATTGTAAGGCACAACGAATTGGTTATCCATCTTGATATCGTTCTTAATGGCATAACTGGTTGACTCACGACGTTTATAGAGGATAAATCTGCTATCGTCAATAGTTGTTTGCTCGCAAAATTTCTTGGGATAAAACTTAGTACAATTCCCGTTAGACATTTAGGGACATGATGGATTAGCCAGGTCACAAGAGCCATGTATCATAAATCGCACAACAGCTGCATGACCACGAGGATCAACGTGGTAATCAGGCAATTCAGCGGTAATCAATTAATCAATTTAATTTGCTGATACTTCCTTGCATGTGCGATGCAACCAAACTAAAATATGAACATGAGGCAAACCTCTTTTTTTAAACTCAATTGTATACACAGCTACATTAAAATACAAAACAAATTAGTACCAACTACGCATAAAAATTTAAATAAAATTAGCAAACCAGACCGCACCTGCTAGGCATTTACCCAAGCAGTGTTTGGTTGTTATATCATCCATAAGAACATCAACTTTCATTTTGAAAACCCTGCTAATAAGATCAGGTCGATCTTCAGCACGTTGTCCTAGAATTAAAAGTAGTGCTTCTTGTATTTCAGCCCACAATGCATTGCATGTAAAAGTAATAAAGAGGTTGGGGGACCCAAACCATCGACATATAGCCATTGCATCATGATAATTCTACATCATATATAGCATTCCACCTGTAAAACTGGACGGCAAAATAACTCTTTTCCCAACAGAAGAGCTATCGACATCACCATTGCAAACAACATCTCTAATGCAATGGTACAAATCGAAGCGTATTTTTTTTTTTTTTTGTTATGACTAATATAATGAAGACGAGCTTGCTCAACACAAGAGAAGGCATCAACAATAAATTATTGGAATAGACGGCCGCCCATTATCAAAGTTATCCCTTCATGTGCCCTTTGCTGGATTCTAAAGGCATAAAATTCCCGCTTGGTTATGAAACCCCTTTTAACTCAATTTGAACTTGACTGGCTGGAGTATTTAATTTCAAAGTGATAGCTATCCTCGCACTAAGGAAAGATGAAAGGGTATTGCATAGCCATAAAGACAAGATGTAAATCACTAATACGCTGCAAACCAATCGAACGATGCTCAACAATGATATTGTGATGCTGATCAGCTGAACCAAAGTCACCAACCATAAGACCATCAACTTCAGGGAATCCATGGGATTCATATTGTGGCCCATAAAGAACATGTTTACTAAGCAATCGTAATCTAACATGGACATGATCAGATTCCTTGAAATGATTACAAGCCATGCGAAATGCTTTGGCTATGATATTAATGCGATCAAACATGGCCATCAAAGACTGAACAACATCCTTGTCCAACAAATTTGAGTGAGCACCTTTTTAAAGGCGCGTAAGCGATTGTCGACCTCATTTTCAATATCATAGACATAAAATTGAGCAAATTTAAGAGCTTCACCCTTAATAGGAAAAAGTGAACCCATTAGATAATGATTTGGTCCATTAATTCTAAAAACGTAAGGACCAGGCCTTGTATTAATTGCATGATCTATATTAGCACCGATAGAGGCAAAAACAAAGATTGAATTATAAGCTCTAATGTTTTCATGAAATCTCCGAGATGCTTGTCCACCTTCAAAGCTAAGCAAAGAATTGAGGGGCGAAGATGTTTTGTCCGAAGCGGGTATAGAAACTCTACCACCTTGACATCACAAAGTAAATGATAAATCTCCACGATGACGCCGCTTGTCAACTTGCTCGTCAAACCAAAATAATACGCCATAATGACGACAACAACAATCAAATTTGCCAAGATGGTGTTGGGGAAGGTGATTTACTGAAGACGCATGAAAAAATTGCATTTTAAAAATAGAAGTAACAGAAATCAAATATCAAAAAACAACAAAGCATAATCACGTAACACAACTAACTACTTGATGCATGTCCTAGCCGACCATTTAAGGAATCCATTACTGGTCGAGCATTAAGGTCTTGGTTGTATGCTCGAGGGCGACAAGTTTTTTTGGCTAAAATTGCTTTGTGACGTTGCCTATTTCTTTTACAATTAACATTGTACTCCATACCCTAACTATTAAAAGATAGTTAATCGGGTGCCAATATTGATATCACAGAGTACGACGGGCTGAAATTAAAAAAACACATTATGAAAGAAAGAGCCATATTATAATAAAAATTATTATTATTATTATTATTTTGTTATTATAAAAGGTTTAGGCTAACAGTTGCAAGAGTTTGTAAAGCATAATACAAACAGCATTTAATGCACCACTTGAACTTTAATGCTACAACTGTTTAAGTATTTGTAAAATCAAATAGATAAAGAGAAAGAGAATTTAAGGTAGCAAACAATAACTATTTTACGCGTGATGAGAATCGAAAAACACAAAACGAACAATTAAATTTATGAAAACAGATATGAAACAACGCCGTCTTGCAAGATCAAATGGTTAAGAGGGAAAGAGCTAACCATTGGAAAAAAACAAATACCATTTTATAAAGTATATGTCAATACGGGCTTAATCTAAGAGTTGCATCGGGTTATAAAATATATAATAGAAACAAGGTAAATAAAATTCACCGAAAATAACAGAAAAAACAAAACAATTGAACTGTATGAATATAATACAGACATACAACCACCAATTTTTTATTGAAAATGTACACATACATACACAGTGAAATCATAAAACGTGCTTTTAATCAAAGATCGAATAACAATATATAAAATATAAACAAATATTATGTTGAATTTCGTCACAATACATGATTCCATATTGAAACTAATGGCTTTCATTTTTTTTCTTTTTCCTTTTTTAAAAAAAGGGACTTTTTTTTTTTTAAAACAAAGTATCAAAACTAAATATGTTAAAAAAAAAATTGAACAGCACAGTTTGACAAATCAACTGTTTAAATCAAAACAAACTATGTTAAGTTTTTTTTTTTTAACAGCACAACTTCACAATTCGATTGTGTAAATTTAAATCAAAACAAATTACGTTATTAATGGATTAATAAAGAGTATTTTTTTGAAAGTGTATGGGTATCATACATACATAGACAGAGAAAAATCATAAAAGGTACTTTTAATAAAGATCTGTTAACAATATATAAAATATAAATAAATAAACATGATGTTCAATTTGGTTACAATAAATGATTCCATATTAGAACTAATGACTTGTTATTTTTCTCCTTTTAAAAAAAATTAAAATCTTTAAAATAATAAAGACACAAGCCTATCTGAAAATGATCTTTAAATAAAAATTTTATTATATATATATATATAAAAATAAGTACGATGTTTAATCTTATCACAATACATGTAGACCCATCTACAATGACGTTTTAATTAGAGATATGTAAAAAAAAAAAAAAATAAATAATTAAATAAACATTATGTTGAATCCTAGCACAATACATGGTTTGATATTGGAACTAATGAATGTCATTTTTTGTTTGCATATAAAAAATAAAAAGCATTAAAATAACAAACATATAATAAACCCATCTGGAAAATGACGCATAATATACTGGTCTTATAAGACCAGTCAACTGTTTTGGTAATAAACAATATTAAATGCATCAATTAAACAAAAGGTAAAAATAACTTTAATTATGCAGGGAAAACCAATCAGATATACTAAGAAGACAAAAAAAATATATTCAGAGCTAAATAGAAATATGATTAAAAATGCGAACATACATAGTTTTTTTCTTTGGCAAAACTTTACAACCCACTTGGAGGTAAACTTGATAAGGATTATACAGGGCAAAAAGAAACTACGAAGCAGTACAAATTACGAAAGCTAATCGACATCATCGAGACTGGCTAAGATGGACGACTGTAAAGATGAAGCGTTGCGTGGAAATTGAGTTGGAAAAGCAACCCTTTCCTCTAATGAATGGCAACGAGCAACAGCATCCCTGTACCGTTTCTCCAACACACTATAATTAAATTCCAAAGAACAGAGCCTGTAAAGTAAAATGTCTCTCTCACAGTAAACTTGACTGAGGAGCCATTTAAAAGTCTTGTGTAACATTAGAGCTCTAATACCAGCAGCCGAGGCTTCCTTAACGGAGCAAAGTTTTTTTGCAGAAAAACCACCCCAGATCCGGCTGACTGACGGGGTCTCCATAGAGCCAAAACTAATATCAACAAAGGCTCTAAATTGCTGCCCATCCTTCTCATACCCAAAAGAAGATGGGCTCATCTTCAATTTTCTACAAAGATATCTAAGAAGTTCTTTGTATGATATCTTAACAGTCCGCATCTTTTGTCTAAAATTGGGAACATAATTTGTTTTATTAACAGAACACCGGATAAAAGATTTAATATTTTAAATCAACAATCATAAAGATCAATTATGTAAATAACAGACAACAAAAGACATAAAAAATTTAAATCGGCAATCATATGGTTCTATTATGTAGTAAAAACACCCAACGAAGATGTTCCATAAATATTTTAAACAGAAAGATTAGACAGTAGAAACATAAAAAAATAAATTATAAAATGCATGAACAAACAGCAAGAAACCACGCACTGGTAACGGCAAAAGTAAAGACTCGATAATCAAAAAATATATTAAAAGTGCAAATACAACCAGCTACTTTCCCGATTGAAACAGCAACAGGACTGTACACTTACAACAACAGCAACAACACAGCGATAACAGGACTGTACACTTACTACAACAGCAGCAGGAACAACACGTTTATTTAGCCAGACCAAAAAGAATCGACAAGCACATGATAGCCAAACACACACATGTTAAACAAAGTCGTTAAAGAAATATATTCAGTTGAAAGCATGATGCGCAAACAAGATACATACACTTAAGGATTTGTTTTTACCAGGTGAAGTTGCAGACGTGCAGTAAATCCCCGATATAAGAGACAAAACTAATAGCTAAAAGTGACTGGACTTGTTTCATGCATGTACATAGAAGTTAGATATGTAAAGAGGCAAATAAACATATTCGTGATAGGAAAAATTATGACCCCAAGAAAAACTAACAGTAGTATGCCATACACAAACGATTAGTAGCACAGTACGAAAAACTTATCTCAATTAGAGCAAATGATGGAAACTGAAAGACAGGTAATTGAAAAAAAACAAAACCCAACCGAAAAGAAAAGAAAAACATAATAAGAAAACGAAACAAAAATGACAAATAAACCCATATTTTAAAAAATAAACGACAATAAAGAAACAGTAAGGAATGGTCAAGAGCACAGCACAGTACGAAAAACTTATCTTAATTAGAGAAAATGATGGAAACCGAAAGATAGGTAATTGAAAAAAAAAACAAAACCCAACCAAAAAGAAAAACAGAATAAGAAAACGAAACAAAAATGACGAATAAACTCAAGATTTTAAAAAATAAACGACAATAAAGAAACAGTAAGGTATAGTCAAGAGCATAATACGAGAAGCCAAGAACATTTTAGTCGACGGCAATCAGGCAATCGAAGAGACATATTAACAGCAACGATCATTCAAGGAAGGAACATCAGAAAATAATAGAGAACAAAAAAATCCAAGCAAAGATTTGAAAAATATGCTAAAAATAAGCAGAAGAACAAAAATTAAAGATGAAATACCGTGTAAAGCAGGAACGGTTTGCAGAGGAGCAGAGAGAGGAGGGCATTTATAGAGTTTTTCCCGAGAGGGACGCACAGTGAAGGGTGGCAAGGTGACGAGGGAGGGGAGAAGGGGTAGGGCAGGGGGGAGAGATGCACAATAAAAGATTGTAGGGGTTGTAAAGCTCTAATACAGGTGAACGTGAGAAGACCAGCGGACGAAATGATGTTTCCGCGTTAACCACAAAATCCCCTGGGTAAAAGAGAGCATAAGACAATAATGAAAATAATAAAGGAAACAAGTTAGGAACACGGTAGAATTTAATGAAGTAGAGTTAAGACAGGCGCGTAGATAATTAATGCTGAAATAAATGATCTCTAAGTTAATGCGTAAAAGCTTTAAAAAAAACGAGTAAGAAACAAATGGTTACTTCGATAGACGCGTTAAAGAAAAGTGCATTAAAACCCAATGAATTACATAGGCAAAAATAAACACTCAGCAATATACGGCGTCGTATTGCATGACTGATTATGCAAATGGGTAGATGCTGGGCAACAAAGAGTTGACAGATGTTAACACAGGACTTACTACTTGGCCTTTAAAGTATATGAATTAATTCCACAAGAGAGCTAAGTTTTCAATCGAAATACCACATAAGCTCTTGCTCTTGACTAGCGCTGAGCTCCCCAGTCAGGCAGAGTCTTGTTCTATCAGCTTAATTAGCTTGTTTACGTCTCTCTAATCAACAAGTCAATTCATCATGCTCTACACCTTTTATTGTGAAGCTTAAATTCCAGTCAAAGACTGTCATAACATATAACTTAGAAGTAGAAGTGTAGAACATTGTAGCCTGCAAGAGATGCAAAAAATGGAAAACCTAAAGGCTTCACCAGAAGATCAGCCTGAGCCATGAGACACTTACAAAATTGCTTACATAATCCATTTCTTGTTTGGTGCAGGCAATTTGCTTCCATGGATTGCTTTTATCACAGCCGTTGATTTCTTCGGTTATCTCTTCCCTGCCAAGCATGTTGAAAAGGTTTTCTATGTAGGTTATATGATCTCTTCTGTGCTAGTTTTAGTTGTTATGATGAGTTCAGGTTGCTGCAGCAGAAAGTTGACTCATAGATTTAGAATGAACATGGGATTTTCCATGTTTATTTCCCTCCCTAATGGTTGCTCCAACTATAGACTGGGCGTGGCATAGAAGTTGGTCGAAAGAAAGACAGAATGCAGTCTATTTTGTGACAGTTGCAGCAGTTTGTAATATGTGGTTTAGCAGATGGCTTGATAGCAGGAAGCTTGATAGGATCAGCTGGAAAGCTTCCAAAACAGTACATGCAGGATATTTTTGCTGGAACTGCCTCTTCAGGTACCTTGTAACACTTTCATTAGTCAATTCCTACCCCGATTCTCCTATGGCTTTTCTGAATTAAACAATCTGGAGTTTTTAAAATACATTGATGACAAGAATGAAGTGACTTTACAGAAATCATATATGAGAAAGCATATCCTTCCAAATTAAAGGCTTGAAAATGAGTTAAGCTCTTTCAGTAGCATGTCTTTGCTACAATTTGTTATACAAGTTACCAGTTATGCAACAGCATTACAGAATTCTTCGAGATGACCCATTTTGCTCCGGGCCACAATTTTGGCCAGTGGCAAGAAATGTCTCTGGCCAGCTCTTGGAGTTCTCATGATATACATAGTGACCCTATCTATTTACCCCGGATTTATAGCCGAGAATCTGGAATGCAAACTTCTTCAGGACTGGTATCCTGTTTTGCTGATCAAGTGTATAATGTGGCAGATTTTATGGGAAGTCTCTGACTGCAATATATGATCTATAGAGCATTAAGAAAGCTACATGGGCTTTGCATATCTAGGCTTTTATTCTATCCATTTTTCACTGCTTGCCTCCATGGACCAAAGTGGCTCAAGGGTGAAGTACCAGTATAGTGGTTCTTACGTTTATGCTCGATCTGACAAATGGATACCTAACAAGCGTGTTGATGATCCTAGGCCCCAAGATCGTACCAGTTTCGGAAGCAGAATTATCTGCAATTGTATTGGTCGTGTTCCTGGGAATTGGCTTGGTCAGTGGTTCAGTTCTTGGTTAGTTTTGAATCATTTGACCCTTCCTCAGCTCCCTAATCTCCAACTCATATCTAGCTAGTTTTCCTTAGAAAAAGAAGAAGAAAAGGTTACTTCTGCACTTCTGCCGTGTGCTGTTTTTGCCAAACCTGAAGTTAACTCTTCATGTACTCCGAATAATGATGAAATCTGAAAGTTCTCTTCAGAGTCTGTGAAAACACTAAAAAAAGCCTCAGTGAATGTTATTAGCATCGAGATTGCTTAGCAAAATCTATTAACAGCGTGGTGTTTATCTTTCTTAGCCCTCCTTTTTTCTTTGTGTACAGAAAAGAAAAACTCTAGAGTTGGATTAAGCCCCTATCATGGCTAATGAAGTCAAAAGAATTATGTAAAAAGCATTGAAATTTATCTCCTCCTCAAACTTGATTAACAGCCAAAAGCAACAAATAATAAGAAAACTCCAAAAGAAAGAAAAACGTTAGGATAAAAACAGTGGCTTTTGTCTTTTAATCTTGATCAACTAGGCATCAATTTCGGTGGTTCAGGAACTAAGCAATCTTTGATAAGATCAACAACTAGGAATCAATTCCTTCAGAAGCCTTCATGCTTATTGTAATGAACAGCACAAAATAATGTTTGTTAATTGATTAAAAGAAAAACTTAACAACATCATCACTAACCTGAAAACTTTGAACAAAAAAAAAATCATAAGAGATGGGTTAAAGAGAGAGAGAGAGAGAGAGAGAGGAAGATTCCCAATGAAAAATTCATTTCCATATCTTATTTTCCATTTTACATGATATGGCTCCAACGATAAGAAAAGTAAACAGAGCTCTAAAAAAACTACAAATCTCACTCTTTTCTACAAGGGCAAAAAATCTATTTTTTTTTTTTTAAAAAGGAAAGAGTCTATTAACAAAGTCAGAAAAGCTAAATACAAGCTATGCCACAGCAAGAGTCTTAAGAAGCAGCAGCCAAAGGAGGAGGCGTTAGAGGAGCTCCATGTAAAAAGCTCTGCTCTGATCCTTCACTCAAATTTTCCCCAACTTCTTCTTCTTCAGCATCCCAAAGAAATCGTGCATATGATGCTAGCACAAAACTGCAAATTCATCAAAAAAAATAAATATAGATTTCCCGTTAATGGTTGTGTAATTAACCATAAATGATAAAACCCATTGTTTATAATTTAGTTTTTGGGGTATTTACCAGTCGCCAGGGGCAGCTTTAACAGCTTGATCAAAATAAGTTTCAGCTCTCGGACCATCTTTGTGAGTTTGCCAGATTAAATCAGCGTACATAGACAGAACATTCCCGTCATTTGAATTTGCCAAGATTGCCCTCCCGCAATATTCCTCGGCTTTCACGAAATCCCCTCGAACCTGTCCGGATTTCCGACATTAGATCAAACTCAAAATGCAAAACTCTTTTTTTAACCTTTCTTTTGTGAAAAAGAAATAAATAGATAAATAATTTAAGTTACCTCTTTCAAAAATTTAGCGTAATTGCTGAGGAGAAGTGAATTTCCAGGATTAGCCTCGATCATTTTCTGATAATGCAAATCGGTACTATCATTTCCGTTATTCGAATCCCAAAAGTCCAATTCCTTATCGCCACCGTCGGAACCATCACTACCACCGCCTCTTCCGCCGCCGCAGATCTTTCCTCCACCACCGCCTATCCCACACTCTTCCTCCACTCCAAGCGACGCAGTTCTCCACCACTCAAATCCAGCTTCTTCTTTCTCCACCTCCTCTTCTTCCTCGACACAGATCTCATTCAAGATCCCGTTATTTTTCTTAACAGTTTTCATCTTGGGGACCACCAGGTCCCTCAGATCCGTCTCCGACACCGCCCTCGTCATCCTCCGACTCGAATCGTCGCTCGACCCCACAGAAATCGAGCTCGAGCACGAAACTGTGAACGAAGCGGTTCGGGTTCGGGAAATCTGGTGTAAAAACTCGGGCTCCGGCGATGGATCCTTCCAGTGCGGGACCCATGAGTTAAGTATCGGCGTTGATGCACTCCTTAAAAGCATTTTGTACTAAAATGAAATGTTAAGTAAATTAAAGTTGAGTGATAATTAAGCCAAAAATCTGGGTTCAAGTACTTTTTTTTAGGCCCTCGATTCTCTGATGCAGCTGCAGCGTTAATGGAGAAGTTGGGAAAGAAGAGAGCGGTGGAGGTTTTTTATATGGAAACTAAAGTTAATGTACGGAAAAGATCTGGGCCGTTGATTTGAGTGATTGGATCTGACAATGTGCATGTGCGTTTTTGCTTATAGCTGGGTTATTAAAGAGCTGTTTGGTGTGCAAGAAATTATAGAAAACATATTTTTGCTTATTTATGTAAAAAAAAATATTAAAATTAATTTGAGTTTGATCTTGAAGATGCTTATTATAAAAGCAACAAAAAAGAAAAAAAAATGATTTGCATTATATTATTAACCCATCCACAAAACATTTTTGAAATTTTTTATGCTTCAACATAATGTTTATCTCATAAAATATTTTATTAGAAGTCGTCAAAACAATTCAGTTATTAGGATCAGAGATTTAAACTACGATCGTGTACTCGTTTTTGATCGCGTCGTATTTATCGTGATTGCGGACGTAATGAATGTTACCGCGATTAATTACGATAAATATCGATCGTGAATATCGGTGACGGAAAGAGTCGATACCTCTAAATAGCGACCGTAACATCGCATTGCGACCGCTATTTAAATCCCTGATTAGTATAGCTAGAGATTTTTTTTTTCAAACAATGATTCTTTGAATTTGTATCTCATAATGAAAAAAGCAATTAATTTTTAGATAATAATTACTAAATTCATACTTTTAGTTTTCACTATATGTACGTAGATTAATATATATGTACTTTTGAATACTTGAACGTGAATATTACATGTATTTTATAATACGTGAAATATGGGTCATATATTAAGTTAATGATGTATAAATTAAGGGTAAAAATAGTGTATTGAATTTATTTTAATTTTAAAATATGTTACTTACCAAAACAAACTTTTTCATTTGTTAAAATTTAAAAACAACAACCAAATCACTTAAATACCACATTTTTCCTTTTGTTTCCAATAAAAAAAAGAAAATTATGATAAAGAACATCACCACACAACTACAATTAAACAACTTATAAGTTCAACCGAATAATCAAAATTCCGTTAAGTTCTAGTTTAGCATTATCATTAAAAAAAAAAATTGAGTTGAAAAAGTTTTTATTTAAAAAAAGTGTGTTTGAAAAATTGCATTAAAAATTGTGGTTTGAGATTTTGAAATGCTTAGTATTGCTATGAAAATTCATGTAAAAAGTTAAATTATTTAAAACGGATATAATGCTGAAAAATAAAAATAAAGATCATTTTTATTTTAAAATTTTAATTATTATTAACAATGTGAAAAAATAAATCATTAATATAAAGTTTAATTTTAAAAATTATACAAATTTTAAAAAAAAAAATTATTTAAACCTAAAAAAGAAATTATATTCATATTATATTTAATTTTTTACTTAATATACTAAAAATTTACAATACTATATATTTTTAAAATAGGATAAAAAAATAAATTAGTCTAAGGGAAATTTTATTATTTAAGAAAATAAGAAAAATTATATTATTTATTCACCTACAAAAATTGATAAAACAACCTCAAAACAAACAAATCCACCAACCATGGAGTTAGAACTTTCACATCAATGCAAAGTCTTCAACAATATTTGGAATCAAATTTTGATATAAATAGAGTGAGATTTATGGATCGAAAAGTAAGCAATAACTGTTATAAACTTATAATGCACCTTGAAATTCATAAAAGAGGGGAAAAAAAATCATACCAAACAGACCCTAAAGTTGGCACAACCAAACAAATCGGCTTTTCAGTTTTCTCCATATTCGCGCTGGACGGGGACAAGTACACGGTTGAAATTCATTCAGCAACAGTAGACCCCACCTGAAAAAATACGTCATCTTGGGCCTTCCATCACCGTCAGATTGTCCACCTGAAGCGCTTCAACGGCTCTGATTCAATCTCTCCACGTGACACACAAGAAAAACCAGCGGCATTTCTTTCCCATAGGAAGGGGAAAGAGCAGGATTTTTCCCACGGTATACGATACTCTCACGGAAAAGAAAGCCCTGGGTTTTGTAGTTGAATTACGGGACTGCCACTGGTGGGTGCACATGAGTGGCTGGTCTTGACCTAGGTGGGACCGTGGTGCAAATTGAAGGAAGTGGTGGAGCCCTGGTGGGTTTGGGGGCTCAACGGTGTAGAGTTTTAGAAGCCATCAAGTCAAGCCCATCACGTCTGGGGTGGGCTATCCATTGGTTAAGTGGACGGATGCAGCTCACCTCTCCCAGATTTTTATGGGTACCATCAAAGTTCTTTCGTCTTTAGCCTATCAACTTGCAAATCTAAGGCTAATTTCGTCTTTTCCATCTCAACTATTTCTTCTTAGATATTTGACAATTTGTTACTTTTTTCAGTTCTGAGATTCGTACGTCATTTTTTAACTAGGCAATTGAAGCGTGTAAGGAGAAAGAAGTAGGTCCAATTAAAAAAATCATATTTGGAGCGTAAATTATCAGTTTGGTGAATTTTTTAAATTTTACAAATGATATTAAAAAATTATTATATCTATTTTAAATTATATTATTTTTTTATTTTGTATATAAAAATCTTTTTCTTTTAAATTATTTATAACTTTGCATTTAAATATTTGATTCAATTGATTTATATATGATCTCTTATTAAAAAAGAAAAAGTAATTTTTATCATTGACTATATTATGAAAAACTCCGTTTCAACCTGGAACCTATAAGGGAAAGAACAAAATATGGCAGTTATTTATTTCAAAAATGAAAGGAATTTATATATACTAATACTGCCATGAAACTGATTGAAAATCAAATAACCCCAGATAGCCAAAACCCTGTAACAAGGACCCCCAAAATGATCAAAGAACTTCAAAAACTCCTGCTGACAAATTAGGAAACAAGTCTCAACCATAACATATGCATTTGCATTTATAAATAAAGCTGTTGAAAAGCACCAAAGATTACAAGAGATCTATAAAATCTTTCTTGTATTGGTTGGATTTGGACCACCATGGAAGAGCGAGAGAGATATATGAAGTTTACTGGAATCAGTTTGTGTGAAGGAGATTCGGCTTGGTATTGACAGTCAAATTTAAGCCTCAGGAAGCATTTTCAGGGCTTTAAAAAAAGAAAATCCTGACTGTATGTATCCATATATATATATATATGTATATATATTTCAGCCTACCCTTCTTTTTTACAGTTCGAAAAATCAACTTGGTTTCATAATCATCCCCTTTCTGATCAGACGTTAGAACCCTCCAATCAGAATGAGAAAATCATCTTCTGGTAGGGGCACATTGCTCATACTTGTCATGCCTTTTTTTACTTGCAAAAATTATTAACAAGTAGTGATGCTTTTGTCCATAATTGTGAAGTGCAATAAAAGCAATTTTCTTCTTCTTTTCCTTTTTTATTCGATAGTTCTGATAACAGAAAATTACCTCACAATCCTTTGCTTGGTGCCGAATGCATGATCAACGCTTGATCAGGTAAATCCGTGATCCTTTAATTTTATAGGTGCAATACAAATCTTTGATTTACTCTTTTTTGAGATCTTGATGACTTGTGTTCTAAAAAATGGCATAAAAAAACAAAAATATACCTGGATTACATGAGAAATTATTATATAGACTTTTCCCACCACATAAGCTATAGACTCAATCAATCAATTAAATTAATCTATATCATATTTTTTCCATGTCATATTTATACATAAACATAAGCTTCCAAGTCATCCATTTTTTTTTCTTTTCTGTCAAGATAGATAACGTGAAGAGAAAAAAAGGTGAAAAAAAAAATAGCATGCATCAACTCTCTAAATCTATATGAACTTTTTATTTTCAGACTGATAAATTCTCTTTACGTCTCAACTCTCAAATATTAATTAGACTTTACTTTTTATTCTTTTGTTTGTCATTAATATAAATATAAATTATCCATTTCTATTATTTGCTTTTGTTTATCATTGATTTATCGGTATATATGCAATTTTGATCGTAGAATCATGTGTGAAATTTGAGCAAAGCAAAAGTAGTATGTCTTTATAAGCAAAGCAATTTGAAAAGGGTGGCAGTGGGACCAAATTGTTTGGAAAAAGTGGGACTACGATAATGACAAAGTAGTGAATGATGGAATTAATCGAAATCAAATATTTAGGAGAAAATTATATTTAATGCTATCTAAAAGGGATCTTTTAGAGCAAAGTATATCGATATGGAATTGAGAGATGGAGCTAGCCTATTAGTTATGAGAAATCAATGCTCTGAGTCAAATAATGCTTAACTCCGACACTATGGAACTACTAATACCAATCACCATACAGTGAACTAAAAATTGGAGTTATTGCACGAGTAGGTTCTTGCTGTCAGGTAATTCCAACAAACAATAGAAGCATGAAAGCATCCCTTTTAAGTTTTTCCATTAGAAATTAAAATTGATGAAATCTAGTATGTATATATACATATATATATATTTTTTCATTTAAAGATCTGAAAATACTTTATTTGATTCTAAAGACAAATTTAAACTAAAATAATTGTTTGTACTTGTTCAAATAACGTAATGTGAAGCTCTTGCAATGACTTTTGGGAGAGTAAAAAACAATTGTCATTGATGGAGTTACATTGATATTAAAAAGCTTGGATTTAAGTTTGGATTTGGTGATTAATGGAAGGACATCTCAAATTGCAATTTTTTTTCTTTTCTTTTCAGTTAACTATATAAAGATGAGCTAATTAAGTTTTTTTTTTTTTTTTTTGAAAAATAGTGAAATAAAATACTGCATTGCGTCTGCCTTTGCAATTTCACATTTTTTACCAGAAAATTTTAAAGCCTAAAGAACCTTAATGAAACAATGTATTTCAATTTTCATTAGGCTACGCAACGAAAGCTTGAAAAATCAAATTATGTAGGACTAATTTTGCTATTTGTCTCTGTACTTGTTAAAATTTTGAGTTTTAATCCCTTTATTATAATTTATAAATATTGAATCCTCGTACATTTTTTATTTAAAAATTCTGATCCAAATAGTAGTGACGTTAGTTTTATCCCGTTAGTAAATGCTGACATGGCATTTTCATTGGCTGAAAGATGAAGAAATAGCTGAGATGTTATTTTTTTTCCACGTCACTTTAGCTCTTGAATAAAAATATTTAGTTTCTCATTTATTTTATTAAGTAAATAAATTTCAAATAAAAAAATAAAATAAAATAAAATTGAAAACAAATAATTCCCACAACTTAGTCGAAACCCTCTTTGAAAATTTCTTAACCCTAACCGATAATTGAGACTGCTCCAAAAACGTCTCAAGGACCGGCCGCAACAAGTGAACAAGTGTCGTCGAATTCTGAGTCAGGAGCTGGGATTCAGAGCAATACAAGCGCAAGCAATAGTCAATCTTCACCTCTTGGTGGTTCAGGGTTTGGAGCAGGAACAGCGGAACAATACGGTAGAAGCGCTTCACAAGATCAAGCTCCATTTTATAACAGTGCTGTAGCGGGATCAACAAGTTGGAGTGGCATGTGGGCCACAAATTATAACCAATCTCCTTTCCCATTTCCATTTCCATTTCCAGGACCATGGTGGAGCGGTTTATATTATGATAATAATCCAGTCCCACCCATATATGGAGGAGGAGCTTGTTGAGTGGTGAAACTACAAGTTATCAATCTACACCGCCTAATAATACCCCAGGAGCAACATCATGGGCAGATCAGATGATTTACGAAAGACTATACCAGTATGGTCAAGGTCCATCAAATTTAGGGTTTAGGGAATTTCGCTTGAAGGTTTTTATTTGGGGATTTGGCGTTAACAGTTTTAGGTTTTTCGTTTAGGTTAGGTTTCGACAAATTTGGGGATTTAGGAATTTTCTCTCGATGATTTTTAGGAAAAGTTTGATTTTTTTTTTTTAAGTTTTAATTTTAGTTTTTAAGTTTTAATTTTAGTTTTTTGGGTAATCCAAGCTGGGTATTTTTTTGTCCGAATGGACTAATCGGTTTCAAAGGTTAAGGTGACTTGGAAAAAAAAAAAATAACACCTCAACTATTTTTTCATCTTTCAGTCAATAAAAATGTCACTTCAGTATTTTTTTAATGAAATAAAATTAACACCGTTATTGTTTGGATCAGAATTTTTAAATAAAAAATGTATGAGGACTCAATGTCTAAATTATAATAGAGGTACTAAATCTCAAAAATTTAATAAATACATAGATCGATAGCATAATTAGACCAATTATGTAAAATCATCACAAATTATTTATTAAGAAAAATGATTTTTACAAAATCTAGAATGTGAAGATTCGTCCGAAAATTAAATAAAAACTAAAGAGAGAGAGAGAACGGGCCAGATTCTCTGTGCTGTTCATCTTATTCTAAATGAATTTAAATGCATATCTAGAGAAGCCTGACTTTCACTTTGTTGCCTTTGCTATCTATTCATTGGTTGAATATACATTTTTCTCAATTATTACAAGTACTGAGTCAATAAATACATATTAATCAGCGTCATGTTACATGTGCCGCAACTGCACCGAGACTAATAAGATCCCTAAATTACTCTTATCACTAATTAATTTGTGATGTTTGCTAGATGTGGAGTCATTCTCTTTGTTATGAATCTTTTGATGGCTGGATATATATCTCCCGTTTAACGAGAGGGACCTTCCAACCCTGTACAAAAAGGTTATAGATACCATCATTTTTGCATGGTTGACAATTAATACATTATTAATTTGCAATGTGCTTCTTCTTTGTGAGTGAATAAAATTTCCAACATTTGCAGACACTGACTGTTATTGAGCTATTTATGTACAGTTATGCTGAATGCACAGCAGCTTTTTCCTCCATTCTTTTGTGTTGTAATGAATGCTTTCAATCTTATTTATTTTCCCATTTTGTATCTTATGTTGTTCTTATAATTTTCTTTGTTTGACTTGCGTCCTGTGCTGCAAACCCAAAATATTTAATTTTTGTCACGCTTGTAAATGCTCCCATTAGTATGTCTTGCTTAGAGGAACCACCTTAATTGAACTTAGTGTGTATCACGTATGCATTTAGTAAGTGCATTGATATAACTGTGAAACTTCTAACTGTTCCTCTGTTCAATGTGCAGATTAATGTTGCTCAATTTTCTTGTCCATTTTGGTTTTCTCCTGGGGCAAAATCATTAATACAGAAGATCCTTGATCCCAATCCTAAAAGTGTGAGTATACTGTTGAGCTCTAGGTTTTATTTATTTGAATGCCGTCATTAATACATCATATGTCCTTATCCTGTATGTCCACGAGTGCCAAATATTTTTCGAAAGCCTGAATTACTCAATTCATTGGCTTTGACATCCCGTTAGATGCAATTACGCAGCTCAAGAGTGCTTTAATGACTACCACTCTGGGGTCTGGTGGATGTTTGCAATAATAAAATGAATAGACCAAGAACTTGTTTTTACATGAAATGTCCTTTGCGTTTTATAAAAAGCAGGTAGTTCAGGCATTAAAATCAAAGAATAAAATTTCATTAGATCTGGTCTTAGTAAGGTTTATTTTATTTCTAAAACACCATCATTTGGGACTATTTTTCCCAAGCTCTTCAATATGTGATGGTAGGCATTAGGTAGATGGAGCAAGGTGAATAATGCAAAAGTTAAGACCTGTTTTTATGCTTGTTTCTCCATAGTTTCTCTAACTGATTCCTGTATTACTGCAGTGTATTCAAATCAAGGGAGTTAAAAAGGATTCATGGTTTCAGAAGCATTATGTACCTGTGAGACCTATATAAGAAGTGAATTTGGATGATGTTGTTGGAGATATTTTGTATATTTGTAAAAATCTTGTTGAAAAAGTTTACTTGCAACAATTAAATAACATTCTCTTAAATAAAATATTAGAGAACTTACTTGTAGAAGGAAAGATTGAAGTATAAAGAACTTAACCTTATTGCCAAGGATTGAACCCTTTGTCCTTAAGGTGAAATTGCCCGTCACTTGATGCACACGGTTTCAATGCAATTGCCTCCCAGAATTTCAACAATACCACCTTGAAAAGTTGCAAATCTTTTCAAGGTCCACGAACTTATGGAATTTGACTCAATTTTCTTTCTACAATGACAGATTCCTAAACTTAGAGTAGAAGGAGCAAAAGAAGAAAAGAGCTTGAACCAATTGTGGCATGACTTGTTCCACCTATCAAGGCACCTATTTATAGGACATTAGGGACCTAAGCATACATGAATTAAATTAATACATGAATGTATATTAGGATCATCCATGGTACATGAATGAATGTACATTAGGATGAACATATATGGTACATGAATAACAAAATCATGAATGACATAATTAAGTTCATGAATTTCAAAATTCATGAACATGTTAATCACACCATAATATATGGTCATGCACTATATAAATAGATCAATTTCACATTCGCTTGTATTGGTTTCAAACCAAATCCCAACAGATGTATGTGCAGTTTTTGAGGAAATTGAGGTGGGGAATTCATTCTTTTATTCTCTGTACTGTAGTTCCTCTTCTTGACCCAAGAGATCTTCTGATGCTAGCTTACAGATTTTTCATTTTTTTTTTCATGTCACCATTAATGGTTTTATTAGAGTTAAGCATGTCAAATGCAACCTAATTGCCTTGAGAACCCTGTTCTCCGGATTTTTATTCTTGCTATATTTATCTTTGCTGAGTAATCACTGGTATTTTGCAGGACCAGTACGTGTCTGAATGCATTTGAGATGATTACGCTATCACAAGGCTTGAATCTGTCAGCATTGTTTGACAGGCAACAGGTAGAGCATTATAAGTCAGTATTTTCTGCTACAATATGAAATTGCATTCCATGTTGATTTCCTAGTTTGTCATTCAATTGTTTATATTGTTTGTGGTTTAATGTGATCTTTTTCGTTATTTTACTTCACCTCAAAGCATGATCAATTCTCTCTCTTTGCATCATAGTTACCGGCTGGTTATAGCTGATACTTTTGCAAGTTATGCTTGCTTAAAATATGAATAGCTATCGGATTGAGTTGCTATTATCTTGCGTAATATTCAGTCAATGAGAAGGGTTGGGTGGGGGGTGATCATCTTGTCTCATTTTAGCAATGCCTGTCTATGATGTTCGCTGATAACTTAATTGAGAGGATGAGATGTTTATACTTTTAATGCTAGTGTACAAGGGTACAAGCTATTGATAACTTTATAAAATAGAGTTATTTTATCATATTTTATATAATTAAGTCTTTATAGTTTAAACTATTAATTAATTATTTTAGTTATTATTATTTATTTTTAATTTATGTTTAATTTAGTTATTTCTTTAATGATTTTTGTATTTTTGTAGAGTTCTAAAGCAATAAAGAGAATATCAGTTCATATATGAAAAATCAAAGCTGAAAGTTGTTACTTGCCCACAAAGTTTTCCTACTTCAAGCTTTTGTAGTTCTATAAATAGGAACCCTTTAGGAATTTATAAAAGACCTCTCCCTAGCTTTTACCTACTAAGTTTGTAAATAACCTAATTTTCTTAAGAGAAGAGCAGCCACCAAAGATTTACAAGGAGCAATAGAGATTTTGAATGATTGAAGACTGAAGATCTGACAATCCTTTAGTTTTCTCTTATCCTTTATCTTCTTTATCTTTCTTGTAATATTTATAATGGTGAAACTTCTTTATTTTATATTTTTATTAATTAGTATGAACTAAATATATTTTTCTAGGATTACAATGGAACTCAACATATAGTTTGAAATATTTTACTTTCTTTCTTGATTTAATGATATTTGATGTTGTTTATTCAATCTTGTGCTTAATGCTTCTAATTGCTTAGTTACCAATTAGATGAATTTGGTAACCTAGATACAACTTGAAAAAGAGAGTTTAGTGTTAGATATGGATTGAATAATATATGTTTCATATTCATTTATTATGATTAATTGATCTTCATGTAGGGTATGAATATACTTACGTGTCATATGTAACTAATTTTAAAGTTTAAGCTTAATGAGTTTCTCTTTAATTCAATTATCATAGGAATATAATTAATTGGTTAAGAGACATATTTTTATAAGACCATCGGAAGATCCTTATAAGTAGATTAGAACTCTCTGTTAACAAATCAATATCATTAGTTAAGTTAAGAGGGTAGAAAAAGTTCATACGAAGTGTTGAGGAAATTATAATCTTAGGCTTTTCTCCGTTGATTTAATTATAATTTTATTTTATTTAATTTTTAATTTACATCTTTTAATTAATTGTTTGGATAAAATTAAGTTGTTTTAATTTTAGTACTTAACGAATTTGGTAACAATTCTTTTTAGATTCGACACTCAACTTTTTATTTTATTATTTGTTAACGATACGTACACTTGCTTAGTAAAATCTAACAACTGCTATCGACCATGCTTTTTCTTTGGCAGGATTATGTTAAACAGCGTTTTGCATCACGCAAACCAGCAAGAGTAATAATCTCAAGTGTTGAAGCTGCTGCAGAATCAATGTGTCTCAAGGTTCATACACGTAATTACAATGTATGACTTGTAAACATATCTTCATTAACAAAATACAGGTTGCTGTTCAGTATTGGTATACTTTAGAGTTATGTTACTTGGATTTAAGGGTGAGTGTTGGATACGGGTATGTATTCGATACGGATATTTAATTTTTTTCTAAATTTTTCCATATATTTGTAAGGTTATACCTCTATATCCATGTTTGAATATACGTTGAACATAAATACTTTTGAGAAAATGAAGAGTCAGAGCAACTAGCTTTTGAGACTTTTTCACAAAATGAAGCAATTTATCATTTTATGGAAATAGTTCGTTTCCCATTTTATTATTTTCTTTTCTTCTAAAGTAAATAAAAACTACCTAGGCATGCTAACATGCCGATAGAGAGGCCTTGAATGGCTCCTCTGTAGTAAGCACTTAGCTAATTTTGCTCTTGAATACTTCTCAAAGACACTCTCAGAGAAATAATTCTGTTAATATAATACCAGCGGCCTAAGATGTGCTTCCATACATAATGTATTCATTCACTTTGCCTAATAATAGTATGTATGGAAAGGTTTAATGAGGAAATAACACTGTCTCGTTTAATTAAACTTATTTCTATTCCTAGCAATGTAAGTTATTTGGATTGGGGTCACCCTATTGTTTGATTGGACTGTCATGTTTTAATGCATTCAAAAGAGCGTATCTTTATTTAACTTTACACTAAAAATATGATCAATTATAGTAAAGTAGCATGCAATGGTCGAATCCACAGTGATTGGGTTTTAGTTTATAAATCACTAGTTTAAAAACTTAAATTCAAAGAAAACAAAATTTAAAGGGGTTTTGAAATCAGTTAAACTTAAGCAAACAATAAAAATAATAAAGCAATTAAACAAGAAGCAATCAGATGTGAGAAATATGGCTAAAGGTTCATTCTCCACTACTAGACATCATTAAGAATCAAATTCAGATCTATCAATATCAATTATCTATCAAAGTTAACAACCGTAGATAACAACATCCCGTGTTACCCCAATCCTTCCTTAGTTCATCGTTAAGCAGGATGAACACCACTACTTAATCTCTAACTATCAAACAACCTTGGATAAACATCTCTAAATTTAATTTGACAGCAGCTTTATGATGAGAAAGATAGGCTGATCTAAGCAACAAAAGCATGAACATGAATTGTTTAACTTAGGTTATGTTCCACTTCGCAATTAGCGAAAACTTTAACATAATCATTAATCACAAATTGCCACTTATGAATAGGAAATCAAGACAATTACACGGATCAAGACTCCTAAACTAGCATTAGATAATTATCAAGATCTATTTAGTATGCATCCTAAACAAATCAAGATAAAAATCATAAACAATTCTTATGGAAAAACACAATCAACTTTGATAGAAAACTAATAATAGATAGAATCTTAAAATTAATTACAAAACATATCTAGGGCTTTGAAGTCACCCTTAACCAAAGAGAAGTTTAGCCTTGCATAGACATAGTTAACATAAACATGAATATTCAAAGAAAACTAAGAAGAAAAATAAAATAAAAACTAAGAGATTAGAGAAAAAGAAGAAGAAGATTGATAAATAATCAAAAGCATGTCCTAGTTGGTGGCTCAAAAGATGGTATTTATAGAGCTTTTGGATCTTAGAGACTCTTTCTTATTGATCAAGGAAGCTAGGAGGCAAAATAAGGATATTTTGGGCAATTTTTGATTTTTTTTGCGATTTTGGAGTCAGTAGCTCGGTGCTGCAGCGTCAAGTTTCTGTACATGGGGCGCCGCGGCGTCGAGCTCCCTGTCTTGGCCCGTCTGGCTGCTGCATCATCTCGCACTTATTCGGCTGATTTGGATTAACATTTCTTGTCCGATTTAGGCATGTAAACTATCGTTGGAAAGGTATTCGAGTCAGCTTCAAAAGTCAAGTAGAAAGTTTCTTCAAATAAATTCTTTAACATAATGATTTCTTAGCAACAAATTCCGAAGGTCAAATATGCCTGATCACTTAGCATTAAGAATTTGATCTTTTTGACTCCCAAGTCTTTTTCCATCTTATGATTGTGACTTTATAAGCTCTTTAACATCATATTTGACACGTTTTGACTTCATATCTTCCAAAATACCTATAATTCAAAAAAATATAGTAAAATGTCAAGGAACTTAAGAATTAAAGCACAAAGTATAAGGAAATAATACATGAAAATGTATGAAATTAAGCACTTATCAAATTCCCCCACACTTAGTCTTTTGCTAGTCCTCGAGCAAAATCAAATAATAAAAAAAATAAGAAATCCTAATCTAGTCAACTTTCAATAAAAATGAGATACAGTCATTAAACAAGTCTTATAACTAATCAATAACTTAAAGAGTTTCACAAAGAATCATGTTTGATAATAAAGGGTTTGAGTTAAGCTAACATTAACATAACATATCTCAATCAAAATAGTTCATGTTCAAACTTAATCTTAACTTCTCACATGGGATACTATCATGATTTTCACTCTTTGAAGTAGTGGTAAAGTGTTTACACTCAATTAATCTCATGAAAATAGTTCTACCATATACTTGCTTGTCCACCTATTCTCCACTACTTAGATCATGCAACTTCATGAATCAAGAGGTTTTTATGCAAGGTTGTAATGGGGCCAAGGGGTTTTAATGTGATTAAAGAATAAAAAGGAAAAGATATCACAAAGGTTCCGAAGACTTCATAGAATTTAGAGACAAAATAAGATTTTGCAAATAAAACTTTCTCAATATTTTTTAGAAGTACATAATCACATAGGCTAAATATTTCATGTTGAGCCTTTGCTTCATTCTAATCAACTTTGTAATATTCTTTTCTTTAACCAAAAGTTCAAGAGATGATTCAATTTTTTTTTTATGAGAAAGTATTTTTTTTACAATGTTCCATTTCTTTTTCTCTTGACTTTTGTCTTTTTCCTCCCTCACACTTATCTCTTGTTTCCAACCCAAATTTTCAATAAGTATCCCTTGTTTTTGCAATATGTCTTAAACATTCTAGTTCATCTTTAGAACTAGGGTAAAGATATAAATGTGTTTAGGTTAGGTGTAAGATGTGGTTACCGATAAAATAACATATTCAATGTAGGTTCAAATTGGCTCACTAGGGGGATGTTTTCTTGGAACATTAATAAGGGATGACTGTTTGGCCCTGGTTATAATCCTAATGCCTCAATCATATTCATGTTGTTACATGCATCAATATAGTTTCAAAAAGGTTTAGAGCAAGTTCTAGAGAATCATGTAATCATGAGAGCACTCAAGAAAGGAATTAGATTGATATGTATAATGCATCAATCATATAGGCTCAAATCTCACAAGGATAATTATACAAGTCAATATTAAGTCTAAACATGCTTCTTTCTCAATCAACATATTATATTAACATTGGCTCATAAAAAATGATATTTCAAGCTCAATTCTCATGAAAATCTTCTCACTAATGATTAGTTTTAGACCTATTCAATTCATATCTCATCATAGTATGGAAAGTAACTAGAGCACACTAAAAACAAAACAAAACTAAAGAAAATCCTAAATTCTCCCCCCACACTTAATTCTTACATTGTCCTCAATGTAATTCTATTATCCCTAAATATAAGAATCATGTGTAAAAGAAAAGAATTACTAATCAAGACAAACTAAAGAAAAACAATAAAAGATAGAATGACGGAGAGTAAGGAATAGCAAATCTGATTATAATATATGCTCTCCATCCTTTTGGGTTGCCTCCCAAGAAGTGCTTGGTTTATTGTCCTCAGCCTGACTTAGACCCATGCCTTCATTATTCAACATAATTAGGCTCATAAAGTGGTAACTCCTCTATATCTTGTATTGGAAAGTTCTCATAGTAAGGTTTCAGCCTATGTCCATTCACTTTGAAAGCATTACCTGTTTTTAGATTATGAATTTCAACTACACCATGAGTAAAAACATTAGTAATAACAAAAGGTCCCGTCCATCTAGAACGCAACTTACCAGGAAATAACTTAAGGCGAGAATAGAAAAGAAGAACTTTTTGTCCAACAACAAAATTCTTTCTTAAAATCATCTTATCATGAAAAGCCTTAGTCTTTTCCTTGTAAATTCTAGAATTCTCATAAGCATCATTCCTTATCTCCTCTGATTCTTGTAGGTCAAGTTTTCGTTGCTTACTTGCTTCATCCATTTCCATGTTGCATTGTTTGATAGCCCAATATGCTTTATGTTTTAATTCAACTAGAAAGGACAAGGCTTACCATAAACAAGACGATAAGGAGACAGACCAATGGGTGTCTTGTATGCTATTCTATAAGCCCAAAGTGCATCATCTAGACGTAAACTCCAATCCTTTCGATTTGGATTGACAGTCTTTTCAAGGGTGGATTTTACCTCCCGATTTGACACTTCAGCTTGCCCACTAGTTTGAGGATGATAGGATGTGGAAACCTTATGTGTGATGTTATATCTTCTTAAAAGTGTTTCCATGGACCTATTATAAAAGTGAATACCTCGATCGCTGATTATGGCCTTTGGTGTTCCAAACCTTGCAAAAATGTTAGTCTTCACAAAATCTGAAACAATTTTTAAATCATTATTCCGAGTGGCTTTTGCTTCCACCCATTTTGAGACATAATCAACAGCAAGTAATATATAAATATTTCCATAAGAAGAAGGAAAATGCCCCATAAAATCCATGCCCATACATAAAAAATTTCAACAATTAGTATGGGAGTTTGAGGCATTTGATTTCTAGCACCTAAGTTACCTGTTCTTTGGCACCTATCACATGACTTGCAAAAGAAGCATGTATCTTTGAATAAGGTAGGCCAATAAAATCCACTATCAAACACTTTCATGGCTGTTCTTTTGGGTCCAAAGTGCCCTCTACATGCATAAGAGTGACAAAAGGTCAGAATAGAATGAAATTCAGATTCAAGTACGCACCTTCTTATAATCTGATCAGAGCAATGCTTCCAAAGGTAAGGCTCATCCCAAATGTAGTATTTGGCATCACTCTTGATCTTATTTCTTTGGGCTATTGTCAACTCTTGTGGCAACTGCTTGGTGACTAAGTAATTAACAATATCAGCATACCAAGGGGTTGTTGTGCTTATGGAAAAGAATTGCTCATCCGGAAAGTTCTCATGCAATGGTAGTGCATCCTCTTCATAAACTAATCGGCTAAGATGGTCCGCAACCAGGTTATCCCTACCTCTCTTATCTCTTATCTCTAAATCAAACTATTGTAAGAGAAGTATCCATCTAATCAACCTTGGTTTGGCCTCCTTCTTAGTGAGAAAATACCTAAGGGCTGCATGGTCAGAAAATATAATTACTTTAGTACCAATTAAATAAGAACAAAATTTCTCTAAAGCAAATACAATAGCCAAAAGTTCTTTTTCAGTAGTGGAATAGTTTAATTGAGCATCATTTAGAGTTCGGGAGGCATAATATATGGCATGTGAGACTTTGCAAACCCATTGGCCCAAAACAGATCCAATGGCATAGTCACTAGCATCACACATGATTTCAAAAGGTACATTCCAATTTGGTGGTTGCATGATAGGAGCTGATGTCAAGAGTCTCTTCAAAGTTTCAACGCTTTTTTGCATTTATCATCAAAGTGGAAATCCACATCTTTTTGTAACAGCTTGCAAAGAGGCAGTGTTATCTTTGAGAAGTCTTTGATAAATCTTCTATAGAAACCTGCATATCCAAGAAAAAAACAAACCTCTCTCACATTTGTGGGAGGTGGTAAAGAATGCATAATATTTATTTTAGATTTATCTACTTCTATTCTCTTAGAAGAAATAACATGGCCCAAAACTATTCCTTGTTCTACCATAAAGTGACATTTTTCCTAATTCAATACAAGGTTAGTTTCCATGCATCTTTTATGTACAAGAGTAAGGTTCTCTAGGCATCTATCAAAAGAAACACTATAGACAATAAATCATCCATAAAAACCTCTATGATGTTTTCTACATAATCTGAAAAGATGCTAACCATACACCTTTGGAATGTAGCTGGTGCATTACAAAGACCAAAGGCATACGCCTATAGGCAAAGGTACCGAAGGGACATGTGAAAGTGGTTTTCTCTTGGTCCTCCGGAGCAATTGCAATCTGGTTATAACTTGAAAATCCATCAAGAAAACAATAATGAGTATGGCCAGCTAACCTTTCAAGCATTTGATCAATAAAAGGTAAAGGAAAGTGGTCTTTGCGAGTTGTTGAATTAAGTTTGCGATAGTCATTACAAACTCGCCACCATGTTTGAATTCTAGTAGGAACAAGTTCATTCTCATTCTTTTTAACAACAGTTATACCAGATTTTTTAGGAACTACTTGGACTAGGCTCACCCATTTGCTATCCGAGATTGGATAGATCACTCCAACATCTAGGAGCTTCAGTATCTCTTTTTTCACCACCTCCATCATAAGATGATTTAATCTACGTTGTGCTTCTCTTGTTGGTTTGGACCCTTCCTCTAACAAAATTCAGTGCATGCACATAGATGAGCTTATTCCCTTGATATCGACAATTGTCCAACCAATTGCTGTCTTATGCTCTCTAAGTACCCGGATAAGTCTCTTTTCTTGCAAATGTGTGAGCTTTTTTGCGATGATGACCGGTAATGTGTCCTTTTCACCCAAGAACACATATTTCAAATGATTCGGCAATGGTTTTATCTCCAAAGTTGGTGCCTGCAAAATGGAAGGTAGAAGTTTCTCATCAGATATAGGTAAGTCAACATAAGAAACATCATACCTTTCATCAAGAGATGGAAACACTTGTAGAGATGCTAATGCCTCTTTCACATGTTCACTCAACATTAAACCATCTTTACATTCAAAATTTTCCATGCCAAGGTGCTTGCAAATGGTTGTTTCCAAACTATTTTCACCATTTAACTCATAAGTCTACTGCACTAGGGAATCAATTATATCAATAGAAAAATAGAGTGTACATCACTAAGGTATCTCATGGCCTAAAAAATATTAAAGCGAATTATCTCGCCATCAAATTCCATAGTAAGGGTGCCATCATGCACATCTATTTTAGTCCTAGCTATTTTTAAGAATGGTCTCCCTAATAGAATTGGTGTTGGAGTAGAAGACATCTCATCTTCCATCTCAAGAACATAAAAATCAGCGAGAAAAACCAACTCATAAACTTGCACTAGGACATCTTCTATCACTCCTCTAGGATAAGTGTTAGAACGGTTAGCAAGTTGTATTATAACACCGGTTTCCTCTAATGATCCTAGATTCAATGAAACATAAATTGAATATGGCATTACATTAATGGATGCTCCTAGATCTAGCATAGCACACTCAAACCTAGTGTTACCTATCTTACAAGGAATGATAAACATACCTGGATCCTTACATTTAGGTAGGAGTTTCTTTTGAAGAACAGCTGACACATTCTCCCCCACACTTACCTTTTCATTCCCTTTTAACTTCCGTTTAGAAGTGCATACCTCTTTTAGAAACTTGGCATATCTCAGCACTTGCTTGATAGCATCTAGTAAATGAATGTTCACCTCTACTTTTCGAAAGATTTCCAAAATTTTCTTTTCTTGCTCATCCTTCTTGGATTTTGCTAACCTGCTAGGAAAAGGTGGATGAGTTATATAAGAAGGAAAAGATGGTGTAGGAGTTACTTAACAAATGGCTCATTGGGTTGTGAAGATGATGCATTGGTATAGTCCTCCTTTTGAGCACTATTCTTTTGTGGTGTCTCAAGCTGTTTCCCACTTCTTAAGGTTACGACATTGGCATTTTCTATGGGATTCACTATGGTTTGGGAAGGTAATTTCTCGAAATCTCTTTCTTGTGATTGACTCATTATTGTTGCCATCTGAGTCTCTAAATTGAGAATACTTGCCTGAAAACTTGTCTTTGTATTCTGAATGTTTGCCTCCATTTTCTGTTGAAGTTGCAAATTATTAGTAACAAGAGAATTGACAAGGTCTTCAATAGACTTACCTGAATTTTTAGATGGTGGCATTTGTTCTCGGGTTTGGTATGGTTGTTGCGTTCTTTGCTGAAAACCCGGTTATCTATCATTAAAGGGTGGAGGAGCAACTGGTGATTGGTTTCCTCCATAATTAAAGTTTGGATGATCCCTCCATACTAGATTGTAAGTGTTTGAGTAGGGATCATACTTTCTTGGTTGGTCCGAAAATCCACCCATAGCATTAATATGTTCATTTGGATCTTCTTGAAGTGTTGGACACATATCAGTTTGGTGCCCCATATTTGAACATATACCACAAGCCTTAATTTGTTGCATCTGACCTACAGCCATTTGTTGCACAAGAGAAGTAAGTTGAGAAATTTGTTGTGCAAGGGATGATGTACTTATCTCATTTACTTTCCGTGGTTGTGGTGGTGGTTCATCTCTCATGTTGTATTGTTGTGAGTTGGCTACCATGTTGGAGATGATAAGTCTAGCAGCTTCGGGAGTTTCATCAACTAGCGCTCCCTCACTTGTTGCATCTATCATGCGTCTCTCCATGGGCAGGAGACCTTCATAGAATTATTGGATGAGAAGTTGTTCACTTATCTGATGGTGTGGACATGATGCACAAAGTTTCTTGAACCTCTCCCAATATTCATACAAGGACTCTCTGTTGTATTGCCGAATCCCACATATCTCTTTTCTAATGTTGGCAGCCTTAGATGCTGGGAAATATCTTTCCAAGAATGCTCTCTTCATTGCATTCCATGTAGTGATGGTCCCGGATGGTAGATAGTAGAGCCATTCCTTTGCCGAGTCAGCTAGAGAGAATGGAAAGGCTCTCATCTTAATTTGCTCTTCTGAGATCTCGGCTGGTCTCATGCTTGAGCATACTACATGAAATTCCTTGAGGTGCTTATTTGGATCCTCTCCTGTAAAACCATGAAACGTTGGGAGAAGATGAATTAAACCAGATTTGAGTTCAAAAGCTACCTCAAGTTCAGGATATTCTATGCACAAAGGTTGTTGATCCAAGTCCGGAGCGGCTAACTCCTTAAGAGTTCGGTTGTTTACTGCCATCTCTCCTTGCTCCTCTTGGATAGTTTGGATCAACTCTTCGTTTGTTCTTTGGTGGAAAGTTATGAATTCCCAAATTCTTCGAAGTCCTAATTGAGGTTCTTCTTCTTTGGGAGATTGGGACATTCACTGAAAAAGAAAACAAGAAAATAAACTAATTAAATAGAAAATAATATTAAACCAAATAACTAATAAACTTAAGAAAGCAATCTCCGGCAACGACGCCAAAAACTTGATGCAGTTAAAAGAGCGTATCTTTATTTAACCTTGCACTAAAAATATGATCAATTATAGTAATGTAGCATTCAAAGGTCGAATCCACATAGATTGGGTTTTAATTTATAAATCACTAATTTAAAAACTTAAATTCAAAGAAAACAAAATTTAAAGAGGTTTTGAAATCAGTTTAAACTTAAGCAAACAATAAAAATAAGAAAGCAATTAAACAATAAGCAATCAGATGTGAGAAATATGGCTATAGGTTCATTCTCCACCACTAGACATCATTAAGAACCAGATTTAGATATATCAAAATCAATTATCTATCAAAGTTAACAACCGTAGATAACAACATCCCGTGTTACCCCAATCCTTCCTTAGTTCATCATTAAGCAGGACGAACGCCACTACTTAATCTCTAACTATCAAACAACCTAGGATAAACATCTCTAAATTTATTTTGACAACAGCTTTATGATGAGAAAGATAGGTTGATCTAAGCAACAAAAGCATGAACATGAATTTTGTAACTTAGGTTATGTTCCACTTCACAATTAGCGAAAACTTTAACATAATCATTAATTACAAATTGCCACTTATGAATAGGAAATCAAGACAATTACACAGATCAAGACTCCTAAATTAGCATTAGATAATTATCAATATCTATCTAGTATGCATCCTAAACAAATCAAGATAAAATCATAAACAATTCTTATGGAAATACACAATCAACTTTGATAGAAAACTAATAATAGATAGAATCTGAAAATTAATTACAAAACATATCTAGGATTTTCAAATCACCCTTAATCAAAGAGAAGTTTAGCTTTGCATAGGCATAATTAACATAAACATGAATATTCAAAGGAAACTAAGAAGAAAAATAAAATAAAAACTAAGAGATTAGAGAAGAATAAGAAGATTGATAAATAATCAAAAGCATGTCCTAGTTGGTTACTCAAAAGATGATATTTATAGAACTTTTTGACATTGAAAATCCTTTCTTGTTGATCAAAGAAGCTAAGAGGCAAAATAAGGTAATTTTGGGCAATTTTTGATTTTTTTTTTTGCAATTTTACGATTTTGGAGTCAGTATCTCGGCACTACAGCGCCAAGTTTCTGTCCATGGGGCGCCGCAGCGTCGAGCTCCCTGTCTTGGCCCGTTTGGCTGCTGCAGTGTCTCGCACTTCTTCGGATGATCATTTCTTGTCCAATTTGAGCCTGTAAACTATCTTTGGAAATGTATTCAAGTCAGCTTCAAAAGTCAATAGGAAGTTTCTTCAAATAAAGTCTTTAACATAATAATTTCTAAGAAACAAGCTCCGAAGGTCAAATCTGTCTGATCACTTAGCACTAAGAATTTGATCTTTTTGACTCCCAAGTCTTCTTCCATCTTATGATTGTGACTTTATAAGCTCTTTAACATCATATTTGACATGTTTTGACTTCATCTCTTCCAAAATACCTATAATTCACAAAAATATAGTAAAATATCAAGGATCTTAAGAATTAAAGCACAAAGTATAAGAAAATAATATATGAAAATGTATGAAATTAAGCACTTATCATGTTTCATATTGCTAAAGAAGATCTGTTTCGTTTTCCTTAAATTTTGTTCTTTCCTTCTAACCGCAGACAGGCAATTTGCAGTTGTCCTGGAGGTAGATGCCTAAAATTGTTTTTCTATGATTTGGTAATTAATGCGTTTTTACATTGGCAGGTGATGCACTCAAAAGAGTATATCTTAATTAAAACCTTGCACTACAAATATCAGTTGTAAAATATAATGATTAGAAAGGGTCGAGTCCACAGGGATTGGTGTTTAGTTTAATAATTATTAATTTATACTTAAATTCAAAGAAAACAAAATAAAAAGGGAGGTTTTTAGAATCAATTTAAACTAAAGCAAACAATACAAGTAAGAAAGCAACTAAATAAGAAGTAATCAAATATGAGAAATGTATGGTTAATGTTTCATTCTCCACCACTAAACATCATTGAGAATCAATAATCAGATCTATCAACTTCAATTAACTATCAAAATTATCAACCGTAGATAACAACAAGCTCTGCTACCCCAATCTTTCCTTAGTTTGTCGTTAAGTAGAATAAGCTCTCTATTTAATCTCTAATTATCAAACAACCTAGAATAAGCTCTCTAAATTCAATTTGATAACAGCTTTATGATGAGAAAGATAGGTTGATCTAAGCAACAAAAACGTAAGCTCGGATTGTTCAATTTATGTTATGTTCCAAATTGTAATTCCCGAAAACCCAACATAATCATGAATTACAAATTGCCACTTATGAATAGGAAATCAAGACAATTACACGGATCAAGACTCCTAAACTAGCAATAGATAATTATCAAGATCTATCTAGTTCGCGACCTAAACAAATCAAGACAATATCATGAACAATTTTTATGGAAGAACACAATCAACTTTGATAGAAAACTAATGATAGATAAATCTGAAAATCAATTACAAAACTTGTCTAAGGCTTTGAAATCACCCTTAACCAAATAGAAGTTTAGCCTAGCATAGGCATTGTCAACATAAACATGAATATTCAAAAGAAACTAAGAAGAAAAATAAAATAAAACTTTAGAGATTAAAGAAGAAGAAGAAGAAGAAGATTGATAAATAATCAAAAGCATCTCATAGTTGGTGGCTCAAAAGATGGTATTTATAGAGTTTTAAAGTCTTGGAAACCCTTTCTTGCTCTTCAAGGAAGCTAGGAGTCAAAGGAGTGCAAAATAGGCAAGATTTTTGAGTTCTGTGGTTTTTTTCGGATTTACGGATTTGGGAGGTAGTAAGGGTGGCGTCGCGGCGCCAAGTGGGCTGTCTTGTGAAATTTTGCTTGCTGACTTCGGTTTCGCAACTGATGCACTATCTCACACTTCGTCGGCTGATTTGGATGACCATCCGTTGTTCGATTTAGGCATGTAAATTATCGTTGGAAAGGTATTCAAGTAAACTTCAAAAGTCAAGAAATACGTTTCTTCAAATAATGAATATAACATAATGATTTCTCAGCAACAAGCTCCGGAGGTCAGATCTGCCTGATCATCTGGCACTAAGAATTTGATTTTTTTGACTCCCAAGTCTTCTTCCATCTTATGATTGTGACTTTATAAGCTATTTAACATTATAATTGACATGTTTTGACTTCATCTCTTCCAAAATACCTATAATTCATAAAAATATAATAATTTGTCAAGGAACTTAAGAATTAAAGCACAAAGTATAAGAAAATAATACATGAAAATGTATGCAATTACTCACTTATCAGTGAATTTCAATATGACTTGTTTTGAAGTTAGTCTTATATCTCTTATATAGGTTTTTGAAGTTGCACCATCCCTGTTCATGGTAGATGTTCGAAAAGCTGCTGGAGATATTCTTAAATATCACAAGGTTGGTTGTATGTGTCTTGATCCTCATATTTTAAACATTTTATGCTCTATATTGCTCCGACTCTTTATTTTTCTTGAAGCATTCGTGTCCGACATCCGTGTCCGACGTATGTTCGGACATGGATATTGGGATATGATCCCCCAAGAACCCTCCAAATACATGAAAAAACTTAAAATAAATTAAACATACTTATGTCCGACACTCACACCTGAGTTCGAATAACATAGCTTATGCTACACTTCTATTGTCATTACGTTACTCTTAGTTCTCTCTAACCTTAAAATAGATTATGGATTAAATGCAACACAAATTAAATAAAAACAGAATGGGTTACATAGATTTCTTGTTATTCTAACGAGTATGTTCTAATTTTTTTTTGTGTGCAGTGCAGTCAATTCTCACAAATTGGTTGCCCAAAAGCTACATTTTTGGCTTGTTAGAGGAATTAAATTTTCGTTATGCTCTAGTAAAAGGCTAAATGCTGCTAGGTGTTTTCTCATGTTCTTAGTCGTCTTTCCTTAAGCCACTTTCATCTTCATTGATTCCAATTTGTACCTTACACAATTTATGCCGGTGCTATCAATCTTCTTTTCTTTGCATAATTGCATGAGAGATGAGACTACAACATCACTTTCTAACCTTTTCTCTTGTTGTTTTATGCACCAAGGGTGAACTTCTTATAGCAAATTCATTTAATTAAGTTTCTAGTATTATCTTTGTAATTTTCTTTTTCATGATACAACATGCATGTGGCTAGTCTTTTTTCTTAGCTGCCAACCCTATGGGCTACTATGCCAATCCTGACTTTATAGTTTTGCAAAACCTTTTTCTGACTTGGATAAGGATGTATCAATCGGGCAATTAATTGCTTGTTTTTATATATACTTTGTATAATATTATCTAATGCTGTTAGCTTGTTCATGTTTGATATCTGATAGTATATTTACTATGAATGCCTATCAGCAAATTAGTGATATACTACTACTCATGTCATGTTTCCCTTTTGCAGTTGTACAAGAATTTCTATGCTAAACTAGAAAATATCATCTGGAAACCAACGGAGGGTCTTGCAAATCCCAGTCTTCTTAGAACAATGACTTGCTGATCCTTTTTCTGTGGATGTGATGCAAATCAGCGAGCATAAGGGTAGACTTGGTAATTTTGGACACTATATGATTACACGACACAAATACGATATGGGATGTGTACGAAAAAATAAAACGAACACGACATGAATACATGAACGTGTCAAAACTTATATAACACGAATTATTAACGTGTCAAAATCAATACCATATATAAAAGTATTAACTCCAAAAGTACAAATAGTGAATGATATATATGCCCTTGATAATTTATTAAATAAATTATTTTATCTTTAATCATTGATTTTCTTATTAAATTAATAAAATATTTATTATTTTCTTTTAAACAATAAAGTCTTTATTAAAATAAAATTTTCTTATTTAAATTAAATATTAACTAATTTTTGTTTATCTATTTTCTTATTTTGTTTATTAAATTTTTTTTATGAGAACAATATTTTCAAATTTATTGTTAAAAATAATAATAAGGTTTAAAAAAACATTTGTTAGTTAAGAATCAAGATTTTATTTATTAACTATTAGCTCATGAAAATTCTTAAAAATATTATTTACTTGACGAGAATCGAAACGTGAAAATATAACCAAATATGATAATTAAGATTAAATCAATAGTGGTAGCACATTAAGATCATAAAATTATGTTATAATAATATATTATCATATGAGATTAAAATTGAATGATTTTGATATAAATATATAATACTTTATTAATATGTATAGTATTTTTATGTTTTATTCATTTTACATGTATATATGTTATTTATAATTGATTTTAAATTATTTATCGTATCTTATGAATTACGATATGATATAATACTTGATATTCGGTTCTCAAAAATAAGACTTTGATTCACGATATGTATCTTGATTTAACACTTATGGGTGTAACCATTAGAAAAAAAATCGTACAAATTACGAATATTCTTAAAGCATTATTTATTTAACTAGAATCGAAATATGAAGATATAATCAAATATGATAATTAAGATTAAATTGGTAATATGATAGGACACTTTTATCATAAAATTATATTAAATTACAGTAATATATTATCATATGAAATTAGACATAAATGAGTTTGACATAAATATACAATAAGTAACAATAAATTTTATCAAAAGAAAAGTAACAATAAATATAAAACTTTTTATATAATATATAATATAACATTTGATATTATTTTGGTAACTTTAGATATTATTTTGATAACTTTTGATATGATTTTAATAGCATTTAATATGATTTTAATAACATTTTATATAATTTTGATAATTTTTAATCGATTTTAATAATATTTCATATAATTTTGGTAACTTTTGATATAAGTTTAGTAATGTTTTATGTAGCTTTGGTAACTTTTGATACAATTTTGGTAACTTTTGATAATCTTATGATTTTGTTAACTTTTGATATAATTTTTTTTATTTATTTTGGTAACCTTTTTATATAATTTTGATAACCTTTTAATACAATTTTGATATAAGTTTGGTAACTTTTGATATAATTGAAAGACTTTGGTAAATTTTTTATATAATTTTGATAACCTTTGTAATAGTTTTGATAACTTTTGATATAGTTTTGATAATTTTTAATATAATTTTGATAATATTTCATATAATTTTGACAACCTTTAATATAATTTTGTTAACTTTTGAAATAATTTTGATAACTTTTAATATATTTTAAAAGCCTTTGATATAATTTTGATAACTTTTCATATAATTTTGGTAACATTGATACGATTTTAGTAGTCTTTGATATGATTGTATAGCATTTAATATGATTTTAATAACTTTTGATATAATTGTGATAATTTTTAATATAATTTCGATGTAATTTTGGTAACGTTTGATACAAATTTGGTAATTTTGGATACAATTTTGGTAACCTTTGATATAATTTTGATAATTTTTTTTATATAATTTTGATAAGTTTTGATATAATTTTTTATAACTTTTGATATAATTTTGATAATCTTTTGATTTGATTTTGATAACTTTTGATATAATTTTGAAAGCTTACACTAAAATTTTGGTAATGTTTTATATAATTTTGATAACATTTGTAATAGTTTTGATAACTTTTTATATAATTTTGATAACATTTGATATAATCTTGACAACTTTGAATATAATTTTGTTAACTTTTAAAATTATTTTTATAACCTTTGATATGATTTTAATAGTTTTTGATATTATTTTGATAACTTTTCATATAATTTTGGCAATCTTGGATATTCTTTTGGTACCTTTGAAATGATTTTAGTAACCTTTGATATAATTTTTGTAATTTTTAATATGATTTTGATAACCTTTGATATGATTTTGATAGTATTTGATATGATTTTGATAATCTTTGATATGATGTTGGTAACCTTTTATGCAATTTTGATAACCTTTGGTATAATTTCGGTAACCTTTGATATAATTTTGGTAACATTTGATAACCTTTGATATAATTTGTTAACTTTTATTATGATTTTGGTAACTTTTGATATAATTTTGATAACCTTTCATATAATTTTGATACCATTTAATATAATTTTGATAATCTTTTATATGATTTTGGTAATCTTTGTAATAGTTTTGATAATGTTTGATATAATTTTGATAGCCTTTATAATTGTTTTGGTAATTTTGGATATAATTTGTTAACTTTTGAAATAATTTTGGTAACTTTCAATATGATTTTGGCGATCTTCGATATGATTTTGATAACCTTTTATGATTTTGATAGTCTTTAATGTGATTTTGTCATTTTGATAACTTTTAATATAATGTTGATAACCTTTATACGATTTTGGTAAACTTGGATATATTTTTGGTAACTTTTGAAATAATTTAGTAGTAGCATTTGATATAATTTTGGTAACTTTCGATATGATTTTGATAACTTTTGATATGATTTCGATAGACTTTGATGTAATTTTAGTAATCTTTGAAATAATTTTAGTAACCTTTGATATGATTTTGATAGCATTTAATATGATTTTGTCATTTTGATATAATTTTGATAACCTTTCTTATAATTTTGGTAACCTTAAATATACTTCTGATAACTTTTGAAATAATTTTAGTAAACCTTGTTATAATTTTTGTAACCTTCAATTTTTATAACCTTTAATATGATTTTGATAACATTTATATGATTTTGATAACTTTTTATGTAATCTTTGTAACATTTGATACAATTTTGATATTATTTTATTATATAATCTTAGTAACTTTTAATATAATTTTGATAACATTTTGATAACATTTTATATGATTTTGTTATCTTTTGGTATAATTTTGGTTTTTTGTGACTTTTGATATAATTTTGATAACTTTTGGTATGCTTTTGGTAACCTTTAATATGATTTTGGTAACTTTTGATATATTTTTAATAATTTTTTATATAATTTTGATAACATTTGAAATAGTTTTGGTAACCTTTGATTTAGTTTTGATAATTTTTATATAATTTTGATAACCTTTGTAATTATTTTGATAATCTTGGATAGAATTTTGGTAACTTTTGATATAATTTTGGTAATATTCAATATAATTTTGGTATTCTTCGATATGATTTTGATAATCTTTTTATGATTTTTTTTGGGATAAGCATTTAATTTTATTTATTTAAGAAAGCAGTTTAACTGCTACATCAAACAACAAAAAACTTCAATCAGTTAACATGAGAGCTAAAACAAACAAAGTTCCTAGGTGAAGAGAGTTAATCCCCAAGAGTTGTCAAGACTCAAATTGATAGCATCTGAACAAACATTTCTTAGCCCCATCATCCTCATTCTGATGATCTCCTTTATATGCTCGGTAATTGCTGCCTTTGTGGATTGAGTTTGTTTGAAGCATCTGTAGACACCTAATTTTGTCCGGACCACTAAAACAAGTATGTTTTCTACTTAAATTGATGTTTCAGAATGTAAAAAGATTTTTTTATCCTGCAGGTGGTATTCCGAGACTTAGTCTAAGAAGGCGAGCATAAAAAATCAAACTTGAAAATGTCAACCCTGAAAAAGTCAACTCTCAAAAAGTCAACTACTGAAAAAGTCAACCCACTTTCAAAATCAAGATTTGAAGTTCAATTGAAAAATGGCGAAAGAATTTTGATAATCCGAGGTCTACTTTGAAAGATATGGAGTTCGGAAGTTGGGTTACGGAGATTCAGTAGAAAGGAAACCCTAATTCGAGAAATTTGGGGAAAAGTGCTTAAACGATAAAATTGGTCGAAATTGAAGGTTCCAAATGAAAGATAAGCACTGACTACGAATAATAGAAAAGCTACTTGAAAGAAAAATTGAAAGAAAAGTCAATTCGGAAGAAAACCGAGAATTAGGGTTTTTGGTGAATTTTGGTAAAATTTGGAAGAATTACAGAAATGATCCGATTCGGTAAGAATAAAGCCCCTAATTGATGAGGAGTGATCAAACAAGGATTTCCCAAGGCTCAGTTTGAAGAAAATCTGAAAATCGGACTTGTTTTGAGCAAAACCGGGTTTTGGAGGCAAAATGGCAAAATTGGAAAATTTGGGGAAAATAGCAAATGAACTCCAAAAATTCTGAAAATTTGCAGATCTCATTCTTAAATTATTTCGAATAGATTGGAGAAAGAAAATCCAGATTCGGAGTTCGTTTGCAAAATGGCCAAATCTCGGGTCCCCTATGCAGAAATTCAAAAGGAAAAATCTCGGAAAAATACCAAATGAGCTCCAAAAATTCTGAAAATTTCCAAATATCTTTCTTAAATTATTTCAAAGATATTGGAAAAGAAAAATCTTGATTCGGAGTTCGTTTGCAAAATAGCCAAATCTTGGGCTCACTATGTAGTAATTCAAGCAGATAAATCCCGAAAAATACCAAATGAGTTCCAAAAATTATGAAAACTTCCAGATCATACTTTTAAATTATTTGGAAGAGATTGGTGAAGAAAAATCTAGATTTGGAGCTCGTTTAAAAAATGGTAAAGTTTGGGAGCACAAAAGGGCAATTTTGGAAGAAAAAATCCAAATAAATAGCAAATGGGCTTGAAAAATTTTGAAAACCTCCAGAATTAATTTTTTATATTATTTCAAAAGTATTAAAAAAAATAATTTTTTGAATTTGGTGTCCGTTTGCTATTTATTTATGTTCGGGAGGCAAAAAGGTCATTTAACCAAAAAAACCGAAAAGGACATTTTCTTGCTTTTAAAAAAAATGAAGCATGGGCTGGAAGATGAGGGGTTAGCCGGCCAAGGCCCAATGGTGGGCATATATTTTCTGATTTGTAATCAAAAGGCCAACAATGAAGAGGAAGGTAGTTATTTTTGTGATCAAGCCTTTGAATTTGCAACACATGGACCAATGGTTGGAGAAAGAATATATTAATGACATCTTTATGACATCATAATTCAAGGGCTGGTGATTCTAATCTTAGGGTGAGAATCCTACATAGAAGGCATCTTGTATTGAAGGTCATAGGATCAAATTTGTTGAAAAAATTTCTAAAACCTCCTAAGTTCTTCCAAGGGCTAGCCGGCCACTACAAGGGGGGAGGGGTTGTTTCTTTCATTTTCACTCTATTCACATTCTGATTTTTGCTGAATGCTCTCCATTTTTTAAAGGAAAAAAAAGTTTAGAAAAGAAAAGAAAGTTAGAAGAGAAAAAGCTTGCAATATAGCTTCTAGAGGTTGCTTTAAGCATCATACTTTTGCACTTTCCTTGATTTTCTATTCTTGATTTGCTGTTTTGATTGCTATTTTGGTGAGTTTCTTTTGATTTTCCTTTTTAAAATAAGTGTTTTTAAGTTTCTCCTTTAAGTTTTTCTTTATACTTTCTTGAAAAAAGCTTAGAGAATTTTTTTTTCATGATTTAGAGGGGTAGCCGAATGGCCCATTGTTTTTGTGTAGTTGCTGTTTTTGTTTTTTTATTTCATGTTATTAGTGATATTTAACAAGTTTGATGCTTTAAATCTTCTTCAAATACATAAATATGAAGCTTGTTTTGATTTGATAGCTTGCTTGTTTCCATTGTTGAGTTTATTATCTTGTTATCATGTTTATTTTACTTGTCATACATTTTTGATTTTCTGTTTTCAAAGTGTTTAAGTTTGTTTATGATTTACATTTTGTTAATCCATGTGTTTGTGAAAATGCTTATTGGTTTTCATGCCTTTATTTTATATTTGCATGATTTAAGTATTATTCTTTAGATATACATGTTAATGTGTTAAGTGTTTGTGAAAATGCCATGTCCATATGGACCATTCGAATATCCCCTCTCTTATGCTTTATGTATGCATTTTTATTATGCTAGTTGATAGGTTTTCATTTCCATGATATATTGTTGTGTATTTTGTTTAAGTATGCTATATGTTTGTGTATTTGCCATGCATTTTTAGCTTTAGGTTGTGCTTGCATTATCATGCATGTCATGCATTTTAGAACTAGGTTACATTAAATGCCATGCAAGTTCATGTTAGGTCTAGGTCATTTTATTGATGCCATGCATTTTTCATGTCATTTCGGTTTTAAATCATGCATTTCATACATCATATTTGCTGGATTTTCATGCATTTCATGTCATCGCCACATGATTTATGACTTAGACAAATCAATGGTTCAAAGTCATGCTCATTTTAAGCATACTTGTGGAAAATTAAAGAGTTGTAAAATTGATTATTCTACCTTTGTGATTTTTTTTACTTAGCCAATTTTTGCTTAACTTTTCAAAAGTGTTAGATACTGTTTGTGAGTCTTTAGGAGAGTCTCTAACATTTTTACTTTGATTTTTAAATGATTTTATCAAAGGCAAAAAAATGTGTTTTGGCAAAACAGTTTTTTCACCTAGTACTCATACTTTCCTGATTTTTCTGGGTAGTCATCTTTAACCAAAAAATTAAGACAATTTTTTTGCGTGTATTTTTACATGTTCTGAGTCTCCAGTATTTTTTTTTTAGATTTTTTTGAATTTTAGAAAATAGGTTACAAAAATGTGTTCTAAAACTAGATAGTGGAGGCAAATTTGAATTTGAAGGAAAATCATTTTTTTGTTTTGGCTAAGTTATTTAGAGGGGGCTAATTAGGAAGTTTAGCTACTGTCTTAGGGTAGTTTCCAAGCCTTTTTAAACTCTAAAAATGATTTTATAAACCTCGGGTTAAGGGTGGTCAAGTTCGGGATTTTAAACTTAGGAAATTAGAGCCATTCAAAAAGGGTTTAGCTAGGTTTTTATTTTTTTAATCTAAGTTTTCCAAAATTGTTTTCAAACAATCACAAAGTATTTTGATTTTTAGAAAATTTAATTTGATTTATTTTCCTAAGGTAGTCGGATATCTTTTTAGATATATGGATTTCCTTAATTAAAGGAAAAAATACATTCTCATGCATTGCATTTTTCATATTCATGCATACTATATAATATGTGATTTTTGCTATGATAATTTCCATGGTGTTGTTATTATTTTTTATTTATATTTTTGATGTTATGTTGTTTATTATATGATTTTAAATATTTCATGATATCCTATGATTTTTATTTAGTTATTTATTTTTGTCACATTATTTAGCATATACTATGTTCATGCATTATTATTTTTATTTTCATTCATATTATATGATAGCATTATTTTATGTTTCATGTCATTTCATGTCATTTCATGTCATTTAGATTATATGTCATATTATTTATATTTGCTATGTCATTTAAATCATTTTATTCCATTTAGAATATATCATGTTACCTAGGTCATTTCATTTCATATAGAATATTTATGTCACTTAGGTTATTTCATTTCATATAGAATATATCATGTTACCTAGGTCATTTCATTTCATATAAATATATTATGTCACTTAGGATATTTCATTTCATATAGAATATATCATGTTACCTAGGTTATTTCATTTCATTTAGAATATATCATATGACTTAGGATATTTCATTTCATTTCGAATATGCTATGACATTTAAATTATATCATACCATTTAGGTTGCATTATATTATCTAGACTTTGCTATGTCATTTTATTTATGTCACACATATTCATATTCATATTTTTTTAAAATGTTTTGAAAAGGGTAATGATTTTCAATAAAATAAAGATATTCCCGAGTTAAAATAATTCATGAGTTCTCTGTCGGGTTTGCTGGAGAGGATATCATCAATTATCATTAATAACGGAATATCTTCTTTTAAAACGAGAATAATTCGGAAAGTTTTTCAAACTAATAAAATTTTCTATATTTTGCCACGTTTGTTGAGGAATATAGAAAAAATTTGAATTTATAAATTTCGGATAATTTTCAATTAAAAATGAAATTATTTTTCTTTAAATTGGGAATTAACTTGAAATACTAAATTAAAAATTGACTTTTTACTGAGACTTGAAATAACACGTGATTAATAAGATACCGTTTTATACGGGCGTTGTGGGGGTGCTAATCCTTCCCCACACGTAACCGAGTCCCGAACCCGCTTCTTTAATTTCTCTGGTTTAAAACGCAGACTTGAAATTGGTTTTAAAAATATTTTAATTAATTTTAAAATATATTATAAAATCGATTTTAATAGGTGGCCGATCACACCTAGCTAAAAAAGATTGGTGGCAACTCCATGTCTTTTTCGAGGTCATTTTCAAAACCTTCATTTTTCAAGAGGAATTAAGTCGACTTTTTCTCCGTTTTTTTTAATGTCACGCTTAACGAATAATAAAGTCTTGCGATGAGACTTGTTATTTTTTAGGTTGCCACAGCATCTGTTGTTTATCTCCTTCCATATCAAATAAATGTAAGCACTCCATGCTAAGCGTAAGATAACAGAAATTAACGCTTTTTCTCTTAGCCTACTTGCTGCCCACTGTAGCTCTGGTTGCCAATTACTGACTCTTCTTTACAGTTGGCATAGTTGGAGGATATTTTCCCATATTTCCTTGGAGAAGGCACATTCAAAGAATATATGGTTCCGGGTCACTTGCTCAGCTTGACATAACTCACATTTGCCATCAACTTCCATGCCCCATGATATCAGTCTGTTCTTGGTTGGTAGTCTATCAAGGATGGTCATCCAAGCCACCAGTGCATGCTTAGGAATATGTGAGGGAAACTAGATCAGCCTGTCCCAAACCACTTTTCCCTGTCTTATCCTGAGCTCATCCCAAACCTTGGCCACCATATAACTGTCTCCAGGGAACTTCCAAATTAAGGCTCCATTTTGGCTTGTAGTGAATAGCGAAGCCAAATCCCTCATCTACAGCAACTTTCTCCATGCCCAGCTACTCCCCTGTGTAAAAGAAACCTGCCACATTGTCCTGCCTTTAAGCTCGTAAGCATGAGTCCAGGCTATCCACAGTGAACCAGCCTGAGTGAAAAGAGCCCATACGTGCTGAAGAATGCAAGCCTTTTTCCAAATTACCAGGTCTTTCAATCCCAAGCCCCCCTCTGACTTTGGGCAACAGATAGAGCTCCACTTAACTCTTGCTCCCCTGGTTGAGTTTTCTCTGCTTTTCCAGAAGAACCTGTAGCATAACTGATTGACTTTTTTTATGACAGCCTTGGGCAAGACAAAATGCCTGCACCAGAAGTTGGAGACATTGAATAGGACAGACTGTATTAACTGAAGTCTCCCAGCATAAGAGAGTTGTTTTGATGCCCAGCCATTGATCCTCTTTGATATTCTCTCAAACAAATGAGCACAATCCTTTTCGGAGAGCCTTCTTGTGCACCTAGGTACCAAATAGGAAGGTGGCCTAGCTTAAACCCTGTCAGCTGTTGGATCTCAAGCAAAGTGGTGCTGCTTATACCAGTGGAGAAAACTTCACTCTTTGAAGGATTAAGTTGTAAGCCAGAGATGAAGTAAAAGTGCTGGAGCATGCACTGAATTCCAACAATAGAGTCCAAGTTCCCTTTTTGCAAAAATCAACAAATCATCTGCAAAGAAGGTGTGTAAGCTTGACTCTGTGGCATTTGGGGTGGTAATTGAACACTCCATGTTGTGCCCCTGTATCCAGTAGTCTAGATAGTACATTCATGGCAATAACAAAAAGGTAAGGAGAGAGGGGGGGCCCCTGCCTTAGCCCCTTAGCTCCTTCGAAGTATCCTACTAATCCCCCATTGAGGGAGATTGAGAATTTTGGAGTGGTTATGCAAGCCTTTATCCATCCTATAAACTGATCAGGAAATCCCATGACTGACAGAATAGTGAGGATAAAGTCCAGTTTAAAGAATAAAAGCTTTTTGAAGATCAATCTTGATTGCACAATGAGGGGATAATATGATTTTAATATGATTTTGATAACTTTTAATATGATTTTGTCATTTTGATAACATTTTATATAATTTTAATAACCTTTATACAATTTTGGTAACCTTTGATATAATTCTGATAAACTTTGATATAATTGGTAAATTTTTTTTTATGATTTTGGTAATCTTTGATATAGTGGGTAATTTTTGTTATGATTTTGATAACTTTTGATACAATCTTGGTATCCTTTTGGTAAATTTTTTATATAATTTTTATAAAGTTTGTAATAGTTTTGATAACCTTTGATATAACATTTTGTAATAATTTTGGTAAAATTAAATATAATGTGATGAAGATCCAATTATGACTGTGCGGCCGAAAGAAACTTGTCTCAGCAACTTGTTAGCTCATCCAAATTAAGGTGCAGAAAAGTTAAGCCGTTGGAAGAAATTGAGGAAGTGTTTCTCTGCAAACTTAGTTAAAAAAAAAAAAAAAAAAAAAGAGGAAGAAAAACAAAGAAGAATAAGGGGAAAGTGGTAAAGAGTCAAGGTGGAAGATTTACTAATGAATCACTATCGGATGGTGATTTTTTTAAATAGGTCCAAAGTAATAAGAGAGGAAGCTCAGACCACTTGGGAAATGAAAAAAATGTTGGGATTATCTGCAAATTGCGAAGATGAGCAGGTGATCCAAAAATTAATAGAATTGGAGACTAAGAAATGAATTTCTTCAATTTCAGAATTGGGCTATTTATTATTTTAGTATGATTGTATGGTGCTTTTGTTCGAATGGGTTATGAAATAGGCAGATTGAAAATTATAGGGGAGGTGATTTAGAAGGTTAGGGATATAAATGCTCTATGATTAAAAGAACTTTTATCATCTTTTGATTGTTGGTGGATATAAACTTGTTCGGCTATATTCGATTGGGGTCAACTGATACATATTAGAAGGGATATAGTTTATCTTGTTGGTGACTGTTAACAGCCCATTGGATGATCTGAATTTTTTTTTTTACTTTGGAAATATTTGGTTCTTGAGAAATTATATAGTTCTGACTATATATTGATTTCGAATTTTTGTGTTGAATCTTGTAATCAAATTGTTAGGAAAATTACATGGACACTTGAGGTGTGTTTCGAGAGACTGGGTGTTTACTTCTGTGTGACTGGGGAGCTCTTGTTCAGTTTCTTTATTTTTCGGATCAATTGGGTGTTTAATTGGTTATCTTTTTGCCTTTGTCTCTTTCTTTCTTTCTGGCTTGGCATCATGTTGGTTTATTGACTTAATCGGAGGAGCATGAATAAGGAATATATGGAACAGTAGACTAAGGTGGAATGGCCTGGGATAATTATGGCAAAGGGTGTTAAATTGTCCAATACCAGCCCAAGGAAAAATAAAAGCCTAACAATGTGTGGTTGCAATTGTGTGGTTTAATGTGTGGTTGTAGTTGTGTGATTTAAATGTGTGGTTGTTATTAAACAACAATGTGTGGTTGCAATTGTGTGGTTTAATGTGTGGTTGTAGTTGTGTGATTTAAATGTGTGGTTGTTATTAAACAACAATGGGTGGTTGTAATTTATTTAGATTTTATATTTGTGTGGCTTGTGTTTGTCTTGGTATTGTATAAATACCCCCTCCCTTGCATTTGTAAATCATCAAGTAGTAAGCTTCAATAAGCAATAAAAGTTCTAAGTTTTCCTAAGGAGTTCTTCTCTAAAGAGTGTAGTCTAGAGTGAAGTGTGAACATTTGTGAGTTTTCCTAAAATCTAAACTTTCTTCTTTGAGTGGTAAAATTAGAGTTATCTACTCTAAGTTCTTTCTCAACAATTGGTATCAGAGCTAGGTTGTGAGTTACTACCATAGTTACTATTCACATGTGTCACTATATACTTTTATAGTAATTGTTAACATATACGAGATTTATTCAAGTATATGGTATACGATACTATTCACGTATACAGTACTGTTCACGGTAAAATAGTTATTCAGGTACTATTTTTGGTTTGAGCGTTCTTGAGTCGTGAGGAGTTTGTACTCTACAAGTTTGTGTCTCAAAATCAAGCTTGTTCGGTATTGTTAGAGTCTTGCCGACACGATGGGTGATCTTCAAGTAGTTGGAGGAATCAAGAAGCTCAATCACAAAAATTACAACACGTGGAAGACGTGTATGATGTCTTAGCTACAAGGTCAAGACCTTTGGGAAGTCGTTGGTGGTAGTGAAGTTACGAAGCCCGAGCAAGAAGATGCTCAAGGAACCTTGCGCAAATGGAAGATTAAAGTGGGTAAAGCCATGTTTGTCCTTAAGACCACAGTTGAAGAAGAAATGTTGGAACACATACAAAAGCTAGAAACGCCAAAAGAAGCGTGGGATACTTTAGATGCACTCTTTTCGAGAAAGAATGACACAAGACTTCAACTTCTTGAGAATGAATTGTTATCAGTTGCACAACGAGATATACCGATTGCTCAATACTTTCACAAGGTAAAAACGTTATGCCGTGAAATTTCTGATTTAGATCATACAGCTGCTATTGGAGATACCAGGGTAAAAAGAATAATTATCCATGGTTTGAGGCCCGAATATCGCAGCTTCGTTGCCGCTATACAAGGATGGCCAACTCAACCATCACTTGTAGAGTTTGAAAATTTGCTTGTTGGTCAAGAATCTATGGCCAAGCAAATAGGAGGGGTCTCGTTGAAAAGTGAAGAGGAAGCACTCTACACCAACAAAAGCAAAGGCAAATTCAAACAGCACGTCGGTGATGGATCTAAAAAGTATGGTGACAAGACAAAAAGTCATCAAGGAGAATGGAGCTCTCGTCCAGGGGGAGCTTCAAAGAATCGTAGCAACAATAAAAGATTTGAAGGTAACTGTTACAACTGTGACAAGAAAGGTCACATGGCAAAAGATTGTTGGTTTAACAAAAGGCCCGCTGAGAGCAATGCTGCTACTTCTAGTACAAAGGAGAAAAGCGAAGATGATTGGGACGCTGAAGCATTTTTTGCTATGGAAGAGGAAGAGTTAGCTCTCACAGTAACAACGGCTGACCGAATTGACTATGAGAATGACTGGATTGTCGATTCAGGTTGCTCAAATCACATGACAGGCGATAAACAGAAGTTGCAGAACCTGTCAGAATAAAAGGGAAATCGCATTGTTGTGACAGCTGATAATTCAAGATTACCGATTACTCACATCGGTAAGACGGTAGTAGCACCTCGATATAGTCATAATCAGGTACCACTACAAGATGTTTACCATGTCCAAGGCATGAAGAAAAATTTGCTTTCAGTGGCACAATTAACATCGTCAGGTCACCATATTCTGTTTGGTCCAAGGGATGTGAAGGTATATCGTGATCTCAAAATCTCAGGACAGCCGATGATGGAAGGACGACGTCTGGAGTCAGTCTACGTGATGTCAGCAGAGTCAGCATATGTAGACAAGACAAGAAGGAGCGATACAGCAGATTTATGGCACATGCGGTTAGGTCATGTTAGTTATTCCAAGCTAAGTATGGTGATGAAGAAGTCGATGCTTAAGGGACTTCCTCAGCTTGACATAAGAACAGACACAGTTTGTGCAGGATGCCAATATGGTAAAGCACACCAATTGCCATACGAGGAGTCAAAGTTTAAAGCAAAAGAACCATTAGAGTTAGTTCACTCTGATGTATTTGGGCCCGTTAAGCAACCATCAATTAGTGGAATGCGGTACATGGTGACGTTTATTGATGATTTCTCCAGGTATGTGTGGGTTTTCTTTATGAAAGAAAAGTCTGACACTTTCTCAAAGTTTAAAGAGTTCAAAGAGATAGTTGAAGGAGAAGTGGCAAAGAAGATATGTTGCTTGCGCACAGACAATGGAGGAGAATATAGCTCAGGCCAATTCTCTCAATACCTACGAGAATGCAACATACGTCATCAGTATACTTGTGTCAATACACCACAATAGAATGGTGTAGCAGAGAGAAAGAATCGGCATCTTGCAGAAATTTGTCGGAGTATGCTGCATGCAAAGAATGTACCCGGAAGATTTTGGGCCGAAGCTATGAGAACCGCAGCCCATGTGATCAACAAACTTCCTCAACCAAGGTTAGAGTTTGTTTCACCCTTTGAGAAATTGTGGAAAATGAAACCTTCAGTCAGCTACTTTCGAGTATTTGGTTGTGTATGTTATGTATTTGTTCCTGATCATTTACGTAGCAAGTTTGATAAGAAAGCAACTAGGTGTATCTTTGTGGGATACGACAACCAAAGGAAAGGGTGGAAATGTTGTGATCCTATGAATGGAAGATGTTACACTTCACGCAATGTGGTATTCGATGAAGCATCTTCCTGGTGGTCCTCAGAAAAGAAGGTGTTGTCAGATTCAAAAGAATTTGAAGACATGCTACAACAGAAAATGGGAGAGTATATTGTCCAACTTCAATCAACTTCAGATGAAGTAGAAGACCTATGTGATGATGACGATGACGAGCAAGTGTTAGTCCAGAGTCCTTGACAAACTGGTGTGTATCAACCAGATGTTAGATCGAGTGAAGTGGAAGAACCATCTCCACAATCACAAATCCGAAGGACAACAAGAGCACGGAAGCCAAATCCCAAATATGCTAATGCAGCCATAGTGGAAGAACCAATTGCAACAGAACCTGAGACATTTGAAGAAGCATCACAGAGTTCTGAGTGGATTATGGCTATGAAAGAAGAGATCACTGCGCTTGAGCAGAATCAGACTTGGGATCTAGTGCCAAAACCAAGAGATGTGAAACCCATATCCTGCAAGTGGGTTTACAAGATAAAACATCGTCCAGATGGGTCGATTGAAAGGTACAAGGCACGGTTGGTGGCTCGTGGTTTCTCTCAGAAGTATGAGCTAGACTATGATGAAACGTTTAGTCCGGTGGCAAGACTTACAACCGTACGAGTCCTACTTGCCCTTGCAGCCAACAAAGACTGGAACTTGTGGCAGATGGATGTGAAGAATGCATTCCTTCATGGAGAGCTAGATCGGGAAATCTACATGATTCAACCATTGGGATTTCAAAACCAAAATCATCCTGAGCATGTGTGTAAGTTGCGAAAGGCACTTTACGGATTGAAACAAGCACCTAGAGCATGGTATGGTAAGATTGCTGAATTTTTAACTCATAGTGGTTATTCAGTGACACCTGCAGATTCCAGCTTGTTTGTCAAAGCTAATGGAGGAAAGCTAGCTATCGTATTGATATATGTGGATGATTTAATCATAACTGGTGATTATGAGGCAGAAATTCTTCAAACCAAGGAGAATTTATCAGTTCGTTTCCAAATGAAAGAACTTGGACAACTCAAGCACTTTCTTGGTCTAGAGGTTGATCACATACAAGAAGGAATATTTCTCTGTCAACAAAAATATTCTAAAGATTTGCTAAAAAGGTTTGGAATGCTCGAGAGCAAGCCAATTTCAACACCGATGGAACCAAATGGCAAGATGTGTGCATTTGAAGGCAAAGACTTGGAAGATGCAACTATGTATCGACAATTGGTAGGTAGCCTGATCTACTTAACCTTGACTCGACCTGACATTTCTTATACAGTTGGTGTGATGAGTCGGTATATGCAAAATCCGAAGAAGCCTCATTTAGAAGCAGTTCGACGAATACTGAGATATGTGAAAAGTACAATAGATTATGGTCTTTTGTACAAGAAAGGTGAAGACTGTAAGTTAATTGGTTATTGTGATGCTGACTATGCAGGAGATCATGACACCAGGAGATCAACAACTGGGTACATGTTTAAACTTGGTTCTGGAACAATTTCTTGGTGCAGTAAGAGACAACCAACGGTATCATTGTCAACTACCGAAGATGAGTATCGAGCAGCAGCAATGGCAGCTCAAGAGTGTACGTGGCTGATACAACTAATGAGTGATCTACATCAACCAGTAGATTATGCAGTTTCGTTGTATTGCGACAACCAGTCAGCAATTCGTTTGGCAGAAAATCCAGTCTTTCACGCAAGAACCAAACATATAGAAGTGCATTATCACTTTATCAGAGAAAAGGTTTTACAAGAAGAGATTGAGATGAAGCAGATCAAGACAGATGATCAAATGGCAGATTTATTCACAAAAGGTTTGAGTATCAACAAATTTGAAATGTTTCGTCGTCAACTCAACATGGTGCAAAGAGGAAGAACTGGTATTGAGGGGGAGTGTTAAATTGTCCAATACCAGCCCAAGGAAAAATAAAAGCCTAACAATGTGTGGTTGCAATTGTGTGGTTTAATGTGTGGTTGTAGTTGTGTGATTTAAATGTGTGGTTGTTATTAAACAACAATGTGTGGTTGCAATTGTGTGGTTTAATGTGTGGTTGTAGTTGTGTGATTTAAATGTGTGGTTGTTATTAAACAACAATGGGTGGTTGTAATTTATTTAGATTTTATATTTGTGTGGCTTGTGTTTGTCTTGGTATTGTATAAATACCCCCTCCCTTGCATTTGTAAATCATCAAGTAGTAAGCTTCAATAAGCAATAAAAGTTCTAACTTTTCCTAAGGAGTTCTTCTCTAAAGAGTGTAGTCTAGAGTGAAGTGTGAACATTTGTGAGTTTTCCTAAAATCTAAACTTTCTTCTTTGAGTGGTAAAATTAGAGTTATCTACTCTAAGTTTTTTCTCAACAAAGGGGTGTCTCTGTTATTGGTTAAAAGGTTTCTATGATGAGAACTAGGGTGATAACATTGTCGGGGTTCTTGTTCTGTGGCCAAGTTATCACGTTGATTGGTGAAGGCTGTTTCTGTTAGAATTTAGTGATACAAATGGTTATTGGAGATATTTTTGCAAAGACTGGGAGCTCTATGGCTTTCTGACTCTTTTTGATTATGTTATTGTCTGTGTCTTGGACACTTGAGGTGTGTTTCGGGAAACTGGGTCTTGTTTTTGGTGACTATTTCGGGGTTGGTATTTGCTGTTGTTGGGGTTTTTGTTTTTGTTTGAACCTTTGTTAATTTTCCGTTTCTTAATACCCTCTTGGGTTTTAATGACTATTGGCTCAGAAAAAAAATATATATAATTTTGTAATTTTTCATATAATTTCAATAATTTTTATATAATATTAGTAACTTTTGATATAATTGTGGTAACTTTTGATATAATTTTGATAACATTTATAATAGTGTTGGTAATTTTTAATATAATTTTGATAAAATTTGTAATAATTTTGACAACTATTGAAGTGTTGATATAGTTCCAATAACCTCTGATATAATTTTAGCAACTTTTAATATAATTTTTTTTAACATTTGGTATATTCTATTCAATTTTTGATATAATTTTGATAGCATCTGATATACTTTTGATAAGTTTTTTATAGAATTTTGTAATAATTTTAATAACATTTATAATAATTTAAGTAACTTTTGATATAATTTTAAAATGATCTAATATATAAATTTAACCAAAAAATATTTAATAGTGAATTTTATATATTAAAATAAAAAATATTAATTTATTATGTCATCATCATGTGCAAAATACTGTATAATACAAATTAATTTATAAAAATATATAATACGAAAAAATAACGTGAATACGATATTCTATCACAGATTGCTTAGATAAACTCAAAGAAGCTATTCCTCTTCTAACCTTCACCAACCCGCCGACTTGCTATAAAATTGTCTGCTGCGTACATATAGGTTTCCGGGTTTATGGATCATGAATTCCTTGCCATTGCCAATGCCAGTGCCAATGCCACAGGAAGGATCAAAATAATTTATTACTCCATTTTGATATGTAAGGCTGTAAATGAGTAGAGCGTTTGACGAATCGTTTGTAAACAGTTTAATTTTTGTTCGTTTATTAAGCTAAATAAACGATTATGAACATAATTTTAATGTTCGTTTATTAAACGAACCGAGTTCAAACAGATGTGTGTTCGGTTCGTTTATGTTCACGATAAAGCTCGTTTATGATTCGTTTAAAACTCGTTTATTAATTTGTTTAAACCTCGTTTATGTTAGTTTATTGTTCGATAATAATATTACTATTTGTATTTTATTTTATTTACTTATAATATAATTAATATTATTTAATAACTTCAATTTAATAATAAATTAAATTTATTATTTTATATTTAATAATAATTTAAAATTGACTTATTTTTTATTTATTTGTTTGTTAAAATTATTTACAGCCATATTTGTTCAAATTCGATAATTCGATTCTAAATATAAAATAATATAATTCGTTTCAAAATGAACGAACACGAACACGAACACTTTCAATTTTAATATTATTCGATTCATTTACAGCCATGTTGATATGTAGATTTTCTTTGTCTCTTCCTCCGCTTCTTCCATAGAAACCTATGGGGCGAGGCAGGCCTCATTACCCTTGTATTTTAGATCTTTTTATGGCAAAGGATCACGTGTTAATGTCTTAGCTATATTCAATGATATGATACATAACTGCAATAATTATAATAATAATAATAATTCAGATTAAAGTTCCATCTCCATGCTGCGAATGGAGCCTCTGTCTTCTTCACTCCTTGGATTTCAGTTTTGCACTGTTATTTACTGTTATTGGCAGTTCACTAGATTAGAAGCAATCCTCAGCACTGTTTGCTACTGCTGATGATGCTGCTCCTACACATAGATATAATAATCTAATAATTTTTTTTTATCAGTTTAAAGTTTAAGATAATTCGATTATTTAACTTTAATATGATATCAAAAATTTTTTTTTTTAGGTTTTTAATTCCTTAACCTAACTCTTATCTAATTAAGAGAAAAAAAAAAAAAACTCTTTCCTACACTCCGAAAAACCATATCTTAAAACATATATAGATATAATAGTTGATTTTTTTATGACTTACATTTTTAAAAAAAAACCGATTATTTAAATTAATATGATATCAAAACTCTTCAAAATCCTAGCAACATTCACATTTTAAAACTTAAATAAAATAATTAATGTCATTTTCTTGTCAGCTTATCCCACCCAATTTAACACCATAATTGTGAAGTTTATGATTCTCCCCCAATGCCCCCCTCCTACACCTCCAAAAGCATATTCCTATAGGCTGCTATTTCCCCAGGTTTCTGCTCTGCTACCATAAAAAACCCACCTTTTGTCACCATAAATCCTGCAATCATTGTTAAGATAGCCCATTTCGTTTTACGTTTTGACCTACAAATTCAAGCTTTTGAATATCTCAAGTTGGTTTAAAACATCTCCGAAGATTAATTTATCTATAATTAATGGAGATAATAGCTCTTCCACCTTGGTTTGCAGTCAAGTAACAAGTTGCATAATTTGTAATTGTTTCTTTGTTTTTTTCCTTCGAAATCGCCATTTGCTTGCTCTCGTTGATTCAAAAAAGAAAGGAGCAACAGTTGTGAAAACAAGCAAGAACAGGAGTGAGCAGAAACAAGTAGTAGTAGAGTACTAGGACTACTATTAGCCCAACAGGGCTATCTGTAGAGTACCCTTTCATCAGGCATCAGCCATGTGATCTGCATTTTACCTATGGCTATCATTAAATAGCCTTCAGAATTTGTGAATTCTTTAGCATTTATGTGAAATCTGTGCCTCTTCTGACCTTTCCTGCCAGTCTGGCCTTTTTTTTTTTAACCTGCAATCAAGATAAACTAAACTAAAGCATAAAAAATAATGAGTAAGATATTAGAAAGTCTTCCATTCAAGTTTCTTCCTTAATTTAACTACAATAAGAAACCACAAAATAAAAAATTACCAGCTCGGTTTTTTAACAAGAAATACATACATACATACGTGTATTCAAATTTGATATTTGTTCCATATCACTCTTTGAATCTTTTTGAATCCCCTAACATGAAATCAGTTACATATTTATCAATATTGGCAAGTTTAACAATCAATATATCTCTTCATTGTATCTAAAAATCCTTCAGGATCTATTTAAAAAAAAAAAAATCTAGTCAGCGACTATGATTTATATGGTACTCTGATTCGGCATGAATGTTAGATACGAATATGTATTCGATATTAATATATTCAAAAAAATTTAAATTTTTTTCATATATTTAAAAGATTATATCTATATTCAAAGATATGTTCGGATATATATATATATATATATATTAAAAAAAAAGAATACTCCAGTTAATATAGACTATGACAATGAGTTTGATTTTCACTTTGTCACTTCATGTTGTCCAGAAGAGATGTGAAGTCTGGTCTCCACTTTCTTAGTGTTTTCTTCCCTAAAAAGACATGTAAGTCACATTGGCAGTGCCAACACTCAGATTTTGTTGTATTTTCCCATCCCTTTCCCGAAAACCAGTGTAAAGTATATATTGTAACTTTGATCCAATGTAGTTTTGTAGAAGAATCCAATAATTAAACAACCTTCCATTCATCTTACATCCACTTTGTTAACTTGCTGTTTTCTTCTAACAAAACCCTCAGCTTTTTCCACGGCTTTGCAAAAGCCTGTTTAACTTAATTAATCTCGAGACCTGTTTAATATTGGATTTTTTTTTTAACATATGAAAGCTTGTTTAGATGAATTACACACAAAAAAACGTCATTCTTCCATCAGTTGCTCCAAGATGGAATGAATACAAATTAAGTAAAATTATCAATATGTGAAAAAATCGTTGTCCTAAATTTAAATAGTGCGTCGTTATGGAAAGTTACGGTTATTTTATGATTTTTGTTTTTTTTGTTATTGATATTTATCGTAATTAATCGTAATAATATTTATTATATCCGTAACTACGATAAACATTACGTGATAATATAAAAATACGTTAGCGATTATAATTTAAATTCTGATCTTTAAATATTTTAACTGTAGGCTGAATTACTTTTGAGCGGAAGAACCACACTCTCTTAGCTTATTACCACTGGATCTGGTCCTGGATCGTATAGCTTAGGTTATTACTTCTTTTTTTAGTGAGGGACACTGACTTTTCTGAAAGAGCTAAATTTTGGGTCCATGCCAGACCAAGTTTTGGAAGCTTAGGCAATTTGAGCCTTTAGTTTTAGGCTTTTATAGATTTTGGTTTACACTTTCCATGCAAATTAAATACTAGTACTACTACTACTATATCCCTTGGTCTCACACGGTATCTAGGCAAATAATTTTGGTTTTGAGCTTTCTATTTAGATCCATGTACAAGCCATTCTTTACTAAAACACGATTTTTCATGTTAAAAAAGTATATTAATTTTTAAATTATTGAAATGTTGTTTTACGTTGTTATGACTTTTCATTTCTATTAAATTATCGACTTTCATATTGAAGATATAACTCGACCCATATAGACAAGAAAATTCCATCTTTTAAATATATGAATTTTTTTTTTTTAATTTTAAAAAAGGTAAAATAGATAAACATCAGAACATGCTACGTACGGCTATCTAAAATACAAGCTTTTACCATGAACTAAATAATCGATAAATCAAAGCAAAAATCAAATGGAAATTGAGCCATACAAGATGACAAAAAAAGGGTAGGTTTTGGTACTTACATCTCTTTATATCTTAAGATAGAGATTTAGTTTCAATAATTCGAAAGAAGAAGAAAAAAAGTAGCAAAGGGAAGTCAAGTCAGCTTACAAAAGATGAAAGAAGATGTAACTTCAGTCAATTCAACCTGAAACATGAAGCCAGAGTAACTATTCTTTATTGTGAGACTTCAAAATTTTTTAAAGTTATATTCTATGGGACCCTTCCCAAATTCTGATCAGAGATGCATTGTATGCTTCTTTCTTTCTTTTTTTTTTTTTTTGAGTGATGAGAGATGCTTCTGTTTTTACAGGCAACCCCATCATCCCCTCTTTGCATCAATATTAACATCTTCCTAATTCCTTTCCTTGAGAAACAAACAAGCTCCCTCCCTAAACTCTATGCTGCAGCAGCAATTTATATTCTCTTTTTTTCACTACTTCTAGACAAGACTGATGGCTTCATCTTCATTCAAACACCACCCAGTTGAGCTAAAGGTTGCAGTACTCAGTGTCATGCTCATCTTTTACCTCACATTTTCCCCTTCCAAATCAGGTAAAAATAGGACGCATATAAAACTTACTCAAGCTGATCATATATATATATATATATATATATATATATATATATATATATATATATATATATATATATATATATATATATATATATATATACACTGCAAGATTCTATGTTGTGTTGTTAATTGGTGTAACTTTTATTCATGGATCGATCCTTTTTGGCAGTTGGGTCAGTATCTGTAGCAGCTAAAGATAATAACAGTTCCAAGCAAGCGAAAATGGTTCTGGGTTCGAGGCCTCCCAAGTGTGTCAACAGGTGCTTCAGTTGCAGACCATGCATGGCTGCTTTAGTTGCTTCTCCCCATCATAGAAATAGTCGAAGCCCTTCATATCAAGGTGATGAAAGCTATTATCTACTGGCCTGGAAATGCAAATGCGGAAATAAGTTCTTCCAACCTTGAGCAAAGATTAATGTATATAAAGTTAAACTCTGTTAGCTTACATTCTAGAACTTTGTAGTGTAGAATCTGGATCGCCCTATTACTATATATTAGGCATTAGCATCCTTATATTGTAAACTAGGAAGCTGATCTTCCATGGCAATCTGCTCTCTCTCCTTCTCTTTCTCCCTCTCCCTTTGTTGCCTGTCCAATGGTGCTGATGTTGGTATCTGCTATTTATTCTACTTCAAGTGCCATAAACATTAATTTAGCTCTAAATTCTAATGCATTTCCTCTGGTGCTGTCTCTCATTATTAATGGGGAAAATTAACAGTAACATTCCTTTTCTCAGTTTCCTACTGATAATACCATACCTTAATATTCAATGCAATCAATTTACCAAACCAAAAAATGGTCTTTGATAAGATGCAAATGCCTTAATGTTTTACTGTTTTTTTTTTCTTTGGGTTTTAAACAGTGCATGCAATGATTATTTTTGGTGCATTTTGTTGTACTGTTTTGATTGAAATTTTCTACCCTTTGGGTGTAAAAAAAGGAACCAATCAAGATGAGAGAGATCAGATCAGCCTTGATATCGTCATACTGTTTTCAAGTCTCGGGAACAGTGGTTTTGAAAACAGTTATTTCAGTTTCTTAATTAATATATATACGGATAAAAGATTGCTTCCAAGATCCAAGAACATTAGTAAGCAATATATACTGTGACTTAATTCTCCATTTCTCTCTTTTTGACTTCTTTCTTTGTTCATTTCCCCTGGCTTCAACAAAGGAAGAAAAACCTACTCAGATGAGTATTATTTCGAAAGTAAAATCCTAAATATTCCGTACTGATATGAAAAAATACAGCTTGAAGATACTCAAATTGGATTACAAAAAATTAAAAATATATATATATATTTTTCTCCTTCAAATTTTTGGTCCAAAAACGTTCGTGAGCTGGCATATGAACCTCGAGCAACTAGCATGGACCACTGAGGAACTGAGTCTTGCAACTTGGGAATCACGGGAAGTGTAGAAGACTGCCTCCATTATCTCCACCACCCCATCCAACAATACTTTTTGACACATTTTTGCCACACCTCTATGACTCAGTCAGCTGCATGCTGCTCAATCAACGTTCAACCCTCCCAAAAAGTCAAAAACTCAGTACTGTTAAACAGTAGATTCAACAAACGTTTTATTGAAATTCTTGGGTTTCTATTCCCTTTCTTCTGTTTTCTTAGACCGGCAGCTGGGAAGTGGAGATCGTAGAAATTTCAAAGCTGTCTTTCTTACAAGTAAATATTCATTTCCACACTCATCTTTCTTTTAATCATCTTATGAGATTGCGAATGTGGGAAAGTGTGTTTTTAAGATTGGGATAAAGTGTAAGATAACTCTTATTAGCTGTGTGGCTCTGACTTTTCAGTGTTCTCGAAATATTCGTGTCCGACGCATATCCGAACATGAAATACTCTTGTCCGATGCATATCCGAACATGCGTATGAAAATATGATCCTCCAAGAACCCTCCAAATATATAAAAATCTTAAATAAATAAATAAATATATCCGTATCAAACACTTACTCGTATTCGAATGCTTATTGGAAGGAGTATAAGGCCAAGCTTATACATTATTTAAACATATGTTTTGTCTAAGACTGAGAAATGGATAGTCTAATTTAACTTTTTTTCTTTTTGGTTAAAACCTCAAGAGGCAGATCTTCCTTTATGCAGAATAACCGGGATGTTTTCTTTGCAGCACCAAAATCTTTTAGCTCTGACTGCTCTTTAATGGAGTTGCTGGTTTATCACAGTAGCTTTTGGAAACAAATTAAGAGAGAAGTTTACATTTCTGGGTTAAAGAAAATTCAGATCTTCATCAGCACATTCAAGCACTAAATTTGTTCCATACTTGCAGTTTGGTTCTACAATCATTAATCATAACGCCAAATAAGATACAAATAAATATAAGAAAAAAGGTAAAATTTCAAGCTTCATTGATAATAACAGAGTAATTGCAGTTGTACAATTCATATACAAGGAAAAGCCTACAGGACTAGGACTCTTGGAGAAAAAAAACAACCAAAATGAAGGTTGTTATATGGCAGATGAGATGAACCCACTGCCATAGCCAAAGCCCAGCAATCTGCGACACCAAACATAGAACTGCTCAAAGCAATCACTATAGAGGAAATGACAAAAGGAAACACTGAAGTTCCCTTCAGGAGTTTCAAACACTAGAAAACCCTTAAAAAAGATGCTTAAAACTAAGATGGACTGATGATCCAAACAACAGACTTCATAGGACTGAAAACAAAGAAAGCTTAGTTCGAGCATTCCAAATAAAGAAATGCATGACAAAGCTAAAACACCGAGTAGGGGCACATCCAGCAAAATGGAACCAAAAGTTATGATGATCACGAGGGGAAACTTAAAACCATGACTTGATGACAGAATTCTCCAGGAACCATGGCTATGAAACTGCCTCCGATAAATGGGGGCTCAATAGTCACAACAGACTTTTCCGTGTCGAGAAAGCCTGCAAAAAATGGGATGGATATGCCATCTGCCAAACAGCCAAAGTCCCCAAGAAAACACCAAGCCATAGAGCAACCTGAATGGCCACTTTGTCGGACCAAAAAACTGTGCTGAATGTTGCTACCCGTGTGAGCTGATTACATGAATGAAATTTCTACCATCTTTTACGCCTTTAAGTATAGTTGTTCAGATCTGGCTCAACAGCCTTCTATCCTTGATTAGAAAAGGATGTCACATCTCCACAAGCTCTCCACAAGTAGCTCAACAGTTCGACTGCTGATTGAATTGCAGTGCTGGAGATTCAACCCCACCAGGGTCTTGCCCATTTTTTTAAGGGAAGGCATGCTTTTGTTTGACACTCCGGAACAACCTGAAAAAGAAAGGACTTGCAAATTGAGTTGCTCTGCATGAGACAAGGCAGCAACACCAGAATCGGTAATTGCACACCTTGACACATCCAGGTCGCTGAGGAAAATACAATTGTCTGCAACTGCCACCAAACTTGCATCAGTAATCCTTCTGCAACCATCAAGATTGAGGAATTCGAGGGTTCCGCCATGTAGCCTGGTCAAAGCCAAAATGACCTCATCAGTCAAATTTAAGCAGCCGCTCAGATTCACCTTCACAAGTCCTGCCTCACAACTCTCCAAAAGAGTTAGAAGACCTGCATCTGTGATGCCATAAAGCCCACTCAGATCTACATGCTGAAGCTGAGGGCACAATTTGCCCACCATAGCCAGGCTGGCAGTTCCAAATCCTGGGCAGTTCCTTACAGACAAGGATTTAAGGGAATTGCAAGGCGCGGACAAAGGAGCTCCCAAGGATATATCCTTAATTCCCATGCACTTTACTAGGGTAAGAGATTTTAATCCACAGTTTGAGAGGACACCAATAATCCCGGATTGTGTGACCCTGTTGCACTCCTCCAATTGCAGGCACTCAAGAGAACCTGCAGACTTGGCAAAAGCCACCAATCCATCATCAGAAACAAAGCAACACCTGCGAAGGCACATCTGCTTCAGGTTTGCGCATCCCTTTCCCATGGCTTCAAGACTAACATCTGTTATCCCCCAGCAAGAAGTAATCATCAAAGAGACCAATTTTTGCAAACCCTGAGCATTACCCATGACCCAAAATCCCTTCTCGCTCACATTTTGTAGACCACTGAGCATTAGATTTGTCACAGACTTGCCATAGTGCCCAATCACAGCAAGAGAAAAATCTGTGATGTTCAAACCCTGAAGCTTAACCTTTGAAAGGACAGAAGAAGCTGATGACAACAGGCTCGAAACTCCATGATCCCCAACAAGTGGGCAGTCCTTGATAGAGATGGACTGTAGCTTGGGGCAAAGCTTTCCGATAGCTTGGAGGCCCTCATTACCAATCTTTGGGCAGGATTCAATGCTCAAAGCAGTCAAATTAGGGCAGTTATCTGCGATTGCGATCAACCCCTTGCTTGAAACTGAAGGGCACTGGCAAAGGTCAAGCTTCTCCAACAAATGACATTCTTTAGCTATCTCAGATAGACCTTCATCTCCAACACGCGGAACATTCCACAAAGAAAGTACCTTGAGAGAAGGGCAACCACGGGATATGGCAGATAGCCCAAAATTAGTTACTCCACGTGAAGAGCTGCTTCCCCTAATAGAAAGCTTTCCCAACCCACCATGACCACTTGTTCCAACAGCAACCGCAGCAAGTCTCATGTCAGTTGCTTTCTTCCCTTCCAAACACCTTGTAAGATACCCATCATCTTCATCAGCTGAGCTCATCTCAACATCATCAGAAAGTGAATCAATATTCTCCTTGACCACCTTCGATGACTCATATTCACCCTTACGAATACTGGTCAGAAGCATAAGCCAGTTCTTTGAGACACAAGCACAGAAGCTCCTTTCTCTGCCCCCAGGAATGCGTTTAAAGATCTCAAAAAGGCATTCATCAGGAAGGACATCGATTGATGGTTGCTTATTCTGCTCAAACTCAGTTTCTCCAAAGAGAAATGGTACACTAATACGAGCTCTTTTACGAGGAGGGCAGTACACATCCACTTGGGAACTGATTGAACACAATCTACCCAAGTCTGTGGAATTTTTATAAAAAGAACCCCCAGAATAGAAATCATCATCACCTGAAATTCCAATAAACATAAACTACAATAAGCTAAACCTACCGAAAGAATATTTCAAAAAAGTTGAGAGAAAATCAGACATATTCTCAGAACAAAATCTTTTTTTTCCCCTTCCAAGAACAATCAAACAAGAGACAACCAAGAAGGCCTTAAAAATAGATAAAGCCCCATTCTTTTCACAAAATTTACAAATTATTTGGTAAAAGCTTCCAACTTTGATGCAAATCTTCAAGGATCCAATCCTCACAACACATATTCACATAACTAATGACTCCTAAATCCTTTGTCTTCATTTTCTTGTTCAAAACTAACACTAGCTAAAACCAACAGAGCCATGACTTAAAATAAAAAATAAGGTCACTTAAGCACGTTATATGATCAAGCATAAAAAACACCCAAACAACGGATATCTATATCAACATAGACTATTATTACAATTTACAAGTGATCTCCATATAAAGCTTAAATTTCAAACAATATCATCAATCTAAGAATTATAAACAGATCTATAAATTCAAAGCCAATCTTTACCCACAAAAAAGAAGAAGAAAAGGAAAGGAAAGGAAAAAAGCTTACCACCGCAATTAACAAGAGCAGGCATGGTTGAATCTCAAAGAAGAAACCTTTCTGAGAAGCCTCCAAACCCAAAACGCAACACCCAACAAGAGAAAACGCTAGAAAAACGCAGACTAAGTATAACCCTTGAAAGCTTGAATGCATCAGAACTTGTTAAGAAGAAAGAATTCTGAAACCCCACTAAGTAGGGCAAAAAAAAGGATTGAAAGAAAGAAGAAGAAAAGAAAAGAACAGAGTTATTTGTGTTAGCTGAAACAGAACATAAAGAGTTCTATTTATTTGGTTGGAGAAAAGAAAAAAGATGCGTGCTAAGAATTTTCCATTTTTTTATCATTTTAAAATTTATGTTTATGTTGCAGATACATTAACTGACAGCTTCTGCTACATGCAATGTATCTTTCATTAGAACCTGTTTTTTCTTTTCTTTTCTTTTATCTCTTTTTCTTTAGTCCAACCAAACACCCGGTTACGGGCTACTACTACCCTTTTGATTTTTTTATTTTTTTTTATATATAAAAAAACCGTCAAACTTTACTTGGCTTTAAAACAAAAAAAAAGGAAAAATGATCTGATCCATCATTTGTGAAATATTTACATTTTATAAGATTAACAAGATAATATATAATTTTTGAAATATATTAAAAAATAAATAAGATATTTTATAATTTTATTTGTAAAATTATAAAAATTTTATCGTTAACGTATCAAAAACGAATTTATAAAAAAAAATTTAATTTTGTTTTTTAATTAAAATTGAATTGAATCCTGGGCTAAGTAAATATTTTTGGGACTTCGCATGCAAGATTCTAATATTATTTTCCATTTTGGTTCATTGAAATTAAAGATTTGATTTAGTAGATCGATGCTACATCGAAATTTTAAAGTTTGATTAAATTTAATCGATATTTAGTCAAGACTCCTTTTTTGTGATTATGATAATGTCACGTTTTTAATAAGTTTATGATTGATTTTAAGTAGTTCATTACATCATTACCTTTATTTATTAGTTGGATTAATTGAAATATTTATTGAGCACAGTGTTGTGTTAGGAATTAAGATAAACAAAAAGAAGAAAAAAATGATTTTTTTTCTCAGCTTTACTAAAAGAGAAGGGAAAAATGGGTTAGTAGGAAAAAAGAAAAAAAAAAAAAAGTGTGCAAATGACAGTTTGATGGTTAAAGAACAAGTTGGACAAGTTTGTGCTTTTATTATCTTTCATTAATTGTATTTAGTCTCAAAGGTCAGTCATTCTCCAAAGTTTCCAACTAAGGAGCTTGGGAATTTGGAAATCTACCTGTATTTTTTTTCCCACCCTTTTTGCTCTTTTATATGTTTTATAACTAAGTTTGTTAACGACTACCTTTAAAATATTTATTAAAATTATTATTTATAATAAATATTTTATATTAAATATAATAATTAATAATTAAATTAATAATTTAAAAAATTTTAATGTGTTAAAATTTATAATTTATTAATTTAAAAAAATATTTTATTTTTTTAAAATACTCGTTAACAAAATCTTTTTATAATAAACCAATTTGATCTAAAAAATAAAGTTGAAAGGGTTGCTTGTGCCATCGGATGAGCATTTGACAAGCAAGAAAAGCTAATGATACTTTATCGAAAAAAATGATTTTTAGCAACTAATCTTTGGACTCTGGATTAGCATTTGGTATAATAAGAATACACTATCGATTTTTGTGGGAAGATTAAGGAATCTTTTTCATTTTTGGGCACTGATCAAGGCCAATTAAGGAGAATTAGAGAATTTAAAAATGCCAAGTTGAGTTAATTAATTAAAAAGGGTTTGTCAATGGCTTCTGTTCATCAACCACTTAACAAAATGAAATCCATGTTTCATAAATTAAGTTTTGAAAAACCCAGAAAAAATAGTATACACTATTTTTATACATACATAAATACATACATGGATCTATGGAATTACAAAATAGTGAATTGAGAATAATTCTCTCTCATCATTTTCATTCAATCAAGTTGTAAATTGAAATTTGATTCATACACCTTAAAAAAAAATTTAAATAAGAATATCATTTGAATAAAAAGAAAAAAGAAGGTTGTTTCATTGTTGTTAGTAACAAAGGAAAGAAGTTATCTCTGTCAAGTAATTCATGATTTTAGATTATTGGAATTAATTTTGGAAGGCATTAATTGAAAAAGACCCCAAAAAAATATCTACTTACAGTTTGGTACCTTTTTTATGAACCAATAATTTTTGGACACATAATAAAGTTTAGGATTATTGTCTGTCTAATCACTTTTCTTACATGATTAAAATAGCACCACCAATAGATTATAATTAGGGCAATTCCTTTCATAATTCTTTGATGGGATTTAGAATTTTAGAAAGTATAAATAGTTGTTTTTTTTAAAAATATGTTTAAAAAAATACACACGTAAAATAATTGTTTTATATAATATTTTTTCTATATAGATTACTCATGTTTTTATTTATAATAATATTTTATATTAAATATAATAATTAATAACTATTTTGATAAATTTTAATATATTAAAAATAATATTTATTTAATATAATAATTTTATAAAAAATACCTTAAATCACTCGTTATCAAGAAAATATGAATATCACACCAATAATTGACTAAGTTTAGCTTAAAGTAGATAATTCATAGATTAAATTGACATCTATAAGAGCAGGTTAACGACTAATTTGAAATAAGAAAGAAATGATGCTTTAATTTCTATTCCTTATCTTTACACTTCACTTTCATTGATTTTTTGTAAACCATCGGAATTCAATTTTTTACTGTACATTAATAATTACAACTTAGATCTTGAACATCAAAATTAGTATTTTTTTTTTAATTTTTTTTCAAATTATTAGTACTATCTTATATATCGACTGTAAATATTTAAAACCCTCACAAATGAGTTTAATTGTATATTATGTTATGTACATGTGTTCATATAATCCTAAATGATGAAAATTTTTAATTCATTTATTTAGTTTTAACATTTACATAGTATATATGTATGTATTTAAATCATCGGTGAAATTATTAAATTTTACTGTTCATATGTATTGATGCTTTTAAATAATTTTGATTCCTTCTTAATTGTTTTGATTTTGTCTCTAATTTCTCTTTCTATGATATATAATAAAATTTATACTTTTTTCGCCCCATTTTATCTGTCCTCATTTTATCATTTGATTTTAAACGGAATTTCAAAAAAAAAGTTTTGACTTTAAATAATTTTATAATAAAATTTTGATTTTTTTTCATAAAATGAATGTACCAAAATTTTTAATGTAAATAAAATAAAAAAATATGAAAAATAATTTTAAAATATAAAAAATAAGAAAATTAGGTGTTAAAAAAAAATATAATTTTGAGACATTAAAAAAAAGACAAAAAAAGGGACGAAATTAGAACACCATTAAATGGATATGCTAAAGTTATTAATTGGTTAAGTTTTTTTTTTTTTTTTTCATTTCTGATACCAAAAATGAAAATTTCAACATTCAAACTAATTCAGCTTTGGAAAATTTCTTTTCTTAACATTTAATAGAGATAATTACCCAAAAAATCAATCACTACTTAGTTGAACTTTTGGTGAAGCTGCCATAGAATTGGGCAACAGCAGTCAAAGTAGGGCGATCCTTTGAACTCATTTAGCAACAGTCAAAATGGTTGAACCTCACCAAGAACACTAAACTAGAAGAGAGAGTCATAGTTGTTGGGTTGACTTGGGCCAAAAACAAAATTAAATAAATAAAAATCTTAAAATTAAATAATAGTAAATAGGGAATGAGGGGCCCTAATAGGCAAATGGGTTGCCAAATGCATGAGCTTTTGGGTTCTCTTCTCTTAGACAAATGGAAAATGATAGTACAATGAATTTGATTAGTTTTTTTAATACGGGAGGGGGGGTCATATTTTGTGAATTTATTTTATGTACGTCCAATCTCTGGCCGGAAATGAAGATGAGATTTGACAAATTGGGTTTTTTTTTTTTTTTTTTGGTTTTAAAGAGATGGGTTAGAATCATTGAATTGAAGGCTCTGGAAATATGAAATTTTGACTTAATTGGTTTTAGTTTTTATTTTTAATTAAAAGATAAACTTTCGGATCATTTAAATAATTTGTGGGAGTTCATTTTATTGCAATATCACGTCATTTTGATATTGAATCCTTAGAAATTTAATAATAAAACAATACTTACATGAGATACATGAGATGAGATGAAATGAAATGAAATGAATAAACACCGTGCTTATTAGTATTATAGATTGGCTTACGCGTTTTTTTTTTCTTTATATATTTTTTCATAATAAAGTCATATAATTCCCTCATCATTAATTGTTTTCAATAATGTTAGTAACATTGTTTAACTGGGGCAAAACTTAAATGCAGTTTATTAATCAGATAAAATTTTGTATAAAATTCGATAAGTTAGTAGAATTTAATTAGTAAATTAATTAAAAATTATATGTACACACAATATTTGTCCAAATTATTTTAGAATTTTTATAATCGATATTCTATTAACAAACTCTATTAAATTTCCGCTTTTGATTGTCAATTTTCTTCAATTTTATTTTTATTTAATTTAATCATTTTTATGCTAAACTTCATGAATCGTACTTAAATTGTTTTCTTTTATTATCTCTGTTTGGCCAAAAAAGAAGAAACTTAAGGTGAACTATTGGAGATATTTTTACTCTCAACAATTGGTTTTAAATGTTTTATCTCAAGAAATTTCAAGATCAAACTAGAAAACGCTAAGGTGCGTTTATGAGTGAAAACAGGTTATCTTCATATTTATCATTGTAAATTTAACAAGAATTTTGCATACCGAAATTAAAAGAAATCATATCAATTTTTTGGGTAATTTTTTTTATAAAAAAATCAAAGACATTTTGATATTATTATAAATTGAAATAATGAAACTTCTGATTTTCTCATTAAATTAACTTAATTGATAAGTTAGTTTATTATATAAATGTACCTAATTTCAAGTAAATGCTGTGGATGAACCAAATAAAATTGCTGCAAAATAAAAGCCTAACCACAACATTCAACAATTCAAGTCATTCAATGCGTTGTTTGTTCGGCTGGCCACGTACAATTCTTTCTTTGAGTGGTCCTTCCGTTGCTACACTACAAACAAATATCCATATAGTGACGATCCAAAAAGCATTAGTAAAACCTAAAAATTCGTCGTTAAAAGTCCTAAGCTCCTATACCGACGGTCAAAATGGTTATTCCGATAAAAATTTAAGTGACGGTAAAACCCTCGTCGGTATAAACCTATACCGATGGAAAAAACGACCATCGGAATAGGATGTATAACTTATACCGACGGTTTAAGGCGTCACTAATGTTACTACTGTCGGTATAGCCTATGTTGGGTTAGTCCTTTTTGTTTTTACCTATACCGGTCATTTTGTCCGTCAGTATAAATACCGTAGATATATATATACCGACGGTTATTTTGTCCGTTGGTATACATATACCGACGGATTTTTTTTTCGCGTCTGTCGGTATAGATGAAACTGTAAAATATATAATTTACCTATAGCGACGATTTGTAGTAATTTTACCGACGCTTTACTGCATTAGTATACTATACATTTTTTGTTGTTATATGAACTATCAGTATAGAGGTCAAAGCGTCGGTAAAAATAAAATTTTATCATATATTCAATTACTATTATTGATATATTTATAATTTAATCCAACATATTTCATATAAAAAAAAAAAAAACCATCATAAAAAATACAAAATATTTAATAATATTAAAAATAAAAATAAATTCTCTTAATTATATAACTTTTACAACTCAAAATGAAAAAAAGAAAAAAAGAATGTAATAGGAGGACCTAGCCTGGCTTGACTCACATGGTATGAATAGCTAAAAGGCCCTGGAAAACAACTTGATACTAAACCATCTCTTCCTCCTGGTAACCTCTTTGTTCCCCTGATCCTTTCTCTTCTGAATATAAGCCCAATATATAGAAAATCAATCCCTCTCTCTTAATTCCTACTAGCTTAGCCCTTTTAACTGGAACAAGAGTCAGTTTCTTGCCAGATTTGCTAGTTCCACCTTCTGTTGTTCTTAACATTGAAATAGCAACTTGATGCTGACTTTTGTCTGCTCTCTCATCTGTAAGTGGTTTCAACTGAAATGCTCCCCTGGTGAAACCTCTAGCAACTTGTGTATTAAAATTCTGGTGATCAGTGAGAACTTTGCAAATAATATAACCAGTGTAGAATATAAACTAATCATCCAGACAATTTTACTTACAGGCAGTTTCCACATACAAGAATTACTCATGTTTAGTCAAATTTTTGCAGAAACACAAATGACATTAGTGGCCAAGGATGTCAAGGTTGAAGGCGGATAGATTGTTCAAATGAAGCATGATCATGAACTAGATGTGTTACATCCTAAAATAGACTTAAACAATGAACAATGTAATGGAACATACTATTTATATTATACTAAATTGTGTTAACAATGCAGAAATGAAATAAGAATATAACTCAATGAATATTGTGCACCTTCAAAAGAATCCAAACTTTCAGGGAACTGCTCAAGATTGCAAGTCTAGCCCTTTTCCTTGATGTTAAGTAATTACACGTGTTGGTCAACCCTCAGTACAAATCTAGGCCAAGATTTTGGGTTTTCGGGGTATTCCTTGTGTTTTCTCAATGCCTGATGACAAAAAAGAAAAAGGTATAAACAGATTATTTTGTTGCCATTCCCATCAAAACAAAAGGAAAAACAAGAGTTTGTTATAATCATATAATTAGAGCAGAACTTCACCCAACTCTTACCATGCAGTTGCAAAGTGAGTTATGTCCTGAAAATATATATATATATATATATATAACTTACAAGTAATCGACAAATTTTTTGTTCAATTTTTGAGAAGGAGGTCTCTAGAGCTTCAACCCTCCCAGTACCATGACAGCAAGTGCATGGTTCACTAATCATAAATGTCACGCTAGGCCGAACCTGTTTCAAGATTACCACCACTCGTAAGTTAAAAAGAAAATGTTGTCATTTGAAAATATGGTTTTATCTTAAGTTCAAAATTAGATATAAATTGGAACCAGGTTTAGTACAAATAATTAGGAACCAGCATACCCTCTTTCTTGTTATTTCCATGAGCCCATGTTTCGACAATTCAGAGACTTTCACCATTGATCAGTCTCTCTCAACTACTTTATTAACAACTCATATACTAGTCTCTTATTTGCTGAAAATTAGAGAGCCAAGTAAACATGAGTGAGATATTTCCTTACTCCTTTGACGTTAGAAGTAAGAACACTTCAACCCTAACTTGTTTTACTAGTTCAAGCATGTAGCATTTACAAGGTGTACTTGAGTAGTTCTACTAATGAGATGGATAGGAAAAAGGAGAGAGAAAGTTATATAGCATCTTCAAGGTTTACTAGAGCGGTTCCCCTAACGAGATGGATAGAAAAAATTCATAGGAACTGTAATATACTTTTGACAGCAGTTTAAGCAAGATATATAGCATTTCAAAGGTGAAATTGAGATAGTTCTAATAGACACAGATAGCAAAGATTCATAGAAAACATAATAGAAGCATGTCCAAGGATACTTGAGCAATTCCAATAGACAGATGGTAGCAAAGGTAAACATAAAAATGAGAGAGAGACTCACAGTCATCTGCCATATCAATGAAATTGACTACAATAATGCCACCAATATCCCTAAGCCGTCGCAATCTGAAAAGTAGTATTTTCTGTTTAATAACTAACAAATCCTTTAGTGTAATGGTCAGCATGGTCGGATAGTTTATTGAAAACAACATATGAAAGAACAAGAGATTGTAAGGAAAATTAATAATAAACAGAATTGAAGTACTTATCAAAAGATACTCACACCCGTAATATTTCCCCCTTCTACCTCCTCCCTCTTACACTTACTGAAGGCGAAACTTACTTCTTAATTTGAATGCGAAGTAGCATGATTGTGTTTATATCAAAGGAAATAATTATAGGGATACACGAGTCCAACTTTTTACATCTTAATATAAATGTTAAGTGGCATGATTGTGTTTATATCAGTTGAATTGATTATTGATACACAAGGGTCTTAGAGTTACCGTCTGCAGCCATTATGAGAAAAGGTGATTACCCATTTCACATGCAATTAAAAACATTTATAGTTGGAGTAGAAAGAAACTGAGAAACAGTACCTAATTATATTTCTGAAGAAAGTAAATAAAAACTTTAGGATCCATGGTCCAGTGGCAAATTTCCTCTCTCGGATTGACACACACCAACTTATGATTATGGGATGTGCATACAAAGTGAAAATGATAATAATAATAATAATAAAAAAGTATTTAACTACTTGTTTTGCAGCAGCAAGGTTGACATCTAAAGTGTCTTTTTCCTGTGATGTTCCATGACCAAACATCCCATGTCCTCTATTCACATCAATAGAGACTAAGGCCTCCTTTTGTTCAATCACCAGGAACCTCCATTAGGGAGTTGTAGTTGACATCAGATAGGAAACAGAAAAGGTATAGAAATTCCCCGAATAACACAGAGGCAACCTTACATAATTATTAAGCATTTGAACAAAAAAAATTAGCAATGATTAGTTTGGCTCCTCTGATTAGAATGAATTACAAGTTACAACTATTCACTTTTTTTATTTACTTTTTTAGATCAAGTCCATAATCGCCGCTTGTGTCTACATTTTTATGTCAGTGGAACATTTAATTTCAAAAAGAGGACCAAACAGTCCAAGAGATGCCTGCAAAATTCTGAAGCCAATTAAGGGAACAGATAATTGACTGTCAGTTTTTGGGTCTCAGCACCCCAATTTAGGTAGTGGCTTCAAAGATAGTTAAAATCCCCTCTTCCTGATCCAAAAGATTTAATGACAACCATCTCTACATTGTTCTCAACAATTTAAAAACTGAAACATCCACTGCACCAAAAAGCTTAAAAACTAAAACAATTTAATCAACACCGACTTGAAAAAGAAAAGCTTAAAAACTGAAACAAAACCGACAGTATAGATGACAACCCTTAAAATGCACCAAAATTGTTTAACAAAATTAATATCAAACAATCTAAAACCTTAATCTAATTGTTTAACAATCTAAAACAATCAAATAAATAAAAATGCTTCGAGAGGAAGATAGAAAATGACAAGCAACAATTACCTGTATCTACGGTCCAGCTTTTCAAATCCAAATTTGTGTTCAGCTTTTCAAATCCAGATGATGAAGAAAATGAAAGGAGAGCATGAAAAGAGAGGCAGACGAGAAAGGGGAGAATGAAAGAGAGGTGGACAAAAATGAGAGGCGGACAAAAAAGTAGAGGGGACTGAAATAAACCCTAAATATAACTTATACCTATACCGACGGTTATAAATTAATGATCCGTTGGTATAGGCTTATTTAATAAAAATAAATAAAAACGTACAAAATAAATTTCTCCTCTATTTTAAAAAAAAATAGGTTTTTTTCCATATATACTGACGGAAAAGAGAAGCCGTCAGTAAAAATCATATCTATACCGACGGCTAATGATAAACGTCAGTATATGAGGTATCTATACCGACGGCCAATGATAATCCGTCAGTATACAGGGTATCTATAGCGACGGACAACAAAGTGTCGGTATATGTTGATTATATTCTGACGGTAACAAAAATCCGTCGCAATAGATCCTTTATATTGACGGATTATGACCGTCAGTATAGGTAAGCGTCAATATATGGCAATTTATTTGTAGTGCTTAAAGTCGTTGCTAATTTAGATGTATATATGCATGGATTTTCTTAGAATTTTGTGGTCCAAACTCCAACCCTTAGTCTTAGAGTATTAAAATTCAATGGCACCAACTTTACAAAATCTTTTTGCATTTATTTATTTGATTTAATCAGATTTTAGTGGCTCATCACAATCACAATGGATATGATTTTAGGTGAAAAAAAAAAAAAACTATCATGATAGGCATATGATAATGAGAAAAAAAATAAAAATAAAAATAAAATCAAAATTTTCAGTATGCTATAAAATAATAAAAATCATGTGTTTCAAAATTGAGAAATCAACTTCAAAAAGGATGGATAGATGCAGGCATTTGATTTTATGGTGTTTATAGTTGCCTTGAAGTAATGAAAAAATGCATTGAATATAAGTTGTTGGCATATTGGATTATATGTTGGTCCCATAACTTAGTATGGGCTGAAATTAAAAGGGGAAAAGAAAATTGAAAATGTGACTCAAGATAAAATGGTGAGAATTATATTGTAAAAGGAAAAATAAGGCTGAATCATTGAATCTGATCTCTTCAATTTCGAACATCAAATCATCTTTTTATCGATGATATTTTGAAGTTTCGGTATGCGGTGAGAATCATTTTCACTATGTATACAGATGAAGCTTTGATAAATATGGCAATTGGCAAGATAAGAATTTGAATAAAGCATCAATTTGTTGGGAAATGTCAAATATTCAAAAATATACCATTTTTTTTTAATAAGTCATTCAACTTGCAGTGCAACTGTGCAAATCCATGTGCAAGTGCCCACATTCATGGTTCTGCACATCTTTGTCATCATCATTATATTCCCTATTTCAGCATATATGCATTCAGAGTAATTCAAAAACATAGTACTATATGCTATTGGAAACTTTCCAAGTTTTAAAAATAATGTTCATGTCACTAATACTATATGGATCATAGCATCTATATACATCGAATATATGCTCAAGAGCCGGGTAATCCGCTCGATCCGACAAATTCAATCCGTATTAGATTGGATCTGGACAATAATATTTTTTATTCGATTCAATTACAGTAATTTTTCTTTCCTTTGTTTTTTTGACAAATTGTGGTTTCATTTCTCATATCCGTAGTGTCAAAATTTTAACGATTAGAACTTGAATTCAACCCTTAGGATGTGAAGACTGGAATTTATACCATGTTCAAGTTACTATCTTCCATTATTATATATGTAATCCAAAATCACTTGTATTAGAAAACACTTTATCGATCTTATAAACTAGTATAATATTTGTTTTCAGATCCAATATATTTTAACTTATTTTTTAGATGCAATCCTCGTGTGTGGATGATCCATTGAAATCTTTCTCGTCAGCTTTCTGTTGTTAACATGCTGCTGCATTATTATTCTCAATGAAATCATGTTGATTTGTCCGAAATGCATGCTTCTAGACATCTTGTTATCTTTATTTTTATTTTTATTTTTAAAATATTCGTATTCGTATAATCTTTTAAATATATTAAATAAAATTTAAATTTTTTTTAAATATATTTATATCAAACATATATTTATATTCGATACTCATTCGAATCCGTTACATAACTAGGCACTGTTCTTGTAGGAATATATTATATGATCAACTTGAAGTACTATTATACTAATAAAAAAAAATTAAATCATTTCATTCATTTCACTTTCCAGTGCCAGTCTATCATCTTGTTTCAGAAAGATTTCATGATTTTGTTTTGACAGCATTTCATTCATTTCACTCAGTACTCTGGCTTATCTCTAATACTTATCTCACCTTCTCAATGTTAGAGCCAATATTCATGCCAGTTCATTTCATCCCCAAACTGAGCTATAACCCCCAAAAATATTAATTTTTCAGTGGATTAATCATGCATGTAGCTAATAACTAATCCAATTCCATCGAGGGCTTTAAGTCTAGTTGAGCAAATGCAATCCCCAATTGCTATTTTATATACACATCAAGTTGTGTATACATCCAAAATTTATTTATGTGTTATTTTTTTAGCCAATACCAGTGGCTTAGACATTTGAGTTAAAGATTCCTTGAAGAAAAGTCGTGATGGAAGAACACGCAATTTGAGAGAAAGAAATTGGGAGGAAATTAATAAACGGCATGTCTAGGTACTAGGAATCAAGCCCAAGTGCCAAAATCCAATCTGTTTTTTTTTTAATGGACAAAAGGGGGCCGAGTTAGTTGCCAAGTGGGGAAGAATATATGAATTATCAAGTTGTTACTTTGGTTGGCTTGGAAGGATGAAGATAGGGTCATTAGGTTTAAAAGTTTCTATTTTTTTTTTTAGTTCAAAATTCATTTGACTATTCTGTCACATACCAGTATTATCATGGTTGGTAGTAAAAAGAGAAAAAGCAAGAGGATTAATTAAAAAAAAAAAACAAAAGTACGAGTTTGTTTTTCATATAAAGGTGTTTTTTAAACTCTTAAAAAAAAATGTCTAGTGTACTTTCTTTTCTTTTTTTTCTTTTTTCCAAAAAGTCATTTATATTTTTTAAGAGAAATTATCTTATGCATTAATGAAATTTTTAAATTTCACAAACAAAATTAATTGGATGACACTTACTCTTAAAATATATTAAAAAAATAAAAAATTAATTAAAAAGAAGTAAGATATGTGATAGACTGTCAGTCTCTTAAACCCACTTATAAAATTCTAGATTTTTAAAAAGTTTTAATTTTTGTTTTTAAAAATATATATGACATGTGGCGGTTATGTCATCGCTACATAATGGTCACGTGTCATATTGTCATCCACATATGTAATATTTGCACACATCAAATTTTCATTAATTGTCGCGTTATCAATTTTTATTAACGTTGTTAGGTCATAATATAGATTGATACATGTATTAAAAGTTGAGATATTTGAAAATTTTTTTAGGAGGAATTCACTTATACTAGTGTAAAATTAAATTAGTTTTACAAATTTTTATAACTTTTTATACGATTTATATTTTAACAAATCGACCGTTGGATTTAACAATATAATTGTACTCGTCGTGCATATAAAGTTTCGAATCGATCCGATATCTCTATCATATCGATCGAGATACTATCTTTTTTTAATATATATTTAACGGTTGAAAGTTTTTTACATCAAACAAATAGTTAAACATTTTTAATTTACTCGAAATTCGACGTGCATGATCTACGTAAATAGAACATGAAATAAGACGATCGAATTAATCAAATATAAATCGTATAAAAAGTTATGAAAGTGTGTAAAACTAAATTAGTTTTACACTAATGTAAGTAAAAATTTTTTTAATTCAAATATTAAATTAAACATTTTTAATAATTCAGCAATCATAAAGGACATCATCCCATTTTGAAAATATCATCCTAAGTAAATATCGGTGTAATCATCGTTGTAATTAGAATGCATGTAACTCTTAATTTGTCTTGGTGTTTAAGCAAATGCCATGGAATAAGAAGAAAAGAAAGCGACAAATCAAAGAATATACGTATACAAAATGCATTCTATAATGAGCCAAAAGCATGATTGATTCAAGAAAGGATAGAGGGGAGAGAAAAAAAAAATCATGATTCATGTGAGTGAGATCATAAGTTGATTACTCTCAAGATTTATTTTCATTTTTTGCCTGCATTTTGATTTTTGAAAATGGCAGATTGGCAGTCGTCAGATCAATGTGAAAACTAGTATTCTATTCTATTGTATTTGGTCAAGATTCATTAGGTGAAGTTGTACCTTTGGTTTCTTGAACAATAATATTCAAAATTTTAAGCCAATAGCAAATAATTCAATTATTATATTTAAATTTTAATATATTTTTTCATATACAAATCAAATAAATGATTAATGAATTTGCATATTAATTCAAGTAGAAAAAAAAGTCTAAGCTGAAGAGGGATTATAATAGCATGTACGGTTCAATCTGTTGTGCGGAAGCGAATTGATATTACTAAAACCGATTTAAACACACTGAAAAAACACCGATATTTTACGTGGTTCGGCAACTGTGCCTACGTCTACGGGAGGAGGAGCTTGAAGCTTTGTATTAATGGAGTTTAGAGTACAAACATATACAGAATTCAAGGTGCTACACAAGCACTGAACTCACAACTCAACACGATACCGAATTTACTCTATAAACACAGAGTAATTGCTTCAACACTTTAGCTCTAACTTAACTCAACTCTACTCTCTCACTCATTTTCTCTCTTACTCTACATGGCTATTTATAGCCATAATATCAAGGTGTGAACACTAAGCAAGTGGCAGCCACCATAGCCACCTTCCACCACCTATCTTGGTGTGAACACTTTGCAAGTGGTAGCCACCATAGCCACCATCCATTTGCAAGTGGTAGCTTCCATTATTGGTGGTGCAAGTGGTGCAAGTGGTAGCTCCATTATTGGTGCTAAGCCACCTATGTGACTTTGAGCCATATTGAGCCATATTCCAACAATCTCCACCTTGGCGAGAATCCACAGAGAGAATTCACAGATCAGAGCTTCCTCCTTTAGGTGTACACACCATTACTCACATATCAGGGCACCTACTGCATTGGCATGATTCATCAATGCACTGAGCCTGAGTCAATTTTTTCTGTCTACTTCCCAAGAATTTTCTTAGCTTCTCCAAGATCATCTCGAACTCTGAGCTCAGTTGAGCCTTCAGCCTGTCGATCTCCACCTTGCCTTTTTCAGCAGATAGACAAATGATCCATCTTGAAGTTTCCGGAAATAAACACAGTGATCAAATTGACTGTGTGTGTACTTTTCATCCTGTCATGAAACAGTCCAACCGTTTGTACAGCTGTCACGGGATTGTTTCAGACCATACAGTGATTGGTTCAACTTGCTTTTGTAATCTTTGCGACCGGGGACTCCAGAATCATTTGGTTGAGTCATACAAATTTCCTCCTCTACGGAACCATGGAGGAATGCAGTTTTTACATCAAGTTGAACTATCTCTAGGTTATACAGTGCTACTAAAGCCAATAAGATCCGAATAGATGCATGCTTAACAACAGGTGAAAATACCTCATTGTAGTCTATTCCTTCTTTTTGAGCCTAACCTTTGGCTACCAATCTGGCTTTGTATCTGATGCTGTCTTTGCCGGTAGCACTCTCCTTTTTGGCAAAGACCCATTTGCACTCAATTGATCTTTTGAGTGTTGGAAGTGGAACCAACTTCCAAGTCTGATCGCCTCCTTCCACTGGGCATACACAGGGCTGTTTACAGCTTCTTTGTAATTGATCGGAACATCATCATCAATTACTGGAAGGGCGTATGCCACCACGTCTGTGTATCGAGCAGGTTTCCGAATATGTCTATTCGGTCTACTGGTGACAACTGATTCAAATTGCTGAAAGGTTTCCGGTGATGACTCCTCCACTTCAGTTAAGGTGTCATCAGATTCTGGTTCAGATTCATCTGAATTTTGACCATCATCTTCTGATTCAAACTCCACCTGCTTTAGAGAATCTTGGTTCACATTCTCTGGAGTTGACAGTTTCAGCATTACAGATTCGTCAAAGGCAACATCTCGGCTTACGATGACTTTCTTTGACTCAAAGTTCCACAATCGGACTGCTTTTACTCCTTCACTAAAGCCCATGAAGACAGCTTTCTTGGCTCTAGGATCCAGTTTTGCATCCGTTACTACGAAGCCGATCATATTCAATGGCAGAATATCCGGACCACACCTCTATGGGAGTCTTCCCATCAATTGCGGTGGAGGGTAGTCTGTTGATAATGTGGGAGGCGAACAATAAAGCCTCCGCCCAAAATGCTTTGCTCAAGCCCGACTGGGATAACATGCAGCGAACTTTATCAACCAAAGTTCGGTTCATCCTTTCTGCAACTCCATTCTGCTGGGGAGTGCTAGGAACAGTGAAATGTCGGATTATCCCATCATTCTGTGAGAGGCTGTTGCTCTGCCTGTCACGGTTTCTCTGTCAAGGAGATACAGATTTCCCTTCATATAACCCTTCATTGCTAAGAATGCTCCACGTACAACTCTCAGGACTCCATTATGAATGGTCACCTTGTAACCATTTGAGTCTAAGACCCCCAGTGATATGAGGTTCTTCTTGAGATCAGGGACATACCTTACGTCTGTAAGTTGTCTGATTGTACCGTCATGCATTTTCAGTCGGATTGTTCCGATGCCTCTAGTGTGACAAGTATTGTCATTGCCCATATGGACAATCCCTCCATCAAACTCCTTGAAGTTTGAGAACCACTTCCGGTTCGGACACATATGGTAGGAACATCCGGAATCCAGAATCCATTGATCTGAAGAGTGTGTTGTTGTGGAAATCGTAAATGCAGAGTCTTCCTCTCCCTCAGATTCTTGAGCTACATTTACAGTCGACTTCTCCATGTTAGGACAGTTATTCCTCCAATGCCCTTTCTCATGGCAAAAGGCACACTCGTCCCTTGAGAGTCGTGTTCTCGATGATCCCCTCTTTGAGCGGGATTTACCTCGCTTGTTTTCTCCGGCTCCTTGGTTGTTCGTCCTGCCTCTGTACACAGTTAAAGCTTCTGGTGTAGTATTCTGGTGATCATGCTGATCCTTTTTCCGATATTCATTATTCACCAGAGCATTACTAACATTAACATATTCTATATCATTTTTACCATACAACAGTGTAGTGGTTAAATGATCATAGCTATCAGGCAAGGAATTTAACAGAGTAAGAGCCTTATCTTCATCAGAGATATTTGCATCTAGATTTTCAAGATCAGCGAGGATTTTGTTAAAACTTACTAGATGCTCCTGCATGGTGATACCTTGCATATACTGGAAGCGGAACAGCTTTTTCTTCAGATAGAGTCTGTTCTCCATGCTTTTTTGTCATGTACTTGTCCTCAAGTTGTTTCCAGAGAGTTTTTGCATTATTCTCTCTCATGACAAAGTACTTCTGGTCCTTGGCTAGGCATAACCGGATTGTGCCACAAGCCTGACGGTTGACAAATTTCCAGTCATCTTCCGAAATATCTCTAGGCCTGTCTTCCAGAGCGATATATGAACCCTCTCGGAATAACAGATCCTGAACTTCGCACTGCCACATGCCAAAGTTGGTGGTGCCATCAAATTTCTCCACCTCGAACTTTGCAGTGGTCATCGAGTTCTTTCTGATATAAGAACTTGATCGTGCACTGCTGGTTGTTTCATGTGTCTCTAATGATTCTGCCATGGTAATAAAACAAAATTACCAACAAAGTGTTTTTCCGGTACCTGTATGGAAAAACGGATGCCGCGGTTGAGTCCGGAATAGTCGAAATAGCCAGGAACGGGTCCAACTGTGTAAATTTTGGACACACGGTGAATATTCTACGAATATTCTGCTACAAGTGGCTCGAAATGGACTCGGTTTAGCTCAACCGGCTCGGAAAAGTCTCGGAATAGTGTTCTGAAATGGCTCAAAAAATAGCCCGAAAAAGTTGGTCGGAGCTGCGGCGGCGCGTGGGGCGCGTATGGCGGCGCGTGGGGCGCGTGGAGCTGTTTGGTGGCCGGCGCGTGGGGCGCGTGGGCTTCACGCGTCTTCAACCTCTGGAGGCGCGTGCGGCGCGTGGGCGCGTGGGCGCTTCTTCTGGTGGCGCGTGTGGGCGCGTGCGGCCTCCTCTGGTGCTCCGGTTGATTCTGATGCACTCCTCTCAACGACCTCTTCAACCTGGTATTTTCAAAACACAAATTGGAGCACTTTTGAAAAACGGACAGAATCAAACAAACTCGGTTTTACGTAAAAATTGGCTCTGATACCAATTTGTTGTGCGGAAGTGAATTGATATTACTAAAACCGATTTAAACACACTGAAAAAACACCGATATTTTACGTGGTTCGGCAACTGTGCCTACGTCCACGGGAGGAGGAGCTTGAAGCTTTGTATTAATGGAGTTTAGAGTACAAACATATACAGAATTCAAGGTGCTACACAAGCACTGAACTCACAACTCAACACAATACCGAATTTACTCTATAAATACAGAGTAATTGCTTCAACACTTTAGCTCTAACTTAACTCAACTCTACTCTCTCACTCATTTTCTCTCTTACTCTACATGGCTATTTATAGCCATAATATCAAGGTGTGAACACTAAGCAAGTGGCAGCCACCATAGCCACCTTCCACCACCTATCTTGGTATGAACACTTTGCAAGTGGTAGCCACCATAGCCACCATCCATTTGCAAGTGGTAGCTTCCATTATTGGTGGTGCAAGTGGTAGCTCCATTATTGGTGCTAAGCCACCTATGTGACTTTGAGCCATATTGAGCCATATTCCAACACAATCAACAATAAGACATTGGATAAAAAATTATTAAAGAAAAAATAATTATCAGGATTCAAACTCGAAATTTCTGATATTTTGTTAAATTAAATGATCATTCAAAATTTTAAACTTGTAGACACCGAATTTTATCCGGGTTTAATTTTATTTTTTTAATTAAATCAAAGAAAACAATAAAAAAAAAGAGAAAATCAGAAAAAACAAAAAAATGGGATAAATTCGAAATTAATAAAAAAATCAAGAAAACAAATTTGGATTGAATCAAATCTCTTCTTTGTATTAAAATGGGTCTTTAAAAAATGTGATTGAAACAAAATACACTTCTTGATCAGATAAAAATTCCTAATTTGAGTAGAATTTAATTTCTTCTCTATAAAATGAATCCAAGCATCACAATCAGAAAACACACAACACACAAACAGAAAAGATACAAAAACAGAATTTAGATTTGTTGCGAGTGGTGGTAGCGACAATGTCGAAGGCTGGTGCATTGGATCTCGCCGCAGGTCTCGGTGGCAAGATTGACAAAACCGAAGTCCTTTCTGCTGTTGAAAAGTATGAGCAATATCATGTCTTTTATGGAGCCAGATGGAATGGGGAGTCTCTTCGAGAGAGCATAAAGCGGCATGAACATTTTATTGCTTTACAACTTGGCTTGAAGCCTGGGCACAAGGTGTTGGATGCTGGATGTGGAATTGGTGGACCACTAAGAGAAATTGCTCGATTCAACTCCACATCAGTTACAGGGTTGAACAACAATGAATATCAAATAGCAAGAGAGAAGGAATTAAACCGCATGTGCTGGTTTTTTTTATTTATTTATTATTTTCTTTACTAATAATATTTTATTTTTTTTTACAGGTTAATTATTTACTAATTATTTATTATTAAATATTTTATTAACTAATTTTTATTATTTAGTAACTACTATTATATTATTATTTTTAATTACTATTATTATATTATTTTTAAATATTATTATATATATATTTTTTACTATTATTTTTTATTAACTCTTATATTATTTTTTAACTATTATATTATTTTTACTATTATATATATTTTTAACCATTAGTATTTATTATTAATTATTTTTAACTAGTATTTTAATTATATATTTTTTTATTTATTAATTTGATATATATATATATATATTTTATTAATAAGATAAGTTTTTAATTGAAGATTAGTTATTTTTAAAATTAATAAATTGAGATTTTTTCCAATGATGAAATTCAAAAAAATTACGAATGATTGATTTCTGAGAAATTTATAGGTGAGAAATTTCTCTTAAAAATTCTCCAAAATGAATGGAATGATTTTTTAAGAGATTATTTTCAATACCAATGAAGATCAAAAATTTATTTTTTTAAGAATAATTAATTTTCAATCTTTTTTTTTCTCAAAATGATTTTCCATAATAAATGCTTAATTTAAATTCGAATGATAAATTAAGATTTTTTCCGATGATGAAATTCAAGAAAGTCACGAATAGTTGACTTTTAAGAAATTTCTAGGTGAGAAAAATTCTCTTAAAAATTCTCCAGAACGAATGGAAGAATATTCTAAGAGATAATTTTCGATATTAAAGATCAGAATTTATTTTTCGAACAAACATTAATAAAATGTGGATTAATTTTGGAAGATTAATTTAAGAAATAACTTTAAATAATCTAATTTTTCCGACGACGGAGCCTCTTCAATAGAATGAATGGTTTCTTTTGAATACTCTTGAGGTGAGAAAACATTTTTTAGTAATTTCTCCAGAATGAATGTAAGGAAGACCTAAAAAATAATCTCCGAGATTTCTAACTTTAATAATAAAAATGAAATAGGATAGATAAGACCATTTAATTAAGACTTTTTAAGTATCACAAGACTAATTAGGTACTATCTCATAGATAAGATTTCTAACTTTAATAATAAAAATGAAATAGGATAGATAAGACCATTTAATTAAGACTTTTTAAGTATCGCAAGACTAATTAGGTACTATCTCATAGATAGGCGTTGTGAGGGTGCTAATCCTTCCTCACACGTAACCGTACTCCCGAACCTAGTTCTGACAAGTAGACCAGAACCTATTCTTTTTAAGGTGCCTTAGTCAAGCTTAGGATTACTTTAAATAGGATAGATTTATAAAGGTGACTAATCACACCTAGATTAGATGATTAGTGGCGACTCCATTAATTTGTGTCTAGCATGCTGAATTAGTATTTGACACGTTATGACAAAACTGATAAAAAAGAATCTAATTATTATATTTGAATTCTAACAATAATAATAATATTGTCTGCTTGTATAAGAAGATGGATAGCCGACATCAAGAGATGAGGCGTAGGCAGACACGCGGGATGGTGTGCTGAAATTGCTGCCATGGAATTATTTCATCATCAACCCTACAGTCTGCACATGGTGTTGTTAAAGTCAACAACTCCTCTAGAATTCTCTCATCTAGAATTCTCTCCAAATTTTATTATTTCTCTAGGTTTTTCTAAAATTTTCTTAAGTCTTCTTTCTAGAGTTCTCTCTAGATTTTTTATTGTTCTTTCTTTAGAATATTAAACCAACACACTAGAACATTCTAGGTTGGTTTAGTAACCAACATAGAAAGCTATAAATAGGGTGGGATGTAAGTTGTTAGTGTAGTGAAATAAGTAGAGTGGTGAGTAGAGAGAAAAAGGAAGAAAAAGAGTGAAGTTGTGAGTGCATATTAAAAGAGTGTGTCTAGGGTATATTTGGTCTTTTCTCATATTAATAAAAGAGTTGTTTTTTTCGGAAGTTACTGTAGCGTCCCGAGAAAGTTACTGTAGCAAATCGGTACTGTAGCACAAAACTACAATTGGTACCGAGAGTCAGAAATCAACAAATTGGTATCAGAGCTAGACGGTCAGGGACCGGAGTACGCATATCGGAGAAAGACAGTCTGGGACTGTGAAGATTATTGGTCTGGGACCAAGACGATCGAGGATCTTAGTTCGTGGAGACGTGGAAATTCTGTCGGTACACGGTCAGGGACTGTGAAATTAAGTGAACGAGAATCAAATTTGAGGTAAGTGCAGGGCACTCTCAAGACACTATGGCAGATATTTCTAATTCCGCTAGCAACATCGAGAAGCTCAATGAAAACAATTACAATACGTGGAGCATCCGGATGCAATATTACATGCTCGGGCAAGATTTATGGGATATTGTTAACGGTGAAGCTTCAACACCACCAACTGATGCCGGAGAACTAAGAAAATGGAAGATCAAAGCCGGTAAGGCCATGTACGTGTTATCAGTCACTGTTGAGGATGGTTTATTACTACGCATCAAGGATGCAAAGACACCGAAGGAAGCCTGGGACACACTCACAATGCTGTTCGCGAGAAAACTGATGCTAGGCTCCAACAATTGGAGAATGAACTCCTGTCAATCTCGCAGCAAAATATGTCGGTAAGCGAATATTTCTCTAAAGTTAAAACTCTTTGTGATGAAATTTCAAAATTAGATCCAGAAAATGCCATTACCGAAACGAGGATGAGAAGAATTATCATCCATGGCTTGCGACCAGAATACAACGGGATTGTTACTGCAACCCGTGGTTGGAGCAAAGAACCAACTTTAACTGAGTTGGAAAATATCCTAGCCAATCAAGAGACTTTAGATAAACAAATGTCTAAAGTCTCGATAAAAGATGACGAGAAAGCACTCTTTAGTAATAAAAGAGGCTTTAATAAAAGAAGCAAAGTTGTTACAAAGCCAGGAGTGGAAGAAAATAAATTTCGAAGGCAAGAAACATGGCCAAAGCAAGGGGGAAGGAGCTTTCGGCAAGAGGGAGCCCAGCATGTTCGAGAAAGAGACAAAAATGAAAATAGGTATCGTCGTCAAAACAATCAGTGTTACAACTGTGGAAAATCTGGTCACTTTGCTCGAGACTGTCGGTTTAAGCAAGTCCAAGGCAACGCGGCAACCTCGTCACGAGAAGAGAATAATAGCGAAGAAGAGTGGGATTTTCAAGCATCAATTTCCATTGAAGAATTCGAAGAACTTGCAGCTGCTTGCATCACCGAGTCAGAAGAGTGTTCACTCGCATCGGTGAGTAAATTAATTGACTATAATAAAGATTGGATAGTTGATTCTGGATGCTCAAATCACATGACTGGAGATAAGGAGAAGTTGACTAATACCTCAACATACAAAGGAGAACGAGTTGTGGTAACTGCAAATAATTCAAGGTTACCTATTACTCACATCGGCCAAACAACTATTGTGCCACGGTTTAGTTCACACCAAATCGAGCTGCAAAACGTATTCCATGTGCCAGGTATGAAGAAAAATCTGCTATCAGTTTCACAACTCACTGCCTCAGGAAATTATGTCGTGTTTGGTCCAGATGATGTGAAAGTATATCCACACTTAAAGCCAACAAGTACACCAATAATGGAAGGGAAGCGTCTGGAGTCAGTCTACGTTATGTCCGCTCAGACTGCATATGTGGACAAGACAAGAAAGAATGAAACAGCTGACTTATGGCATGCGAGGCTTGGGCACGTGAGTTACCTCAAGTTAAAGGTAATGATGAAAAAGTCTATGCTCAAAGGTCTTCCTCAATTAGACATTCAAGAGGACACAGTGATAACTCGTATAATTATATAGTTTTTAGTTATGTTTTATTATTGTTTTGTGTCAAATATGAGTTATTATTGTTTAGTCTAATTGTGTTTATGATCTTTTATATTTTTTATGTAATTTGGTGTTTTTCACAAGTTTCTTTGAGTGATTTCAGATTACTAGAATTAAGGGCAAATCCAGTTCAGTTCCAGTTCCGACACCGTTTACCATATCAGCTATATCTCGAGTTTCACTGAAGCAATAAGGCTGAAATTTGTAGCCATGCAAAGCTAAGAGGCATATCTATCTTTTTCATGTTTTACACTTCTTGAAACGGAGTCGTTTTCCCTAGTGAAATCGACCATCAAGTTGGCTGATGTGCAATGACGTCTGTGCTGACCTGTTTTCGTATTTTGCCCATATCTTCTTATCCACATCAGCAAATGAGCTGATTCCAACGGCTATAGATCCGTAACTGATAGGGGTATATTTTTCTAGAAGACAATTGTATCAGATCAAGCCTCCAACATTGACAAAACCGACCATCAAGCTGGCTGATCAGAATTGTCATACAATATGACGAAAATTGTTAGAAAAATGCACCCACCTATTATACCTACCTTTGAAATTTGTAAAGCTTGTCTCTTGTCATTTAGCCCTCCAAAATGTGTATAAATAGAGGGCCTTGGATGAGTATTGGGATACATTATACATTGGTAGGATATTAGCCATTGTAAAAAATTTCTCTAAGTTTTCTTCTTTTTTCCTTTCTCTAGTTTTCTTTTTCTTTATTTACTTATGCTTCTTACATTTCTTTTCATTTTTAGTATGTGTTGCTAATCATATTGTTGAGGTGATGAGGTGAAGCTCTTGGTAAATGCTAAGGTTAGTCTCTTAAACATGAGCTAAAATGAATCATCATTTATAAACACTAGTATAGATAATATTTTCTTTTGGTTTAAAATCCTACTTGCAAAGTAGAGATCTTGATTCATTATTGACAATGAAAATGGCACAGTAAATGCTTGGTTTCATAACCTTGATTTGTTGTAGACATATACCTTGGCATAAGGAATGCTTGGACTCTTTTTATGAGTTTTGAGGACACCAAATGAACATAATATCATATGCTATGGACGTTGGACAATTTGGACTGAATTGCTAAACCTTCCGATTGGAACCTCCCTTATGTGTGGATTTCAATTGTGTAATAAAACAATATTAATCTTAGCATAACACCAAGAGTGGATTCTCTAACCTCAACATCCTTTCTTATTGTTTTTTATATCTTGTTTAATTGCTTTTATGTTATTTTGTTTATTTTGTTCTCTAATATCTTGTTTATTTTCTTTTTCATATATATTTATAAACTTATACTTACTAGTACGCTTCCTTGTGGTTCGACCTCGGACACCCGAGAATTTATTACTTGAACATAACCTGCACTTGGGTTTACAACTCTTAATTGAGTCTCCATCAAGTTTTTGGCGCCGTTGCCGGGGAAGCAATACTAAGTATATAAGTTTATAAGTATATTTATTTTTATTGGCTGGTTATACCGCCTAATTTGTATATTAACTTTGTTTTATTGGCTGGTTATACCGCCTAAGTTTGTATATATATTTTTTGGCTGGTTATACCGCCTAATTTTCTATATATTTATATTTATATTGTAAAGTTTATATTTATATATTATCTATTTATTAACTTTGTTTTATGCTTGTTTGGCGACGTGATTTTAGATCTCTTCGTTTAGTTAGATTTTATTGTGAAACTTTTTCAGGTAATCTTTCTAATACAACTCCTACCATGGCTGACAATGAAAGTGTTCATGCTGAAGATGAGAACAGACAAGTACGCACCATGCGTGACTACTTGCAACCAACTCGAAGCTCATCACCCTCTTGTTTTATTTTTCCTCTCAATGCAAACAACTTTTGTTTTAAACCAGGTATGATAGCTTTGCTTCCAAATTTCCATGGGTTAGAATCGGAAAGTGCTTACTCGTTTCTAAAAGACTTCGAAGATGTATGTGTCACCTTTAATGACCAACAATGTACAAATGAAATTGTCAAGCTAAAATTATTTCCTTTTTCTTTAAAAGACAAAGCAAAAATTTGGCTTCATAATTTAAAACCAAGGTCAATTGGCACATGGCAAGAATTACAAACTAAGTTTCTAAAGAAATTTTTCCCAGCACATAAAACTACTGCTTTGAAAAGACAGATTCAAAATTTCAATCAAAATCAAAATGAAGCATTTTTTCAGTGCTGGGAGCGTTTTAAAGATTTGTTAAGTTCTTGTCCACATCATGGTTTTGAAAAATGGCATCTTATTAGTTTCTTTTATGAAAGTTTAACTCCCGAAACTAAACAATTTGTTGAAACAATGTGTAATGGTGAGTTTCTAGAAAAAGAACCTGAAGAAGCCTTTGACTACCTAGACCATTTGGCAGATAACTCTCAAGCCTGGCACACAGATAATTCCTCTGAAAGTTCCAATAGATCTAATCCTGTTTCTAACAGAGGTAAATATCATTTTAGTCAAGAAGATGAGATAAAAGCTAAAGTAGCTAATTTGGCTAGAAAGATTGAAGCCATGGAACTTAGAGAAGTAAAAGAAGTCAAAACGATTAAAAATGAAGAAAGTTGTGGAATTTGTGAAATCATGGGACACCCCACTTCTGAATGTCCAAACATTCCCATTCTTAAAGAAGCGTTGCATGATCAAGTAAATTCCATAAACACATTTAAAAAGCCTTTTCCTTCTCCTTACTCTGAAACGTATAACCCTGAATGGAGAAATCATCCCAACTTCAGTTGGCGGAATAATAATCATGTTCAGGTACCACAATCTCAAAAGCCGGGCAACACTTTTTCCTATCAACCTTCACGTGTACAAACCTTGGAAGAGACATTGCAAGCATTCATGCAAACACAAGCAAATGTGAATAACCAAACTTCACAGGACATCAATGAGATCAAAAACACCTTGTCCACATTGACAGCTTCATTACGCACTCAAGAAAAAGGTAAGTTTCCTGCTCAACCTCAGCCTAACCCTTCTACTCAATGTCTTGTTTCTTGCTCCAATGAAACTCAACAGGAAAATGCCAGTTCTATCACAACTCTTCGAAGTGGAAAGACAATTGACAAAAATATTCCATCAAAAGACCAAGATCCTCCTTCCCCTCCGAAAAGTAATGGTAAGGATGATGGTAAGTCAGAACTTCTTGAAAATTTGGACAAAGAAAAAGGTATGCATCATGCTCCTTTTCCTCAAAGGTTGCAAACAATAAAGAATTTGAATCAAAATGCAGAAATTTATGAACTTTTCAAACAAGTTAAGATTAACATTCCTTTATTGGATGCAATCAAACAAGTTCCATCTTATGCTAAATTTTTGAAGGACATGTGCACAGTTAAAAGGAAACATAATGTACAAAAGAAAGCATTTCTGACGGAAAGTGTGAGCTCAATCATTCAGCACCTTACTCCACCAAAATTCAAAGATCCTGGATATCCAACAATCTCATGCATCATTGGAAACACTAGAATAGAACGTGCATTGCTTGATCTTGGTGCTAGTGTTAATCTTTTGCCTTTTTCTGTTTATCAACAGTTAGGTTTAGGTGAACTCAAGGAAACACCTGTTACACTTCAACTAGCTGATCGTTCTGTAAAAATTCCTCGAGGGATAGTTGAAGATGTTTTGGTTCAAATTGATAATTTTTACTTCCCTGTTGATTTTATTGTTTTGGACACACATCCTGTTTCAAATCCAAATGTTCAAATTCCTGTTATATTAGGCCGTCCATTTCTTGCAACTTCTAATGCTCTGATAAATTGCAGGAATGGTATTTTGAACATTTCTTTTGGAAATATGACTTTAGAATTAAATGTGTTCAACATTTGCAAGCAACCTGGTGATGATTCAGAAGTACATGAAGTGGATTTCATTGAAGAACTTGTTCATGAACATCTCACCACTACCACATTCCATGATCCTTTAGAAGCTTATTTAATTGAATGTGAGTTTGATAATGCTTCAGAAATTTCACACACTGATTCTTTGTTAAATTCTTTTCAGGATAAGCATTGTTGGAAACAAAAGTTTGAGGAACTTCCATCACTCACAAATGTCACTGTACCATCAACTATTGAACCACCCAAGCTAGATTTAAAACCATTGCCATCCGAGCTAAAATATTCCTTTTTGGGTGAGAATGAAACTTTTCCAGTCATAATTTCTTCACATCTTGATGAACTACAAGAAGGTAAGTTGTTACAACTTTTGAAGATGCACAAAAATGCATTAGGATGGACCTTAGCTGACATAAAGTGAATAACCCCATTAATCTGCACACATAATATTTATTTAGAGGAAAATGCTAAACCCTCTAGACAAATGCAACGAAGGCTTAATCCTAATATGAAAGAAGTAGTGAGAAATGAAGTCATTAAACTTTTAGATAATGGAATCATTTATCCTATCTCTGATAGCAAATGGGTAAGTCCTACTCAAGTCGTACCTAAGAAATCTGGAGTTACTGTAGTTAAAAATGAAAATAATGAATTAATTCCAACTAGGACTGTTACTGGTTGGCGCATGTGCATTGACTATAGGAAACTTAACTCAGTGACGAGGAAAGATCATTTCCCTTTGCCTTTCATGGATCAAATCTTAGAAAGAGTTGCAGGGCATGAGTTTTATTGTTTTCTAGATGGATATTCTGGATATAATCAAATTGCCATTGCACTTGAGGACCAAGAGAAAACCACTTTTACATGTCCTTTTGGTACTTTTGCATATCGTAGAATGCCATTTGGATTATGTAACGCCCCTGCCACATTTCAAAGATGCATGCTTAGTATTTTTAGTGACATGATTGAACGTAATCTTGAGATTTTCATGGATGATTTTTCTGTTTCTGGTGATTCATTTGATGATTGCTTAGCCAATTTGAAAAATGTATTGATTAGGTGTGAAGAAAAAAATCTTGTTCTTAATTGGGAAAAATGTCATTTCATGGTCACTAAAGGTATTGTACTAGGTCACATTGTTTCTGCAAAAGGGATTGAGGTAGACAAGTCAAAAATTGAATTGATTGCTAATCTACCCACACCAAAGACAGTATAGGACATTAGGTCATTCTTGGGACATGCAGGTTTTTATAGAAGATTCATAAAAGATTTTAGCACGATATCTAAACCTCTATGTAATCTTTTAATGAAAGACACTGCATTTGAATGGACTAAAGATTGTGAAGATGCTTTTGAAAAACTCAAAAATATGCTCACTACTGCTCCTATTATGAGATCTCCTGATTGGTCTTTACCATTTGAAATAATGTGTGATGCTAGTGACTATGCTGTTGGTGCTGTGTTAGGACAAAGGAAAGATAATAAACCACATGTAATTTACTATGCAAGTAAAACTTTAAATAGAGCCCAAATGAATTATTCCACTACAGAAAAGGAATTACTTGCAGTTGTTTTTGCATTGGATAAATTCAGATCTTACCTTGTTGGATCATCAATTGTTGTCTTTAGTGATTATGCAGCTTTAAAATATCTTCTCTCTAAGAAGGATGCAAAACCTAGGTTGCTGAGGTGGATCCTTTTGCTGCAAGAATTTGACATCACCATTCGAGATAAAAAAGGAGTAGAAAATGTGGTGGCTGATCATTTATCAAGACTTGTTTGTGATGAATCTTTTGGAACCTCACCAATAAATGATACTTTTCCTGATGAACAACTTCTAATTGTCTCCACGACACCTTGGTTTGCTGACATTGCTAATTTTCTTGCTACAGGAAAAATTCCTTCTCAATGGAGCCCCCAAGATAAAAGGAAGTTTCTGAATGAGGAAAAGAAGTTCTATTGGGATGACCCTTACTTGTTCAAATATTGTCCTGATCAGATTTTTCGAAGATGCATTCCCGACAATGAGGTAAGTAGTGTAATTAAGTTTTGTCATTCTGAGGCATGTGGTGGTCATTTTTCATCAAAGAAAACTGCTGCAAAAATTTTACAGTGTGGATTTTACTGGCCAACTTTATTCAAAGATGCACATAATTTTTGCAAGTCATGTGAAAGTTGTCAAAAATTAGGTTCCATTTCGAAAAGAAACATGATGCCTTTGAACCCAATTCTTGTAATTGAAATTTTTGACTGTTGGGGTATTGATTTCATGGGACCATTTCCACCATCTTTTGGTTTCTTATACATTTTAGTTGCAATAGATTATGTTTCAAAGTGGATAGAGGCAATTCCATGTCGAAATAATGATCACAAAACAGTGATTAAATTTTTAAAAGAAAATATTTTGAGTCGATTTGGAATTCCTCGATCTATCATAAGTGATGGGGGAACACATTTTTGCAACAAGGTTTTTGAAACATTAATGAAGAAATATGCCATTACACACAAAGTTGCAACCCCTTATCACCCGCAGACAAATGGACAGGTAGAATTAGCAAATAGGGAGATTAAACAAATTTTGGAAAAGACGGTTAATCCAAATCGCAAAGATTGGTCCCTTAGACTTAACGATGCATTATGGGCCTATCGAACAGCTTTTAAAACAGCATTGGGCATGTCTCCTTATAGGCTAGTTTATGGAAAACCTTGTCATTTACCTGTGGAACTTGAGCATAAAGCATATTGGGCCATTAAAATGTTCAACTCAAACCTTGATGACGCTGCTAATTTACGGAAATTACAAATAAATGAACTTGAGGAACTCAGAAATGATGCATATGAGAATTCTAAAATTCATAAAGAAAGAACTAAAGCCTTTCATGACAAGTTAATTTCAAGAAAAACATTTGATGTTGGGCAAAAAGTTCTACTTTATAATTCTAGACTTCACATATTTCCTGGTAAGTTGAGATCAAGATGGACTGGCCCATTTGTGGTTAAGCATGTGTATCATTATGGAGCAGTTGACATTGAGAATCCTAAAAATGGTAACGTATTCAAGGTAAATGGACAAAGACTCAAACTCTTTTTGGAAAATCATGTTACTCAAGAAGAGGTTGTTTTTCTTTCTCATCCTTGTTTTGAAAATAACTAGATGTAAATATAATTTTTACTAATCTTCAAAAAAAAAAAAAAAAAAAAAATTTGTTGTGTTTTAAGACATTTAGAAGTATTCATTCTGAACAAGGTCTGAGTAAGGGAGACTTGAGACATACCTTGTCAGTTTGATTTTAACCTTTTTATGTTTACTTGTTAATTTTTGTTTAGTATTTTAGGATTATTTAGGTTGCATGAGTTTGTTTTGTTTTGAGTCTTAGTTGTTCCTATTCTTATGTTATTAGTTCTTTTCTCTTACACATGATTCTTTCATTTGGGTTAATAGACTTACATTGAGGACAATGTAAGAATTAAGTGTGGGGGGAATGATTTAGGATTTCTTTTATTTTTGTCTACTATTTTTTTATGAGTCTTTATTATTATTATTATTTTTTTTAGTGTGTTTTAGTTCCTTTTTAATACAATGATGAGATATGAATTGCATAAGTCTAAAACAGATTTATTAGTGAGAAGATTTTCATGAGAATTGAGCTTGATGTCAACCTTTTTATGAGCCAATGTTAATATGATATGTTGATTGAGAAAGAAGCATGTTTAGACTTAATCTGACTTGTATAATCATCCTTGTGAGTTTTTGAGCCTATAATGATTGATGCATTATACAAATCAATCTAATTTCTTTCTTGAGTGCTCTTATGATTACATGATTCTCTAGAACTTGCTTTAAACCGTTTGATACTATATTGATACATGTGACAACATGAATATGATAGAGGCATTAGGATTATAACCAGAGCCAAACAGCCATCCCTTATTAATGTTCTAAGAGAACATCCCCACTAGTGAGCCAATTTGAGCCTACATTAAATATGATGTTTTATTGGTAACCACAACTTACACCTAGCCTAAATATACTTATATCCTTACCCTTGTTCTAAAGATGGATTTTTATATTTTGAGACATATTAAAAAAAAAAAAATAAGGGATATTTTTAGTTGAAAATTTGGGTTAGAAACAAAAGATAAGTGTGGGGGAAGAAAAGAAAAGAAAAAGTCAAGAGAAAAAGAAAGGGATCATTGTCAAATACATTCCCATATTAAAAAAAAAAAAGAATCTTCTCTTGAACTTCTAAGAAAAAGATGTTACAAAGTTGGTTAGAATGATGCAAAGGCTCAACATGAATATTTAGTCTATGTTATTATGTGCTTTATAAGAGTTTTGAGAAGTTTTATTTGTATGATCTCATTATGTCTCTAAAATCTATGAACTCTTTGGAACCTTTGTGATATCTTTATCCTTTTGTTCTTTAACCACATTATAACCCTTTGGCCCCATTACAACCTTGAATAAAGACCTCTTGATTTATGAAGTTGTATGATCTAAATAGTGGAGAATAGGTGGACAAGCAAGCATATGGTAGAAGTGTTTTCATGAGATTGATTGAGTGTAAACACTTTACCACTACTTTAAAGAGTGAAAATCAAGAGAGTATCCCATGTGAGAAGTTGAGATTAAGTTTGAATATGCACTATTTTGATTGAAATATGTTATGTTAATATTGGCTTAACTCATTTATTTACATTCAAGCAAGATTTTTTGTGAATTTCTTTAAGCTATTGATTAGTTTTTAAGACTTGTCCAATGATTATCTCTAATTTATATTGGAAGGATTAGTTATAATTATTATTTTTAATTTTTCTTATGTCTTCAATGTTTGTGGGTATCGTCCTAGTAAACCCTCACGAGACTAAACTCGTCCACTAGGGACACCTAGGGGTTTAAAGGCTTGTGTCACATGCTAAGTGCCACCGTGATTTCCTACGAAAATGGATTAGATTAGATTTTCTTATTTTATTTTTATTGAGTCGTTGCTAGGGACTAGCAACAATCTAAGTGTGGGGGTGTGATAACTCGTATAATTATATAGTTTTTAGTTATGTTTTATTATTGTTTTGTGTCAAATATGAGTTATTATTGTTTAGTCTAATTGTGTTTATGATCTTTTATATTTTTTATGTAATTTGGTGTTTTTCACAAGTTTCTTTGAGTGATTTCAGATTACTAGAATTAAGGGCAAATCCAGTTCAGTTCCAGTTCCGACACCGTTTACCATATCAGCTATATCTCGAGTTTCACTGAAGCAATAAGGCTGAAATTTGTAGCCATGCAAAGCTAAGAGGCATATCTATCTTTTTCATGTTTTACACTTCTTGAAACGGAGTCGTTTTCCCTAGTGAAATCGACCATCAAGTTGGCTGATGTGCAATGACGTCTGTGCTGACCTGTTTTCGTATTTTGCCCATATCTTCTTATCCACATCAGAAAATGAGCTGATTCCAACGACTATAGATCCGTAACTGATAGGGGTATATTTTTCTAGAAGACAATTTTATCAGATCGAGCCTCCAACATTGACAAAATCGACCATCAAGCTGGCTGATCAGAATTGTCATACAATATGACGAAAATTGTTAGAAAAATGCACCCACCTATTATACCTACCTTTGAAATTTGTAAAGCTTGTCTCTTGTCATTTAGCCCTCCAAAATGTGTATAAATAGAGGGCCTTGGATGAGTATTGGGATACATTATACATTGGTAGGATATTAGCCATTGTAAAAAATTTCTCTAAGTTTTCTTCTTTTTTCCTTTCTCTAGTTTTCTTTTTCTTTATTTACTTATGCTTCTTACATTTCTTTTCATTTTTAGTATGTGTTGCTAATCATATTGTTGAGGTGATGAGGTGAAGCTCTTGGTAAATGCTAAGGTTAGTCTCTTAAACATGAGCTAAAATGAATCATCATTTATAAACACTAGTATAGATAATATTTTCTTTTGGTTTAAAATCATACTTGCAAAGTAGAGATCTTGATTCATTATTGACAATGAAAATGGCACAGTAAATGCTTGGTTTTATAACCTTGATTTGTTGTAGACATATACCTTGGCATAAGGAATGCTTGGACTCTTTTTATGAGTTTTGAGGACACCAAATGAACATAATATCATATGCTATGGACGTTGGACAATTTGGACTGAATTGCTAAACCTTCCGATTGGAACCTCCCTTATGTGTGGATTTCAATTGTGTAATAAAACAATATTAATCTTAGCATAACACCAAGAGTGGATTCTCTAACCTCAACATCCTTTCTTATTGTTTTTCATATCTTGTTTAATTGCTTTTATGTTACTTTGTTTATTTTGTTCTCTAATATCTTGTTTATTTTCTTTTTCATATATATTTATAAACTTATACTTACTAGTACGCTTCCCTGTGGTTCGACCTCGGACACCCGAGAATTTATTACTTGAACATAACCTGCACTTGGGTTTACAACTCTTAATTGAGTCTCCATCACACAGTATGTGCCGGGTGCCAATATGGGAAAGCTCACCAGTTGCCATACGAGGAGTCAAAGTTTAGAGCTAAGGAGCCTCTCCAGCTAATTCACTCAGACGTGTTCGGGAAGATAAAGCAACCTTCTGTCAGTGGCTGCCAATACATGATAACTTTCATTGATGATTTTTCAAGGTACGTCTGGATTGATTTTATGAAAGAAAAATCAGAGGCACTTACTAAATTTATAGAGTTCAAAGAAAAGATGGAAAAAGAAGTAGGCCGAAAGATACAATGCCTACGCACAGATAACGGGGGAGAATACACATCCAAGGAGTTTTCAGAATTCTTACAGGAATGCAAGATACGCCGACAATTGACATGTCCGAACACTCCACAACAAAATGGAGTTGCCGAGAGAAAGAATCGGCATTTGGCTGAGATATGTCGAAGCATGTTACATGCGAAGAATGTGCCACCTCGTTTTTGGGCAGAATGCATGAAGACTGCAGCTCACGTGACTAATAGGCTTCCACAAGCAAGGCTTGGTTTTATCTCACCCTTTGAGAAACTATGGAACATCAAACCCACGGTGAGTCACTTTCGAGTATTTGGTTGCGTATGTTATGTATTTGTACCAGATCATCTACGCAGCAAATTCGACAAAAAGGCAATTCGTTGCATATTTGTGGGATATAACGACCAAAGAAAAGGGTGGAGATGTTGTGATCCAACAAGTGGCAGATGCTATGTATCCAGAAATGTTGTGTTCGATGAAGCTTCGTCATGGTGGTCACCACAAGCAGTTCTGTTGCCAGACTCAAAAGAAATTGAAGAAAAACTTCAAGAAAATATGGAGGAACAATTTGAGCAGACTCAACCAAGTGACGAGTATTCAGAAAAGGCTCTTGATGAGGAAAAGTCATTTCGAGAAAATGAGTTCGATGAAAGAGATTCTCAGCCACTTCTGCGCAGTTCATCACGACAACGCAAACCAAATCTTAAGTATGCTAATGCTGCTCTAATTGAAGAAATAGAGTCAACAACTTATGGAGAGGCATCTGAGAAATTGGAGTGGAGAAAAGCCATGGAAGAAGAAGTTCAAGCCCTAAAACAAAACGAGACATGGGAGTTGGTGCCAAAGCCGAAGAAGATTGAACCCATCTCATGTAAATGGGTTTATAAAATAAAAACTCGACCCGATGGATCGATAGAAAGGTATAAGGCTCGATTGGTGGCTCGCGGATTCTCTCAAAAGTATGGGGTGGACTATGATGAGACCTTTAGTCCGGTTGCAAAGATTACAACAGTACGAGTATTACTTGCCCTTGCAGCAAGCAAATCTTGGAAGTTATGGCAAATGGATGTGAAAAATGTCTTCTTGCACGGAGAGCTAGATCGAGAGATTTATATGGAGCAGCCCGAAGGATTCACAAGTAAAGTTCATCCGGATTATGTGTGTAAGTTGAAAAAGGCACTCTACGGATTAAAACAAGCACCGAGAGCATGGTACGGAAAAATTGCCGAATTCCTAATACAAAGTGGTTACTCAGTTGCAGCAGCAGATTCGAACTTGTTCGTGAAAGAAAAAGGAGGTAAGTTGGCAATAGTCTTGGTTTACGTGGATGATCTAATCATCACCGGAGACAACGAAGAAGAAATCAAACAAACTAGAGGCAATCTCTCAGTACGTTTTCAAATGAAAGAGCTTGGAGAGTTGAATCACTTTCTCGGGCTAGAAGTAATCCGTACCAAAGAAGGAATATTCTTATGTCAACACAAGTATGCAAAAGATCTTATACACAAATTCAGGATGACTGATTGCAAGTTGATATCTACGCCTATGGAAGCCAATGCAAGACTCTGTAGTGAAGAAGGCAAAGAATTGGAAGACTCAACAAGTTATAGGCAACTAGTGGGTAGTCTAATCTACCTTACATTAACAAGACCCGACATTGCATTCGCTGTTGGAGTAGCTAGCCGGTTCATGGAGAAACCAAGGAAACCTCACTTAGATGCGGTTCGACGAATCTTGAGGTACGTAAAAGGAACTATTGATTTTGGACTTCTATACAAAAAGGGAGTTCCGTGCCAAGTTATAGGATATTGTGATGCCGATTATGGTGGAGATCATGATACAAGACGATCAACAACTGGCTACATGTTTAGTCTTGGATCTGGCATAATCTCTTGGTGTAGCAAAAGACAACCTACGGTATCATTGTCAACTACAGAAGCAGAATATAGAGCAGCAGCTATGGCAGCACAAGAAAGCACGTGGTTGATACAGCTGTTAAAGGACCTGCACCAATCGATTGACTCTCCAGTACAACTCTATTGCGATAATCAGTCAGCAATAAGCTTAGCTGAAAATCCAGTCTTTCATGCCAGAACCAAGCACGTAGAAATACATTATCACTTTGTACATGAAAAAGTACTTCAACGAGATGTTGAACTGAAATACATCAAGACTGAAGAACAAGTAGCTGACTTGTTTACCAAGGGACTTAGCGGTGCAAAATTCGAAGAGTTCAGAAGACAACTTGGCATGACTACCAAACCGACATCAAGAGAGTAGTTGTTGAGGGGGAGTGTTAAAGTCAACAACTCCTCTAGAATTCTCTCATCTAGAATTCTCTCCAAATTTTATTATTTCTCTAGGTTTTTCTAAAATTTTCTTAAGTCTTCTTTCTAGAGTTCTCTCTAGATTTTTTATTGTTCTTTCTCTAGAATATTAAACCAACACACTAGAACATTCTAGGTTGGTTTAGTAACCAACATAGAAAGCTATAAATAGGGTGGGATGTAAGTTGTTAGTGTAGTGAAATAAGTAGAGTGGTGAGTAGAGAGAAAAAGGAAGAAAAAGAGTGAAGTTGTGAGTGCATATTAAAAGAGTGTGTCTAGTGTATATTTGGTCTTTTCTCATATTAATAAAAGAGTTGTTTTTTTCGGAAGTTACTGTAGCATCCCGAGAAAGTTACTGTAGCAAATCGGTACTGTAGCACAAAACTACAATTAGTACCGAGAGTCAGAAATCAACAGGTGTCTCATATGAAGCAATGAATGAATATTATTTGATTTCAACGACAACCACCTCATCTTTGTTTTCTTGGTTCACAGAATTGGAACATCGTGATTTCATCATCACCCTACAGTCTCACACATGCTAATGAATGAACTTAGTTTATTTAATTTGCTTATTTTTGACTTATGGGGCAAGAAATTCCCTATTGGTTTGGGTCTACTTCTTTTGATAAAATGCTAAGCGAATCCAACTACTATCTCTTGATTTTGGTGGAACTAGAATTATTTGAGCTGTACACCAATTCCTGACTTCAAATTCCTTACGTTAAACATGAAGAAGAGTCGTCTAATCTTAACTCGATCGAGAATTCTAGATTGTTTTGTTTTTCCTAACAACCCCTGCTGCTTGCGTACCGTGTCAAGAAACATTTTTGTTTTCCTCAATTGGTGAACTGCTCAATTAAGCTTGTACAAGTTTCAGTTTGATTGAGATTTTTACAGGTTCTTCACACAATTTTAACTAAATGCATGTCATGATTCGTGAACCCATAACCTCTTTTTGGACCTTGTTAGCTTATAATTACCTTTTCCTTTGCATATGAATAAAGCCGGTTAAATTATTTAAATAGTCTTTATATTATAGTCAAAAGTGTATTTTAGTCCCTATATTATAGAAGTGAGTAATTTAATCATTGTACGTTTGAAATTGGTGCAAAGAAGTAAAATTGGTGACAATGTTAATGAAAAACCGTCTAAATACTGACATGGACATGTGAAACGGACATAAAAGATGACTTGAAAAAAAAAATGATAACGTGTCAATTTTTTCTACACAAGCGAAATTTAAAAAAACATAATTTTTTTTTACCCAAATCTCTTCATTACCCGTAAAAACATGTCATTATTTTTTTCGAAGTCATCTATTTTGTGAGTTTTTAAATTCCACCTGAGTAAAGAAATTTGACACGTCATCATTTTTTTTTCAAGTCATCTTTTCTGTCAGTTTCACATGTCCACATCAGTATTTAGACGGTTTTTCATTAACACTGTTACCAATTTTACTTATTTACACCAATGTCAAACATATAAGAATTAAATTACTCATTTCTATAGTACAGAAACTAAAATACATTTTTGACTATAGTACAAAAATTATCTAGATACTTTAACTGAATAAAGCCCATTCTATAGACTATTTCCATAGATTGGATTTTGCAAGTCCTGAGGATGGCACCATTGTCATGTTTCTATTTGAAATATAAAACATTTTAAACACGACTATGACATAAAAATATACACAAACTTGATACGGATACACGAATTGTCAATTAATATATTGTATTTGGAAGAATAAAAAATTCAAAGGAAAAATTACATTCTTTTCATTTTTTTTCTTTTGTTTGATAAGAGAAAAATAAGAAGATAGAACAAAAACGAGTGAATTTGTACTTTTTCCTTTCTTCTAAATTTAATTCTTCTAATTGTGAGGGAAAAACACTCATAAAAATAATTTTCCCTCCTCTGCTTTTTTTTTTTTTTTTTTTTTTCTTTTTCTTTCCTCGTCTTTTTTCTTTTCCTTTCTGTCAAACATTTTTGTTAGTTAATCTTGTCTAAAATAACTTTCCAAACACCCGCTTCTCTATTCCCTTCAAATAGTAATCGAAGAAGTTCAACGAAGGTTTAACATGGCAAAAGAAAACGAAAAATAGGGGAGGTAAAAGAAAAACAGAGAACAGAACAGTGTGGACTGTGGATTGTGAAATTATACAAATGAAATAGAAACTGTATTTTGATCATTTTTGTTTCTTCCTTTCCCCACAGCTATAAACAACTTCTCCTAAATGTTCAAAATTACAAAGATGGACAGTTTTACTAAGTCAAAAACTGAAACCTTTGTCTTTCTCTGATATTAACTTCAATCATACAATCCCTCCTGCTCCCATACTTCCACCAGAAAATCAATCATTTCCTGCAAATTAAGTCATTGTTATAAGGCTGCAAAAGCAAATATGAATGCAGGGCAAGAAAAGCTACTTAAAAGCCAACAACATGTAGAGCGGACTTACAGAAAGAGGAATTGGCCGGGGGAATGGATTCCTGGTCCCAAGTAAACTTTCATAAGATGCATTCGAACTGAAAACAATGTAACATTAGGGAAATTAAGCATAAGTAGGATGAACACAAACTACTAAAAGATTACTTTTCACTTTCAATCCGGCCTTACTCCAGCTTCTTTAAGGTTTCTTCATTGCTCAACACATGTACTCAACCTCATGTGTTCATAACATTAGACTTCACTATTATTCAGCATTATATACCCATCACTCATCACTGAATTTCGTCATCACAAAAAGCTTTGGCCACACAGCTATATTGTTTACTAGAGTACAATCTGGAATGGAATGGGGTAATGTATTCGGAAAGACGCTATCATGTCCTAAATACGTTGGCCAGCCTCTCTCTAGGTTCACATAGTTTAGGACTTTATGCCATCAATGCCATGCTTGCTTTTGGTACTCTTAAGAAGTAAAACTTGATCCTCTATTCGTCCAATGGACACAATCTGCTCATGTTAAAAGTTCACCGAGATTCAATGTACTTTTGTTTTCAGCGAATGGCCCAGCATTCAGTGCCAATCGAAGAATAGGATTTTGCCTGGTTGATTAAAAGGGAGCATGGTATAAGCTAAGCAAGATTTAATTTTTATTTCATCGGCATCTTTTTAATTACTGAATGTCACTAAATTGAGATGAAAAAATTGTGTTGGTAAAGGAAACTGTCTAATAAACTGGCAAGTGGCAACTACTGTAACAGCTGGACAACACTTTGCTCCATAAATTTCCAGGATGACTGCTATCATCTTGAAACACAGAATCTCAAAATCATGAGTGACACACCTTAATCTTGGCTCTCGACTTTGTTGAGTATGATTCCTAGGCCTACTACTTCCAATCCATTGGAGTCTGGTCTGATTCCAGACAATAAGACCTGCAATTAACAAAAATATAATTGCACATTTTTATTTTGAGAATCTCAAAGTTGACAACAATATCATGAATAAGATTTCAATGATCTATCCTTGGTCCGTATATTTTGTGGACATGGCAAAAAATATAATAAATAAAACTTGCCCTGATTTACAAAATCAGATGGGTTGGCTACACCACCGGTGCTATTGCATTGACTTAGAGTTGGGTTTGATGTGCTGATCGACGACAAGCTCCTTTTAGATTGGACAGCACTTTTTTCCAAATCATATGTGCTGGTGCTCCAAAAATCATCTGAAATGCTAGGCTTCCTCACTATACGCCCTCGAATTCTCAATCCTTTTGATGGCTCATCCACAGCAATAATCGGTGTGGGTTTAGTGCAGCATCCAAAACAACCACTGCTCTGTTAAAAACCAGGTTAAACCATACACATTGATATAAAACATCTAGCAAGAAGATACTGCAGAACTGAGCCCGTAGCAAAAGGTTTTTAACATTTTCAACAAAAAATTTCGATAGAAAGCTACATGTTCCCTTTTCCTTTTTCATATTTCAGGAATAGGAATATATCACTGAAATTCACTAGTAACACAGCCATATTGTCACCATAAGACCGCTTTAACTTCAAGGAAACATTCCATAAGTCCTGAAGCAATTTGCCAACTATATCTCCAAGTAGAAAGATATCATATTTGGAAAGACAACAAATGAATAAAACTCTACTTCTGTTGGACAGCTTGAGCAGATAGACTAGTATTTACAGGTCTGATTCACATCAATGCAATTAAGAAAGTTGAAAGATGAGCTAAAAAGAGGGAAGAAAAACTTATTACCAATTCAAAAGCCGAAAACTTTTCATAAAGAAATAGTATTATTATTGGTTTCCCAGCTGCTAAAAATGGGAAGTAGGAACTTCCCCACGGCCCACAGACATAAAGTGCACTACATAATGATTTTCTTTACAGAATTTTTAGGCCCAAATATACAAAAGTAAGGAGCATGGCATATCGTACCTTATTACTATATGACTTATTTTTCTGAAAATAAGTCATGAAGGAACTGTAAGAAGTTAAAAGATGATGGCATGTAAAGATAAGGGACAGCAAAGGTTATATTCTACATGATCATTTCCTAGTCAATCTTTTATGAGGAGAGTGAAAGAGGCATGAAGTTGACAACAGATTATATTGCAATTTTGCAACTATGTTCAAGGTGTGTGCATATTCCACTTGGAGACATTTTCTCCCTTTTAATCTAGGAAGACTAGAAACATTCTTTCCCAATTATAAAATTAATTCCTTGACATACGTAAGCAGCTAAATTCGGCCATATACGCCAATTTGAAAAGACCATGTAGTGTAGCAACTGCCCTTTAATATGGCAATGATACTTTATAGGAAAATAGATTTGAAAGAACATGGATTTTCCCAAGTATAGGAAGTTTCATTTGGTCAAAGAGATTAGACCCTTTCAAGGATTCCTAGACCGACCAACTAGAGGCAGTTTTCTTGTGAAGAGGGAAGCTAGCACTAACTTCAGTAACAAGTAACTCAACCTGTAGAGTTTTTGTCTATTTTCTACATTTCCCTCTAAAAATCTCTTTTGTATTACCATCTTCTCATGGTACTAAAGTTCCAACCTTACAAAAAATGATAATAGTAGTAAAACCAAGATAACTATATAAGCATATTAAGTTTCACAAAACCCCCCTTGTTCTCCATCACATATGAGACTCACATCACATGTCTATTAACTCAGGATTTTCTTCTATCCCATCAACAGTTTACAGTTGCAATGTGTTGTGCATAAACAGCTATGTCATTGTATCTAATTCCTAATAACAGGATGCCACCCCTACCCCCCTCCTCTCCAAAAAGAAAAATCTAGTTCCTTGTCTGTAAGGATTGGTACTTCTACTTCATCAATATTTTTGTTTGGTGCTTTCCTAAAAAAACTAGGTTTTGGTCCTAACTCCTACTAAAGAGTAAAGACCTCCCCTTTTAACATGATTATGAATTTATGATCCTAATGAACTCATAATCTATCAAATTGCTAATCTTGAGTAAAAAAGCTGGTGCTAAAATGCCACAAGCACTAGTACTAGTACCATTTTTGATAATCAATTATATAGTTGAAAATATTAATCTCATTTTTATTAGTAGATAAAGAAAAAAAAAATACAATCTGCCTATTCTTAATCCAATAATATGAAGAAAAACAAAGGTCAACACTCAAACAAGTCAACTCTATCCTACCTTAAAATTCGCTTTTAGTATTACAGTGAAACTACAAAATAAAGAAAGAAAACCCAAAAACACATCCAAAAAATTATCCGAAAAGAAATAAAAAATGCAACCATTAAGAAAAAAAGAGGAAAAGATATGAAAAAGAAATAAAAAAAAACTTACCACATGCAAGCGAGAAGGTTCGTGATCCAAGTAGAGATCATACTATTAACAGTAACCATGGTTTTTTTTTTTCCGGCGAAACTATCAAACAACACCAATCATCAGTGCCCCTCACAACCACCACCACCAACAACAACAACAACAACAACAATCCAAATTAAATTATTTCAAAACCCAACTGAAATAGAAACCGAGGAATCTGGAAATGAATTATTGGGTACTTGAAATTATCAAATTTTTTCCAATTTTGGGATAGTGGGTGGAGTTATATTTTGATAGTAGGGTGGCTGGCGGTTGTTGCTGCAATTTGATTGGGCAGTTAAAAGAAGAAATAATAGATTAGTGAAGGCTTGAGAAAGTAATTTATGCTTTGCCTGGGTTATGGGGGAACTGTTTTTTAACTACTCTCTCTAATCAGAAGAAGGCTTTGAAGGAGTTTGTAATGCACGCGCTTTGGGTTTGGTTTTGGATTTGGATTTGCCTTACCAAATACACTTGTTTGAAAGAACGTTTGGATATAATTTTTAAAATTTGGATTTGATTTAGTTCAAATTATGATTTAATTAATAATTTTTTTATAAAAATATAAAAATATTTTGATATATTTTAAATAATAAAATAAATTTTTTTAATTTAATTAATTGAATCGAATCTTAAATTGAATCTGATACCATCCTATCATGAATAATTCTACCACCAAAACGTTGAAAGTAAAGTTGTAGCTTTCTATTGGGTAAAAATGAAAAACACGTTGTCAATAAGTAAATAATTATTAAATAATTTAATAAATAAAAATTATTTGAAAAAGAAAAATAAACAATTAAAAATTATTATAAAAAATATTGTAAAGATAAAATTATTCTTAATAAAAAAACATTTTTTATCATTTTTCTCTTATTTTTTAATTTACTTTTTAATTAAAAAATAAAATTTTCTGAAAATAAAATATTTTTAATGTTAAAAAATAAATTTTAAAATAAATTTATTTATTTATTAAAAAATTTTAAAGAATAAAATTAATATTTTTAAAATTAATATTTCTTTATTTTTTAAAATTTTTAAAAAATAAATATTTAAATATTTTATTTTTTAATTTTATTTTCAATTAAAATTTTTAAAAAATAATATTTCTTTAATGAAAGAAAAAAGAAAAGTAAGTTTTTTCATTAAAAATAATTTTGTCTTTACAATATCTTTTATAACAATTTCTAATTGTTCATTTCTTTTTTTCAAATAATTTTTATCTATTAAATTATTTAATAATTATTTACTACATGTTTTTCATATTTACCACTTTTATTTTAGTATCTTGTTTTGGTTTTCGATTAGTTGATTAATTAATGAATAGAAATGTTTCCCTGTCTTTCATTCATAAAGGCTGTGTTATAAAACGAATAAAGGAGAATATAAAAATATATATTATTCGTTGAAGAAAGTAAAACAAAGATAATGATTCTTATACCATACTATACTACTAATACTATAATAATTAATAGAAAAATATTAATAATTGTCTAATTACATTGATTAAAGTAATATATATATATATATGAAAAGAAAAATATAATTTAATGTATTATTTTTTAAATTCAGTGAAAATAATATATTAAAAGATTCGCTTAATTGGTGCTTATAAGCATCGATTAAGAATTATTTAATGATTTTTATTAAGGAGTGTCATTCGGACACTCTTTAAAATTAGTTAATATATTATTTATAGTAAGACCATTGTATTAAATGTAATAGTTGACAATTTTATTTATCATTTTTAATATATTGGATGAATTTATTACTATATAAAGTAATATTTAAGAGTGCCTTTAGGACACTTGTTATCAGAATCCTTATTTACTTATCAATTTAGAATCTTTTTTTACATTTAATATATTATTTTTATTGAATTAAAAAAAAGAAGCTATTAATTACACTTTTCTTTCTATATATATATCATACACTAGGCACAGGTTAATATTTTTCTATATTAAATAAATAAAAAATTTTAAAATGATAAATAAATAAATTTTAATTGATGCATATAGACATATAGACATCACGAATAATAATAATAATAATAATAATAATAATAATAATAATAGATAATACTATCTTTTTCTCTTCTTGTTTTGGCATTTTATTTTTTTATTATTAATTAGGACCCTAATATTAATAATTAAAAATGATTCATTTATTATTTTGGAATTTTTTATATATTTAATATATTATTTTTATTAAATTTAAAAATATAATACATTAATTATATATTTTTATATATATCACCTTAATCAATATCACTAAACACTAATTAATATTTCGTACAAAATAAATTCAGTGGTAGGCAGTCCGCAGTAGTAGTTAGCATTAAAATTTGATTCCATATGATTGTGAAAGTTGCCATTGCAGGCTTCAAGCTTTTTATATTTATCATTAAGGAGGGACATATTGAAAATATACAATCTATTCATCAAATCATTTGAGTACAAGAATCCAAGCTGAATTAAAAAAATCATCTAACTATAATCTATATCTATATTAATATAATGGGAATGGATAAGTTAGTATAACGAGTCAAGTGACACCAACTCAATTAGTGAAATTATGTAAAATCAAAATATAATAAAATAATTAGAAGGATATTTATGTCTTTTTATTGGTATAAAAAAATATGTTTTTTTAAAAAAACTATCCACTCTTAAAAATTACTATCACATTTTTACTTTTATAACTTTCACATCTCTTTTAAATTTTTTTTTTCAAGATTATCAACTCATTAAGTAACTTTCTTTTTTAAAAAAAATATATATTTTCTTCACTTACATATGAGTATGTCAAAATTTAATATTTATGTAACTAAACCTCATGCATGCAATTTATAATGTTTAACAAACTTCTCTTTTTATAAATTGTGTTAATGTTATGGTTATTGCTTGAAAAGAAAACCTATACCTACTGGAGTTTTTTTTTTTTTTTTATAATTGAATATTATTTTTTTGAATAAAAAGTCATGCATCAATAGCTGAGTCAAATTAATACCAAAAAATTTCTTTTGATTTCTGTGAAAAATACAGCAAAACAAAAATCTTGAATTTACTAAATTGAATGAAAAATACGCCTTAAGACACCCGAGAGGATTTAAGCTTGAAGAAGAAATTAAGCTTGAATATACTCTAATCGTATTTTTTTTTTATTTAAAAAAACCTCTAAAACATAACCAAAAAATCGTTATCTTTAAAATTGGTATTATTGTAATACTGTTTTTATTTCTATCTCCCCAGTTACATATTCAGACCATGTTACCAGCACCATATAACAATAATAACATAATTGGCTTACCTTAAAGTTATTATCAATATGAAAATCCCAGCCCCAAGGATAGGAGAAGAGTAAGTGAAGTGTCCCGATGTGTACCTCAATTTCAGCATTAAAAACATTTAGGAGGATAATAGCTAGTCAAAAAAATCGAATATTTGATATTATTTAATTTTATTTTTATGGATTTGGATTATTTTTAATTCAAATGTTATATTTATTATTTATAAAGGATACTGTCGCAACCTAAAAAATAACGAGTCTCATCGCAAGACTTTATTATTCGTTAAGCATGACATTAAAAAAAACTGAGGAAACCTTAAAAAAGACATGGAGTCGCCACCAATCTTTTTTAGCTATGTGTGATCAGCCACCTATTAAAACCGGTTTTATAAAATATTTTGAAAATTAATTAAAACATTTTAAAAACCAATTTCAAGTCTGCGTTTTAAAACCAGAGAAATTAAAGAAGCGGGTTCGGGAGTCGGTTACGTGCGGGGAAGGATTAGCACCCCCACAACGCCCGTATAAATCGGTACCTTATTAATCATGTATTATCTCAAGTCTCGGTAAAAGTTAGTTTTGAATTTAGTATTTCAAGTTAATTCCCAATTTAAAGAAAAATAATTCCATTTTTTATTGAAAATGATTCAGAATTTATAAATTCAAAATTTTCCTATATTCCCCAACAAACGTGGCAAAATATAGAAATTTTTATTAGTTTTGGAAAACTTTTCGAATCATTCTCTTTTTTGAAAGAAAGATATTCCTTTATTAATGATAATTGATGATATTCCCTCCAGCAAACCCGGTAGAGAATTCATGAATTATTTTAACTCGGGAATATCTTTATTTTTTTTATTGAAAAATTATTATTCTTTTGAAAACATTTTAAAAGATATGAATATGCATATGCATGACATAAATAAAATGACATGGCAAAATCTAAATAATATAATGCAACCTAAATGACATGACAAATATGAATGGTATGGCATATAATTTAAATGACATGGAATAAAATAATGCTATCATATAATATGCATGAAAATAATAATGCATGAACATAGTATATACTAAATAAAAATAACTAAATAAAAGCATAGGATATCATGAAATATTCAAAACCATATAATAAACCATGTAACATCAAAAAATATAAATCAAAATAACAACAATATCATAGAAATTATTATGGCAAGAATCACATATTACATAAAATGCATGAATATAAAAATGCAATGCATGAAATGTATTTTTTCCTTTAATTAAGGAAATCCGTATATCTAAAAAGATATCCGGCTACCTTAGGAAAATATGTCAAATTAAATATTCTAAAACCAAAATACTTTGTGATTGTTTGAAAACAATTTTGAGAAGCTTGAATAAAAACTGGGCTAAAATTTTTAAAATGGCTCTAATTTCCTAAATTTAAAAATCCGGACTTGACTACCCATAACCCGGGACTTGAAAAATCATATTTAGAGTTTTAAAAGGCTTAGGAACTACCCTAAGTCAGTAGCTAACCCTCCTAATCAGCCCACTCTAAGTAAATTAACCAAAACAGAAAAATGGTTTTTCTTTAAATTCAATTCTGACTCCACTGTCCAGTTTTAATCCACGATCTTTTACCCTATTTTTAAAAATTCCAAAACTTATGAAAAAAATACTGGAGACTCAGGACATGTAAAACTACACGAGAAAAAATTGGCTTAATTTTCTGATCAAAGATGAATTCCCAGAAAAATCAGAGATGTACGAGTTTTTGGAGGAGAAAAAACTGCTTTGCCAACACATTTTTGCTTTTGATAAAATCATTTAAAAACTAAAATAAAAATATTTGAAACTCATAAAATGATTTACAAACAGTAGCTAGGATTTTTTGAAAGTTAGATAAAAATTGGCTAAGTAAAAAAATCAAAAAGGTAGAATAATCAATTTGACAAACTTAATTTTCCACAAGTGTGCTCAAGAGAGCATGACTTTGAACCATTAATTGGCTCAAGTCATTATTCAAGTGGCATGATATGAGATGCATGAACATGGAGAAACAAATAAGGGGATCTATCCTACCACAAGCAATCAAGCAAAGGATATCAAGCAACAACAAGCACAATGAACATAAAAGAAAAGGAAAGAAACTACCTCTCAAAGCACCTTAAGCTACAGCCTCCATATTAACATGCTAAAACACTTTCTTACATCTTTCCATCTCACTAGCATTAACCTTGGGAGCAGTATTCGTTGATGCAATCCGACCCCTTGGAACTGAAGATAACTGAGAAGCAATATCCACACCAATCTCATCAAGCACCTGGTTCGTGAGCTCCTCTGTTTCCTCTTCAGCCTCATCTTTATTTAATGTTTCATCAATAGCTTCTGACATCATCTCTATCGTCATGTCCATTTGTGCTGACTGCTTTTGGAGTTTTAACTGGAACCTGGCGAGAATATCTGAATCTGCTAACTTTAGGCTTGTGGTTCACAAAACTCCAAATATTCTTATCGAATGACCCGAGCTCATCTATAACCTGCTTAGATAGTTGGCGAGCATTCTCAATAATAGCTCGCAGCTTTAATTCTGATAACAAAGAATTGGCCATGCTACCAACTGCTATTAACTTCTTCTCATTCAATTTTGATACAGCAACAGGATCAAAATCCACAAAAACTTCCCTAAATATGTGCCTTTTGCTTAGGATAGCAGGCCATGTAAGTTCAGATAATGCACCCGAAAGTACAAGCAGCTCAAACAATTTCTTGTCATCATGTACAGGAACTTCCCATCTTCATCATGGAAAGCAGCATAACTTGGATCTGTATTTGGTATCACCCACGCACGTCTCTTTTTCTGATGTGAACAATCAGGTGGCGAATCCAAACCACCATCAGAAACAACGCTTCTCGGCTTTGATGGGTATGGCTTCCTCCTACTTCCTACACTATTTGACCGAATTAACCTACCAGTAGATGCTCGACTGTGAAATGAATCCGTGGAAGCATCCGATGAACACGAAGCATTTAGCGGTAAATTAGAATGTAACAACTGCTCATGGCGACGAAGCACTGAAGGAACACTAACAGAATGTGTTTTTGGCGAAAGTGAATTAACAGTTGATGATGGAAGGGCTTTTTTCTCCTCTGCTACAGTGACCTCAACTGGAGACTTTTCAACCTTTCTCAAAGGCTTTGAAGCTGGTTTTCTTGCACTCAATGAACCCGCCTTGTTCCCTGCAGGTCCCAGTACGGGCCTTGCCTCAGAATCGGCCACATTCATCGACCTCAATCTCGGAGCACCGGACATAGATTAAGAAATCTCACAAATAAACACTAATTGTCGAGATCTCAGCTTTTTTCACCTCAAAGCAGTCCTAAGTTCTCACTTTGCCAGCTCTTTAATTCCCAATATTGCTTATTCAACCCTCAAAATGATCAAAATCCACTAATAAAATCCAGTAAAATATCACATTCTTCATAAATACAAAGCTTAAACCACTTCAAAAATCCTTTAACACAACAATTGCATAAATATTTTGAACTTTCAGTACACACATTCATCAAACCAGCCCTTTGAAAGCCCAGAAAATAGATCTCAGCTTTTCACCCCACAACCTCAAATTTACAATTCTACCACTCTAAGCTTCACTCAAATCCTCAAAAACCCACATAGCTCTCTCTCATTACCATCCAAAACACACCTCACTAAAACCCTTACAACCCTCATTTCCCTTATCCTCAAAGTCTTCAAAAATCAGCTGGGAAACCCTCAAAAGAAATTTTTTGCAGTATTTGTTTATGAAACTGTTTCGTTTGGTTTCAGTCAGCATCTTAAGAAAAAAAGCTGACACATTTGCTGCCATTTCCATACTTTCTTCCTTAGTAGTAGCCGCCTCTCCCTTTTCATAAAATCGGCCCCCTTTCTTTTTTGCTCAAGTGGTCCATTTATAACCAATTTTTAATCTAAAAATGTGTAATGTCCAAATTACCCCTCCTTTATTTTTCAAGTCCTTTTTTTTATTTTTTTTCAAATATTTTCAATTAAAAAATTTATTTTAAAAATCTAATAAAACTCAAGATTAAACTTTTCACTTTGGGTTTAAATTGAATTTTAAAATTGATAATTTTACGGTCCGATTTTATTTGAACAATTAAAGCTAAAAAGGATATATATAATTTAGAACATTTTAAAAATCTAAAATCGCGACCGTGACTTTTACAAAAATATTAAACCCGAGAGGGGGACAAATCAAAATTGGTTTTAAAAGGCCCGGACAAAATTAGGTGTCTACAGCTGCCCCTCTTTGGCTATTGCTGAGAATCAGGAATCAGGCAAAGATAAAATAGACAACAATTTTGTCCGGTCTGTGAAATCACATGTGAAGGAAAGGAAAGGGGTTTTCTTTTTCATTTCTTCATTCATTTTTGCATTTTTCATTTTCTTCTCTTTTCTTTCCTTCTTTTTTTCTTTTTTCTTTTTTCTATTTTTTTCTCTTTTTTCAATTTTCCAATTTTTTTTTTTTTATTTTGATTTTTTTTCAAAAAACAATAAATTGAAGATTTTGTCTTTAAATTGAATTCCCTGCCTAAACAAGGCTTGATTCGTCTTAAGGAAACGAATTCGATTTTCAAAAAAAAAATTTATGCCCGAAGGTCTTTAAAATTGGTGCCCGGAGGTCTTAAAAATTGGTGCCCGGAGGTCTTAAAAAACTGGTGCCCCGAGGTCTTAAAAAAAATGGTGCCCGAAGGTCTTTAAAACGGTGCCCGGAGGTCTTTAAAATTGTGCCCGGAGGTCTTAAAAAACTGGTGCCCGAAGGTCTTTAAAATGGTGCCCGGAGGTCTTTAAAAAACTGGTGCCCGAAGGTCTTTAAAATGGTGCTCGGAGGTCTTTAAAAATGGTGCCCGGAGGTCTTTAAAAAACTGGTGCCCGGAGGTCTTTAAAATGGTGCCCGAAGGTCTTAAAAAAACTGGTGCCTGAAGGTCTTTAAAATGGTGCCCGGAGATCTTTAAAATTAAAAATTGTGCCCGGATGTCTTTTTTTAAAAAACTGGTGCCCGAAGGTCTTTAAAAAACTGGTGCCCGAAGGTCTTTAAAATGGTGCCCGGAGGTCTTTAAAATGGTGCCCGGAGGTCTTTAAAAAAACTGGTGCCCGAAGGTCTTAAAAAACTGGTGCCCGGAGGTCTTTAAAATGGTTCCCGGAGGTCTTTAAAATGGTGCCCGGAAGTCTTAAAAAAAACTGGTGCCCGAAGATCTTTAAAATGGTGCCCGGAGGTCTCTAAGAAACTGGTGCCCGAAGGTCTTTAAAATGGTGCCCGGAGGTCTTTAAAATGGTGCCCGGAGGTATTTAAAAAATTAATGCCCGGAGGTCTTTAAAATGGTGCCCGGAGGTCTTTAAAATGGTGCCCAGAGGTCTTTAAAAAATTAATGCCCGGAGGTCTTTAAAATGGTGCCCGGAGGTCTTTAAAATGGTGCTCGGAGGTCTTAAAAAAAATCGGTGCCCGAAGGTCTTTAAAATGGTGCCCGGAGGTCTTTAAAATTTAAAATTGTGCCCGGAGGTTTTTTTTAAAAAACTGGTGCCCGAAGGTCTTTAAAAAACTGGTGCTCGAAGGTCTTAAAAAACCGGTGCCCGGAGGTCTTTAAAATGGTGCCCGGAGGTCTTTAAAATTGGTGCCCGGAGGTCTTAAAAGAAACTGGTGCCCGAAGGTCTTTAAAATGGTGCCCGAAGGTCTTTAAAAAACTGGTGCCCGAAGGTCTTTAAAATGGTGCCCGGAGGTCTTTAAAATTGAAAATTATGCCCGGAGGTCTTTTTTAATAAACTGGTGCCCGAAGGTCTTTAAAAAAATTGGTGCCCGAAGGTCTTTAAAATGGTGCCCGGAGGTCTTAAAAAAAAAAAAAAATTGGTGCCCGAAGGTCTTAAAAAACTGGTGCCCGAATGTCTTAAAAAACTGGTGCCCGGAGGTCTTTAAAATGGTGCACGGAGGTCTTTAAAATTGGTGCCCGGAGGTCTTAAAAAAAAAACTGGTGCCCGAAGGTCTTTAAAATGGTGCCCGAAGGTCTTTAAAAAAGCCCGAAGGTCTTTAAAATGGTGCCCAGAGGTCTTTAAAATTGAAAATTGTGCCCGGAGGTCTTTTTTAAAAAACTGGTGCCCGAAGGTCTTTAAAAAATATGATGCCCGAAAGTCTTTAAAATGGTGCCCGGAGGTCTTTAAAATGGTGCCCGGAGGTCTTAAAAAAAAAATTGGTGCCCGAAGGTCTTAAAAAACTGGTGCCCGGAGGTCTTTAAAATTGAAAATTGTGCCCGGAGGTCTTTTTTAAAAAACTGGTGCCCGAAGGTCTTTAAAATAGTGCCCGGAGGTCTTTAAAAAACTGGTGCCCGAAGGTCTTTAAAATGGTACCCGGAGGTCTTTTAAAATTGAAAATTATGCCCGGAGATCTTTTTAAAAAATTGGTGCCCGAAGGTCTTTAAAAAACTGGTGCCCGGAGATCTTTAAAATGGTGCCCGGAGGTCTTTAAAATTAGTCTTTGAAGAATTGTTGAAAATTAACCTAAAGATTTTGAGAAGATGCGAATGCTTTTTGATGCAAATGTTGAATAAGATACGAAATGACTTAAACTGGTGCAAATGTCTTTGATGCAAATGTAAATGACTTGATTTGATGCAAACTTTCTTGATGCAGATTCAACTAACTTAGATTGATGCAAATGCTTCTTGATGTAGATGCACATGTTGAATAAAATTATGGATAACTCCTCCAAAAGAAGGTTTCTCATTTTTCAAAATTATAAGACCCTGGATATCTCCACCAGAGGCTTCGGCTATCACCACTGAAGATTTGTTCACTTTTAAAACTATAAAATTCTGGATATCCTCACCAGAAGCTTTGGCTATCACCATCGAAGACTTGCTCATTGTAAAATTCTGGGAACTCCTCCAGAAGAAGATTTCTCATTTTTCAAAATTATAAAACCCTGGATATCTCCACCAGAGGCTTCGGCTATCACCACCGAAGATTTGTTCACTTTAAAACTATAAAATTCTGGATATCCCCACCAGAGGCTTTGAGAAATGATGCAGATGCACATGTCTTTTAACAAGGTGCTCATGCTTCATGGTGCAAATATAAAATATTTCTTAGTGCAAATGCAAATGGCTTGGATTGATGCCCATGTTTCATGATGCAGATGCCCCTACTAATTGTATTCATGTAACTGGTTTATGAATGGTGTAACTACAATTACCACACATTAATGAAAATGCAATGATTCTAGAAATGATGCAATTGCTTGAGATGACACAAATGCGAATTCCATGAAGAATGTAAATGTAAAGGTAAAATGCAGATGCTTATGGAATAATGCCAATGCAAAATACCCATGAATGATGCAAATGCTTACCGACACTGTGCAGATACAAAAGCTCGATAAAGAGATGAGTGCTCATGAGTGATGCAAATGCCCCCGGTTGTTTTTCTAGACTTTGGCTTAGCCTTTCAAATTCATTTTTCCTCTTCAAATCAGAGTATATCTTCAATTCATTTTGGCTATTCTCTTTGCCCCAACAGTTTTCAAACTTTCATCAACAGAGATCTAAACCGGGTTCTATTTCTTCTCCTCATATCTGGAAGTCAGGACCTATCTTGGCAGTTCTATACCTTTGAGTTAGAAAAATCCTTGTCACATGTCAACATCAAAATGGGTATTTCAAATATATATTTATTTGTTTTCTTATTTTGAAAACTTCTGAACAAAAAATATTAACCCCACAATGTGTGATGTACAAATCTTTTGAAGACTGATGATCATTGTTAGAAATTTCTCTAAGTGTCGATCTGGGTTTTTTTAACTGGATTGGCAAGGCTTGGTATAACAAAATTCTGTCTTTTCCAGGAAAACTTCATGACAAAAATGTATATCCCTTCTAGGCTCACAAATGGAACAGGTTTTATAAATCATGAATTCATTGAGAACCAAACAAATTCAACATTCTTTTAGTTTCCATATCAAGGCATTTTGACAAGCGTCAAGATTGGTCGGGATGTTTAAACCGAAAAATTTAATCTTGGAAAAAAAGTTTCAGTTTTTGAAGACAATCCTCTGAATAGAATTGACAATTTGAGAGTTTCAGGTATTCCTAGATGTTCCTCGGTGACCACTTTTTTAGGATGACCTTCTCTTTTTGTGGTATCGGCACTTTCATAGATGGCATCAAAAATTTCCATTTTACTCTAGACCGCCCATTTTTGGGTTTTCGCCCTAGAGTCCCATTCTTTCCAATTTTTCTCTTCTTTTTTGTTCTACCATACACTTGAGAATTCTAAATTCTTCCTTAGTGAAATGATAATTTGATGAGATGGGATAAAATCCGAGGAAAAACCCTTCAAATTAAATATTCATGCTTGATCAAAATGGACTTTTAAAGCACGTAATATAGGCCATGGTTCGGGGTTCAAAAAGAAAGGATAAATAGGCCCAAAATATGTGTTTGAGGGTAATCAGATCAAGGATCCATTTTTTGAGGAGGATTCTCTTTGAAGCATTTGTTCCTTCTTGGACATTTCTTTCCTTTTGACTTTGCTCTTTTTCTTCCTTACTTTTGGCTTTCAATTTGCCATGTCTTTTCACACACTTTTCTTTTTTTTTTGTCTGTTTTTTCTTGGCTTTCATTTCGCCATCTTTTTCTCTTTTTTCTTTGACAGAGTGAGCCCGTATTTATTCAGGGTTCCATTTGCTTCGTATCTGTCTTTGAGCTAGGACGCATTATCAATGATCTTTAAAAAGATCTTTCCTCGCGTTTGCCCCCCAGTGTAGAGGGTGACCCTTGATCAGGGTTCAAAGAAGAAAAAATTCTTTTGGCTCAAAAGGGGTGACTATGGATAATTTCTTTTTGTGCGAAAGGGATATGAAAGATGGCCATTCCTCATGTCAAGCACGAATATTCACTTTGAAAAGCAATCCTCAGGGGAAATAGATATTCAGAATTTCATTTTGCACTTTGGAGTCATCCGAATTCTCATATGCATGATACCACAATTTTTTCATTTTTCATCGCATGCCCCAATGATTCATGCGTTTGTTCCATCCTTATTCACCATGTATCCATTATTTCCACATATGATGCCCCAATTTGATTAACCATGCGAATTTGTATCAACGAGGAACATGGCAAGTCTAGGTCTGTTTTGAAAAGGCTGAGTTTCCAATCTGAGTTCTTTGAAGAGACAAGGAAAATGTGATCCAAAAACAGGTTTTCTCTGGGACAAGGGATAATCTAGTTTAATCATTGTGCTCCAGGGTGTCAATCATGAAGTGATGTCTGGGCAATTAGTGTTTTGTGGTCATTGGGAAAGGTCAAGAATGGTTTTAGCATAATCTTGACACACATCCAATTATCAAAATCTGGATTCTTGAAAGAATGTCTCATTTGTTTGATTTTCAAGGAATTTGAAAATTTTCAAAAAGTTCGTTCCTTTGTTCATAGCCTAGACTAAGATCAACGTCTTAGCTTATTCCATGACAATGATTTTATGAAGTCAAATCATTCATATTCCTTGAAGCATTAGGTCTTTCAAATGGTCTCGGTTCAAAAGATTTAGGCTTAGGAAAGCCTAAAAGAGAGGGCTGAAGGTATTGGATCATTTCTAACAATGATCATCAATATTCTCAAGATTGTTCATTATTTCATGTGAAAACCACTTATTTATTGTTTACCACAAATTTTCTCAAAGTTTCATTTATTTTTGCAAATTCAAATTTATTGCTAAAATAAAAATAAAATGAACACAAAACATTTAAATTCAAAATTTATTTATTTCATGTAGATGTCAACATGAGACAAGCGCTTTCATCATCAAAGTGTATAGAAATATATGCATCAGAATACTCCTATTGACATGCTTTCAAAGATAACAATTCTTATCCTCAAAATTCTTCAAGAGGAAATCAATCTATGGTAAAACAGATTTCCAATATTCGATAAGCTCTGGAATCCAAATGCCATCGTGGACAAGACCCTCAATTTTTTCCTTCAATTTTCTGCATTTTTTAGTCGAATGCCCAATTGCCCCAATATGATACTCGCACTTGCTGTTGGGGTCATAGCTTTTAGCTGACGAAGAAAACTCTTCAAAGCTAAGCCAATTTCTATTTCATCTTATTAATGTGTTTCATGATGAATAAGCTATGAATGTCATGAGTGCAATTTGATGCATATGAAGGATAAACAAAGTTATGTATGGTCCTATACAGTGGAAACATGTTGACCATGTATGTTATAAATGCAACACGATGCCAACATGATGCATTTAAAGAATAAGAAAAACCAATGCATGGATATATGCAATGAATGACCATGTATGTTCCAAATGCATTTCCCAATGAATGATCATATACACTATGAATGCCACACAATGTCAATTATGATGCATGTGAAGAATAAATGATTGACACATAGTATATACAAAGAAAATCATGCTGACCGTGTATGTCACGAATGCAACCTGATGCCAATATGACAAATTAATGCATGAGCATATCATGATGACTGTGTATGCCATGAATGCACCTTGATGCCAACATGATGCATGTAAAGAATAAGAAAAATCAATGCATGGATATATGCAATGAATGACCATGTATGTTCCAAATGCATTTCTCAATGAATGATCATATACACTATGAATGCCACACAATGTCAATTATGATGCATGTGAAGAATAAATGACTGACACAGAGTATATACAAAGAAAATCATGCTGGCCGTGTATGTCATGAATGCAACCTGATGCCAATATGACAAATTAATGCATGAGCATATCATGATGACTATGTATGCCATGAATGCACCCTGATGCTAACATGATGCATGTAAAGAAAGAATAAATTGATATATGAATAGATACAGAAAAATCATGCTGACTATGAATGCATGAATGCAACTTGATGCTACCATGATGCATATAGAGAAAGAATAAATTGATAATGGATATATACAGAAAAATCATGCTGACTATGAATGCATGAATGCAACTGGATGCCAACATGATGCATGTAAAGAAAGAATAAATTGATATATGGATATATACAGAAAAAATCATGCTGACTATGAATGCATGAATGCAACTTGATGCCAACGGGATGCATGTAAAGAAAGAATAAATTGATACATAAGTATATACAAATAATGACCATGCATGTCATAAACGTATCTTACAATGAATGACCATGCATGCTATGATGTCAAAATGATACATGCTAAGAATAAATGAACTAATACAAATGTAGGTACAAAGAATGTCCATGTAATCACAAATGTATTCTACAATGAAGAACCATGCATGCTATGATTGTAACACGATGTCAAAATGATACAAATAAAGAATAAATGAATTAACACCAAGGTATATACAAAGAAATCAATGATTACACGAAATTGATGGGACCTAAATCTTGATTATTCAAAAATCTCATTATGTAAGATTTGCCTCCAAATTTATGATTTTTGAGACATATTTTTTTTTATGAAAAACCAATCACATTATTTTAATAAAAATTTCAGGGTGGATCCTACTATGGTACAATATGCAAATGTTCATATGACACTATCGGTTTTATGAAATCATCAAATGAAATTACCAACTGTTTATTGCAAAGAATGAGATCAATAATACAACCAAAAATGTACATGCTCCATTCACACATGCATGAAATGTGCAACATGCAAAAATGTTTGAAAAAGGATTTTTTTTTTTAAAACAGCTAATGAACATCTGCCCCAACAATATCTGTTTATTTAGGCATCACGATGCCTTCGAGGCGGAGTATCACATTTATTACGGGCGATGTACGTACATCGTTGTCCGATCTACCACACTTATTCGAAGTGTAAAAACAGGTAACAAAAGGTTTAGAAATGCCCCTCCATGTGTTCCTATTTTCGGTATATCTAACGAAAATCCGGCATGGCTTCGCCTAGGTTCACTATATGAGGGTGAATCGGTTCTAAGGCCCCGAATTGTTCCTCACTGTCGCCGGTGAAGGCTAGTAAGGCACCCCGATAAAAGCGGGTTCAATTCGTTAGAGTATATTTTCCTATGCCCATGCGGAGGATCATCACGAAGGCATTAGGTACTTTATACTCCGAAAGTGTTTCACTAGCCCATACGGAGGATCAATCACGAAGGCTTAGTTACTTTACTCCCACTTAAAAGGACAGAACCCTGGTAGAGGATTCATGTTATGCAAATGCACGTGTAGTGTGTGTGGAGGAATAACAAACCTTTCACTACCTATTCTACAAACCTTATTCTAAATGCCTTAGCAATTAAAACATTCAAGAATAGTGTAACGCATTAACCAACAAACAATTATAATATACAACCTTAAATAACTAGAGAACAATAATAAAATGCATGCAAATGAGAATGAACATATTTAAAAACATTTTATTATTTTCAAAATTCTCCTTATTAAAAAAATGTGGGAATTAAAATTAAATACCAATTAAACCAACAAAACCGAGACTTTGATAACACACGACTAATTCTAGGCCTGACTCTCTAATAATCCCCAGTGGAGTCGCCAAGCTGTCGCAACCTAAAAAATAACGAGTCTCATCGCAAGACTTTATTATTCGTTAAGCATGACATTAAAAAAAACTGAGGAAAAGTCGACTTAATTTCTCTAGAAAAATGAAGGTTTTGAAAATGACCTTAAAAAAGACATGGAGTCGTCACCAATCTTTTTTAGCTAGGTGTGATCAGCCACCTATTAAAACCGGTTTTATAAAATATTATAAAAATTAATTAAAACATTTTAAAAACCAATTTCAAGTCTGCGTTTTAAAACCAGAGAAATTAAAGAAGCGGGTTCGGGAGTCGGTTACGTGCGGGGAAGGATTAGCACCCCCACAACGCCCATATAAATCGATACCTTATTAATCATGTATTATCTCAAGTCTCGGTAAAAGTTAGTTTTAAATTTAGTATTTCAAGTTAGTTCCCAATTTAAAGAAAAATAATTCCATTTTTTATTGAAAATGATTCAGAATTTATAAATTCAAAATTTTCCTATATTCCCCAACAAACGTGGCAAAATATAGAAATTTTTATTAGTTTTGGAAAACTTTCCGAATCATTCTCTTTTTTGAAAGAAAGATATTCCTTTATTAATGATAATTGATGATATTCCCTCCAGCAAACCCGGTAGAGAATTCATGAATTATTTTAACTCGGGAATATCTTTATTTTTTTATTGAAAAATCATTATTTTTTTGAAAACATTTTAAAAGATATGAATATGCATATGCATGACATAAATAAAATGACATGGCAAAATCTAAATAATATAATGCAACCTAAATGACATGACAAATATGAATGGTATGGCATATAATTTAAATGACATGGAATAAAATAATGCTATCATATAATATGCATGAAAATAATAATGCATGAACATAGTATATACTAAATAAAAATAACTAAATAAAAGCATAGGATATCATGAAATATTCAAAACCATATAATAAACCATGTAACATCAAAAAATATAAATCAAAATAACAACAATATCATAGAAATTATTATGGCAAGAATCACATATTACATAAAATGCATGAATATAAAAATGCAATACATGAAATGTATTTTTTCCTTTAATTAAGGAAATCCGTATATCTAAAAAGATATCCGACTACCTTAGGAAAATATGTCAAATTAAATATTCTAAAACCAAAATACTTTGTGATTGTTTGAAAACAATTTTGAGAAGCTTGAATAAAAACTGGGCTAAATTTTTTAAAATGGCTCTAATTTCCTAAATTTAAAAAATCCGGACTTGACTACCCATAACCCGGGACTTGAAAAATCATATTTAGAGTTTTAAAAGGCTTAGGAACTACCCTAAGTCAGTAGCTAACCCTCCTAATCAGCCCACTCTAAGTAAATTAACCAAAACAGAAAAATGGTTTTTCTTTAAATTCAATTCTGACTCCACTGTCCAGTTTTAATCCACGATTTTTTACCCTATTTTTAAAAATTCCAAAACTTATGAAAAAAATACTGGAGACTCAGGACATGTAAAACTACACGAGAAAAAATTGGCTTAATTTTCTGATCAAAGATGAATTCCCAGAAAAATCAGAGATGTACGAGTTTTTGGAGGAGAAAAAACTGCTTTGCCAACACATTTTTGCTTTTGATAAAATCATTTAAAAACTAAAATAAAAATATTTGAAACTCATAAAATGATTTACAAACAGTAGCTAGGATTTTTTGAAAGTTAGATAAAAATTGGCTAAGTAAAAAAATCACAAAGGTAGAATAATCAATTTGACAAACTTAATTTTCCACAAGTGTGCTCAAGAGAGCATGACTTTGAACCATTAATTGGCTCAAGTCATTATTCAAGTGGCATGATATGAGATGCATGAACATGGAGAAACAAATAAGGGGATCTATCCTACCACAAGCAATCAAGCAAAGGATATCAAGCAACAACAAGCACAATGAACATAAAAGAAAAGGAAAGAAACTACCTCTCAAAGCACCTTAAGCTACAGCCTCCATATTAACATGCTAAAACACTTTCTTACATCTTTCCATCTCACTAGCATTAACCTTGGGAGCAGTATTCGTTGATGCAATCCGACCCCTTGGAACTGAAGATAACTGAGAAGCAATATCCACACCAATCTCATCAAGCACCTGGTTCGTGAGCTCCTCTGTTTCCTCTTCAGCCTCATCTTTATTTAATGTTTCATCAATAGCTTCTGACATCATCTCTATCGTCATGTCCATTTGTGCTGACTGCTTTTGGAGTTTTAACTGGAACCTGGCGAGAATATCTGAATCTGCTAACTATAGGCTTGTGGTTCACAAAACTCCAAATATTCTTATCGAATGACCCGAACTCATCTATAACCTGCTTAGATAGTTGGCGAGCATTCTCAATAATAGCTCGCAGCTTTAATTCTGATAACAAAGAACTGGCCATGCTACCAACTGCTATTAACTTCTTCTCATTCAATTTTGATACAGCAACAGGATCAAAATCCACAAAAACTTCCCTAAATATGTGCCTTTTGCTTAGGATAGCAGGCCATGTAAGTTCAGATAATGCACCCGAAAGTACAAGCAGCTCAAACAATTTCTTGTCATCATGTACAGGAACTTCCCATTCTTCATCATGGAAAGCAACATAACTTGGATCTGTATTTGGTGTCACCCACGCACGTCTCTTTTTCTGATGTGAACAATCAGGTGGCGAATCCAAACCACCATTAGAAACAACGCTTCTCGGCTTTGATGGGTATGGCTTCCTCCTACTTCCTACACTATTTGACCGAATTAACCTACCAGTAGATGCTCGACTGTGAAATGAATCTTTGGAAGCATCCGATGAACACGAAGCATTTAGCGATAAATTAGAATGTAATAACTGCTCATGGCGACGAAGCACTGAAGGAACACTAACAGAATGTGTTTTTGGCGAAAGTGAATTAACAGTTGATGATGGAAGGGCTTTTTTCTCCTCTGCTACATTGACCTCAACTGGAGACTTTTCAACCTTTCTCAAAGGCTTTGAAGCTGGTTTTCTTGCACTCAATGAACCCGCCTTGTTCCTTGCAGGTCCCAGTACGGGCCTTGCCTCAGAATCGGCCACATTCATCGACCTCAATCTCGGAGAACCGGACATAGATTAAGAAATCTCACAAATAAACACTAATTATCGAGATCTCAGCTTTTTTCACCTCAAAGCAGTCCTAAGTTCCCACTTTGCCAGCTCTTTAATTCCCAATATTGCTTATTCAACCCTCAAAATGATCAAAATCCACTAATAAAATCCAGTAAAATATCACATTCTTCATAAATACAAAGCTTAAACCACTTCAAAAATCCTTTAACACAACAATTGCATAAATATTTTGAACTTACAGTACACACATTCATCAAACCAGCCCTTTGAAAGCCCAGAAAATAGATCTCAGCTTTTCACCCCACAACCTCAAATTTACAATTCTACCACTCTAAGCTTCACTCAAATCCTCAAAAACCCACATAGCTCTCTCTCATTACCATCCAAAACAAACCTCACTAAAACCCTTACAACCCTCATTTCCCTTATCCTCAAAGTCTTCAAAAATCAGCTGGGAAACCCTCAAAAGAATTTTTTTGCAGTATTTGTTTATGAAACTGTTTCGTTTGGTTTCAGTCAGCATCTTAAGAAAAAAAGCTGACACATTTGCTGCCATTTCCATACTTTCTTCCTTAGTAGTAGCCGCCTCTCCCTTTTCATAAAATCGGCCCCCTTTCTTTTTTGTTCAAGTGGTCCATTTATAACCAATTTTTAATCTAAAAATGTGTAATGTCCAAATTACCCCTTCTTTATTTTTTCAAGTCCTTTTTTATTTTTTTTCAAATATTTTCAATTAAAAAATTTATTTTAAAAATCTAATAAAACTCAAGATTAAACTTTTCACTTCGGGTTTAAATTGAATTTTAAAATTGATAATTTTACGGTCCGATTTTATTTGAACAATTAAAGCTAAAAAGGATATATATAATTTAGAACATTTTTAAAAATCTAAAATCGCGACCGTGACTTTTACAAAAATATTAAACCCGAGAGGGGGACAAATCAAAATTGGTTTTAAAAGGCCCGGACAAAATTAGGTGTCTACAGATACGGATAAATTTTTTTGAATATCCGAATTTGTTTTAGTTTTGGTTCAAATAGTGTAAGATATTACAATTATCTAAGTCCGTTTTATTTATACAGATAATGAATTTGGATATTCAAATATGATATTTGTTTACATATTTAATTTTATATTTTTATTTTTTTAAAAAAATTAATTTAATAAATTCAAATATTTAACGGGTTCGAATATCCAACGAATATAACTATTTAAATCGAATGTAAATTTAAATAATAAATAGATAATACATAAATTCAAATATTATAAAAGTTAAACGAATTCAAATATTTTAAATATCCAAGCGCTGCCATTCTAAAAGCATTGCTGGCCATGGAATCCACATGAAATCAAATGAGCTCCTTTTTGCATTTAAAAGGCAAAATCGAAACTCAACCTTTACGAATGACTTTATTCTTTTAATGCGTCCCCATAAAAAAAAAGTGCGTTCCAAAGCATGGTTGAGAAAAATAGCAGGATTAGAGCTTCGGCTTTCTTTTTAAAAAAAAAAATTAGGGAAGGGGATTCATTCTTTTTTCTTTTTGCTAATAATTTTGAGGAAGAGGAATCAAATCTTGCTCTTTGAGACAACGATTTCATTGTTTACGAATGAAGAGACGTGTGATGAAACTAGTAGCTGAAGCTACTAATGTGAGGAAGCTGCAAGAAACAGTAAAGTTGGGAGTTGAAGGAAATGACACAGGGGAGCTGAAGGCCAAGCTGACAATGATTAGAGCTGAATCAGTAGCTGAGCTGATAGGAGGTAAAGCTGAATCTTTCACAGCTGAGTCAGGAACCGACAAACCAAATGGTGAAGAGCTGGTAACAAAAATGAGCAGGGATGAAGTATAACTACCAGGATGACATGGTAGCTAGCTATTAGTCTATTTAGAATAATTCTTGTAAAAAGAAAACTGACAACTATTATATTTTCATTGGATCATGGTTACCAGGTTGTTGGTTATCAGTACTATGTCCATTGCTTATATATGCCATTACTTGTAATAGAGGAATTATGATTGAAAATATCAGCTTTCTTCTCTAAACTTTCTCTTTTCTCTTTTGGTCTATTCTCTCTATTTTCCTGCAATATAGTTTCTGTTACAAATGTTATTCAGAGCCTTAAAGATCCAAGCTAAAAGCTGGAAAAACACAACAAAAAAAAAATCGATTATGGTAGAAGGAACTAGGCTTAATTTTTTGGAGGAGCAAGTGCAAAATCTACAAACTCAAATGGAAGCAATGAAAGTTACAGAGGGTGATGTTCCTCAATGGTGGGTGGAAGAAAGGAAAGGCATCGAAACCAAAATAGTCGAAAACAGGAATTACATCATTAAGATGCTTGACATGTTGATTAAGAAGAAGTACGGTCAAGATGCAACCAATGTTGGCAGTGAAGGTGGTTTTGCTCCTAACACTCAGGAGATCAAGGAAGGCCTTGAATTGATAAAGGCTGACATTGCTACAGCTGGTTACACAATCACAGTTTCTGTGGGAGATGATCTCTTGTCACAAACCCTGAGAGAGTTAAGAAGGCTATCAATGAAAAAACTTGTAATGCCCTTATTTTCAAGGTTAATCAAATTGGATCTATTACTGAAAGCATTGAAGCTGTCAAAATGCCTAAGAGAGCTGAATGGGGTACCCGAAAGTATTTGTTGCTGAATAACAACTAATCGATAGCAAGACATACTAAATTGAATATTCTCTGTCAAATCTTGATAGATAAAGTCAATATCAGAGCACAAGTGAACATTCTACAATACAAAAAGATCTAGTCCAAATAATGGTAGGAGAAGGATGATTGCCAGCCACTGCAATGGTGAGACTGAGAATACTTTTATTGCTAATCTTGGTTTGGACACAGGTCAAATAAAGACTGGAGCTCTATACAGGTATGCGTGTCTAGCAGAGTACAATAAGCTTTTGCAAATTAATGAGGTTTATGATACATTTGATGCCATGGGTTTGCAAAAGAATATTCTGAAGGGAATTTATACATAAGGTTTTGAAAAACCCTCTGCAATTCAGCAAAGAGGAATTGTTCCCTTTCGTAAAGGACTTGATGTGATTCAGCAGGCTCAATCTGGGACCGGAAAGACTGCGGCATTTTGTTCTGGTATCCTGCAACAACTTGATTATAATTTGGTGGAATGCCAGGCCTTGGTTTTAGCACCCACTAGGGAGCTAGCTCAACAGATTGAGAAGGTTATGCGAGCATTGGAAGACTATCTTGGTGTCTATGTTGTTGTTGGCACTCCTGGTAGTGTTTTTGATATGCTGTGGAGGCAATCACTTCGTGTTGACCACATTAAAATATTTGTGTTAGGTGAGGCGCATGAAATGCTGTCACGAGATTTCAAGGACTAGATCTATGAAATTTTCTAGTTTATACCAGCAAAAATGCAAGTGGGTCTCTCATCTACAACAAAGCCACCTGAGGCCCTCGAGATCACCAGAAAGTTTATGAACCAACTTGTAAGGATTCTTGTGAAGCGTGATGAGCTCACACTGGAGGGTATAAAACAGTTTCACGTCAATGTCAATAAGGGAGGATACCAAGGAAAAATTGAACTCAGGCTTTACAATGTTCACGTTATGGAAAGTGCTAGTGTTGGTGATGATGTTGGTATAGTTTTGCCATCTACGAGTTTCTATGCTAAGAAAGGTGGTCAGATTTTTGATACAAAGTCTCTTGATGGTTCTTTTAGTTCATTCCAAGTATGTAATGTTCAAATTTTTGGAAGTTTTGTACTTCATATTTGTTCTCTTTATGGATTTACTGGCAAATTCTCTGTTGATGATAAAGTGCTTGGCAATCATGCTAACCAGAAAGGGACCATGGTTCTTCTAAAAAAATTGAAATTTGGTTTTTCTCATGACCCAAATAGAGACGGTGCTATCAATGCTGACCATTTGGGAAAAGTTGAGTTTATTGTGAACCAGCAAACAAAAGCTGAGTTAGGTGTATATTCGAAGGAGACAATGCTTGGTTCTGTTTTCTATGACTTTGATTCTAAGCAAACTGTTGCTAATATTAATGGAGAGGAACCACACAAGGGTATAATTGTATCCATCAACAATGACAACCCTGCCCTAATATCATGTGTCGATGATGAAAGGCTTGAGTTTCAGGATGGGGATCTTGTCATGTTCTCTAAAGTTCAAGGAATGACAGAACTCAATGATGGGAAGCCACAGAAGATTAAAAGTGCAAGGCCATACTCGTTTACTCTTGAGGAGAACACAACAAACTTTGGCATTGTCATATTGATCCTGTTGAATTTCAAACCATTAAAAGAAGCTTTTAAAGATCCTGATGATTTTCTTCTGAGTGATTTCTCGAAGTTGGACCACCCACCTTCCCTACACATAGTATTCCAAGCATTAGACAAACTTATTTTTGAATTTGGCCGTTTTTCTGTTTCTGGTTCAGAAGAGGATGTGAGGAAGCTCACATATACTACTGCTACATTCATAAATCCTCAACAAAAAATTAAAGCTTTGCAAGAACGTGGGGGTCTTGAAACTGAGATTATGCTTCATGATGCCTTCTGGGAGAACCTGACAGTGGCTATTAATGCATTAAATAATATCAATGTTTGACTGTATGTTGATCATAGGTGCTTATATTTCTAGATATCACTTCTTGAATCAGGAACTTTTGGTGCTAAATGCAACAACCCGATGGTGATTTCTCATTTAATTGAGAACTAAGAAGCCTCAAGAAACCCACCTAAGAAACAAGCATCCATGTGCACGGGTACTCATTTCTACATAATATGGACCATGGTTTGACATATGAGGGCTTCCTTGAGAAAACGTTTGCTGAACTGAATGCCTATCTGTCCAATCCGGTTGAATATGCCACTTTAATAATAAATGCTGCTGATGCTCAGGCTAAGGATAACTTGGAGTGCATCCTTGGTGCCATTGCAGGGGACGTTGGGAACAAGGATCTATCTTTTGATCCTTGGGGAAAAGGATCAATTGGAGAGGAGGGTAATGTGATGAAACTAGTAGCTGAAGCTACTAATGTGAGGAAGCTGCAAGAAATAGTGAAGTTGGGAGCTGAAGGAAATGACATAGGGGAGCTGAAGGCCAAGCTAACAATGATTGGAGCTGAATCAGTAGCTGAGCTGATATGAGGTAAAGCTTAATCTTTCACAGCTGAGTTAGGAACCGACAAACCAAATGGTGAAGAGCTGGTAGCAAAAATGAGCAGGGATGAAGTATAACTACCAGGATGACATGGCAGCTAGCTATTAGTCTATTTAGAATAATTCTTGTAAAAGGAAAAATGAAAACTATTATATTTTCATTGGAAAATGGTTACCAGGTTGTTGGTTATCAGTACTATATCCATTGCTTATATATGCCAGTACTTGTAACAGAGGAATTATGAATGAAAATATCAGCTTTCTTCTTTAAACTTTTTCTTTTCTCTTCTGGTCTATTCTCTCTATTTTCTTGCAATATAGTTTCTGTTACAAGACGGTGGTAGATTTACGATAAAGAAACGGTATTAGGCTTGATATATAATAAGTTTGTCTTGACCTATAATCTAGATTAATTTAGTTGTAAACTACCAAGTCCATATAAATGTAGACTGGTGTAACCAGACAAGATTGATTAAATATTTAAAAAAGGTCCTGATACAATACGAGCAATTATCGTCGATAATGTATCAATTAATCAGGTAAATATCTTTAAATTCTGTAGTTCCTTGAATTTGCAAATTTATATAGAATTTTATTGCAGATGTTGACGAAAGACATAGATTCCCTATGAATTCAAATCAATAAAGCAAAACTTTAAGGAATTGATAAGCTCATAAAATATACATTTTATGTCTTTCTACCTTTAGTTTTTGTTATGTTTTTGATATTTATCTTGTTTACTTATATTATATTTTTGAATTATAGGTATATTTAAAAGAATAAAGTCAAAAGATGTCAATAATGATGGTAAAGAGCTTACAAAAATCATAATCACAAGATGGAAGAAGACTTGGGAGTCAAAAAGATCAATTTCTTAGTGCTAGATGATCAGGCAGATCTGACTTGCGGAGCTTGTTGCAAGGAAATCATTATGTTAAAATCATTATTTGAAGAAACTTCCTTATTTACTTTTGAAGCTAATTTGAATACATTTCCAACGATAGTTTACACTCCTAAATCAAACAACGGATGGTCACTCAAATCAGTTGACGAAGTGCGAGATAGTGCAGCAGTCGCGAAACCGACGTCAGCGGACAAAAAGCCACAAGTCATTGTACTTGGCGCCGCAGCGCCGACCCTACTGTCTCCAAAATCGAGAAAAACCGCAAAACTCGTAAAACTTGCCTATTTTGCACTCATTTGACTCCTAGCTTCCTTGATCAGTAAGAAAGGGTTTCCAAGGTCAAAAAACTCTATAAATACTATCTTTTGAGCCACAAACTATAATAATCTTTTGGAGGAGACTCAAAGATCATCATTATTCTTCTTCTTCTTCTTCTTCTTCTTCTTCTCCATTCTTTTATTTTATTTTTAGTTTTATGTATATATTATTTATGCTTATGTTAGGCTAAACTTCTTTTTGGTTAAGGGTGATTTCAAAGCCCTAGACATGTTTTGTAATTGATTTTGAGATTTTATCTATTATTGGTTTTCTATCAAAGTTGCTTGTGTTCTTCTATAAGAATTGTTCATGATATTGTCTTGATTTGTTTAGGTGGCCAACAAGATAGATCTTGATAATTATCTAATGCTAGTTTAGGAATCTTGATCCGTGTAATTGTCTTGATTTCTATTCAATAGTGGCAATTTGTAATTCATGATTATGTTGGATTTTCAGGAATTATGAAGTAGAACATAACATAAGTTGAATGAACCCATGTTTATGTGTTTGTTGCTTAGGTCAACCTATCTTTCTTATCATAAAGCTGCTATCACTTAGAATCTAATGATGTTTATTTTAGGTTATTTGATAGTTAGAGATTAAGTAGTGGCGTTCGTCCTGCTTAACGACAAACTAAGGAAGGATTGGGGTAACACAGGATGTTGTTATCTACGGTTGTTAACTTTGATAGCTAATTGATGTTGATAGATCTGAATTTGATTCTTAATGATGTCTAGTGATGGAGAATGAAACCTTAACCATACTTCTCTTATATATTTGATTTCATCTTATTTATTTGCTTTTTACTTATCTTGTTTTCTTTACTTTTAATTATTTCAAAACCCCCTTTTATTTTATTGTTCTTGAATTTAAGTTTTAAACTAGTAACTTATAAACTAAAAACCAATCTATGTGGATTCGACCCTTGCATGCTACTTTACTATAATTGATCATATTAATTGCAAGGTTTAATAAAGATATACTCTTTTGAGTGCATCAAATTTTTTGGCGCCGTTGCCGGGGATTGCTTTATTTAGTTTATTAGTTATTTGGTTTATTCTTATTTTCAGTTGTAATTAATTTTATTTTTCTTGTACATACAGGTTCTTCTTTTCAAAATTTGAGCAAAACACGATGGACTTGAGCAATCTAACACTTGAAGAGTTGGTGGCATACATGAACATAGAAAACCAACGAGCCAATTTCACCTCCCAAGTTCAACAATTGGCCATGGGTAATGTGCAACAATCAAGGCAGTGTGGAGTGTGCTTCATGATGGATCATCCAACCAATTGGTGCCCATACTACCAAAAAGATAATTTTGAACCAGCCTATGATGTAGAAGAATACCAAAGCCAACAAAGGTTCCACCAACAACAGTGTGATCCTTTCCCAAACACTTACAATGAGGGATGGTGGGACCATTCTAACTATGGCTACTCGGGAAATTATCAAGAAATAGATCCTTATGCCAACTACAATCTTCCATCGAGCTTCAATCAATCATGGTCTCAAGAACCAGATCTTTTTCAGTCCCAATCACAAAATTCAGGTGAGTCTCTAGCAGATCTTATCAAATCCTTTGCTACTAACCAATTGCAAATGCAACAGGATATAAGGGAAACAAATAGACAAATGGCAACAAGGATGAGTCAATTAGAGACTCAAATAAGCCAATTGGCTAGTGGTGTGGCACGATGGGTAGAAAAAGGATTTGAGGAACTACATGAACAACTCCCTTTCCAAACTATGATTGATCCAAAGGAGAATGTTAGTGCCACGCAACTTGAGGATGAATCAAAAAATCCAAGGGAACCCGAAGATGAGAAAGAACTTGAGATAGATTTCCTTTTTGAAGATAATGAAGCTTCAATTTCAAAGGAGAGTATTTCGGCACTTGAGGTAAATTTTAAGGTTCCAATTTTTACTAATGTTTCTTCTCTACCTTTTCCTAGTAGATTCAAAAAGTTCAAGGAGAAGGAACATGAACAACACATGCTAGAAACCTTAAACAATTTGTTTGTGGATGTCATTCAACAAATACCAAAATATGCATCATTCCTTGATGAGCTATGCACCATAAAGGATGATGGAATAATAATTGTGATGGAGAATGCATCCACTGTTGTGCATAGACAACTTTCAACAAAACACATAAATCCTGAAAGTCTCATGCCTAGAACAGAAGATCCTAAAAAGCCAAGAAGGAGTATTGGCTAGGCTAAACACAATCACTCAAGTGCTAATTGGGATGACAGCCCAATTAATGAAGAAATTGCCAACCTACCATAACAGATTTGTTTTCTTTTTCTTTCTTGCTTCGTTTTAATTTTTTTTAGGTTTATTTAAGTTTCATTAGTTTGCTTTGTTTTGAGTTTTTAATAATTTTGTTTGTTTTTGTGTTTTAATAAGTCAGGCTAAGGACAATAAACTAAACGTTTATTGGGAGGCAACCCAATTGGATTGAGAGCACACATTATAATCACATTTGCTATTTTTTTTTACTCTCCATCATTCTATCTTTTATTGTTTTTATTTAGTTTGTTTCTTAGTTCTTTTCTCTTACACATGATTCTTTCATTTGGGTTAATAGCATTACATTGAGAACAATGTAAGAATTAAGTGTGGGGGGAAGGATTTAGGATTTCTTTTATTTTTGGCTATTATTTTTTTTATGAGTCTTTAATATTATTATTATTATTATTTTTAGTGTGTTTTAGTTCTTTTTTAATACAATGATGAGATATGAATTGTATAGGTCTAAAACTGGTTATTAGTGAGAAGATTTTCATGAAAATTAAGCTTGATATCACTATTTTTCATAAGCCAATGTTAATATGATATGTTGATTGTGAAAGAAGCATGTTTAGACTTGATATTGATTTGTATAATCATCCTTGTGAGTTTTTGAGCATATATGATTGATGCATTACACATATCAATTTAATTTCTTTCTTGAGTGCTCTTATGATTACTTGTTTTTCTAGAACTTGCTTTAAACCTTTTTGAGACTATATTGATGCATGTAACAACATGAATATGATAGAGGCATTAGGATTATGACCAGGGCCAAATAAGCCATCCATTATTGATGTTCCAAGAGAACATCACTCTAGTGAGCCAATTTGAGTCTATATTGATTAAGCTATTTTATTGGTAACCACATCTTACACCTAGCCTAAACACATTTATATCTTTACCCTTGTTCTAAAGATGAACTAGAATGTTTGAGACATATTGCAAAAACAAGGGACACTTTTGAAATTTGGGTTAGAAACAAAAGATAAGTGTGGGGGAAGAAAAGAAAAGAAAAAAATCAAAAGAAAAAGAAAGGGATCATTGTCAAATACATTCCCATATTGAAAAAAAAAAAATTGAATCATCTCTTGAACTTCTAGTTAAAGAAAAGAAAAAAAAAATGTTACAAGGTTGGTTAGAATGAAGCAAAGGTTCAACATGAAATATTTAGCCTGTAATAACCAATTTTTGCCCGGGTCGGATCCGAATCCGACCCGGGCCATGTGTGAACAGGGCCTGCTATTCAGCAGGCCCAATCTACAAACCCAGCCTAATTTGGGCCCAAACCTAGAACCAAACTCGAACCAGACCCTAGGCCCTAACCAGGCCCAAACCCAACCAGGCCCAACCCATAACCCTACCTCTACCAACCCTAACCTGCCAAAACCCTAGCCCCTGCCGCCTCTACCAACCCTAAACCAGCCACCATCACCCCTGACAACCACCTACCCCACACGCCACCCCAGACACGCCACCACCCACCCACGCCATATTCACTCCACACTCAACCCCCACCATAAAACCCAGATCAGACACCAAAAGAAAAAAAAAATGAGGAGGAACCCTGATTCGGACCCCTCCCAAGAGGCCCCTCAGCCAGCCAGAAACCCCGATTCGGACCTCCCTTCCTCCATCACCGACAACCAAAAACCCCATATCCGGGTTCCGAAACCCAGATCTGGACCCCCCTTTCGAAACAGACCCCCCAATCGGCCCTCACCCGAGGCCCCTCAGCCACAGATCCCCTCATTCAAAAACCTCCCTGCAAAAACAAAAAAAAAAAACACACAAAAAACCCTACAAAAAAAAACCCGAAACCACGAAACCCCCCAGAAACAACAGCAAAAAAAATCCCTGCAAAAAAAAAAACCACAGATACCAAAAAAAAAAAAAACCAAGAAAACCCCCAAAAAAAATATTTGGTTTCGAATCCTAGATCTAGGCATTTCAGGTGAGATTTGGGCAAAACGGAGCCCGGATCCATGACGAGGGGGTCGAAACCTCTTCGGATCTGAAATTTGGAGACCATCGGCCGCCGGCGAGACACGGCAGCCGGCGCGGTGGTCCGGCCGCCGGATTCTGGGTTTTGGGGGGTGGCTGGACTGAGAGGGAAGAGAGAGGGGGAGGAAAGAGAGAAAGAAAAGAAGAAGGAAAAAAAAGGGAAATGAATTAAAAAAAAGGGCTTATATAGCCCCTTGAAACGGGTCAGAAGACCCACGCGTCGACCCGCGGGTCGACCCGGGGTCCGCGCGAGTCACTCGTAGAAATAAAAAAAGAAAAAAGAGAAAAGGGTCAAAACAGCGCCGTTTCGACCCAGGGTCCGTGCGTGGACCCGCGGGTCGACCCGGGGTCCGCGCGCCCGACCCGGGTTCAAAAAAAAAAAAGAAAAAGGCGCCGAAACGGCGCCGTTTAACGCAAGAAGGGTCCGCGCGGGTACCCCCCTCACCCGAAAAAAAAAGAAAAAAAAAAAGAACATTTCAGGTGAGATTTGGGCAAAACGGAGCCCGGATCCATGACGAGGGGGTCGAAACCTCTTCGGATCTGAAATTTGGAGACCATCGGCCGCCGGCGAGACACGGCAGCCGGCGCGGTGGTCCGGCCGCCGGATTCTGGGTTTTGGGGGGTGGCTGGACTGAGAGGGAAGAGAGAGGGGGAGGAAAGAGAGAGAGAAAAGAAGAAGGAAAAAAAAGGGGCTTATATAGCCCCTTGAAACGGGTCAGAAGACCCACGCGTCGACCCGCGGGTCGACCCGGGGTCCGCGCGAGTCACTCGTAGAAATAAAAAAAGAAAAAAGAGAAAAGGGTCAAAACAGCGCCGTTTCGACCCAGGGTCCGTGCGTGGACCCGCGGGTCGACCTGGGGTCCGCGCGCCCGACCCGGGTTCAAAAAAAAAAAAAGAAAAAGGCGCCGAAACGGCGCCGTTTCACGCAAGAAGGGTCCGCGCGGGTACCCCCCTCACCCGAAAAAAAAAAGAAAAAAAAAAGAAAGATTCGGACCGGTCCGACCCAGGCCCTGAACCGGATCCAGGATCCGGCCCAAAAAGGGAGGGCCTGATCCACGTGCCCCCCTGGGCCTGGCAGCCCAACTGGCTATGTTGGGCCAAGGGAGGAGAAGGAAAAAAAAAAGAAAAAAAAAGAAAAAATAAAAAGAAAAAAATATATAGGCAAAAATAAAATAAAAAAATATAAAAAAAAAATACAAAAAGGAAAAAATCAGAAAATATTAAAAAATAATAATAATTAATAATGACATAAAAGAAAAAAAAAAGGGAAAATTAAATGAAAAACAAAAAAATTAAAAAAAATAAAAAAATTTCATGATTATCGATTTTGAAGTTTTGATTTTTTTTTTGGATTTTTGACATTTTTCAGGTGATTTTACGAAGATCAAGTTCGGCATTTTATTTTCGGATTCTCGACATTTTTCAAGTATGATTTTAATTCTCTTATTTATTTTCATTACTATTTTTGTTTATTTATTCTTGTTCAGTATTCGACGTATTTTTATTGTTTTGTTTCGATTTTAAAAATTATAAAAATATTTTTTTTTCAATTAATACATGTCTTTTAAAATTATTTTCGGTAAATAAAATTCTCTAAAAACGGATTTCTTTCTCGGAATGGTCGGAACATCAATCGTTCTTTGAAATGGTCCGAGTAAGAATAATAATCGAAACATTATCGAAGTACCGGAGTGATTCGAGAATTATTCTTACATAGATAATTTCTTTTATTTCGGAAATAATTATTAAAAGCATTTTAATTTAATTTTCAAAAAAAAAAAGGTTTTAAGAAATGCGAATAACCGACGACGGAATTCGAAGGACGTCACGGTAGTGATTCCTAAGATATCTTGAGGTGAGAGAATTTCGTTAAATATCACCACGAGTGGTAGGAGTATTTAGCGATATGCTCAATAAAAAAATTCATAAAAAAAATGAAAATAATAAGAATGAATAAATAGTGAATGCGCTCGATATTTTACCATGCTCGTGTTTTTTTAATATTATGATTTGCATGTTTAATTTTATAGTTATTTGCTAAGTCGTGTTCATCCGACATTTAAATATTTGCATCGTACGCTTTTAAATAAAGAATGGATGTAAATTACCGACGACAGAATTCAAAAGATATCACAGTTGTGATTCTTAAGATATCTTGAGGTGAGAAGATCTCGTTAAATACCACCAAGAGTGTTGGGAATATTTAACGAGTATTTTCGATAACAAATTTATGTTCACTTTTGTTTTTTGAAAAAAATAATAACAACTCAAAAAAAAATTCAAAAAAAATAATAAACATGTTTTTTAAAAATTAAATAAAAAATAAAAAAAAGAATTAGTTTTAAATACCGATGTTAAATCCATTAAATCGAGATTTAAGATAACACGTGATTAAATGGTACCGTTTTCTAAACGGGCGTTGTGGGGGTGCTAATCCTTCCCCGCACGTAACCGACTAATTTTGTTTTTCTCTCTGGTTCAAAACGCGGACTTTGAAATTGGTTTTACAAAATGTTTTAATTAATTTTAAAATATTTTACTAAAATCGGTTTTAATAGGTGGCCAATCACACTTAGCAAAAAAGATTGGTGGCGACTCCATTTTTTGTGTTTTCAAATTCGTCACTAGCGGTTGAAAAACCGTTATGACATAGCCTATGTGATTATATGCTTCTAAGGAATATTGAGAAAGTTTTCTTTGCAAAAATCTTACTTTGTCTCTAAATTCTATGAAGTCTTTGGAACCTTTGTGATATCTTTTTATTTTTATTCTTTAACCACATTATTACCCCTTGTCCCCATTACAATATTGAATAAAGACCTCTTGATTTATGAAGTTATATGATCTAAATAGTGGAGAATAGGTGGACAAGCAAGCACATGGTAGAACTGTTTTTATGAGATTGATTGAGTGTAAACACTTTATCACTACTTTAAAGAGTGAAAATCATGAGAGTATCCTATGTGAGAAGTTGAGATTAAGTTTGAATATGCACTATTTCAATTGAGATATGTTATGTTAATATTGGCTTAACTCAAACTATTTACATCCAAGTATGTTTTTTTGTGAAACTCTTTCATCTATTGATTAGTTTATAAGACTTGTTCAAAGATTGTCTCTAATTTATATTGAAAGGATTAGGAGTAACTATTTTTAGTGTATGTTAGTTTATTTTTATTTTAGTTTTTCAATGTTTATGGGTATCGTCATAGTAAACCCTCACGAGACTAAACTCGTCCACTAGGGACACCTAGGGGTTTAAAGGCTTGTGTCACATGCTAAGTGCCACTGATTTCCTACGAAAGTGGATTAGATTAGATTTTTCTTGTTTTATTTTTATTTTGTTTTGCTCGAGGACTAGAAAAAAGCTAAGTGTGGGGGTATTTGATAAGCTCATAAAATATACATTTTATGCATTTTTAACTTTAGTTTTTGTGATGTTTTCGATCTTTATCTTGTTTACTTATATTATATTTTTGAATTATAGGTATATTTAAAAGAATAAAGTCAAAAGATGTCAATAATGATGGTAAAGAGCTTACAAAATCATAATCACAAGATGGAAGAAAACTTGGGAGTCAAAAAGATCAATTTCTTAGTGCTAGATGATCAGGCAGATATGACCTGTAGAGCTTGTTGCAAGGAAATCATTATGTTAAAGTCATTATTTGAAGAAACGTCCATCTTGACTTTTGAAGCTGACTTGAATACCTTTCCAACAATATCTTACACCCCTAAATCGGACAACGAATGGTCACCCAAATCATCTGACGAAGTACGAGATAGTGCAAGAGTCGCGAAACCAACGTCAGCGGACAAAAAGCCACAAGTCAGTGTACTTGGCGCCGCGGCGCCGACCCTACTATCTCCAAAATCGAGAAAAACCGCAAAACTCGTAAAACTTGCCTATTTTGCACTCCTTTGACTCCTAGCTTCCTTGATCACCAAGAAACGGTTTCCAAGGTAAAAAAACTCTATAAATACTATCTTTTGAGCCACAAACTATAATAATCTTTTGGAGGAGACTCAAAGATCATCATTCTTCTTCTTCTTCTTCTTCTTCTTCTTCTTCTTCTTCTTCTCCATTCTTTTATTTTATTTTTATGTATATATTATTTATGCTTATGTTAGGCTAAATTTTTTTTTTTTTGTTAAGGGTAATTTCAAAGCCCTGGACATGTTTTTTAATTGATTTTGAGATTTTATCTATTATTGGTTTTCTATCAAAGTTGCTTGTATTCTTCTATAAGAATTGTTTATGATATTGTCTTGATTTGTTTAGGTGGCCAACTAGATAGATCTTGATAATTATCTAATACTAGTTTAGGAATCTTGATCCGTGTAATTGTCTTGATTTCTATTCAATAGTGGCAATTTGTAATTCATGATTATGTTGGGTTTTCAGAAATTATGAAGTGGAACATAACATAAGTTGAATGAACCCATGTTTATGTGTTTGTTGCTTAGATCAATCTATCTTTCTTATCATAAAGCTGCTATCACTTTGAATGTAATGATGTTTATCTTAGGTTATTTGATAGTTAGAGATTAACTAGTGGTGTTCGTCCTGTTTAACGATGAACTAAGGAAAGATTGGGGTAACACAGGATGTTGTTATCTACAGTTGTTAACTTTGATAGCTAATTGATGTTTATAGATCTGAATTTGATTCTTAATGATGTTTAGTGGTGGAGAATGAAACCTTAACCACACTTCTCTTATATATTTGATTTCCTCTTATATATTTGCTTTTTATTTATCTTGTTTTATTTACTTTTAATTATTTCAAAACCCCCTTTTATTTTATTGTTCTGGAATTTAAGTTTTAAACTAGTAACTTATAAATTAAAAACCAATCTCTGTGGATTCGACCATTGCATGCTACTTTATTATGATTGATCATATTAATTGCATGGTTTAATAAAGATATACTTTTTTAAGTGCTTCAGAAATAGGAAAAAAAAAAAAAAGAAAATATTATTTCTATAACTTTAATTTCATCAACTATTTAGCTTTGAGTGGCATAATTACAACAAATCATCGCTATATTTGCTACTTTAATGCTTTCAATTAGATTTGCTTATGTCCAAACATTATCTGCTACGGATTTGCTCTGTTCCTTCTATGTCACAACCTCTCTTCTTGAAAGTAGTCCAAAAAAAAAATCCAAGACTACATGATTCATACGTTGAGGGATTTTTAGATTGTAAAATGAGAGCTTTAGGAGAGAGTTTACTTAAGAGGAGAGGGGACTTATAATTAGTAAATAGTCAAAGGGGTGTCGGAATTTTGATTCTGAAATCTAAAGGATGAGAAAAAAAACTTAAGAAAATAAAAACTGTTAGAAAATGAAAATGTAATTTAGGATTCAATGCGCTCTTATCTTTTTCTTTTTATACTTGATATTTTATGTAACAGACAATAATTGAAATTGTCTTCTATTTTTCATATTTTTATTTTTCTCTTACGTTTGATTCCAAGGAAAAAGATCCAGTGAATGAAACCCTGGTTCCGTAAAGAAAACTTACTTCAAGAATAAAAAAAAAAAAAAATTACTTCAACGATAAGATCTGTTTGTGTTTTAGCACTATAAAACTTTCTTTTATTTGTTTTTGTTTTAGATATAAACATATTAAAGGAAAGCCCAATTTTTTCTCAGGTCAGGCCCAAAGTGGCTGAGCAAAATAAGTCCATAACTTCTTTATTTTGATTTTCAAGTCATCTCTCATCTGACTTTTCTTTTCATGATCCTCCTTTTGTCATTTTATTATTATTATTATTTTGAAATTATCTCGCTGAACATAATTTTAGATTTTACAAGTGGGATTAAATAAAGTGACACGTACCTCTTAAATATTTTTAAAAATATATATAAAAAAATTAATTTAAAAAAAATAAGATATGTGATAATTTTTTTAATTCAACTTATAAAATTAAAAAAATATATTATTAATGTATAAAAATAAGAAAAAAATAATTGTACTTTATACTTTCACCTATTATTGCGTGAAGTTACCATTTTTAGCCATGTTACTGATTAACGTCCTTTTAAATATCATATTCTTCGGACAGAAAAGCAAACTAATCAACAAGAATAAAATAACACAATCTAAATGCAGAACCAAAATCCAAACCATGTTTCTGAAAATTTGACCATTCATTCTAAAGTAAAAAATAAGGACCTCGTCATATATATAGCTATTGTGTATTACATTGAATCCAGACCTTTGATCTAATTGTTTACAGAATATCCTCTACCTTCATTTATACACCTTTTTTTTTTTTTTAGTTTTACCTGGTTAAAGAAAAGGGAAAGACTAGAGAATGGTGAACTGAAATCCAATAGCTTTTTCATTTAATTTGTTTAGCAAAGTCAAGTAGTTAAAAGAAATATATATATAGTAGTTTTTGTTTTGATCAAGTATAACCGTATAATTTCGAAAAGGATTATTATAACTATATGTCTTTTTTAATATTTTTCATACATGTGTCTTATTTATTGAATTGTGCTTTGCTTTTTTATTTATTTTTTTAAAGTTGCACAATTGCACTTTCTTTTTACTCTTGGATTCATATGCAAATCTATTAATCATTCATCTGATTTGCAAACTTTTTATTTATTTATTTTTGGGGTGTAAAACCAGGGTGTCCCTCAACCCCCATTTTATGAACTTTTTATTTTTGAAGGTAATAGTAAAGCCCTCCCAACATTGAAGACTCTCAGGATTCGAACCTTAGTTCCGATATAGAGGGTTGGAATTACTAACCACTCCAACAAACCAAATGTTGGTAAAGTTTTTATTTATTTTTTTATTATACCCTAAAGTATGTGTCACCCTGTTAGCCCTGTTTGTGAAGTCTAAAAACTCTATTGACAGTATACCAGATAATAATCCATATAATAATTAAGCATTTTTTATCAACTTAAAATTTTAAAATAATTTTTTGTTCATCAATTTTTAAAATAATTGATTACTCGAATTTTACAACATTATATGTAGCTACATAAGCACGGCGTAATGAGCAATGTAAGAAAGAATGTTTCTTTAATCTGATCAATTTGGTAACTAGAAGATGGTATAATCAACTCATCCCCAGATAAAAATTGGGAATTAATCTGTACTGTTATAAAGTACAGATTCCAAAATTTTGTTGGCAAACTAGAAACAAATTAAATGCGTTTCACTTTAGCAATCTCTGAATATTTTAAATTCATTTCTTTATTGGAGTGAAAAAAAAAAAAATAGTAGTGTTAGAATTGTCCCAAACATTTGACAATTGGGGCAAGCAACATCAACCCAACGTCATTACCACTAATCAAGTAGCCAAAAACATTAGCTTATTTAGTAATTAATGGCAGTGATGATCCTTATCTTCAAACCGCCTGTGTCGCCATTTTATTAGTAAAGAAATGAGAGCTTACCTTGTTTATTAGGGCAAAACAAAGGCCACTCAACACCTTACCTCACCCACCTAAATTCTCAAAAGGAGGTCGCTTTTAGCTCATTTCTTAATTAAAGAACCCAAATGCCCTTTTTCTCTCAATAATACAGACATAAAAACCAAAGGAGAATGAGGTAATAGGGAAATGGGATTTGATCAAATTATTGGGTGACTTTATCTTAATTATGTAAGTTGGTTGAGAAGGCTATAACTTAAGCAAAAGTATTGGCTCTTTTTTTGACTAAATGGGAGAGGGAGGGCCATATTGGACCACTTTATTATAAAAAAAATACAAGTAAAAGAACCCAATGTTACATGAAAGCCATTGCCTCTTTCTTTAAATTTAAAAGTGAAAAATTAATTAATGTTTAAAAAGGTTAGTGAGGTAATGCGGGCAAATGGATCTAGGGGAGCATCTAAATCAGCATCTTATAAATTAACCATGAGATTTTGCTATGGTCATGTGCCTTTTTATTGATGTGGTGATCCTTGATTGAAGCATTTTTGAATGGGGATGTGTCATGTTCCACTGCCCTAATGTGGCAGCTGCCAATTGGGGATTACTTTCATCATTCATTCTACTAAATTAGATTTAGATTTACCTCTATAGGGATTATGTCACTAGTTGTCTATTTTTAACATATGGATTAATTAGTCAAATTAACGTGTTTGATCTTCTTTCTTTGGTTACGATGAAGCATTATATATCGAAATTTAATATATTTACCTCAATCTCACTCTACTTTTATCACTTTATCTAAACTTAATAAATAACTAGCAATTAGCATGCTTGACTTTCACTACTAGTAGTTTTATTACGTTTGTGTTAATCTCAAATGCAGTCGATAAAATTTTTTGAGACGCACATTGTATTTTAACCGGAAGGTTAAACAATCTATTTGTCCCCGACTTTTATGTAAAAAAAAATGCTTGACATCAAGTATTATACATATGTAAATGAAACATTTAACTAGACAATTATAGTCTAGTTGTGATTATGCATACTTTATTAACCCATGAAATTACGAGTGAGATTGATATATTTGTGAATAAATTATAAATACATTGTTTTTTTTTTTTTTAGAATGAATAAATATATTGCTTTGTACTTTGTAGTACATGGAAAGGTTAGCTAACTTTTATATATTTCTAAGAGTTGTTTTTTTCCCATATATAGCAGCCCGACATGAAAGGACTGATCAAAATTGCCTAACCAAATTACATTTCTATTGAGAAATGGAGTTAGGGAAATGCCAATTTCTTTTTGTTTTGTTTATTGATGATAAAAGAGACATTCCCTTGCTTGCATAAACATGAAAACAACCTTTATCAAATTATTAGTTGCCTAACCAAAGTACATTTCTATTGAGAAATGGAGTTAGGGAAATGCCAATTTCTTTTTGTTTTGTCTATTGATGATAAAAGAGACATTGCCTTGCTTGCATAAACATGAAAACAACCTTTTATCAAATTAATAATAAGCCTTTGGCTAGAAAGTATACAGTACCATATGGCATTGGGTAGTTTTTCCTATCCTCAATTATGTGCTCTTCAGAGGGTTAAGATTCAATTCATTACTTTTTTTTTACATTCATCAATATCATTTATATGTATAGGATCCACTCATTAATTATGAAAATTATTTTTATTAATGATGATTAATCATGTATTAAAAAAATAATAAACTGAAAAGTAATGAAGGAAGCAAGGCCTGTCAGTAGTGTTGAAAAAATTAGACTGGATTGGCCAGTCAGACCGGTTCAATCGAGAATCGATAACCTATTTGGCACATATGAAAGAATCGAAAGTCCAATGAACCGGCAAAAAACCATTTTTTTGTTAATTTTTATTAATATTTTTTGTAAGTGATAAGATTTGAATTTTTAGCCTCTTAATCATATATTAAAGAACATACAATTAAATCAAATATATATTTTTATTAATTAATTACTATATTTAATATCAAAATTATATATTTAATAATTTTATTTTTTAATTAAAATTTTTGATCCGATTTTTTATTCATTACGTGTTGAATCTCCCTTTCTTAAAGATAATGGGCATGTCTAATTATCTATTTAACTAATAGAACGGTACACCAAATTGATTAATCAAGTGATATATGAAAGCAACTGAAAACACATTTTCAAGCAGTACCTTATCCACAATATGATTTGGTGCATGAAATTAAGAAAGAAATACTACATAGTAAACAGTAATAGTTAAAAAAAAAGGAAAAACTTTTAGTAACTTTACATTACAGCCAATCGTTAAGCTACTTTTGTTTTTAAATCTTGTTAATCATGCATCGATTTTTCTTTCTAAGTTTCAATCCAACCCAATCATTCATCAACTTGTAGGCTTAAGGTGCTTTCTCGTGAACTTCTTACAGTGGCCTGCAAAGAGGCTGGGACACATGACACTGCCCTACACTACTAAGTAACCATCCAATTACACATCAATTATCAATCTCCAAAAAAAGCTGACTTCAAGGGTATCTTTTCCATATCTTTTTTCTACATTTATTGGTGACTACCAAGAATTTTAGTTGGAGAATAGTCTACGAGCTAGCAGCAAGCAAGCATATTTCATGTCTTGCCTGCTTGGGTGCTTGCCTAATTTTTCTTCCTTTAAAGGCAAGTTTGCAACGTTGAAGGAGGCCACTTCCATTCGATATACCCTCGAGTTGCTTGCCAAGATCTTAGCTCACAATCCTAGGGTCATTGGGAGATTAACTCATTTGATGGAGGGTCAACATCTAAGACAAATATTTAATAGGAAGTATATATTTTAATAAATATGTATAATTAACTTAACTTTATTGAACATGAAATTCATCACAATGATGACATGGATGGAGCTATTCGTCAATTGACATTGCCAATGACATTTCTCATTTGGTTATTTACTTGAAATTGATTTCGTAATCATGCATGTCAGTTAGGCAAATTACTAAAAGCATCCAATCATTTGCTGTATTTGGCCTATATATACTTGAATAAATGTTGAATATCATCTTGGGGAACAAAAAAACAGGCTAACCCTCATTACAATTTTCTCTTCCTTTTTTACATGAGGAAATTTTTGGACCAAAAAAATTACAGTTTTTTTTTTTTTTTTTTTTTTACAAAAAAAAAAGCCAAAGTTCTGGAAAAATAAGAAAGAAAAATTTGTAAGTGTTTGGATCGAATTCCAACTTTACTGAAGCTAATTTTTTTTAAAAAATGAGTATACCATTTTAACTAATCAATAAATAGAAGAAGAAGAAAAAAAAAAGAGTTTGTCTCCAACATTTTACCAAAAGTGATTGTTAGTATATCACTCATCTAGTTATGACATGATTGAGGATGAGGCAACTTTGCCATTCGACTGAAACATATGTTTGGAATGTCAACGCAATTCGTGAATGGCTCATCAGTCAATGCTCAAAAAAAAAAAAAAAAATTGAAGAGAAATGCTTGCTACCAAATTGTTTTTTAATTAAAAAAAAAAAAAAAAACAGTCCCTTATCTCTCTCTCTCTGCAATTTTTTTTTTCCTACAAGGAAGGCTAAAGCCTGCAGAAATGTGATTGGTTCGTGCTTGAAAATGTTCACATGGCTTGTCCAATCAGAGCTCAAACATGTTGGGGGCAGGGGGCTGAGGGGATATATAATAATGTTAAACCCCCTCCTTTCCATTGGTTAGGCTGATTGGTCAAACACTGAAAAATCTTCTCGAATTTTTGAACCATGGCCCTTGCACCCTTAGTGCATTATTAGGACACATTACAAAATTGATTGAAAAATGTATTCAATTATTAATTAGAAAAATAATGGAATTTTAACTAACTAAAAAATGGGAAGAAATGTGACAAAGAGGTCCCCACAAGAAACATACTATAGCACTTCCAAAATCAAAAGAAATCACATAAAATGATCAATATAATAGAATTAGAAAATACAAGGTAGGTGATGACTGATGAGAATAAAGATTGTGTTCCAATTTCAATGCAACTCTTTCCAACTAAATTTTCAGTTGCACATGCCTTCTCTTATGAGGCTTTCCTTCCTTTTTCTTGTCTCCTTCACCTACCTCCAAGTATCTCCACTAAACCTAATAATTTTAGATAAGATATAAAAAATATAATATGAATATAGCATATTTAATAAATATAAAAATAGTATAATAAATACGATTAATATGATTAACACGATAATTTTAACGTACGTATCTTATTTGTGTTTAAAATTTTAACATATTTAATAATTTATATTATATTTATATTTACACGAATAACCTTAAAAAACATAAAATACGACATACATACATATATATATATATATAAATTATGATCTAATCTCCAACAATCGTTTTCTTTCTAAGAGTCCAACAACATTGCCAAATTGAAAAGAAAAAAAAAAAAACAGTTAGATAAAATGGGCCATCAAATTTAAATAAATTGTTAAACATAAACTCAAAAAAGAAGAAAAAGGTTTGATTTAAAATTAAAAAACATATGTAATTTATAACGTTGTAAAGAATTTTTTGATGTGCTAGCAGATTATATATGTCAAAATTTTCTAATATTTTTAGTTTGTAATAAATATTATAATTTCTGTAACCAATTCAAAATATCAAATAGGAAGTAGCCATCGTGTGTCTCGTGGAATGCCAATAAATATTTAATTAATTAATTTTACTGACCTAAATTATTACAATTTAAAAGTTCAAGTAATAAAATAATTCTTACTTCAATTATTTTATTTTTAGGGGTAATTCATGAATGTTTTGAACCCTAAAAAATGGTGTCCAACATTTGGTTCTTAACTATAATTGGTTTTATAGCCTTCTTGTGCTTTTTAATTACTTAAACAATTTGACTATTTGAGAATTAAACTCTTATGTTTTAGGGAACACTTGGTTTGATTCTCCTAACTTTCAAATACTTTTTTATTTCCACAAAAAACATTAATTTTATTTCTAAAGAATGACTTAATTTTCAAAACATCATTCTTTGAAAAACCCAAATTTAAATTTAAGAGACTATCATATGTTTCATTTTTTAAAAAAAATTTTAATATACTTCAACGGATATGTGTTAATTTACTAATCCCATTTGTAAAGTTTAAAAACTCTAATATAGTGTATGAGAAAATTTATCTAAATTTAATTAAATACTCTTATTTTCTAGATTAATTAACTTTAATAATAAAACTAAAGACAGAGGTTCGATGCTTATAACTAATAAAAAGGAGAAAAAAAGTTATTTCAAGTCAATGAATTGGTCATATGATATTTAGTAAGAAGTGACAAAGGAAGCATCCTAGCACATGGTTGCATTACACACTTCACACTCACGCATGAGTTTCAGTTCAAGCTGTGTTTACATTACATGGTCCATGTGAAACATGGCTTCCATGTCGGAAAGAAACAACTACATCAAATCAATTCTCATTTTCATAAACAAAGCTTAAAATTGTTTGCCATTATAGCAAGAAACTTCATATTGGGGGAAAATATATTGTCTTGTCTGTTTTAGGCTTCATACTACATCAAACCTGCCTTGTTTTCTCGGAGAGAGAGAAAAAAAGTAAAGAAGGTAAGTTTTTTACGTTTTTCGTTTTTATGAGTAATAATTCGTGTTTTATGTTGAAGAATATTAAAAATTTGATTTGTTTTAATTTCATTGACAAAGATCATGGTTGACATGGTGAAAATGATTTATAGTATAATTTTTCAAAGGGGTATATAATTTTTTTTTTATTTCCCAATCTCTAATTTAGGGTGTTCTTTCTTTAATTAAGACCAAAAAATAAAATCAAATGGTTAATTTGATTTGAAAAGTGATTTTTTTTTAAAAAAAATTTGATTCATGAACCAAACCAAATTGTACTGCATTCATTCTTTGCTCTAATCAATTTCTTAAATGTTACCGTTGTCACATCACATTTATGTAATTTGTTGTTGAAAAAATAATACTTCTAATAATTTGATTTGCAAATTCACTTAAAATATGTATGTAACTTAATTATAATTAGATCTATCTAAAAATCAAATTATTTATTGATTTAGTAGGTTTAGTTAGAATTAAATCAGGTTTAAAATAAGATATTTTATATTCGAATTAATCTGATTCAACTTGAATTATTATTTAATTAATAAAAAAAAAAATTATTTAACTTTAAATATAAAAAATTTATAAAAATTAATATTGATATATTTTAATATATTTTAAATGATAAAATAAATTTTTTAAATTCATCCAATCAAACCAAACTTTGAACAAATAAATTTAACCCAACTCATCTAATTCATAAACAATTTTAATTAGGTGTGAAAAGGTACTTTCGTAGTTGTTACAAAAGAAAAAAAGTACTTTTGTCAAATTAAAATGCACACACATCACCTGTCAATCGGTCATGCAAAAGTTATTTTTGATAAAGATTTTTTATGAGATTAAACATAACTCTCATTTATTATTGAGAAAAAATCGATTCTCATATAAAAAAGGAAAATCCAAACAAAATATCTGGTCTAATGATTTAAATGCCATTGTTTACCTAATAAGAAAATTCAAGTTTTTACCGAAAAAGAGTGCTACGAAGGATATGGTAAGAATTACTACCATTCAAAGTACCCAAAAAAAAAAACGATTAGCACTATTCAAGACGTAACCTAAACAATTCTTTTTTTATTTTTTTATTATATATATATATATAAATAGGATCAGCTAAATGAGTAACAACTTGTTTGGTCCATCCATAGGCTGGAATATTTTATTAATTTTTTTTGTTCCTTAATTATTTATATGTCCATCCATAGGCTGGAATATTTTATTAATTTTTTTTTTTTTTTTGTTCCTTAATTATTTATATGAACTTGAGAATTTCTTTTTCAATCTAAATAGTCAAAATAATTAGCATTGGAGCATGTAATTTAGACCTGATCATGGCTGGGTTATCCGTCCAAACCCGAAGCCCGTCCAATATTTGAGAGGGTTTGGACAAAAATACTAGGCTCGAAAAATAGGTTGGACAAAATTTTAGGCCCGTTTTTTAAACGGGTAGGGCCTTGGGCAGAAAAATTTAGGCTTGGGCCGGGCCGGCCCGGCCCGTATAGTATTATAAAAAAATATATATATATTATATTTAATAATTAAATAATTTATAATATGAAATTACTTTATTATCCCTGAATTTTAACCTATAAAAAAATACAACTCAATAAAAAATTTTGGTGGGTCGGGTCAGGCCAGGCTTGGATATTGTAGTAATAATATGGGCCGGGCTTAGACAAAAAAAATAGCCTATATTTCGGGCCGGGTCGGGCCTGAACAAACATAAAAACTTTAGCATATAATCTGAGCCTGACCCGAACCCGACCCAGCCTATGATCACCTCTAATGTAATTCAATTATTGTTGAATTTTTTTTTTTTCAATTAAAAGAAATTCAAATGATAATATTTTTTTTTGCAAAAACAAAAAAAAAAAACTAGAAAGGAAAAAAAAAATAGACTAGCAAGTACTATCATCTGAAGACCGAAAAAAAGAATTATCATTTAAAACTTGGATTTATATTTTATACATTATCAATATATATAAATTATTATTATATAAATTTATATACTATCAATATACATACGATAATATTTTATTAATAAATAAATATAAAAACTTTAAAAACTCTTAAATTTAAATACAAATAACTAATTTTTTAACAGGTATTGCATAAAATATAAATCCTTAAAACTTTCTACAAAAATGACAATTGAAATGAGAAAAAAAAAAAAAAAGAAGCTTTAACATTTACAAAATTACAAACTACAAGTGAAAAACAAACACAATTTTGATTGTACAAGAATAAAAATAAAAATCTTTTTTTTTTTTTTTCTTTCTCAGTAAGAGTAAGCTGATCGTTGAACAACACGATCCCTGAGAATTCCATTGTATAGAGCAACTCTATTAGCAGGCATTCCTCTATCTTTACCTCCACCAATTTTCTTGAACTTTGGTGACGAGTTTAAAGCAGCTGCTGGTGAATTGTTGCTACCTATTCTAACAGGATTCTTCACCTGTCTCCTGAACTCTTCTCCATCCCCTCTTGGATCCATCACATCTTCCGCAAAGTGCACTTTCTTCTGCTTCTTCTTCTCCCTCTTCTTCCCTTCTTTAAACAAAATCAAACAAACCCAAGAAATTAAAAAATGTTCAAAAATAATTAGGAACACTATGTAGAGGTAGAGGGGTAGTTGTTTATGGATATGTACCAGAAGATATGCAGGAGCGGAGGACTTGTTGAGAAGGCTGGGAGATTTGATCAAGAGGGAAAGATTTCTGAAGGCGAAGAGCAAGGAGAATTACGGTGCCGGAGACTGCCATAGCTGTGGCTAAGACCACTCCTTGTGAGCTCAATATTGAAGCCATGGTTTATCAAAACAGAACCAAAACTCGAACCCCAATAAAAAAAAACAATTTGTTGGCTGAAATGGGTGAAAAGAAATGAAGCTTTGTTTTGGTTTTGCCTGGGGAAGAGCGTGGAGGGGTTAGTTTTGGACTCTTTACAAAGATAAATAGTATGGTGGTGCATAACATAAACTAGTCTGAACTAGTCTGAAGGCTGCATAAAATATTGAAATTAAATGAGCAATATTTTATAATATGTAGAATGGAAAGGAAGGCCTGATTGGTGGGTGGTTTTTTCTTTTCTAGTTTTATTTATTTGAATGTGAGAGAATCTTTTGTAAAAAGCTATGTGATGAAAAGCTGAAAGGCAAAGGCAAGGGTGTTTTGGCTTTTGGAGGGGACTGTAGGATTGGGATCTCTTTAACTGCTGCCCGTGCACTACACGGCAAGGCAAGGCCGAGGAGAAAACCTTTGCTGGTGACGTCAATTGGGAGGGACTAGAACTAGATGGCCATTGGCCAATATCTTATTGTACATTTCAATTTTTTGAACAGCAAAATTTGGCAGCGCGTGATCAGGACGCTTCAGTTTTAGGTGGGTGGTTTTTCTTTTTTCTTCTTCAGTTCTTTGTAATTTCCAGATTCTTTGGAAAAATTGCATTGGTTACTGTTAATCAGTACTTAATTTCATTAATTATCTGATAAATTTTTTTATTTTTGTGCAGAATTTAGAAAGTGATAATATGTTGAGGATAAGGGCGCTTTAATTTCAATGCTTTTAGTTTTTATCTTACCCTATACCAACCTTGCTTACATGATTGTGAATCCTTCTTTACCTGTACAGAAATCATTTCCAGGAGGATTTTCATCAGCTTTCTTGATTTCCATAAAAAAACCAGAGACAGGGTTGAATTATTTTCTGTTTATGCGGCTCTGTCATCAGCAAAATTCTAACATTTTCAACGGAATCTCACGAGAAAGATCAGGCTAATTGAGGAAATGAACAAAACCGGAGGCCAAACAAGAGGATAAAGACTTGTAAGAAACGGAGAATAATGTATGTAGAAGACAGAAAAAGATGTGCCAACTTTTGTCTGCAAAACTCTTACAAACTCCTCAAATTGTTTCCTATAAACATTCCAAAAGGAAAAAAAGAAAATATACAAAATCTGGAGAGTGAATTTCACGATTTAGAAAAAAGAGCGTATGTAGAGTACATTTGCTCAATAATTTATGGTTAATTTACCGTAGAATATTCGTTTCCCTGTGTCAGCCATGATGTGTCAGACTCTCCCATGCCAAAAGATTGGACATTGGGAGTTTTAAGATGCTTAGATCTGGTTCAAGATAGGAAAATGACTGTGCCAGCTTTGAGAATTACCAGAGATTGAAATAAATAAGCTTCTATTTGGGCTCATTGGCACATGGCTGTGTTCAATTATTAATGTCCTCTAGCACTAGCAGTAAGCAACCAGATATGTAGCTTTGTTAGACTAATTACCAAAGAGTCGTGGTCCAAGATTGCACACAAATATGGCTGTTTTTATTTCTTTTTTTCCATCAGATCAAATCAATTAAGGTCCAAAGAAACCTAGAAAGCGAAATTGATGAGTATAAACATCAAAATCATGAGATGTTACGTATAGTTAAGAGGAAACAGGAAACTGATGAACAACGTTAGGAGAAGTGGGTGCGATGTGATTTTGAGCATATATAATTCTGATTTATAGAAGATTCTTTTCTTGTCAAAACTTAAAAAGCTAAGAGATGGAATTCGGATAAGGGAAGGTTTTTTTTTAGCTTTCTATTTGGCTTGGCATTGGTAATTAGCACGAATAGATATTTTCTGCTATCTGTTCTTTTTTATACCACTTCATTATAATTTTATCATATGTTTAATTAATTAATAATTTATAAATATGTGTTAAAAAATTATTAGAGAAACATAAAAAAGACAGCAAAAAATTGTTCAATTAGGACTACGTGCATCCAGTAATGGGTCTCAAAACACATGCTTTTAGCCATTTAATATTATGTCATACACGTTCCCATTTCAAAAAGCCCTAACATCTGGCACAAGTTTTTATATCACCAATTATGTGTATACATAATGCACATTTGCATCAAATCAAATCATTAATTCATTTAAGAATTTAGTGTTTAATTTAATTAATTCATACAGTTATTTTTAAAATATGACATCTAACAAATCTGAAATTAAAATCTTAACATTTATAATCTTTTTTCTCATTTCAAGACCATTACTTCCTTTATATTTTTAAAAAAAATTATTAACTTATTTAAAATCATGACATCTACATGTAGAATTGGTATATATTGTGATGATATTAAACTTCTTTTCACAAAACGTGAATCATGTTATTTCACGACAATTTTCCCCGCACACCTACTAATAATCCCAGACATTAAAGTCCAGCAATAGTTGTGAGGTAAACTTCTTTCCTAGTTCTAAAACTTAATTTGTAGCCACACTTTAATGACTTGATGTGGCAAGTGTGAATGCACATTTCTATTCTTTGAGACTGTAATTAATGGCTATGTTGGAAAATTGTGGGCGGACATGATCTAAGGTAAGAAAAGGATGAAGAATATAGGACGTTTTTCCAAAGTAATTAATATTTTAGACTGTATGGATGAAAAGGCTAAGCCTATAATATACCATCTTATAGTCAAGATATACCAAAAGAAAAAGTTTTGGTAGACAAAGGTTACTGTCTTACTGTTACTGATGGAACCACTTGCTATAGTTTTCTGCAAAGGCTAGAGATATCTACCAATAAAGTCATAAGAAAAACCAAGTCCGCAAGCAACAATAATATACTATGTATATATATTGAGAAAATGAGGTTTTGTGGAAGTAAAAAATGGGGTTTCCAATTTCCATAGGAAACATATTTTGGTCCTGGAAGAAATGGTATATTATAACTTGGAAGTCAACAGGTTAGGAGTAATGGGTTAGCAGATTATGATTTTGCTATTGGAATTAAAACTTAGCATTATTTTTTTGTGCACTAGAAGAACATTCAAAATCATATTTTAAAATATCTTCAACTACGTCTATAACTCATCCTGGCTTAGAGATTTAGATCACTTTTTTTTTTTTTAAGAAAAAAAGTCATACAATTGAGCAGCAAATGTTTTTCTAGGAATTTTGCTAAGGGAAACATCTTCTATTATGATTTTTGAATCCTTAAGCAAAGGGAGTTTTTTCAAATAGGCCTAGGACAATTTTATCCTACTATATGAGGTTTTTTTTTTTTTTAAAAAAAAATTTTAAATGATGTATTTAAAGGAGTTGGTCACCATATTGACTCACGGGTCGATTTAAGATCCGTACCTGACCTGCACGAAAAAAAATTAAAAAACAAATTCTTTTTATTAACTATTTTTAGTTTTAAGTTTTTTATTTTTAAATCATGTATTTAAAGTGGTTGGTCTGTACGATGACTCGCGGATCGATTTAGGATCCGTACTCGATCCGTACGAAAAAGTTATTTTTTTTAAATTTTAAATGATGTATTTAAAATGGTTGGTCCGTACGTTGACTCGCGAGTCGATTTAAGATTCGTAAACAATCCCCTCGGAAATTTTTTAAAAAAATATATATTTTATTAATTATTTTTAGTTTTTTATTTTATTTTTAAATGATATATTTAAAGAGGTTGGTCCGCATGTTGATTCGCAGATTGATTTAGGATTCAAACTTAACCATCTTGAAAAAAAATTTAAAAGAGAAATTTATTTTATTAATTATTTTAATTTTAATTGACTTGCGGGTCGATTTATGATCAGTACCCGACCCGCTCGTGAAAAAATAAAAAAATATTTTATTAATTAATTTTGTTTTAATTTTAAATGATGTATTTAAAGGGGTTGGTTTACACGTTGACTTGCGGATCAATTTATAAATATACAATTTATAAATATATATAAATAACATTTGAAAATGCATTTATATTCGTAATTTATAAATATACAATTTTCATAATTTAATTTTCATAATTAATAAATATAATTGATGCACTCAAAATAGTGTATTTTTATTTAACCTTGCACTAAAAAGATCAATTATAAATATAGTAGTTAGCAAGAATCGAATCCACAGGGATTTGGTTTTAATTTATAAATTATCAGCTTATAATTAAATTCAAGAGAAACAAAGGAAAAAAGGGGTTTCGAAATAATTTTAAAACTAAAATAAACAAGTAAATAAAAAGCAAGCAACTAAATAAATAAATAAATAAAGAGAGATAATCAAATATGAGAAAGTATGGTTAAGATTTCATTCTCCACCACTAGACAATGTTAAGAATCAATTTCAGACCTATCAATATCAATGATCTATCAAAGTTAACAACCGTAATTAACAATCTCCTGTGTTACCCCAATCCTTCCTTAGTTCTTCGTTAAGCAGGACAAACGCCACTACTTAATCCTAACTATCAAATAACCTAAGATAAAAATCTATAGATTCAAAGTGATAGCAGCTTTAGATGAGAAAGATAGGTTGATCTAAGCAACAAACACATAAATATGGATTCATTCAACTTAGGTTAAGTTCCACTTTGCAATTAGCGAAAACTTTAGCATAATTATTAACCACAAATTGCCACTATTGAATAGAAATCAAGATAAAGTACGTATAAAAACTCCTAAACTAACAGTAAATAATTATCAAGATCTATCTAGTTTGCAACATAAACAAATCAAGACAACATTATGAACAATTCTTATAGAAGAACATAAGCAATTTTGATAAAAAAAAAAAACCAATAATAGACAGAATATGAAAATCAATTACAAAACATGTCTAGGGCTTTGAAATCAATCTTAACCAAAGAAAAGTTTAGCCTAGCATAGGCATAGATAATATATAAAACAAAAAGAAAATAAAAAGAATGGAGAAAAATGATAAAATTAATGATGAAAAAGAATGGAGAAAAAGGATAAAATTAATGATGATCTTTGAGTCTCCTCAAAAGATGTCTAGTTTATGGCTCAAAAGATGGTATTTATAGAGTTTTAAAATCCTGGGAATAAGTACTTGTCGCACAAGTAAGTTAGGAGGCAGAAAATTGCATTTTTTTGGAAAGTTTCAGACTTTTTTGCGGTTTTTGGGTGCCGCGGCGCCGGAATTTGGCGTCGCGTCGCCGAGCTCTCTGCCTGCTGCATATTTTTTCACTTCGTCGTCTGATTTGGATGACCATTTCTTGTCCGATTTAGGCGTGTAAACTATCGTTGGAAAGGTATTCAAGTCAGCTTCAAAAGTCAAGAGGAAGTTTCTTCAAATAAGGAATTTAATATCATGTTTTCCTTGCAACAAGCTCCTAAGGTCAAATCTGCCTTCTTGCTTTGCAACTAGAAATTGATCTTTTTGACTCCCAAGTCTTCTTCCATCTTGTGATTATGATTTTGTAAATTCTTTACCATCATTATTGACATATTTTGACTTCATTCTCCTTATTGTACCTAAAATTCAAAAAACATAACATAATTAATCAAAATAAAGATATAAGACATAACTAAAACTAAGAATAGAAAGGGCATAAAATGTGTATTTTATGAACTTATCAAATACCCTCACACTTAGCTTTTTGCTAGTCCTCGAGCAAAACAAAACAAAATAAAATAAGAAAATCTAATCTAATCTAATCCACTTTCGTAGGAAATCACGGTGGCACTTAGATGTGACACAAGCCTTTAAACCCCTAGGTGTCCCTAGTGGACGAGTTTAGTCTCGTGAGGGTTTACTAGAACGATACCGACAAACATTGAAAAACTAAAATAAAAATAAACTAACATACACTAAAAATAGTTACTCCTAATCCTTTCAATATAAATTAGAGACAATCTTTGAACAAGTCTTATAAACTAATAATAGCTTAAAGAATTTCACAAAAAAATCATGTTTGAATGTAAATAGTTTGAGTTAAGCCAATATTAACATAACATATTTCAATCAAAATACTGCATATTCAAACTTAATCTCAACTTCTCACATGGGATACTCTCATAATTTTCACTCTTTAAAGTAGTGGTAAAGTGTTTACACTCAATCAATCTCATGAAAATAGTTCTACCATATGCTTGCTTGTCCACCTATTCTCCATTATTTAGATCATGCAACTTCATAAGTCAAGAGGTCTTTATTCAAGGTTGTAATGGGGCCAAGGCGTTGTAATGTGGTTAAAGAATAAAAGGATAAAGATATCACAAAGGTTTCAAAGGTTTCATAGAGTTTAGAGATATAATAGGATCATACAAATAAAACTTCTCAAAACTCTTATAAAACACATAATAACATAGGCTAAATATTCATGTTGAGCCTTTGCTTCATTCTAACCAACTTTGTAACATCTTTTTCTTTAACCAAAAGTTCAAGAGATAATTCAATTTTTTTTTTTCAATATGGAATGTATTTGACAATGATCCCTTTATTCTTCTCTTGACTTATTCTTTTCTTTTCTTCACCCACACTTATCTTTTGTTTCCAACCCAAATTTTCAATAAGTATCCCTTGTTTTGCAATATGTCTCAAAATATGTAATCCATCTTTAGAACAAGGGTAAGGATACAAGTACATTTAGACTAGGGAAAAGATGTGGTTACCAAAGAAATAGCTTATTTAATGTATGCTCAAATTGGCTCACTAGTGGGGATGTTCTCTTGGAACATCAATAATGGATGACTGTTTTGGCCCTGGTTATAATCCTATTGCCTCTATCATATCCATATAGTCATATATATCAATATAATCTCAAAACGATTTAAAGCAAGTTCTAGAGAATCATGTAACCATAAGAGCACTCAAGAAAGAAATTAGATTTATATGTATAATGCATCAATCATATAGGCTCAAAAACTCACAAGGATGCTTATACAAGTCAATATTAAGTCTAAACATGCTTCTTTCTCAATCAACATATCATATTAACATTGACTCATAAAAAATGATATCAAACTCAACTCTCATAAAACTATTTTCACTAATAAACCAGTTTTAGACCTATACAATTCATATCTCATCATTGTATTGAAAGGAACTGAAACACACTAAAAAAAAAATAATAAATAAATCCTAAATTATTTCCCCCGCACTTAATTCTTACATTGTCCTCAATGTAATACTATTATCCCAAATGAAAGAATCATGTGTAAGAGAAAAAAACTAATAATAAAAAAAGAAACAAGTAAAAAATATATATTAACAACTCAAAACAAACTAATAAAACCTAAACAAACCTAAAACACTACATAAACAATAAAAACAATAAAAATAATAAAAAGAAAAGGAAAAGGAAAAGAAAAAGAAAGCAAATCGGAATATGACAAGTTGGTAATTTCTTCATTAATTGGGCTATCTTCCCAATTAGTACTTAAGTTAGTTTTTTTGAACCTAACCAACACCCCTTCTTGGCTTTTTGGGATTTTCAGGCTCATATAAGAAACTTCCCGAATTTATGCATTTTGTAGGGTGATTTCTTTGCACAATAATGGATACATTCTCCATTACAAGTATTATTCCATCATCCTTTGTGATGCATAGCTCATCAAGGAATGGTGCATCTTTTGGTACTTGTTAAATGACATCCATAAAGAAACTATTTTAAGGTTTTCAGCATGTCTTGTTCATGTTCCTCCTCCTTGAGCTTTGCGAATCTACTATGAAAAGGTGGAGAAAAAATATTAGTAAAAATTGGAACCTTAAACGTTACCTCAAGTGCCGAAGTACTCTTATTTGGATTTGTGGCTTCATTATCCTCAACAAGTGAATCCATCTTTGGTTTTGTCTCATCCTCATCCTGTTCCTCATTCCTCAAGGTCACAATAGTAACATTCTCCTTTGGGTTAATCACAGTTTGGGCAGAGAGTTCTTCAGATCTTTGTGCTACCCATCCCACCATACTACTAGCAAATTGGCTCATTTGCTTTTTCGAACTCTGGATACTTGCCTTTGTTTCCTGTTGATTTGCCCTCGTTTCCTGTTGAAATTGGAAAGTATTAGCAACAAGAGAATTGACAAGATCTTCCAAAGAAGTACCTGAGTTTTGAGGTGGGGGCTGAAAAAGATCTGGTTCATGAGACCATGATTGATTGAAGCTCGATGGATGATTGTAGTTAGCATAAGGATCTATTTCTTGATAATTTCTCGAGTAGCCATAATTAGAATGATCCCACCATCCCACATTGTAAATGTTTGGCAAAGTATCACACTGTTGTTGGTGGAACCCTTGTTGGCTTTGGTATCCTTTCACATCATAGGCTGGTTCAAAATTATCTTTTCGGTAGTATGGGCACCAATTGGTTGGATGATCCACCATGAAGCACACTCCACACTGCCTTGATTGTTGCATATTACCCATGGCCAATTGTTGAACTGGGAGGTGAGATTGGCTCGTCAGTTCTCAATGTTCATGTATGCCACCAACTCCTCAAGTGTTAGATTGCTCAATTCCATCGTGTTTTGCTCAAAAATTGAAAAGAAAAACTTGTATGTACAAGAAAAATAAAATTAATTACAACTGAAAATAAGAATAAACCAAATAACTAATAATCTAAATAAAGCAATCCCCAGCAAAGGCGTCAAAAACTTGATGCACTCAAAATAGTGTATAAGATTTAACCTTGCACTAAAAAGATCAATTATAAGTATAGTAGTTAGCAAGGGTCGAATCCACAGGGATTGGATTTTAATTTATAAATTATCAATTTATAATTAAATTCAAGAGAAACAAAGGAAAAAAGGGTTTTGAAATAATTTTAAAACTAAAATAAACAAGTAAATTAAAAGCAAGCAAGTAAATAAAGAGAGGTAATCAAATATGAGAAAGTATGGTTAAGGTTTCATTCTCCACCACTAGACAATGTTAAGAATCAATTTCAGACCTATCAATATCAATGATCTATCAAAGTTAACAACCGTAATTAACAACCTCCCGTGTTACCCCAATCCTTCCTTAGTTCTTCGTTAAGTAGGACAAACGCCACTACTTAATCCCTAACTATCAAATAACCTAAGATAAAAATCTATAGATTCAAAGTGATAGCAGCTTTAAGATGAGAAAGATAGGTTGACCTGAGCAACAAACACATAAACATGGATTCATTCAACTTAGGTTATGTTCCATTTTGCAATTAACAAAAATTTTAACATAATCATTAACCATAAATTGCCATTATTGAATAGAAATCAAGATAAACTACGTATAAAAACTCCTAAACTAGCAGTAGATAATTATCAAGATCTATCTAGTTTGCAACCTAAACAAATCAAGACAACATCATGAATAATTCTTATAGAAGAACATAAGCAACTTTGATAGAAAACCAATAATAGACAGAATATGAAAATCAATTACTAAACATGTCTAGAGCTTTGAAATCACCCTTAACCAAAGAAAAGTTTATCTTAGCATAGGCATAGATAATATATAAAACAAAAAGAAAATAAAAATAATGGAGAAAAAGGATAAAATTATTGATGATATTTGAGTCTCCTCAAAACATGTTTAGTTTGTTGCTCAAAAGATGGTATTTATAGAGTTTTAAAATCCTAGAACAAGTCTTTGTCGCACAAGTAAGTTAAGAGGCAGAAAATTGCATTTTTTGGCAAGTTTCGAACTTTTTTGCAGTTTTTAGGCATCGCGGCGCCGGAATTTGGCGTCTCGGCGCTGAGCTCTCTGCCTGCTACATATCCCTTCACTTCGTCGGCTGATTTGGATGACCACTTCTTGTCCGATTTGGGCGTGTAAACTACCGTTGGAAAGGTATTCAAGTCAGCTTCAAAAGTCAAGAGAGAGTTTCTTCAAATAAGGATTTTAACATCATGTTTTCCTTGCAACAAGCTCCGGAGGTCAAATCTACTTTCTTGCTTTGCAACCAAAAATTGATCTTTTTGACTCCAAAGTCTTTTTCCATCTTGTGATTATTATTTTTTAAGTTATTTACCATCATTATTGACATCTTTTGTCGAAATTTGGCATCGCGGCGCCGAGCTCTCTGCCTGCTGCATATTCCTTCACTTCGTCGGCTGATTTGGATAACCATTTCTTGTCCGATTTGGGCATGTAAACTACCGTTGGAAAGGTATTCAAGTCAGTTTCAAAAGTCAAGTAGGAAGTTTCTTCAAATAAGGACTTTAACATCATGGTTTCCTTGCAACAAGCTCCGAAGGTCAAATCTGTCTTCTTGCTTTGCAACCAGAAATTGATGTTTTTGACTCCCAAGTCTTCTTCCATCTTGTGATTATGATTTTGTAAGTTCTTTACCATCATTATTGACATCTTTTGTCGGAATTTGGCATCGCGGCGTCGAGCTCTCTGCCTGCTGCATATTCCTTCACTTCATAGGCTAATTTTGATGACCATTTCTTGTTCAATTTGGGCATGTAAACTTCCGTTGGGAAGGTATTCAAGTCAGCTTCAAAGTGAAGAAGGAATTTTCTTCAAATAAGGACATCAACATCATGTTTTCCTTGCAACAAGCTCCGGAGGTCAAATCTGCCTTCTTGCTTTGCAACCAGAAATTGATCTTTTTGACTCCCAAGTTTTCTTCCATCTTGTGATTATAATTTTGTAAGTTCTTTACCATCATTATTGACATCTTTTGCCGGAATTTGGCGTCACGGCTTCCAGCTCTCCGCTTGCTACATATTCCTTCACTTCGTCGACTGATTTGGATGATTATTTCTTGTCCGATTTGGGTGTGTAAACTACCGTTGGAAAGGTATTCAAGTTAGCTTCAAAAGGTAAGAAGTAAGTTTCTTCAAATAAGGACATTAACATCATGTTTTCCTTGCCACAAGTTCCGAAGGTCAAATCTGCCTTCTTGCTTTGCAACCAGAAATTGATCTTTTTGACTCCCAAGTCTTGTTCCATCTTGTGATTATGATTTTTTAAGTTCTTTGCCATCATTATTGACATCTTTTGCCGGAATTTGGCATCGCGACGTCGAGCTCTCTGCCTACTGCATATTCCTTCACTTCGTTGGCTGATTTGGATGACTATTTCATGTTTGATTTGGGCGTGTAAACTGCCGTTGGAAAGGAATTCAAGTCAGCTTCAAAATCCAAGAAGGAAGTTTCTTCAAATAAGGACTTTAACTTCATGTTTTCATTGCAACAAGCTCTGGAGGTCAATCTGCCTTCTTGCTTTGCAACCATAAATTGATCTTTTTGACTCCTTAGTCTTCTTCCATCTTGTGATTATGATTTTGTAAATTCTTTACCATCATTATTGACATCTTTTGACTTCATTCTCCTTATTGTATCTAAAATTCAAAAACATAATATAATTAATCAAAATAAAAATATAAGACATAACTAAAACTAAGAATATAATGGGTATAAAATATGTATTTTATGAACTTATCAATAATTATATAAATATTATTACAATCTACAATTTAAAAATTATTATTATTTAATAAAATATAATTAAAAAGTAATTAAAAAATTTATAAAAAAAATTAAAAGTACCCGGCGAAATGGTTTTTATTTATTTATTATTTTTCTAGTTAATTTAGATGCTTGGGTCATTCTTATCTCTTAGTCAAATGGTTTAGTACTGTAAGGTGGTGTTTGGTATGGGGTGATCACTTCAAAACCATGGTGTTCTACACATGGTGAATAGATCACTATGTTTGGTAAGTACTCAGTGATCTTACGTGGCAGTGATCTTGGATCACTGAGAGTGATCAGATCACTGCCTTGGAGGATGATCTAATTCCCATCTAAAAGGGTGAGAAATTTTTGTCACCAAGGTGAAGTGATATGTAAAATCAACTATAGTTAATATTATCGATTTAATATGTGAATTAAAAATTTACTTTCTCTCAAAATTATATATATTTTATAAATTTTTATATTTTCAAAGTAATATTCATTTTACCAAGTTCAAAAAATAAATTTAGTGCTAATTTTCTTCAATTATGCTTTTAATAGATATAAGTGTTATTTTCTAATTCAAATGTTTTTTTTTACATAATTTATATTATAAATATTAGTTTACTTATAAATAAATATATTTGTTAATTTTATAATAAATTATGCCTAATTATAAAGTAACTAAAAGATTACTAATATATATTTATAAATTATTATTTTTGAATAACATTAAAATCATTAATTTGTGTTATTATTATAATATGCGTGGTTATTTTGGTACTTTTGAATAAAATAATATTTGATTTTTAGTAACACCAAACACAGTGATGTTTAATTCTAAAAAGTTAATGATTATTAACCAAACAAAGTGATTACAAATCAATAGTGATAAGATCACCCTAGTGATGAGATCACCTCGGTGATTAAATTGCCATGGTGATATTAAAGATGATACCAAACGTTACCTAAGAGCTACATTAGCATTTTGTATAAGGTTGCTTCGGCTTGAGTTCGAGGAAATGTAAAGAACTAAAAATTTTATTAGTTACTTCAACAAACAGAATCACTGCTGCTTAAGTGACAGAATCAAAGAATATAATCATTCTGACTATTAGACAACTGAAATTAAGTAGTGAGAATGAAAGGAAGTATCTCAGATTTGGATCCAAGAACTAGATCGAACCTTTATGTCTGGGAAATATTCCAACCCTGGAAGCTCTGTCACCTCTCCATTATGGGTAACTCGAATGGGATAACTTAGCAAATGCCTTGGCAAATTATAATCTAATGTATCCCATACGTAGAGATCCCAGTACTCCTCAGCAATCTGGTTCATCTTCCTGACGCATTCAAGCTCTCTGGTTGCAGGAAGGAGTTATCAAGCTGGCCTAAGTGCTAGCTCATACCACAATGCCATTCGTAAGCCATGAATCTGGCCCCTGCCTGGTTCTCTGGTCGCTAGGTAATACGTTTTATAGGCTCCCATGGCATTTTCTGTATCCCTGGCACCATCCATTGATCTTTGATTGATGCTGTCAGATCCAATTATAATTTATTTGTCATCAACTGCAAAAGGCAAATATGTTCCAAAGTTTAGCATGTGCATACCTAGCTAATGAAAATATATGAAGATACATACTTCGACTACCCAAGTAAAAATGTGTCAAATGAACTTACCAATCATCATCTTGGCATGAACATAGGTCATGAAACGCCTAGATTGCTGAGCTCTACTATAATCAGTACCATGTTGTGGTCTTTCCGAAGGTTCATACTCACCGCAAATTGTTCTCTCTCGGTTGCCAATGCAGAAAAATGTCAAGTAGTCCTTGGGGTTTGCCTCAAGTCCCTTGGCTTGCAGAGCCTGAACTACATCTTTGTACATCATCTCCATGGTTCTCTTCTGCCAATTCAATGTTGCCTGAACAGATAGTTGAACAGGTTTAAAATATTGGCTGCAATGCTTTAGCAGGTAAACTTCATTAGAATGGAATCTAGCTAGTTATGCTAGCAAATTGATTTTATTATAAATATCTGCTTATGTTAGAACTAAAACAAGGGTACTAGTGGCTTGGTCGTATAGAATGAGAAAAAGAAATCGCCCTTCTTAACTACAAGGTCGTATTCGAAAAACAAATTTTGAAGGAACAGACTAACGATTAATTTCTTGGAAGTTAAAGAAACAGTGGCCATAATATAAATAACTCTCTGGCTTAACTAGGAGTGTAAGAGCAGACTGGTTTATATACTTCTTATTCTCTGCAATGCAGTTGGTTTGGATATGAAACAATTGCTGGCTGTTTTGGCTGTGACATGATAGTTCAGCCTGCATTTATTGTAGCTTTGTTAATTTGGATCCTTGTCCATTTTTTTTCCATGTATTTCTACAACTAATAAGGTGGAAAATTTTCTCCCATTTTTTCTTTTCCTTCTTTATTCATTCAATTCAACTTGCAGTGGAAATGTGCATTCAAGGTTAAACATCTCTGTTTTCTTACTGGCATTCTGCTTATTTGCTGCCGCTAAGGAGGGAAAGAGGGTGGAAATTGCCAAAATGAGAGCACTTGGAATTATTTTATGTCCTTAACCATGTCTAGTCATGTTACAACTTGTCTCATTTCCTTCACCGAATCCTTTAATTAGTGTTAACAATACAGGGTCAGCATAAAACAACTGATGATTGAAAACTCAAAATTACATCAGAAGTAGAAGCAACCGCGTCTCAAATGCCTAACGGCTGGTCAATCTCTGCACCACTAAGGCACTAACAAGAAATGCAGAGATGATACTTGAAGTGAAAAGTCTTAGAAGTTTGTTTTCCTTACTGTTTTTTTTTTTTCTTTTCTTAATTGGATTTTTTTAAAAGCACCCAAGCATATAACTTAAACGGATAACATGGCAGGAAGAATTTTTCCTCAAAAAAATAAATTATGTACTAAAAATTCAACTGCAATGGGCCTGTTTAATTTTTCCAAATGATCCATCTTTCTAAGAGTATCTTTTGAGTTGAATTCTGACACTAGAGTCTAGGCCAAAGGATCCGGGGCTTAAACATGCTGCTGCAGATTCTCATCCTTCAAAAATATGATGAAAACATTCTGACACTTGATCAATAACATTTTAATTCATTTACCACAAAAGAGAGAGAGAGGTAATTTCAGTCTAATTGCTGGCTGCTGATTTTCATCCTTCAAAAATATGATGAAAAAGTTTTGGGTAACAACTAAAGATTGCAAACCATGTCAAGAGATAACCTTGTCTGCAAAAGTGCATGTGATGTGATATGAATTTACAAAGACAGACGATAGGAAGAGGTGTCAGGACTAAGATCCCAGGCTACTTGTAGAAGGTCTTCTATATTAATATCAGGGTAGTGTTGTAATAGCTGTAAGTTAGCTGCAAAATCACCATTCAAAAGCCTGCTTTTCACACACAACAGCATGGCACAGCATACACGTAGAAGCATATCCTGCACAAGGGACAGTTTGCTGTCAACAAGTAAGTGTTAATTTAAATTTACAAAAACTTATATAGAAAGTGGAAACATTCAAATAAACCCCTAGAAAAACTTTCAATAATAGGACTATTAGACAGAGAGAGACCTGGACACCATAAGGATTACTCAGAAGAGAATCCCAGATTCTTAGGATAGATTGGAGATTGAATTCTTGAGTAAGTAGCAAAGTTATCCACCGGAATGCATAGTACTGAGGCTTAACCTGCTCATTAAAATACATGATATAAGAATAGGGGTATGCAGTGTTCAACAAGATTACATAATTGATGATAATCACTTACAAAGGGAGCTTGATACCAAGCAGAAATCAAAATGACTCAATGGGTGGAATGAAGATTAAGAAATAAAGAAACATGCTGTCTCTCAACAGAAATTGATATGGTGTGTATCGAGTAATTGAAAGCCCAATAAAGCACATCTTATACTTCCCTTAAACTTGCCTTAGATGTGAATTCTAGATGTCGCCACAGTTCCTCATCGTTGGCTTTCAGTAACTCTGCCAAGCGGGAAAGAGTAGAAAGGATGCCCACAGAACTATTATCTAATTGTTGGCAGAAGTGATCCACTGAGTCACTCAAGATTCGGACAAAACAAGAAAAACTATCTGCTTCTGCATTAGACTGCATAAATATAATATCATTTACAACCAAGCTCTTAATTATTTGGTTGAGTTTTCAGAAAGTGCATTTTCTTTTGCTCTACTTATTTCTCATGATGTTCAACCCATGTCTATAAGGAAATAATTTGGCCTAATAAAAGAAAAGTTGAGCTATTAAACAATCCCCATACCCTCCTTTCGGTTCCTTCCACCAAGAAAAGGAAAAATGAAAGTAAAGTTCAGGTAAACAACATAAAAAGAACAACAGAAAGGGAATTGTTCATGGATGAAGTGGAAGTGAAGATATGAGTGAACTGTTGTAACTGAGAATAGGGTTAGAACTCATGCAAAATAACAAGCGCTTCCTAATGTTGAGAATTCCAACTGATCACATTGTTAAATTGTCCAATACCAGCCCCCAAAAAAAAAAATAAAAGCCTAACAATGTGTGGTTGCAATTGTGTGGTTTAATGTGTGGTTGTAGTTGTGTGGTTTAATGTGTGGTTGTAATTGTGTGGTTTAATGTGTGGTTGTAGTTGTGTGGTTTAATGTGTGGTTGTAATTGTGTGGTTTAATGTGTGGTTATAGTTGTGTGATTTAAATGTGTGGTTGTTATTAAAACAACAATGGGTGGTTGTAATTTATTTAGATTTTATATTTGTGTGGCTTGTGTTTGTCTTGGTATTGTATAAATACCCCCCTCCCTTGCATTTGTATATCATCAAGTAGTAAGCTTCAATAAGCAATAAAAGTTCTAAGTTTTCCTAAGGAGTTCTTCTCTAAAGAGTGTAGTCTAGAGTGAAGTGTGAGCATTTGTGAGTTTTCCTAAAATCTAAACTTTCTTCTTTGAGTGGTAAAATTAGAGTTATCTACTCTAAGTTTTTCTCAACAATTGGTATCAGAGCTAGGTTGTGAGTTACTACCATAGTTACTATTCACACGTGTCACTATATACTTTTATAGTAATTGTTAACATATACGAGATTTATTCAAGTATATGGTATACGATACTATTCACGTATACGGTACTGTTCACGGTGAAATAGTTATTCAGGTACTATTTTTGGTTTGAGCGTTCTTGAGTCGTGAGGAGTTTGTACTCTACAAGTTTGTGTCTCAAAATCAAGCTTGTTCAGTATTGTTAGAGTCTTGCCGACACGATGGGTGATCTTCAAGTAGTTGGAGGAATCAAGAAGCTCAATCACAAAAATTACAACACGTGGAAGACGTGTATGATGTCTTACCTACAAGGTCAAGACCAGTGGGAAGTCGTTGGTGGTAGTGAAGTTACGAAGCCCGAGCAAGAAGATGCTCAAGGAACCTTGCGCAAATGGAAGATTAAAGTGGGTAAAGCCATGTTTGCCCTTAAGACCACAGTTGAAGAAGAAATGTTGGAACACATACAAAAGCTAGAAACGCCAAAAGAAGCGTGGGATACTTTAGATGCACTCTTTTCGAGAAAGAATGACACAAAATTTCAACTTCTTGAGAATGAATTATTATCAGTTGCACAACGTGATATACCGATTGCTCAATACTTTCACAAGGTAAAAACGTTATGCCGTGAAATTTCTGATTTAGATCCTACAGCTGCTATTGGAGATACCAGGGTAAAAAGAATAATTATCCATGGTTTGAGGCCCGAATATCGCAGCTTCGTTGCCGCTATACAAGGATGGCCAACTCAACCATCACTTGTAGAGTTTGAAAATTTGCTTGTTGGTCAAGAATCTATGGCCAAGCAAATGGGAGGGGTCTCGTTGAAAAGTGAAGAGGAAGCACTCTACACCAACAAAAGCAAAGGCAAATTCAAACAGCACGTCGGTGGTGGATCTAAAAAGTATGGTGACAAGACAAAAAGTCATCAAGGAGAAGGGAGCTCTCGTCCAGGGGGAGCTTCAAAGAATCGTAGCAACAATAAAAGATTTGAAGGTAACTGTTACAACTGTGACAAGAAAGGTCACATGGCAAAAGATTGTTGGTTTAACAAAAGGCCCGCTGAGAGCAATGCTGCTACTTCTAGTACAAAGGAGAAAAGCGAAGATGATTGGGACGCTGAAGCATTTTTTGCTATGGAAGAGGAAGAGTTAGCTCTCACAGTAACAACGGCTGACCAAATTGACTATGAGAATGACTGGATTGTCGATTCAGGTTGCTCAAATCACATGACAGGCGATAAACAGAAGTTGCAGAACCTGTCAGAATACAAGGGAAATCGCATTGTTGTGACAGCTGATAATTCAAGATTACCGATTACTCACATCGGTAAGACGGTAGTAGCACCTCGATATAGTCATAATCAGGTACCACTACAAGATGTTTACCATGTCCAAGGCATGAAGAAAAATTTGCTTTCAGTGGCACAATTAACATCGTCAGGTCACCATATTCTGTTTGGTCCAAGGGATGTGAAGGTATATCGTGATCTCAAAATCTCAGGACAGCCGATGATGGAAGGACGACGTCTGGAGTCAGTCTACGTGATGTCAGCAGAGTCAGCATATGTAGACAAGACAAGAAGGAGCGATACAGCAGATTTATGGCACATGCGGTTAGGTCATGTTAGTTATTCCAAGCTAAGTATGATGATGAAGAAGTCGATGCTTAAGGGACTTCCTCAGCTTGACATAAGAACAGACACAGTTTGTGCAGGATGCCAATATGGTAAAGCACACCAATTGCCATACGAGGAGTCAAAGTTTAAAGCAAAAGAACCATTAGAGTTAGTTCACTCTGATGTATTTGGGCCCGTTAAGCAACCATCAATTAGTGGAATGCGGTCCATGGTGACGTTTATTGATGATTTCTCCAGGTATGTGTGGGTTTTCTTTATGAAAGAAAAGTCTGACACTTTCTCAAAATTTAAAGAGTTCAAAGAGATAGTTGAAGGAGAAGTGAGAAAGAAGATATATTGCTTGCGCACAGACAATGGAGGAGAATATAGCTCAGGCGAATTCTCTCAATACCTACGAGAATGCAACATACGTCATCAGTATACTTGTGTCAATACACCACAACAGAATGGTGTAGCAGAGAGAAAGAATCGGCATCTTGCAGAAATTTGTCGGAGTATGCTGCATGCAAAGAATGTACCCGGAAGATTTTGGGCCGAAGCTATGAGAACCGCAGCCCATGTGATCAACAAACTTCCTCAACCAAGGTTAGAGTTTGTTTCACCCTTTGAGAAATTGTGGAAAATGAAACCTTCAGTCAGCTACTTTCGAGTATTTGGTTGTGTATGTTATGTATTTGTTCCTGATCATTTACGTAGCAAGTTTGATAAGAAAGCAACTAGGTGTATCTTTGTGGGATACGACAACCAAAGGAAAGGGTGGAAATGTTGTGATCCTACGAGTGGAAGATGTTACACTTCACGCAATGTGGTATTCGATGAAGCATCTTCTTGGTGGTCCTCAGAAAAGGAGGTATTGTCAGATTCAAAAGAATTTGAAGACATGCTACAACAGAAAATGGGAGAGTATATTGTCCAACTTCAATCAACTTCAGACGAAGTAGAAGACCTATGTGATGATGACGATGACGAGCAAGTGTTAGTCCAGAGTCCTTGGCAAACTGGTGTGTATCAACCAGATGTTAGATCGAGTGAAGTGGAAGAACCATCTCCAAAATCACAAATCCGAAGGACAACAAGAGCACGGAAGCCAAATCCCAAATATGCTAATGCAGCCATAGTGGAAGAACCAATTGCAACAGAACCTGAGACGTTTGAAGAAGCATCACAGAGTTCTGAGTGGATTATGGCTATGAAAGAAGAGATCACTGCGCTTGAGCAGAATCAGACTTGGGATCTAGTGCCAAAACCAAGAGATGTGAAACCCATATCCTGCAAGTGGGTTTACAAGATAAAACATCGTCCAGATGGGTCGATTGAAAGGTACAAGGCACGGTTGGTGGCTCGTGGTTTCTCTCAGAAGTATGAGCTAGACTATGATGAAACGTTTAGTCCGGTGGCAAGACTTACAACCGTACGAGTCCTACTTGCCCTTGCAGCCAACAAAGACTGGAACTTGTGGCAGATGGATGTGAAGAATGCATTCCTTCATGGAGAGCTAGATCGGGAAATCTACATGATTCAACCATTGGGATTTCAAAACCAAAATCATCCTGAGCATGTGTGTAAGCTGCGAAAGGCACTTTACGGATTGAAACAAGCACCTAGAGCATGGTATGGTAAGATTGCTGAATTTTTAACTCATAGTGGTTATTCAGTGACACCTGCAGATTCCAGCTTGTTTGTCAAAGCTAATGGAGGAAAGCTAGCTATCGTATTGATATATGTGGATGATTTAATCATAACTGGTGATTATGAGGCAGAAATTCTTCAAACCAAGGAGAATTTATCAGTTCGTTTCCAAATGAAAGAACTTGGACAACTCAAGCACTTTCTTGGTCTAGAGGTTGATCACAGACAAGAAGGAATATTTCTCTGTCAACAAAAATATTCTAAAGATTTGCTAAAAAGGTTTGGAATGCTCGAGAGCAAGCCAATTTCAACACCGATGGAACCAAATGGCAAGATGTGTGCATTTGAAGGCAAAGACTTGGAAGATGCAACTATGTATCGACAATTGGTAGGTAGCCTGATCTACTTAACCTTGACTCGACCTGACATTTCTTATACAGTTGGTGTGATGAGTCGGTATATGCAAAATCCGAAGAAGCCTCATTTAGAAGCAGTTCGACGAATACTGAGATATGTGAAAAGTACAATAGATTATGGTCTTTTGTACAAGAAAGGTGAAGACTGTAAGTTAGTTGGTTATTGTGATGCTGACTATGCAGGAGATCATGACACCAGGAGATCAACAACTGGGTACATGTTTAAACTTGGTTCTGGAACAATTTCTTGGTGCAGTAAGAGACAACCAACGGTATCATTGTCAACTACCGAAGCTGAGTATCGAGCAGCAGCAATGGCAGCTCAAGAGTGTACGTGGCTGATACAACTAATGAGTGATCTACATCAACCAGTAGATTATGCAGTTTCGTTGTATTGCGACAACCAGTCAGCAATTCGTTTGGCAGAAAATCCAGTCTTTCACGCAAGAACCAAACATATAGAAGTGCATTATCACTTTATCAGAGAAAAGGTTCTACAAGAAGAGATTGAGATGAAGCAGATCAAGACAGATGATCAAATGGCAGATTTATTCACAAAAGGTTTGAGTATCAACAAATTTGAAATGTTTCGTCGTCAACTCAACATGGTGCAAAGAGGAAGAGCTGGTATTGAGGGGGAGTGTTAAATTGTCCAATACCAGCCCAAAAAAAAAAAATAAAAGCCTAACAATGTGTGGTTGCAATTGTGTGGTTTAATGTGTGGTTGTAGTTGTGTGGTTTAATGTGTGGTTGTAATTGTGTGGTTTAATGTGTGGTTGTAGTTGTGTGGTTTAATGTGTGGTTGTAATTGTGTTGTTTAATGTGTGGTTATAGTTGTGTGATTTAAATGTGTGGTTGTTATTAAAACAACAATGGGTGGTTGTAATTTATTTAGATTTTATATTTGTGTGGCTTGTGTTTGTCTTGGTATTGTATAAATACCCCCCTCCCTTGCATTTGTATATCATCAAGTAGTAAGCTTCAATAAGCAATAAAAGTTCTAAGTTTTCCTAAGGAGTTCTTCTCTAAAGAGTGTAGTCTAGAGTGAAGTGTGAGCATTTGTGAGTTTTCCTAAAATCTAAACTTTCTTCTTTGAGTGGTAAAATTAGAGTTATCTACTCTAAGTTTTTCTCAACACACATTTCTTCAGTTAATTAAAACTATATATGCCAGGTTAGGAAAACTATTGATTGAGCAGTTTATATACTCTAGGAGAAATTAACTTCTATACAATTTATGCCCGCTCCCAAAAGTAGTCACCTCACAGATAAGCTAATGTAAGAAATTTGTTGTCATAGGTTTGATCCACCTTAGCAAATAAATATTTAGAATTCAGTAAGTAGCAAATAAATTTGTTGCCATCAATGGCCAAGGACCATATGACAAAAGGGTTATAAATGTTCTTAAGTCAAAGAAAACAAGAATAAAGTATGATTCTTACTGCATTCTGCTCATCTGTATCAGTGCTAAATAGATAGTATATTGGTGCCAAGACCTCATTCATGCCTTGGACATAACGAATGGCGGGATTGAGTTTTGCAAATAGGAGAAGAATATTCCTCATTGATTCCTGTAAATGGAAACACATTGCAGCAATGAGTGAGAATTTAAACCCCAATGGGTGCTAACATAGATGCTTGGTCATCTATTTTGTTAGTCAAACAATACCCTACATTCTTGAAATTTGGTGTGCTAATAGATTGAAAAAAGTGTCGTGACAAGAAAATACACCATGGAGGCAGGAAGGAAAAGGTGAGAAGTCATGTACCCTGTGTTTCCTGCTGAATGATGACTCTCCTGAGAAGAATTTCATTTCAGGATGTGTGCGTTGCAAATCACGGTCAATCTGTTCTGCAATTTCTGTATGCTGGAAAACAATGTATCCATTATGATAAACATTTGCTAAATTATAGCATAGAAAATCAATCAATGATTGATGCCTTATGAACAGAGATTTACCTCGAAGTATTGATGCCAAACACTAGCCTTACCAAGGCTCAAAGGGTGATCTTCATGAGAAATTTCATGCCGTATAAGTGGTCCATCAGTATCACTATAAGCATTATTATGCTCATTAGAGTGAAATGCTTCTTCTTTAATCCTTGCAAGTTCTGACTAGATTCAATATTAAGATTTAAGATTAGTGTGAGGAAACTTCTAAGATACTACCTAAAGGCACTTCTATAAACATTAAGGTATTCTCCAGCAACTATATTAAAAAAATCTCTTGAGTAGGCAAATGCTGCATGATATTGATATCAGTATCTTACAGGAGTTAAAAGAAGCTCCTCTTTCAGCTTAGCATATTTTTGTCGATTTTCAATCAGCTCCTTTTCCCATAAGTCCCGAGATGGAGGTAAGTAACCCAGGAGCAGCTGCAAGAATTTAACATTGAAAGACAATAAATACATGTACTGAATATATAACGTGAACAGATCAAACTCTTTCATTATGCCTGTGAAATGTACAAGTATCAGTAAGTATGAAGCATCGATGGTGGAGCCAAGCCAACAAGTTAGATTCTGGTATGAATATAATCATTAGATCTCGAAATTCTGCAGAACCTTTTGATAGCCAATGCAGCCATGCAACAATAGTTCTTTGGTAATCACATAGTGGGAAAAGGGGATGATTCAGGCAAACCAAAGCAAAATTATTTGTCTTATCTTCAATGTTCATAAAAATACATGAATTGTTTATTATACTATGTATTGAACATTTATTATACAAGGACAAGGATGATAAGTCTAGTGCAACCGATGCAAGATCTCTGAAAGCTTTTAAACATCAAAAACAGATAATACTTGCAGTCAAATGAAGAAAATAATTAATTAATAATGATTTTTCAAAAGAATGTACTTTCCAAACTGTTGCACGCAAATTTCCTCCATCAGGAAGCCCTGTGCTAGCGATTCTTTGCAGTTTTTCTAAATTTATCTCCTTCTGAGAAATCTGAATTATACAAAAAAGAAAAGAAGGATTAAAATTATAAAAAAAGACCCATAGGCCATAGTTTCATGTTAAAAGAAACTGGAATAAAAGAAAAGACAAATTAATACCAATTAAATCTCTCAAGTCTCACCTCATACTCAAGATCAGACCTTTTCTCATCTTCTTCGATTGTTTTCATAACCGAAAAATAAGCCGACCCGTCTTTTTCGTGCCTCGGCTGACGCCCGTTATGTTCCAATTCTACATCCACTTTCATCTTCCTCTTCACCATTGCTTCCTCTTGAACTTCACCGTAATCATCATCAGTCTCACTTTCACGATCCGACCCGAATCCGTTTGGTTGAATGATCTCGAGCTCTTCTCCCAATTCGAAAGCCGAACCGGATCCTCCGCTATCGTCTTCCTTGTCGTCAAATCCGACGACTAAGCTGCCGAGTCGATTGGGAAGCTTGAGCTTTTTGCCTTTGAGCATGGTGGCGTGGTGGGTTTTGGTGGTGGTGGGCGAGTTGGGACCGAGTCAGGGGTGAGTTGGTTTGTGGTTTGTTTCCATGGAAAATTTTCTTTGAGAGGTTTAGGAGGAGAATTCATGACTCAGAAAAGGGAAAAACTCGGCATTGGGTGGTGATTCAGGTGCTTTCCTTCCCTGCATGGAGAAGACTGGTAGTTATAAACGGTTTGAATGGTAGGTGGGTCCATCTCTATTTTTTGAACCAATAAAACGATGCCACGTTTATATGCATAATTTTCTATTTTTAAAAAACATTAATTATAAATTCCTCAACAATATTTACTTTAACATCAATTATCTACAAAATCATATACTAGCCAATATGTGGTGAAAATATCTTGAAAAAAAAAATTATATTTTAAAAATCAATATTTAAAATAAGTATTTTTTTAAAAAAAGTGGATAGTTATATTTTAAAAGTAAAAAAAACATATAATTTATAATTACTATTAAAATTTATGAAAGAGTGAAAAAAAAAAAAAACAAATGTAATAATATAAAAGGTGGAAATTTAAAGGTATATAAGTTATTATTTTTTTTAAAAAAATAAAAACACATTATATATGTATAATATAATAAGGTACATACTGATTGTGTAAACTCTGTTGATATAGTCGCTTACGTTGATAGTCTATTTTTAAGACACATAAGTCAAGTATAAATACAATTATCAAAAATCCAAATTAAGCTATTTAAAATTCAATACGGTTGGTAGGGATGGCAAAACCGAACCATCCTATGGATTTCGAACTGATCCGCTCCGAATAGAGAGGTTTTTTTTTTTTTTTTTAACAGTGGAGGCGGAGCGGTGCGGGGCGGTTTTTTTTGTTTGAAAGACGGGGATGGAGCATTTCTGGTAATTGCCTGCTCCACCCCGCCCCGTCCCAAATACTGAAATTACTATTTTAACCTTAAACAATTTAGCTTTTAAAAGGATAATAAAGTAATATAACTAAACTTATTATTTTTATTTTTCTTTTTAAAAATCTAAACCTAATACTTTATTTTTATCTCTTCCTAAATTAGAAACCCGTTTATATTGAATTTATATTTAAATTTTTTTACAATGCTTTATTATTTGAAAAAAAATAAAAATAATTAATAAATATTGAATGGGGCGGAGCGGGACGGGACAGTTATGAATGTAACCGACATCTATGGAGGTGGTAGTGGTATTGAAATTTCAATATCCACGACGGAGTGGGGCGGGGCAGAGCAGTCCAATGGTGGATCGGGGACGGATACTGCAAAATTCGCCCCCGTCTCGCTCCATTGTCATCCCTAACGGTTGGTAATTGATAGAGTTAAAATTAAAATTCAATATCAAGGTAAATTATCCATCTAAGTAAATAACAATTATCTCAAAAAAAATTCTACATTGAAATCTTAAATGTAAATCATTATTAACAACAAATGGATAAAAGCTATACACTCTAATTTTAAATATAAATCATTATCAATAACAAATTGATAATTTAAATAAATTATTATTAAATAAATAAATAATACATTATCTTAATATTAAATCAAAGAAATAATTAAAAATATTTATTTAAATAATTAAATCTTAAAATAAATTTACTTTATCAATATTAACAGATAATTTAAAATATCTATTTAAATAATTAAATATCCAAATTTAAAATAAATATATTTATCAATATTAGTTATCCAATAATTTTGATTTTAATTGGATAACATTTAAAACTTATTTAGAAAGTCTTAAATATCATTATTTTCCTTTGTCTCTTTCCCACTTTTATTTCCTGATCTTTTTTATTTTTCGTAAAATATAAATTTAGTAAATATCATTATTTTTCTGTCTTTTTTTTCCCATTGCCTCTTTCCTCACTTTTGTTCTTTTTTTTTTTTTTTTTTCATTTTCTGAAAGTTCAGATTTACAAAAGATATTAGATTCGTCTAAAGGTGTGAAAGGGATACATTTTGTAATGCATGCAATGCCTTAATTACATTAAGCATTTTTTCATTTTTTTTACAGAAATTTTTTAATCATTTTTAATTTTGTTTCAACAATCATTGATCTTTGAGCTGTAATAAATTTGAGAGTGAACATCAATTAAGTTACATAACAAAAGAATTTGTTTCGAACCCAAGATGATTTCTAATTCGACGTACATAACACACACATATATATATATATATATATATATATAATGAATTTATTAGGTACTTCTAATCATATATATCATATATCATTATTATTTAAATAGAAATATATTAACTGTAATAAAAATTCAATTATAAACACAAGGAATACCATATAACAAATCCTATATCATCATGCCCACTACGACATAAGAATCAAAACCGTGCTTCCAATTGTGTTCTCAAGCTAATCAACCAAAGAGAATAGTTAACTACATATTCACCACCCATATTAATCACGGTCTAAGCTCTCGATATTGAAATGAAAACCAATTCAAATCCTTCCAATAGTAATGGGTTACCCAATTGGGTGGGTTTAATTAGTGAGAAAACAAAAAGTTTTCAAAACAGACAATTATTTTAAGCAGTTAAAACATTTTGTCTTTTATATAAATGCAAAAAATCAAGATATTACTATAATTTCTGTAAAAAAAAAAAATGTACACATAAATAAACTATCACGTAAATTATGTACACATTTAAAATTATTGTTTTTCCTAAATAAATTAAATTTTCTTAAAATTATGTGTATAAAAATGATCACACAAGATGGAGATGTGACAAATAGAAAAAAATTAATTTCAAAATGATGAAAACATTTATTTTATATTTTAATATTTTATTAGTATACTCAATAATAATATTTATACTAGAGTTGCTCATGGGTCGTGCCGGGTCGCGGCCCAATTTTTTTTGGTTTTCTTTACCCAGGCCCGGCCTGTCAGCCCATATTTATTGTTCATGTATATTAAAAATATATATTTTTATAATTAAATTTAAAAAATAATATTTTTTATTGGGTGAACAGTGATCTGGGCTGGCCCGGGCCGGCCTGGATCACTAAAAGACCTGCCTAGGCCCAGCCCAATACGGGCCGGACCGGGCAGGCTGCCCGGCCCGTGAGCAGGTCTAATTTATACTATCTTTTGAATATTTTTATTTTTTTTCAAATATTGTTTATCATATGTTTTAAATTTTGTAAAAAAAAAATTAATCAAAAAACTTATTATGATTTAATATATTCATTATATTATTTATATATATATATATATATCTTGAACATGTAAATAGTTATATAAAATTAATCTATGTGTTTATATACATATATATATATATATATATAATGATTTAATATCTTCATTATATTATATATATATATATATATAAATATATATATATATATATATATATCTATCTTGAACATGTAAATGATTGTATAAAGTTAATCTATGTATTTATCTATACTATTATAAAAAGAAAAAGACTGAGTTTGTTTCACTGAGTCAAGTAACACCAACTGAGTCATTATTTTTATTAAAAAATCAAATATTTAATAAATCAAGTAATAATATTATAAGGGTGTTTATGTTTATCAATTTTTAATATAATATTTTTTTAAAATATCTATTTTCTTAAAAAAAAAACTACTATTCCCTTAAAAAAACTACCACTAATTTAAAAACTATATTCTCTTTAAAAAAAATTATCATTTCCTTAAAAAATTATCATTCTTTTAACTGCTTTTATGTATATATATATACACATATTTTTTTTTTCACTCACACGAGTCACAAATTAATTTAAATAAAAAAAAAATACCAACTTTCTAAAAAAGTTATAACAATTTTTCCCAACTTGATTCTTCCCGTGCTTTCTTTTAACTTTTTGTTAATGTTATATATAAATTTTTTTCTTTTATTATAACCTTAATAATTATATATTTATTTTTTAATTCAGATCATTTTTACATATAAAAATAAGTTAATTTACATATCAATAAATATATTTATTAATTTCATAATTTAGCTATACCTTATTATGAAATATGAAGTAGATAAAATATTATTAATATTTTATAAATTATCATTTTTAATTAATATTGAAATTATCAACTCATGTAATTATTACGTAATGCCTAAATTACGAGTGATTAAATTAGCGTAATAATTCTCACCAAAAAAAAAAATTAGCGTAATAATAAATTCACATGATTGGATTACCACCATATCAAACCCTACCTAAAAGGGGACTTTCCAATTTCCTCGAGTGGTAAAAGGAGTTACAGAAACTACGTCGTTTAAAGCAAGTAGAAAATCAGGGAAAAAAAGAATCTTTTTTCCGCATTTCTGCACCCAGCTCCCAGCAGTCTCACAGTCTCGGAGATGAATAAAGAAAAGAATCACGGATTTTGAAGAGAGCAGAGCAACAGCGAAAGCGAAACTGAAATCTCGGAAGACAAAAAGCTTTATTTAGTTAAAAAAAAATTCTTTATTTTTATTTTCTCTTCTTGTTTTAATTTCAACGATGATATAGTAAATTAAATTCTTGGTTTTTTTTTTTTTATATCAGTTGGGGGAGCGAGGGTCGAGCGAGGGCTAAGGTTCTGCTGTCGTTCAACTTGTCTGATAATTTTGGCCCCATAGCTGGTACTGGCTCACAGTCGCTACTACTATTTCAAAACGGGTCTCCCCCTGTAACAATAGAGAATGAAAGATTCAGGTAGTATTGAATAGAAGAAGAAGAAAATTTTTAAAAGAATTCTTCAGAGAGATAGAGAGAAGAGAGAGAAAAGAAACAGATTAGAGAGAGATTCCTTTTTTTCATTTTTTGCCTTCACAGCTTGTCAAAGCTGTCCTTTATATGCTGGTGTGTAACGGTTACAATTAACTCTCTTAATAGAATTATAACAACATAAAACATATTTAAGCAAATAACAGTATTAATCCTATACTGGACGGATGGTCATGGCCCAAGTGAAATGGATTCGTATCATTACCTTCCTCTCCAAAACTTCCTTGTCCTCAAGGATGGAAGTCTGGAAATCTAGTCTCGAGCTGAGCCAAGTTCTCCCATGTCGAATCTTCCGGAAATGAGTTACGCCATTGGACCAAGACTTCAGTAATTGCTTGTCCATTTTTCTTTCCCAATCTCCTGTCCAATATACTTATCGATTACTTGAGCAACACACCATCATCATCGAGCAGAAGTAGCTGAAGTTGTGTAGGTTTCTAACCAACATGTTTTTTAAGTTGGGAAACATGAAAGATCCGATGAATCTTTGCCCCAGTTGGTAACTCTAGTTTATAAGCCACTGGACCTATCTTATCTAGGATTTTATAGGGACCAAAGAACCTAGCAGATAGCTTAAGACACCTTCTATTAGCCACTGATTTCTGCCTGTAAGGTTGGAGTTTAATATAAACCCATTCACCAGATTGAAAACACCTATCGGTTCTCTTCTTATCTGCCTGTTGTTTCATTCTATTCTGAGCTCTCTGGAGGTAGAATTTGAGAAGCTTATTGGCTGCTTCCCTGGCTGCAAGGGTTCTAGCAACTGAAGAGCTTCCAGCGAGATATGGAAGATGAGTGGGGGCTGGCTGGCCATACACAACCTGGTATGGGGTAGAATTAATTGTTGTGTGGTACGTGGTGTTATACCACCATTCAGCCAGTGGAATCCATTGGGCCCAATCCTTAGGTCGTTCACTAGTCATGCATGTAAGGTAGGTTTCCAACCACGATTTACCACCTCTGTCTGCCCATCAGTCTGAGGATAGTAAGTAGTTGACAATTGGAGCTTAGTTCCCATTAGTTTGAACAACTGCTGCCAGAATTGACTCACAAAAATTCTATCCCTGTCGGAGATGATGCTGTTTGGTAAGCCATGCAGTTTATAAATGTTGTCCAAAAATAACTGAGCCACAGTCAAAGCTATGTATGGATGAGATAACACCAAGAAATGAGCATACTTGCTCAACCTATCCACCACCACCAAGATTACATCCTTGCCACCAGATTTTGGGAGGCTTTCTATAAAGTCCATGGATACATCAGTCCACAGTCTGTCTGGAATTGGCAGAGGCTGTAGAAGACCAGGGTAGGTAGAATTGTCAGTTTACATTCCCTGATGAATTGTCGAATGGCTTTCTTGAGTCATTTCCAGTAGATAACACTACTAGCTCTCTTCATAGTTGCTGCCACACCTGAATGCCCACCCTCTGGTGATGCATGGAAATATCCTAGAAGATCTTTCCTTAGGTGCTTATCCTCACCCACAACCAGTTTGCCTTTCCTAAGGAGCTGACTAGATTGCCAACAGTATTTGGAAGAGACCCCAGCAGTATTCTTAAGACTATGGATCAAATGAACCAATGAAGAATCACTTAACCAAGAGTGTCGGGTTCTACCAATCAGTGAACTGGTACATTGCCTAGAGCATTCCTGGTTTTCGAGAGAGAGCATCAGCTACTACATTGGAGGATCCCTTCCTATAGATGACTGAATAATCATAGCCCATCATTTTCACCACCCAAGTTTGCTGAGCTGGTGTGGTTGTCTTTTGATCAAGTAAAAACTTGAGACTTTGATGACCTATCTTGATGAGAAAATGCCTTCCCAACAAATAAGCATTCCATTTTTTTACTGCAAATAAAACTGCCAACATTTCCTTCTCGTACAAGAGAGTACCTGATGTTTGGGCTCGAGAGCCTTGCTAAAATAAGCAAGAGGCCTGCCATCTTGGCTCAACACAACTCCTATACCATTAGAGGCGTCAGATTCCACAACAAAGGTGGAGCTAGTACTAGTGCAGTGGTCATGGTGTTCTTTAAGTCCTCAAAAGCTGTTTGGGCTCGCATGTTCCATTCAAAGTTACCTTTCTTCAGTAAGTTAGTTAGAGGTTTAGCAAGAGTTCTGTAGCCCTGTATAAATCTTCTATAGTAGCCTGTAAGACTGAGAAAACCTCTGAGCTCCTTGATAGTTTGAGGTATTGGCCAATCCAACATGGCAGAAACCTTCTTTGGATCCATAAAAAACCCTTGATTACTAATGAAATGCCCCAAATACTCTATTTGTTGAGCCCCTAAGTCACACTTAGAAAACTTAACATATAACTGATGCTACAAGAGAATATTGAAGATTTGACCGAGATGCATTAGGTGAGAGTCCCAAGTTGCTGAGTAGACAAGAATGTGGTCAAAGAAGACCAAAACAAATCTTCGAAGGCTGGAACAAACTGTTTATGAGTGCTTGAAAGGTGGATGGGGTGTTTGTAAAACCGAAGGGCATCACTAAAAATTCATAGTGACCCTGTTGTGTTCAAAAAGCAATTTTATAGATGTCTTCCTCTTTCATTCGAATCTGATGATAGCCAGACCGTAAGTCTAACTTTGAAAACCAGCATGCATTAACTAGCTCATCATGCAATTCCTCCACTAAGGGAATGGGAAATTTATCTTTGATAGTAAGCTTGTTAAGTTGTCTGTAGTCGATGCACAACCTATAAGATCCATCCATCCTTCTTCTTCACCATCATCACTAGAGAAGCAAAGGGACTGTTGCTATCTCTAATGATACCAGTGTTTTTCATCTCAGCTAACATGTTTTCAATCTCAGTCTTTTGTATCGAAGGATATCGATAAGGTCTAATTTTGATTACCTGAGATTCATCCTTGAGTGGAATCTGGTGATCTTGCTTCCTCCTTGGTGATAATCCTGATGGAGCCTCAAACACTTCAGCAAAGTGTTGAAACAATTGCTTCATATCAGTAGGTAAAACTGTGTTCTCAAGATCAAAGGACATATATTGGATTGTTGGTATCTCAGTAATAACCAGAGTGCAAGTACCTTTACCACTGACCAGAGGCATTTTGGTTAATTGTTTCTTGGAAGCCATTTGAACAATACCAGTAGCTAACCCCTTCAGTGTTATAGGCTGAGCTCCCATAGAAAACTGCATTGTCAGATTCTTGAAATCCGACAAAATGGGACCTAAGGTTAATAACCATTGAATACCAAGTACTGAATCACAGCTGAGCAAAGGTAAAACCAAGAATTCTATGGTCTGAATAAGTCTCTGGCAGTCCCACTGTAAGCCAGTGCAACCTTTTGACCAAAGTTTTGTCAATAAAATTATGTGTACTCCTTGTGTCAACCAACAAAATCACAGATTGATTTTTGATCTTTCCCCTGAGCCTCATGGTCTGATACCCTTCCATACCCAGTAATGCATGGAGAGATATGGTGGCCTTATCTCCTGTGTCACCATCCTTAACAACTAGGTCTTCCAAAGAATCTAAGCAATCTGAAAATTCCTCAGAGTCTGGCTCGAGATCCTCTGTATCTTCCACCAAAATCTGATAAAGCTGAGATCTGACACATTTATGATCAAGAGAGTATTTAGCAGCACACCACATAAACAACCCTTTTAATCTCCTTTCATCTCATTCTTCCCTGGTAGTTGTTTTGGAGACTCTTGTGGTAGAGCCATCAGGTTTAGGTGGGAATGGTCTTGTGTTTCCATTGCTATAAGGTCTGAGTTGGTTATTGTAATGGGAAGGGCTAGTTCTCGGTGTAGGCAAGAGACCAAGTAAGGTAGATGGGCGACTGTTTGGTATATTTGAAGGGTTGATTAGAAGAGTTAGGTATGGGAGGAGCAGTAAGTGGTGTTTTATAGGGTATAAAAGGTTTTCTGGACAAGTTAAAGAGAAGTGATTCAACCTGTTTGGCCAAATTCAGGGCATGAGTCAAGGTTTTGGGATAGAATAGGCATACTGATCGAGAAATATCCGGCTTCAAGTTACTTATAAAGATACCAAGGGCATAATCATCAGATAATTGAAGAAGATTCAACAAAGCTTCAAACTCATCATAATAATCTTCTACATAAGCAATATGTTTTAGGCTTACCAGTTCAGACATGGGGTCAAAAACTTCATTGTCTTCAAATCGTGAATGCATCTCTTGGACATAGTGAGTCCACTTGACATCCTTGAGAGCTCCTTGAGACTTCATGAACATTTGATGCCATTGGAGGGCCCTGCCTTTAAGATGAATCATGACAGTCTTGATCTTGTTCTCTTCCAATGTTTCCACTGCATTAAAGAACTGTTCGACCTTGAGATGCCATCCCAGAAAATTTGAACCATCAAAACGAGGACACTCTAACTTGGTTCTTCTGTAGTTGATGCGCATAGGGTCAGAACCACCATCACAACCACTGGGCTCTTGAACCAGGGGGAGAACTGTCTTGGAATGAGAGGTATGAGCCCCAGATGACTCCACCGAGGTTTTCGACCCTCACTTAAATAACCAATCTCAGCTGTTATAGCTGATTTCTGACGGAGATCACCATCCGTAACACGACCCAACATCAGCTCGATAACCTTGGTTATCTCAGAACTCATGTTTTCCAGGACCTTCTTGAGCTCTAAACGGAGCTCGTCTCGTAAGGTTTCCACCGTGCTACCAACTTTGTTTCCAGTCACTCAAACTCCTTTTATAGCTGACCAACATCCTTTTGTAACCGTGTAGACATTCCTTCTGTCATCAGGAGAATCGTACAACTCTGATACCAAATGATACAGCTGCAATGTAACAATAGAGAATGAAAGATTCAAGTAGTACTGAATAGAAGAAGAAGAAGAAGAATTTTAAAAGAATTCTTCAGAGAGAGAGAGAAAAGAGAGAGAGAGAGAAGAAACAGATTAGAAAGAGAGAGAGAGAGATTCCTTTTTTTCATTTCTTGCCTTCTCAGCCTGTTCCTTTACATACTGGTGTGTAACGGTTACAATTAACTCTCTTAACAGAATTTTAACAACATAAAACATACTTAAGCAAATAACAGTATTATTCCTATACTAGACCGATGGTCATGGCCCAAGTGAAATGGATCCGTATCAAACCCCCCTTTAAGTTTTTCACTTGGCAGATGACTTTTGTTTGCCTTACTCCATACTCCGTTTCATGTTCTTACTACGAAATGTGTAAGTTTTTTTTTTTTTCTTCACTTATCAGCTTTTATATTTTGCAATCGTTTTGGGTGATTTTAATTAGTAGTAGTAGATAGTAGTTACATTTGAAAGAAGTGAATGCAAAGATATATGCTTTACTTTCTTCGTTGAAAACCCACTTCTCAAAATGTAGTTAAAATTCAAGTCTTTCACGTTTTATGAGGTTTTACGGTTGGGAGACAGACCGCAAATGCAAGGGTTGAGCTTGAGCATATTGGCGAGTTCTTGTCATGTGTTTTTTAGTAAGAAATTTAGGGATATTACTATTTCTTTTTGTAGAAAAATCTACAGTTTAATTTGCTCTAAGTTGATCAATTCTTTAAATGATTATTATTTGAATGATTAGATTGATAGTCTGTGGTGGAATTGAAGGCAATGATGAGAGGACAAAGATAGAGAAGTTAGTACCTGAGCCAGGAGGGAAAGAAACAGAGATTGGAGCTGAGCTGAGAGCTGACCATAGAGATCAGGACGAAACTTACAATACAGATAGGGAAAAGAAAAATAACAGGACTGTTATAGCTGAGTTGACAGCTAGTTTTAAATAAATTTTGCATTTGGCAATTGGCAATTGGCAGTTGGCAACTGTCAACTGTTTTTATTTTCATTGGATCCTTGTAATGAGGGATTTCTGTTGAATTTAGCACATGTCTATTCTTATATATCTGCATTATAACGAATCAATATTTATCAATGAAGAACTGCTATTTCTCTCTCAACTTTCTTAATCCTTCCCCTATCCTTCTCTTATATGTCTGCATAGTCAATGCGAGATTACCATATTCGATTTATGTGGGTTCTTAGTTGGGATTTTAATCATTTTCTTGAAATGTAACTTCTTCTTTTTTCTTACAAAAGTGTCAAATTTTTTTCAGGTTTCATTACTATTTGGCAACCAGGAGATTTTTTGATTTCATGGTGCAAATGTAGCTATCAGTAGCATTGCTCTTCTATCTCTCAAATCGCAATATCCATGGGCACTTCATTGAACTTACCAATCTGGTTTGTTATTCTCAAGGCTTTATTTTTCCTGTTCTCTTTATAGGTAGTTGTATTAGGTTCAAAATATGCTGACCATGGAGCCCAGAAATTATAACTTTTCAAGAACAAGCTGTTATCTATATTTATTGTAATTACTTTTAAATTTGTCATGAAGAACACAGGCTTCTGATAGTATTTGCTTTGCAACATATTTCTGTTTTATATGAACTCATTTGCTTCAACATATAGTCATGCTTGATAACTTATTTGACTGAAGAAATTGATATTTCTCGATTAAAAATCATTTATCATCTCATTCGCACTTCCACTTCATGGCTATACAACTGACCATAACTGTCTCTGAGCACTTTTCTCTGGTTTATACTTCTCTACTGTTTCATTCCCATATCAAGTTGTAAGCTACTGAGTATTAATATTAGGTTCAAAAAATATGCTCAGCTTGACTTCTCTAGTACTCCCGTTGTAGATATTAATATTGCTAATAGCAATTTTAGCTTAAAAAAAAATTGAGGCAGAGACGTCCATTTACCTTACCTTTTTCTTTTAGGTGGTTCTTATCCTTAACACAATTTAATTTTATGTTCTTATGTTTTGATGACTTATAAACATCTTAACAGTAATAATTCAATCTTTCTGCAAATTCTTTCCAAAATAAGTATACTGAGCAAAATGAGGGGACATTGGACAATGACATGCCAGGGCCCAAAGAAACAAACAACAAGCAGTCATTTTTTTTGAGGACTTGATTGCGGTTGGTTCTCTTTGCCGGGGGACTTGATTCTTAAGAAAGAGAAAGGGAGGAGAAAAAGACCATTACGTTTGGAGATTGGTGCACGTAGATGCTTTTTTTTTTTGTGTCAATAACAAGTCTTGCAGGCATAGCTCTCATAGGTAGCATTCTTGGTAGTAGCATTCCCTTATAGCAGTGGTCTTTGGCATTAACGCTCCCTAACAACGGCGTTCCAACACTCCAGTTCTCCACTATTCCATTGCTCAAAGCTACACTCCTCCAGCTCCACTTGCTTAGCACTCTAACGCTCTAAAACTCTTTAGCCGCTTGTTAGCATGTGACAAAGATGATTTACAATGCAGCTAGTGTTATCGGATATTTGCTATATACTATAATATAAACATAATATATAAATAAAGAAATTGGAACTTGATGTAAATACGTACTTGCATGTAATAACAGATTACACAAAATTGAAAAACAGAGACACTTATAGAAATTGATTTGAAAAAATCAATATCAAGTCAAGGTTTTACCTCTGACCTGAAGATGAATTTTGTATGCTGTAGACACCTAATTTTGTCCTGACCACAAAAACAGGTATGTTTTCTTCTTAAATTGATGTTTCAGAATTTAAAAAGACTTTTTCATCCTGAAGGTGGTACTCCAAGACTTAGTTTTAGATGGCGAGTATAAAAAGTCAAACTTGAAAAAAGTCAACCCCGAAAAGTCAACTCTGAAAAGTCAATTGCTAAAAAAGTCAACCCACTTTCAAAATCAAGATTTGAAGTTCAATTGAAAAATGACGAAATAATTTTGATAATCCGAGGTCTACATTGAAAGATATGGAGTTCGGAAGTTGGTTTGTAGAGATTCAGTAGAAAGAAAACCCTAATCCGGGAAATTTAGGGAAAATGCTTAAACGATCGAATTGGTCGGAATTGAAGGTTCCAAATGAAAGATAAGCACTGACTACGGATAATGGAGAAGCCACTTGAAAAAAAAACTGAAAGAAAAGTCAATCCGAGAGAAAATCGAGAATTAAGGTTTTTGGTGGATTTCGGTGAAATCGGGACGAATTACAGAAATGGCCCGACTTGGTAAGAAAAAAGCCCCTAATGGATGAGGAATGATTAAAAAGGGATAACCCAAGGCTCAATTTGAAGAAAATCTAAAAATCGAATTTGTTTTGGGCAAAATCAGGTTTCGGAGGCAAAAGGGTAAAATTGGGAAAAATAGCAAATGGACTCCGAAAATTCTGAAAATTTGCAAATATCATTCTTAAATAATTTGGAAGATATTGGCGAAAGAAAATCTTGATTCGGAGTTCGTTTGCAAAATGGCCAAATCCCGGGTCTCGTATGCAAAACTTCAAGAAGGAAAATCCCGAAAAAATAGAAAATGAACTCCAAATCTTCTGAAAATTTTCAAATCTCATTTTTAGATTATTTGGAAGAGATTGGCGAAATAAAATCTTGATTCGGAGTTCGTTTGCAAAATGGCCAAATCCCGGGCCTCCTATGCAATAATTCAAGAAGATAAATCCCGAAAAAATAGCAAATGGACTCTAAAAATTCTGAAAATTTTCAAATATCATTTTTAAATTATTTGTAATAGATTGGCGAAAGAAAATCTTGATTCGGAGTTCGTTTGCAAAATGGCCAAATCCCGAGCCCTTATGTAGTAATTCAAGCAGATAAATCCCGAAAAAATACCAAATGAGTTCCAAAAATTATGAAAACTTCCAGATCAAACTTTTAAATTATTTGGAAGATATTGGTGAAGAAAAATTTTGATTTGGAGCTCGTTTAAAAAATGGTAAAATGTGGGGACATGAAAGGGCATTTTTGGAAGAAAAAATCCAAATAAATAGCAAAAGTACTTGGAAAATTTTGAAAACTTCCAGAATTCAATATTTTATTATTTTGAAAGTATTAAAAAAGAAAATTTGAATTGGAGTCCGTTTGCCATTTATTTGCATCCGGGGGGAAAATGGTCACTTTACCCAAGCAACCGAAAAGGGTTTCTTTTGGCCTTTCAAAAAATCAGACTTGGGCTGGAAAAGAGAGTGCTGGCCTGCCAAGGCCCAAAGGAAGGAGGAAGCTTCTGATTTATCAATCAAAAGGCCAAGAATTAAGAGTTAGTTAGAGATTTTTTTGATCAAACCATTGTAATTAAGCCACATAGGCCAATGCATGAAGAGGGAGAGTGTCAACATTATTCTTGAACAGCTGTAATTATGGACAGCTGATACACTAATCTAAAGGTGATAATTTCATGATTTTTCACCTTGAATCACTAGCCCTTGGATGGAAATTGGTTGGAATCAAAATGACAACATCCTAGGTGAGGAGAGAGGGTGAATTCGGCCAGCTTAAATTTCATTTTCACTACTTTATTTTCAGATTTCTTCTTGGTTTTTCTTAGTTTTTCTCTCATTGGTTGAAAGCAAAAAGGAAAAGTTTAGAAAAGAAAGGAAAGTTTGAAGAGATAAAGCTTGAAATATAGCTTCTTGAGGTTGCTTTGAGCACCAACTCTTGCACTTTCTTGATTTTCCATTCTTGTTTTTGCTGTTTTTGATTATTATTTGGTGAGTTTTCTTTTTAAATAAGTGTTTTTTTTTTATGTTCTTCTTAAGTTCTTTCTTCATCTCTTTCTTAAATAGTTTTTACATATTTCCTCACCATGGTCGAATGGCCCAGATTTTTTTAGTGTTGCTGTTTTGTTTGATTTGTCATATTATTCATGTTATTTTCTTTAGTCTTGATGCTTTAAATATTCTTCTACTATATATACTTGAGGCTTGTTTTAATTTGATTGCTTGTTTGTTGTGATTTATAAGTTTATTATCAAGTTCTTGCATTTTTAATTTTCTGTTTCCATAATGTTTAAATTTGTTGATGTTTTAGTTTAAGTATATCAAGTGTTTGTGAAAATGCCATGCTTGTTGGAGCTTAAAGCCATTCGGCTACTCCATGTGTTTTACATTGTATGTGAATTTTTGCTATGTTAGTTAATAGGTTTGCATTTGCATGACATTTGTTTGAGTATTTAGTTTAAGTATACCAAGTGTTTGTGAAAATGCCATGATTGTTGGAGCTTGAGGCCATTAAGCTACTCCATGTGTTTTACATTGTATGTGCATTTTTGCTATGTTAGTTAATAGGTTTGCATTTGCATGACATTTGTTTGAGTATTTAGTTTAAGTATACCAAGTGTTTGTGAAAATGCCATGCTTGTTGGAGCTTGAGGCCATTCGGCTACTCCATGTGTTTTACATTGTATGTGCATTTTAGCTATGTTAGTTGATAGGTTTACATTTTCATGACATTTGGTTGAGTTTTTGGTTTAAGCATGCCTTGTGTTTGTGTTATTGCCATGCATGTTTTAGCTATTAGGTTTGGTTTGTTTTGCCATGCATGTCCATGCATTTTAGACCTAGGTTGCATTAAATGCCATGCAAGTTCATTTAGGTCTAGGGTTTAGGGCATTTTTTAAGGTCATTTTCAAAACCTTCATTTTTCTAGAGGAATTAAGTCGACTTTTTTTCGGTTTTTTTTAATGTCACGCTTAACGAATAATAAAGTCTTGCGATGAGACTTGTTATTTTTTAGGTTGCGACACATGCTTCTAAGGTGCTTGCAGAATGATGCAAATCATCTCCAGGCCTCCTCGATAACGTTGCTCTAGAGGGCACACTCAAAGCAACAAAACGAACCAAAAAAATGTTTGACTCTCTCTCAGCACAGCAAAGAAAACCGGAGGAAGAAAAATTATATTTTTATTCTGAAAATAAGTGAATAAAATAGACACAGGATGTCTGTATTTATAGAAGAACAGAGAATAGCTCAGAACAGTTTAGTCTGTTAGAACGAATCGGTTGTTGGAACAGACACGAACCAGTTCCGTTCAAACCGAACAAACACAAACTGTTCCGATCCAAGACCAAACAGACAGGGATTATTCGGACAAAAAATAAAGCTGGTTGGATGGTTGGGCTAGGCAGCAAAAAGATAGAAACTAACCCAAGCCAAAGCCCGGTCCGGTCTGACCCGACCCAGCCCAAGCCCGGCTCGGCGGCGGCTGCCGCGCGCACGCATGTGTGGTCCAGCCCAAGTTGTGTAGGTCCTCACCCACCACAAAAATTGGGTGCCCCTTGAAGCCCAACCCCACATTGAAACAAAACCTATAAAAGCAACTAGCAAAAGCCATACTTTGTTCTATGTGAGATTGACTACCAATCACACCTTCAACCAACTTTCTTCCTCTTCAAGTGAGTGTTAAATGAGACTAATTTCTCATTCAAATTTATATCAATTGTGATGTAATTATACACCGTGTATGTAGTTACAATAACCTACGTATTAGAATACGCATTTCATATATATACACCCAAATAATACATTGATATCTAACAATCCCCTACATGAATGGAAATTGTCTGAATAAACCGACAAACTGACTCGAAAATAGAGAGAGTAGCTTTGAAAAAGTAATTGTATCAGGATAGGTAGCTTTTGGCTTTGAACCTTCCATAGTGATAACTATCGAATTTACTCGGCTAACTAGTGAACATGATGTCTTGAACTATTCAGCCTTTCGTGTAAACCAAAACAATAGGTATCACGCAATTCCTCTTCGAACATCTTTGGTTCTCACGGTTGTGTCCATTTTGGCCCCGAACACTGCCTTGTTTCTATGAGTACTCTAGAGAATTTAGCCTGATCAATTCTCATAGAAGTGGCCACGTTCTTTCTCATAATAGGTGATTTCTTATTAAGAGTATCCTACAATACCCCACTTGATTTTATCAAGCTATAAGAATCATTAAAAGCATAGCTTATCTTAACTCCTTTGCAGGCAACACTAATTTCATCATAGGAATGGATTAGAGTGCTTAACTCTTTTAGTGCTCATACTAAGTTAGCATAACTCGGTTGTCCCTTTGAACCTAGATCTTGGGATCTCCAGTCAACTAGGTTGGGTTGCCATTATGTAACTTTAATTTATAGGCTTAAAACTCATTCCCCTCGATGATTTATTTACTTGCTCTCTAGTTAAACCTTTTCGTAAGCATGCTTCATTATCCTTTGATTTTTCATAATCAATAGAGATAATTCCATTCGAGAGCAACTGTCTAACGGTATTATGTCTTCGACGAAAGTGTTGAGATTTACCGTTATACAAACAACTTTGTGCCCTACCAATTGCAGATTGGCAATAGCAATGTATACAAATTGCAGGCACAGGTTTCGACCAAATTGGAATATCTTCTTAACTTTCAAAGCCATTCCGCTTCTTCTCCAGCTTTATCTAAAGCTATAACTTCATATACCATGGCAAATCTGGCTATTCACGTTTGTTTAGAAGATTTTCAAAACATTGCAGCTTCTCCAATAATAAAGATTAATCCGTTAGTGGATTTGAAATCTTTAGTATTGAATCTCCATTTTGCATCTGGATATCTTGTATAGTGCAGTCCATAACTTTAGGTATATCTTAAATATCTAAGTACCCCCACAATGGCCTTCTAGTGATCCTTTCCAGGATTACTTTAAAATATACTCAGTTTGCTTACTAAGTATGTTATGTCTTTACATTTATTTACAACCTAATGGTTTGCTTCCAGGGTCCGTGATACTATTGGCACCATCTGGGATCACCGATCCCATGGTCAAGGTCTCATCCTCCGCTTCACAACGGGGTAGTCATGGTAGCACCAAGGTATGCCAATACCATACCATGACACTCTTCCCCACTTACTATGTCGATACCCTCATTGACGACAAGATTGTACCCGAGTACCCTTGTTGCATAAAGTTGACATTTTCTCACATGTCCTTATCTTGCCCTCAAGGACTGGGTAAAGATCCCTTCGAATGAGGCAACAAACATAGTTTTAGGTCCTATTATAACCTTTTAAGCCGGAGAAACCAATACCTTCGCAAGACACCCCCACACTTTCGTGTATTTATAGGATGGTCTTTGACTCTTCCATAATTCATAAGGTGTCTTGCCTTATTTCTTGTGGGGTATTTTTATTTAAAATATAATTAGTATTAAAATAGCCTCCCTCCACAAGTTCTGAGGTAACCCTGAACTTATCAACAAAGCGTTCATCATTTTTTTCAACGTTTGATTCTTGCGTTTCGCAATACCGTATTGTTGAGGTGAATAAGGAGAAGTGGTTTAAATGTTGATTCCATATTTTGAACAGAATTCATTGAATCATATTCATCACCCATATCACTCCTTATTTTCTTGCTTAGTTGATTATCGACCTCAATTTTTAAAGAGCTTAAAAAACTTCCAAGGTCTCGTCTTTACTTGTTAGCAAATAGACATAACAATATCTTGTGCAATTATCAAATTAAAAGTAATTCGATACTTTTTTCCGCCTCTAGTTTGCACAAATTTTAAGTCACAGATATCAGTATGAATTAAATCTAGAGGTTCACTACTTATTTCTACCTAATAGAAAGGAGCATTAGCCAATTTGGATTCCGCACAAATTTCACATTTATAAATATCAGTGAAATTTCGGAAACAAATCCAAATTGCTGATTCTTTACAAGGTCTTGTAAATTACATGACTTAATCTACCATGCCATAAAATAGAGGACACATTCAAATAAACAGAAGAAATAATATTATTATTATTCTTTGTTCTTTGGCATAATAGCCATTACATTAAGCTTAAAAAGTCCATTACATAAGTATCATTTACCCACAAACATCCCACTTTTAGTAAGTAAAATTTTATCAGACTCGAAAACAAGCCTAAACCCGTTCTTGCTCAACAGAGAGCCGGAAACCAATTTTTTTTTTTAATTTCAGGAGCATGAACAATATTGTTCAAAGTAAGTTCTTTCCCGGAGGTCATTTTGAGTACACATTTCCATGGTCTCGCACCTTGCAAGCCTTAGAGTTTCCCATAAATAGTTGCTCATCATCAGTAGCTTCTTTGTACTCGGAGAAACTCTTCCTTTCAGAACATACGTGACAAGTGGCCCCGGTGTCAACCCACCATGTCTTAGGGTTTTCCACCAAGTTCACTTGTGACATAACAGCAACGAGCTCAATCTCATAATCATCAACTAGGTTGGCTTGAGCTTTCTTTTTCTTGTTCTGTCGGCAGTCTTTTGCACGATGTCTGGGCATGTTGTATTTGAAACAAGTTCCCATGAACTTCTTGAAATCCGTTCCCTTATTAGCTTGGGAAGAACTTGAACCAACATATTTTCTCTTGTTGGTCTTCTTCGAATGTTCAACAACATTCGTCTTGGCTTCCATGGTCTGAACTTTTAACCCTCTTTTCTAAACCACGATTATCCTCCTCGATCCTTAACCGAACGATCAAGTCCTCTAGAGCCATCTCCTTTCTTTTGTGCTTTAGATAGTTCTTGAAATCCTTCCATGAATGAGGGAGTTTCTCTATCAAAGCCGCCGTTTCAAATGATTCACTAAAAATCATTCCTTCGGCACTAATCTCATGTAAGATCAGTTGATACTCTTGGACTTGACTGATCAAGGTTTTGGAGTCCACCATTTTGAAATCTAGAAACCGACCAACCACAAATTTCTTTGTGTCGGCATCCTCGGTTCTGTATTTCCTTTCTAAGGACTCTCACAGCTCTCTAGCTGTCTTGATCGGAGTATACACGTTGTATAACGTGTTATCCAATCCATTGAGGATATAGTTCTTGCATAGGAAGTCAGAGTGCATCCATGCTTCCACCGAGGCTACAATAGTAGTATCAGTCTCTCCCTCTTTCGGGACCGAGGTCTCCTCCCGTAAAAACCTGACTAGGTTAAGGGTGGTCAAATAGAACAGCTTCTTATGCTGCCATCTTTTGAAATCCAGACCACTGAACTTCTTGGGTCTCTCACCATGTGTAACATGAAGGGTTGTGGCACTACAGGCACACTAAAATTAACGGTAGATGTTTTGGCCATCTATTATTTAAAAAATAACAGGATCAACTTTCAACAGTTTATAGAACAGTGTATAAATTCAACACACAAACAGTAGCAATATATATATATTACTAAACAATAATATATATATATATAAGTAACAATTTAAAACGTACACTACATATATTATATGCTATAAAACATAACTTGAAAAACCACGTAAATATATAAATTACGAGAACAGTAACATTTTAAATGCTACTACACAAATAGTATATATATAAATATATATATATATATAATATCACAATATAAAACAAACAGTATATATATATATAGCAAGTGATAGTAATATATATATATATATAACTGATATATTACACGAACAATATATATAATTTATAGAATATATATGCTCTCAACAGATTTAAAAACAATATAAATATGAACACTAAACAACAGTATATATTATAACAATAGTTTCGAAAGGTCCAACTAACAAAACTACCTAATTACTTGTTTACTGAAGTTATAAACAAGTTAGTAAAAGTGTTGTATCGTTTCTTTATAAGTTATTAAACAACAAAGAAACTACAATAATATATTCTATGATGTAACTATATCCAGTAATAGTGTATATCTATAAACGCCGATCACAATGTACAAACTTTAAAAACAAAAGAGCACACATAATAAAGTTTTAATAGGCAGTAATTCAAATCCAATATATATATATATATATATATATATTCTAGCATACAGTACAATATAAACCAAACCATAAACAGTATGACCAATATATATATCACGTCTACAGTATATAACAAATAAATATAACAAAAAATTCGTCTTAAGATTGTTATCTAATATTTGCTATATACTATAATATAAAAAATATATATAAATAAAGAAATTGGAACTTGATGTAAATACGTGCTTGCATGTAGTAACAGATTACACAGAATTGAAAAACAGAGACACTTACAGAAATTGATTTCAAAAAATCAATATCGAGTCAAGGTTTCACCTCTAACCTTAAGACGAATTTTGCCTGCCTCTAAGGTGCTTGCAGATTGATGCAAATCGTCTCCCAGGCCTCCTCGATAACGTTGCTCTAGAGGGCAAACTCAAAGCAACACAGCGAACCAAGAAAATGTTTGACTCTGTTCAGCACAGCAAAAAAAATCGGAGGAAGAAAAGTAATTTTTTTATTCTGAAAATAAGTGAATAAAACAAACACAAGATGTCTGTATTTATAGAAGAACAGAGGACAGTTCGTAACAGTTAAGCCTGTTAGAACGAACCGATTCAGCCAACAGACAGCAAACAACTCTGTTGGAACAGACACAAGCCGGTTTGGTTCAAACCGGTTCGGTTCAAACCGAACAGACACAAACTGTTTCGGTCCAAGGCCAAACAGACAGGGATTATTCGGACAAAAAATAAAGCTGGTTGGATGGTTGGGCTGGGCAGCAAAAAGATAGAAACTGACCCAAGCCCAAGCCCGGTCCGACCTAGCCCAAGCTCGGCTCGGTGACGGCGCGCGTGTGTGGTCCAGCCTAAGTTGTATAGGTTCTCACCCACCACAAAACTTGGGTGCCCCTTGGGGCCCAACCCCACATTGAAACAAAGTCTATAAAAACAACTAGCAAAAGCCATACTTTGTTCTATGTGGGATTGGCTACAAATCACACCTTCAACCAACTTTCTTCCTCTTCAAGTGGGTGTTAAATGAGACTAATTTCTCATTCAAATTTAATATCAATGGTGTATGTAATTATACACCGTGTATATAGTTACGACAACCTACGTATTGAAATACGTATTTTGTATATATACACCCAAATAATACATTGATATCCAACAGCTAGCAAGGTCCACAACAATGTTACTTGGAATGCGCATCGATCCACTCATAGGTAGCATTCCTGGTAGTAGCGTTCTTTGGTAGCAGTGCTCCCTTGTAGCAGCGGTCTTTGGCATCAGCGCTCCCTAACAACAGCGCTTCAGCACTCTAGTTCTCTAGTGCTCCATTGCACAAAGCTACGCTCCTCCAGCACTCTAGTGCTCCACTCCCTTAGCACTCTAACACTATTTATCCGCTTGTTAGCATGTGACAAAGATGATTAACAATGCAACCAGCAAGATCCACAATAGTGTTACCTGGAACGCGTATCGATCCGGTACACGGGAATTGAAACGCAAATCGTTACTTATCTAAAACATAATTCGATAGGGGTAGTCTTCTTTGGTTGGCTTAGTAAAAACAAAATATGTTAATTGAAACGTAAAACATTTTTTTTAAACATATATGTAAATATATAATTTAATTAAAATAATGTAAATCTATATGAGATATTGAACAGCTTTTTTTGCTTGTTTTTCTAATGTGAGGCGTAAAAAATAATACAAGTCGGCTAACAGTATAAGCATATAAGCAGACATGTTCAAGGGCCGACTATCCTTTTAGCTCGACAAATCCGACTTGTATTGGATCGGGTTTGGACATAGATTTTCTTAATTCGGGCAGGCCCGGCCCAAATTACTGTTTAGCAATAAAAAATATATATTTTTAATTATAAAAATATAAAAATATTAATATAAAAATATTTTTTAATATTTTTTTAAACAGTGAAACGTGCTTTCGAACCGGCTCGGACTGAGCTTGGATAAGGGATTTCAAAAAAATCAGATCACGAGTCGGTCATGAACACCTCTACCTATAAGGTTTGTTAGGTTCTTATTCTATTTTAATTTAACTTGTATTTAATTAATAAAATAATTAAATTTAAATGATATTAATGCTTTTAAGTTTTAATTAAAAGCACCGGCCCTACCAATAATAATATTAACTTTCAAAATAAATTTAAAAATCTTATAACTTAAGGGTTTTTTTTTTTTTTTTTTTTGCAATTTGTAGTTGGCTTTTTTCTTCCAAAACAAAAAAAGAAAACATATTTTTTCCTTAAAGAATTTTTTTTCGAAAACTCTTTCACAGCCTCTTACATTAAATCATTTACAGAAAGATAAAAGAGAGTAAGAAACAAGTTTGCCCACATAATTGCCCACTCATTTTTTAACTGAATTTCTTTATTTACAGGTCAAATTATCTTTGTTTCTCTCTTCATTTTATGATATTCTATTTGTTAATAGAATCGTAGGATTTACCGAATTGGATTGCCAACGATCCGTGATTGGAATCGTGTGATCCAATTTGGAAATCGTATAGAGATTAGCAATTTTCGATAACACTGATCCACAGTTACGTGAAGATTATGGAGCTAACTCCGGAAGGTCGACAGAATTCTTTGGTTTGCTCCACTCTTGGGATGTTTTGAAGAATATGGCTGAGAGACTCAAATATGGAGATTGTTAAGAAACCTTCTTCTTAACATTTCTTTTAGAACACAAGTGCTTCTATTTTCTATTTAACAGGCAGTGCATTCCTAAGCATACTATTAGTAACCTTTCTTCACTACTTGTGACCAAAGCACTTCTCATGATGTAACCTTAGGGATGGCAAAACCCGAACCGTCCGATGAATTTCGAATCGATCAGATCCGAATGGAGAGGTTTTTTTTTTTCAACAATGGATGCGAGGCGGTGCGGTGCGATTTTTTTTGTTTGAAAGGCGGGGATGGAGCAGTTGCAGTATTAACCTGATCCGCCCCGCACCACCCGACTAGTAAAATTACTATTTTACCCTTAGATATTTAATTTTTATAAGGATAATAAAGTAATTATACATTCTTCCATCTAAAAACCTAACCTAATATTTTCTCCGTTTCTATCCAACCAACCTGCTGCTTCTCCCTTCTACCTCTTCTTCACTGTATCACATTGAACCTTTTTCTCCCTTCAAAATTCAAATTTTGTTTCCCCATTTGACACAAGAACACTCCAATTGGTTCAAAAATTGGTGTAAGTTTTGGATTTTACTATATTTAATTTATTGTTTACTTTTTTTTTTAAGGAAAAAATTTTGATTTGATTCATTTAGATTCTAACTTTTAATCTTTTTGAGGGTTAAAGTGCAAAATTGAAGTTGTTAATCTGAGTAGAAAAGAGCTGTTAATATTTTTCCCACTAGGATCTGCAAAATTAGAGGTCAAAATTGGACACCCAAGTTAAAATATACTGTAAGTTTTCGAAATTAGCCATGTCAATCTTCTTGCAGCTCTAATTTTAATGGAAAAAGGAAAGAAGGCAAATGAAACACTTTCTTCTTGCAGCTCTGTCCAAGAGGCTTTAGCTCCCTATTAGCCATGTCAATCTTTTTTCGTACCATAGCAACTTCCTTCCTTACGAGATCAGACAACACTTCAAGTTCCTAACAACATATTCGGCTACCAAATGAAAATGAGATCATTTTTGTTACATTTTCAAAACAAAATCTCTTTCGGATGCATAAGAAAGCTTTATTATTTGAAAAAAATTAGAAATAACTAATAAATATCAGATGGGGCGGAGCGGGCGGTTATGGATGTAACCGACATCCATGGAGGTGGCAGTGGTATTGAAATTTCAACATCCACGGCGGAGCGGGGCAGAGTAGGTCATTGGCGGGGCGGGGGCGGATATGGCAAAATTCGCCCCCGCCCCGCTCCATTGCCATCCCTGTATATGTAACCTCCCCATAATTGCCACTTCACCCACTATCATATATAACTTCTCCACTACTCATAACTGACACCACTTTCATATAAAAATAACTTCTACTCTCTTTGTAACTTCTCCTGTAGAGACTATAAATAAACGTCCAAGAACTTCATTTGAAATCTTTTGGTAGTTTGACAAACTTTTGACTCTTGAGAATTTTTTTTGCAATTTTTTCTATGAATTTATAATCCCAGACACCATAACTTTCACCATTCTCAATCACCTACAGCCTCCATCATCACCACTTGCCATCGCACTTGTTCTTCAAGGTCTGCTCCAACCTTCCTCTTCGTTGTCTCTTTACTACATATATTTTTATTGATTTGTAACGTTTCCTCACCCCATAAAAGAAAATTAAAAAAAAAAAAAAAAACCCCTCGATGTTGCATAATTGTCACGTCTCAAATTCGAAGATTTTGGACACAATAATGCTGCATGATCATGAGACGAATCCCATAAGCATGGAAAACAACATATATCATACTAAATTAAAAACTCCAAAAGTTGCCAAAATCACAAGTTACAAAATTAGCCCAAGTATCGAAATTCAAATTATACAACTTAATCAAAGGATACGAATTATTCTAACTAACTGACAAATCTTCTAGAACTGATATCTAAGTACTCACATTCAAAATTATACAAAGACAAATATTGAAGATAATCTTGTTAAGAAGTCACGGGTTTTGAACGTAAATCTAGGCTTCTTTGAAAAGCCTAATTAGATAGAAAAGAAGGAAAAAGGAGATGGAAAGGAAGAATCTAGCAAATTTTGCTGAAATTATGTCGTCGACAAGCTATGGTCATGACGATAAGTGATAGTCGACGCGTCAAAACGACACCAAATTTTGGGTTTGACTGTTGGTTTTGGAGTATAGAGAAGTTAGAAAGAAAGGAAAGAAAACAAAACAAAATCAAATGAAAAAAAAAAAAAAAATCAAATATTTATAATAGCATCAAACAGTGCGTATAGGTCTGAAAGAAGGGGGAAAAAAGTTAGGATTTTTTTTTTTTAAATTAATTTGATTTCGCTCAAAATCTTTAAGCTCGTAATTTATTTTAAAAGAGTTTTTATATTTTTCTCTATTGAGTTTAATAAGTGAGTAGCCCAAGCCCAACAAAACAAATCATATCTTTGAATTTTTTATCCCTTAATTATATAATTCATATAAATTAATGGGTACGTTTAAACCTTTAATGTTATATAAAACATTAATATTTACATTAACATTGAATAGTTTTAGAAAAAAAAATTTTTACTGTATCTACATTTTTTTTTTAAAATTATCATTTCATTGTATTCGTGTGATATTATATCCGTATCCTGTGTCCGTGCTTCGTAACATTTTTACTTAGCATTCATGTTCTGGTATATAAGGTACCCCTCAACTGTACCTTCTGTTTATGGTACTCGTCGAAAATTTTGAAGACAATATCCCATTGTATTTGTCGCAACCTAAAAAAAATAACGACGACGAGTCTCATCGCAAGACTTTATTATTCGTTAGGCATGACATTAAAAAAAACCGAGGAAAAGTCGACTTAATTCCTCTAAAAAAAATGAAGGTTTTGAAAATGACCTTAAAAGACATGGAGTCGCCACCAATCTTTTTTAGCTAGGTGTGATCGGCCACCTATTAAAACCGGTTTTATAAAATATTTTAAAAATTAATTAAAACATTTTAAAAACCAATTTCAAGTCTGCGTTTTAAACCAGAGAAATCAAAGAAGCGGGTTCGGGAGTCGGTTACGTGCGGGGAAGGATTAGCACCCCCACAACGCCCGTATAAATCGGTACCTTATTAATCGTGTGTTATCTCAAGTATCGGTAAAAGTTGGTTTTAAATTTAGTATTTCAAATTAATTCCCAATTTAAAGAAAAATAATTCCATTTTTTTTATTGAAAATGATCCGGAATTTATAAATTCAAAATTTTCCTATATTCCCCAACAAACGTGGCAAAATATAGAAATTTTTATTAGTTTTGGAAAACTTTCCGAATCATTCTCTTTTTTTGAAAGAAAGATATTCATTTATTAATAATAATTGATGATATTCCCTCCAGCAAACCCGGTAGAGAACTCATGAATTATTTTAACTGGGGAATATCTTTATTTTTTATTGAAAAATCATTATCCTTTTGAAAACATTTTAAAAGATATGAATATGTATATGCATGACATAAATAAAATGACATAGCAAAATCTAAATAATATAATGCAACCTAAATGACATGGCAAACATGAATGATATGGCATATAATTTAAATGACATGGAATAAAATAATGCTATCATATAATATGCATGAAAATAAAAATGCAATGCATGAAATGTATTTTTTCCTTTAATTAAGGAAATTCGTATATCTAAAAAGATATCCGGCTACCTTAGGAAAATATGTCAAATTAAATATTCTAAAACCAAAATACTTTGTGATTGTTTGAAAACAATTTTGAAAAGCTTGAATTAACAATAAAAACTGGGCTAAAAATTTTTAAATAGCTCTAATTTTCTAAGTTTAAAAAATCCGGACTTGACTACCCTTAACCCGGGACTTGAAAAACCATTTTTAGAGTTTGAAAAGGCTTAGAAATTACCCTAAGTCAGTAGCTAACCCTTCTAATCAGCCCACTCTAAGTAAATTAACCAAAACAGAAAATTGTTTTTTTTTTTAATTCAATTCTGACTCCACTGTCCAGTTTTAATCCACGAATTTTTATCCTATTTTAAAAATTCCAAAAATTCTAAAAAAAATACTGGAAACTCAGAACATGTAAAACTACACGAAAAAAAATCGGCTTAATTTTCGAATCAAAGATGAATTCCCAGAAAAATCAGAGATGTACAAGTTTTTGGAGGAGAAAAAACTGCTTTGTTTTTCTTTAAATTCAATTCTGACTCCACTGTCCAGTTTTAATCCACGATTTTTTACCCTATTTTAAAAAATTCCAAAAATTCTGAAAAAAATACTGGAGACTCACGACATTTAAAACTACACGAGAAAAAATCGGCTTAATTTTTTGATCAAAGATGAATTCCCAGAAAAATCAGAGATGTACGAGTTTTTGGAGGAGAAAAAACTGCTTTGTTTTTCTTTAAATTCAATCCTGACTCCACTGTCCAGTTTTAATCCACGATTTTTTACCCTATTTTTAAAAATTCCAAAAATTCTAAAAAAAATACTGGAGACTCAGGACATATAAAACTACATGAGAAAAAATTGGCTTAATTTTCTGATCAAAGATGAATTCCCAGAAAAATCGGAGATGTACGAGTTTTGGGTGGAAAAAAAACTGCTTTGCCAACACATTTTTTTTTGTCTTTGATAAAATCATTTAAAAATAAAAATAAAAATATTTGAAACTCATAAAATGACTTGAAAGCAGTAGCTAGGACTTTTTGAAAGTTAGATAAAAATTGGCTAAGTAAAAAAATCACAAAGGTAGAATAATCAATTTGACAAACTTAATTTTCCACAAGTGTGCTCAAGAGAGCATGACTTTGAACCATTAATTGGCTCAAGTCATTATTCAAGTGGCATGAACATGAAATGCATGAAATAATGCAGCAAACATAATGCATGAAATGCATGGATTTAAAACTAAATATAAGGAAAATGCATGACATAAATAATATGGCCTAGACCTAACATGAACTTGCATGGCAATAAATGCAACCTAGACCTAAGATATGCATGGCATTTTCACAAACACAAGGCATGCTTAATTCAAAAATCCAACCAAATATCATGCAAATGCAAAAACCTAACAACTAGCATGACAAAAATACAACACACAATGCAAAACACATGGAGTAGCCAAATGGCCTCAAGCTCCAACAAGCATGGCATTTTCACAAACACTTGGTATGCTAGCATGAAAAACTAAGTCATAACACAAAAATCACACAAGCATTTTCACAAACACCTAATATACCAAATCTAAAACATGCTCACTAAGATATAAAACAAGAATCATGCAAAGAATCACACAAGCATTTTCACAAACACTTAATATGCTAACTCTAAAACATGCTCAAATTTAAACAACATGAAAACAGAAAATTAAAAATGCAAAAACATGATATCTAAGACATAAATGGCAACAAACAAAGCAACCAAATTAAATATAACTTAAGAACATGAAATAACATAACACTTAAAACATCAAAAACAAAGAAAATAGCATAAACAATATGATAAAATGAATCAAAAACAACAACTTAAAATAAATAATGTAGGCCATTTGGTCATGGTGAGTTTATTGTAAAAACAAAATGTAAGAAAAATATACTTAAGAAAGGAAATGAAGGAAGAACAAGAAACATTATTTTAAAATGAAAACTCACCAAGTAGAGATTAAAATAGCAAAAAACAAGAATAGAAAATGAAAGTGCAAGAGTTGGTGCTCAAGAGCAACCTCAAGAAGCTAATATTTCAAGCTTTTCTCTTCAAACTTTCCTTTTTTTCTAAACTTTTCTTTTTTTTTGCTCTCAACCAAGAAGATAAAAACTAAGAAAAACTAAGAGAAATCAGCCAAAATGGAAAAGAAGAAACCAAAATCTGCCTCCCTCCCTTAGGGCTAGCCTTAATGCATGGTTATATAGCCTCCAAGATGTTGTCATTTTTGTGTAACCTAATTTCCATCAAATGGCCAATAATTCAAGATGAAAAGTCATGAAATTACCACCTTTAGATTAGCATCTCAGCCCTCTCAAATTACAGCTATGCAAAAATAATGTTGACATCTTTCTTAACCTATGTGGTTTAATCACCATGGCTTGATCAAAGAGAATGGTTAACTAACTCTTGATTTTTAACCACTTGATTAAAAAAAAAAATTAGAAGCTTCCTCCTTTCTTTGGGCTTGGGTATGCCAGCACATCTCTTTTCCAGCCCAACTCTGATTTTTTGAAGGGCCAAAAAAAGCCCTTTTCGGTTGCTTGGGTGAAATGACCATTTTGCCCCCCGGATGCAAGTAAATATCAAACGGACTCCAAATTCAATTTTTATTTTTTTAATACTTCCAAAATAATAAAATATTGAGTTCTGAAAGTTTTCAAAATTATCCGAGTCCGTTTGCTATTTATTTGGATTTTTTCTTCCCAAAAATGCCCTTTTATGCCCCTACATTTTACCATTTTTTAAACGAGCTCCAAATCAAGATTTTTCTTCACCAATCTCTTCAAAATAATTAAAAAGTGTGATCTGGAAGTTTTCATAATTTTTGGAGCTCATTTGGTATTTTTTTGGGATTTATCGGCTTGAATTACTGCATAGGAGGCCCGGGATTTGGCCATTTTGCAAACGAACTCGGAATCAAGATTTTCTTTCGCCAATCTCTTCCAAATAATTTAAAAATGAGATTTGCCAAATTTCAGAATTTTTGGAGTCCATTTGCTATTTTTTCGGGATTTATCTTTTTGAATTACTACATAAGAAGCCCGGGATTTGGCCACTTTGCAAACGAACTCGGAATCAAGATTTTCTTTCTCCAATCTCTTTCAAATGATTTAAGAATGAGATTGACAAATTTTCCATAATTTTCGGAGTCCATTTGCTATCTTTCCCAAATTTTTCCAATTTTACCCTTTAACCTCCGAAACCCGGTTTTGCTCAAAACAAGTCCGATTTTCAGATTTTCTTCAATATGAGCCTTGGGCCATCCTTTTTAATCATTCCTCATCCATTGGGGGCTTTGGTCTTACCAAGTCGGGCCATTTCTGTGATTCTTCCCGATTTCACCGAAATCCACTAAAAACCCTAATTCTCGGTTTTCTCCCGGATTGACTTTTTTTCGGTTTTTCTTGCAAGTGACTTCTCCATTACCCGTAGTCAGTGCTTATCTTTCATTTGGAACCTTCAATTTCGACCAGTTTGATCATTTAAGCACTTTTCCCCAAATTTCTCGGATTAGGGTTTCCTTTCTACTGAATCTCCAAATCCCAACTTCCGAACTCCATATCTTTCAATGTAGACCTCGGATTATCAAAATTCTTTCGCCATTTTTCAATTGAACTTAAAATCTTGATTTTGAAAGTGGGTTGACTTTTTCAGTAGTTGACTTTCTGGGGTTGACTTTTTCAGGGTTGACTTTTTTTCAAGTTTGACTTTTTGTGCTCGCCCTCTTAAACTAAGTCTCGGAGTACCACCTGCAGGATGAAAACAGTCTTTTTACACTTGGGAACATCAATATGGGAAGAAAACATACCTGTTTAGTGGTCCGGACAAAATTAGGTGTCTACAGCTGCCCCTCTTTGGCTATTGCTGAGAATCAGGAATCAGGCAAAGATAAACCGACACTAATTTTGTACGGTCAGTGACATCACATGTGAAGGAAAGGGAAAGGGGTTTCTTTTTCATTTTAATTTTTTTCATTTTCTATTTTTCATTTTTTCATTTTTTTTCTTCTTTCTTCTTTTTTTCTTTTTTCTTTTTTCCTTTTTTTTATTTTTTTTTTATTTTTTTTTATTTTTTTTCTATTTTCTCTTTTTTCATTTTTTTTAAAAACAATAAATTGAAGATTTTGTCCTTAAATTGAATTCCCTGCCTAAACAAGGCTCGATTCGTCTTAAGGGAATGAATTCGATTTCAAAAGAAAAAGTTATGCTCGAAGGGCTTTAAAATTGGTGCCCGAAGGTCTTAAAATGGTGCCCGGAGGTCTTAAAAATTGGTGCCCGGAGGTCTTAAAAATTGGTGCCCGGAGGTCTTACCCCTGAAAAAAGTTATGCCCGGAGGTCTTAAAGATGTTGCCCGGAGGTCTTACCTGTGATTTGAAAAATTATGCCCGGAGGTCTTAAAAATTGGTGCCCGGAGGTCTTACCCCTGAAAAAAGTTATGCCCGGAGGTCTTAAAGATGTTGCCCAGAGGTCTTACCTATGATTTGAAAAAAATTATGCCCGGAGGTCTTAAAAATTGGTGCCCGGAGGTCTTACCCCTAAAAAAATAATGCCCGGAGGTCTTAAAGATGTTGCCCGGAGGTCTTACCTGTGATTTGAAAAATTATGCCCGGAGGTCTTAAAATGGTGCCCGGAGGTCTTAAAAATTGGTGCCCGGAGGTCTTACCTGTGATTTGAAAAAAATTATGCCCGGAGGTCTTAAAAATTGGTGCCCGGAGGTCTTACCCCTGAAAAAAGTTATGCCCGGAGGTCTTAAAGATGTTGCCCAGAGGTCTTACCTATGATTTGAAAAAAATTATGCCCGGAGGTCTTAAAAATTGGTGCCCGGAGGTCTTACCCCTAAAAAAATAATGCCCGGAGGTCTTAAAGATGTTGCCCGGAGGTCTTACCTGTGATTTGAAAAATTATGCCCGGAGGTCTTAAAATGGTGCCCGGAGGTCTTAAAAATTGGTGCCCGGAGGTCTTACCTGTGATTTGAAAAAAATGCGCTGTATGCGACTTTAAAAATGATGCCCGGAGGTTTTAAGAATGGTGCCCGGAGGCCTTACCCGTGATTTGGAAGAAATGCGCTGTATGCGACTTTAAAAATGATGCCCGGAGGTCTTAAGAATGGTGCCCGGAGGCCTTACCCATAATTTGGAAGAAATGCGCTGTATGCGACTTTAAAAATGATGCCCGGAGGTCTTAAGAATGGTGCCCGGAGGCCTTGCCCATAATTTGGAAGAAATGCGCTGTACGCGACTTTAAAAATGATGCCCGGAGGTCTTAAGAATGGTGCCCGGAGGCCTTACCCGTGATTTGGAAGAAATGCGCTGTTTGCGACTTTAAAAATTATGCCCGGAGGTCTTAAGAATGGTGCCCGGAGGCCTTACCCATAATTTGGAAGAAATGCGCTGTATGCGACTTTAAAAATGATGCCCGGAGGTCTTAAGAATGGTGCCCGGAGGCCTTACCCATAATTTGGAAGAAATGCGCTGTATGCGACTTTAAAAATGATGCCCGGAGGTCTTAAGAATGGTGCCCGGAGGCCTTACCCGTGATTTGGAAGAAATGCGCTGTATGCGACTTTAAAAATGATGCCCGGAGGTCTTAAGAATGGTGCCCGGAGGCCTTACCCATAATTTGGAAAAAATACGCTGTATGCGACTTTAAAAATGATGCCCGGAGGTCTTAAGAATAGTGCCCGGAGGCCTTACCCCTGAAAAAAGTTATGCCCGGAGGTCTTAAAGATGTTGCCCGGAGGTCTTAAAGATATTGCCCGGAGGTCTTACCTGTGATTTGAAAAATTATGCCCGGAGGTCTTAAAAATGTTCTTTGAAGAATTGTTGAAAATTACCCTAACGATTTTGAGAAGATGCGAATGCTTTTTGATGCAGATGCAGGTGTTGAATAAGACACGAAATGACTTAAACTGGTGCAAATGTCTTTAATGCAAATGTAAATGACTTGGATTGATGCCCATGTTTCATGATGCAGATGCCCCTACTAATTGTGTTCATGTAACTGGTTTATGAATGGTGTAACTACAATTACCACACAGTAATGAAAATGCAATGATTCTAGAAATGATGCAATTGCTTGAGATGACACAAATATGAATACCATGAATAATGTAAATGTAAAGGTAAAATACAGATGCTTATGGAATAATGCCAATGCAAATACCCATGAATGATGCAAATGCTTGCCGACACTGTGCAGATGCAAAAGCTCGATAAAGAGATGAGTGCTCATGAGTGATGCAAGTGCCCCCGGCTGTTTTTCTAGACTTTGGCTTAGCCTTTCAAATTCATTTTTCCTCTTCAAATCAGAGTATATCTTCAATTCATTTTTGGATATTCTCTTTGCCCCAACAGTTTTTCAAACTTTCATCAACAGAGATCTGAACCGGGTTCTATTTCTTCTTCTCATATCTGGAAGTCAAGACCTATCCTGGCAGTTCTACACCTTTGAGTTAGAAAAATCCTTGTCTTATGCCAACATCAAAATGGGTATTTCAAAAAAAATCTTTTTATTTGTTTTCGCATTTTGAAAACTTCTGAACAAAAAATATTAACCCCACAATGTGTGATGTACAAATCTTTTGAAGACTGATGATCATTGTTAGAAATTTCTCTAAGTATCAATCTGGGTTTTTTCAACTGGATTGGCAAGGCTTGGTATAACAAGATTCTGGCTTTTCCAGGAAAACTTCATGACAAAAATGTATATCCCTTCTAGGCTCACAAATGGAACAGGTTTTATAAATCATGAATTCATTGAGAACCAAACAAATTCAACATTATTTTAGTTTCCATATCAAGGCATTTTGTCAAGCATCAAGATTGGCTGGGATGTTTAAACCGGAAAGTTTAATCTTGGGAACAAAGTTTCAGTTTTTGAAGACAATCCTCCGAATGAGAGCTGACAATTTGGGGGGTTCAGGAATTCCTAGATGTTCCTCGATGACCACTCCTTTAATAAGATCTTTTCTTTTGGGGTATCGGCACTATCATCGATGGCATCGAAAATTCCCATTCTACTCTAGACCGCCCGTTTTTTTGGGTTTTCGCCCTAGAGTCCCATTCTTTTCAATTTTTCTCTTTTTTTTTTTACCATGCACTTGAGAATTCTAAATTCTTCCTTAGTGAAATGAGAATTTGATAAGATGGGATAAAATCTGAGGAAAACCCTTCAAATTAAACATTCATGCTTGATCAAAATGGACTTTTAAAGCACGTAATGTAGGCCATGGCTCAGGATTCAGAAAGAAATGATAAATAGGCCCAAAATATGTGTTTGAGGGTAATCAGATCAAGGATCCTTTCTTGAAGAGGATTTTCTTTGAAGCATGTGTCTCTTCTTGGACATTTCTTTCTTTTTGATTTTGCTCTTTTTCTTCCTTGCTTTTGGCTTTCAATTTGCCATGTCTTTCACACACATTTTTTTATTGTGTTTTTTGTTTGTTTTTCTTGGCTTTCATTTCGTCATCTTTTCCTCTTCTTTTTTTCTTTGACAGAGTGCGCCCGTATTTATTCGGGGCTCCATTTGCTTTGTGTCTGTCCCTGAGCTGTCACTCATTTCTCAATGATCTTTGAAAAGATCTTTCCTCGCATTTGCCCCCCAGTGTAGAGGGTAATCCTTGATCAGGGTTCAAAGAATTAAGAATTCTTTTGGCTCAAAAGGGGTGACTATGGATAATAATTTTTTTCTTGTGAAATGGATATGAAAGATGGCCATTCATCATATCAAGCCCAAATATTCTCATTGAAAAGCAATCCTCATAGGAAATAGATATTCAGAATTTCATTTTGCACTTTGGAATCATCCGAATTCTCATATGCATGATATCATGATTTTTCTTTTTCTTTTTTTCTTTTTTTTTTTTTGTTTTTTTTCGTCGCATGCCCCCAATGATTCATGCATTAGCCCATCCTTCTTCACTATGTATCCATCATTTCCACATATGATGCCCCAATTTGATTATCCATGCGAATTTGTATCAACGAGGAACATGGCAAGTCTAGGTCTGTTTTGAAAAGGCTGAGTTTCCAATCTGAGTTCTTTGAAGAGACAAGGAAAACATGACCCAAAAGCAGGTTTTCTCTGGGACAAGGGATAATCTAGTTTAATCATTGTGCCCCAAGGTGTCAATCATGAAGTGATGTCTGGGCAATTAGTGTTTTGTGGTCATTGGGAAAGGTCATGAATGGTTTTAGCACAATCCTGACACACACCAAATTATCAAAATCTGGATTCTTGAAAGAATGTCTCATTTGTTTGATTTTCAAGGAATTCAAAAAAATTTCAAAAAGTTTGTTCCTTTGTTCATAGCCTAGACTAGGATTTACATCCTTGCTTATTTTGCAATGACAATGCTTCTCTTTTTTCATTCATTTTTCCTTGAAGCATTAGGTCTTTCAAGTGTTATTGATTCAAGGTTTAGGTATAGAGAAGCCCAAAAAAGAGGGGGATGGTGTTGGGTCATTTCTAACACTGATCATCAATCTTCTTGAGACTATCCATTATTAAAACTTCCTTAATGCTTGTTTTTGTAAATTCACGTTTATTTAAAACACAACAAACACAAAGCATTTAAAATTCATTTAATTCATGTAGATGTTAACATGAGACAAGTGCTTTCATCATCACAGTGTATAAAACTACATGCGTCAAAAATGCTCCTATTGACATCCTTCAAAGGTAGTAATTCTCCCCCTAAAACCCTGAAAGAAATTGATTTAGGGCTAAGTGGCCTTCCATTGATCGATAAGCTCCGGTGTCAAAATACCATCACGGATAAAACTTTCAATCATTTCCTTCAGTTGTCTGCATTTTTCAGTTGAATGCCCAACTACCCCTAGGTGATAATCACACTTGCTGTCAGGGTCATAACTCCTTGCTAATGGATTCGGAGCTATTTTCAAAGGTACCGGGGTAAGGTACTGATTTTTTATTAGTAATGGCAGTAAGTCAGGGATGGGGATTGGAATTCTTTCTTGATTTTCTCGCGGTCGTTTTCTAAAAGTAGGCATTGTTGCAAGGGCTGGTATAGGATTAGGTGTTTGGGTAGGTAGGTAAGGATAAAGGCTTGGAGATACCTCAGTAGGGTAACATGATTGGTATGAGGGAAATTGGGAATATGGGATGAAATCTTCCATAGTTTGGACATCTTCCTCTTTCTTTCTTGGTGCCTTATTTCTCTCGGTATTGGATGTTCCTTCTCTTTCAAGTTTCCCATTCTTGATAGCATTCTCAATCATCTCCCCTGAAATTACCATGTCCGCAAAATTCTTCGAAGCATTGCCGACAAGTCTGTCATAGTACGGGGCGTGCAGTGTATTCACAAAAAGGATAGTGATTTCCTTTTGTGTCAAGGGCGGTTGTATTTGGGCAGCCAGGCTCATCCACCGTTGTGCATATTCTTTGAAGCTCTCAGTAGCTTTTTTCTCCATATTTTGCAAAGTGAGACGATCAAGTGTCTTGTCGGTCATATGCTTGTACTGGTTTAGAAAAGCCCCAGCCAAATCATTCCAAGAGCGAATCTGATCCTTGCTCAACTGACTATACCACCTAATTGCGGACCCGCTGAGGCTATCCTGAAAGCAGTGAATCAAAAGCTTATCATTATCTATCTGACTTGTCATCTTTCGGCAGAACATAGTGATGTGGGCTGATGGATCGGTCGTCCCGTCATATTTCACAAAGTCAGGGATCTTGAACTTAGGAGGAATGACTAAATCGAGGACCAAGCATCGTTCTTTCGCCTCCACACTCCCGAATACATCTGTTCTTTCTATTGCCCGGAGCCTTTCATCTAACAACTGATATTTCCCTTGAGAATCTGCCAACTCAACCTCATTTACTGCAACCCTTTTCAACTTTACCTGTTCAGCTGGATCATCTGAGTTTAGGACATTGACGGGGTTAACAGTGTTCTGGGCATCACTTATTGCGACCTCATCTTGGCCCTTTTGTACCTCTAACCCTTCTCCGGCGACAAAGTTTTCGGTGTATCCTTTTCCCTTGATTACAGCAGACATTAGCTCCATCAGTTTAGTCATCTGATCCTTAGATTCTTCTTGAGATTTTGCTAGCTGTTCTCGCAATTCTCTCTGTTCCCTTTCCATTTTTTCCATTCGGGCAACTTGTTCATCCTCCATAGCACCAGCCTGTATTAAAAGTGTACTCAGTACTTCTTCTGATTTGAAATGGAAATTCTTTCAAAGACTCCTAAAGCCAAGCCAACTTCTATTTTATTTCCCCCAAATGTATGTCATGATGAATGAGCCATGAATGCAATTTGATGCATGTGAAGCCTAAACAATATGATGTATGGATATGTACAATGGAAACATGCTGACCATATATGTGATAAATGCAATCACAATGCCAACATGTTGCAAACAAAGAATAAACAAATCAACACATGGATATATGCAATGACTGATCATGTGCATTTTAGCATGTTTCCCAATGAATGATCATATATCCTATGAATGCAACACGGTGTCAATTATGATACATGCAAACAATGAATGATTGATATAGAGTATATACAAAGAAAATCATGCTAACCATGTGTGTCATGAATGCGACCTAATGCTAACATGATGTATGTAATAAGCAAATTAATGCATGAACATATACAAAGAAATTATGCTGACTATGTTTGTTATGAATGCAACCCAAAGTCAACATGATGCATGTAAAGAATAAGCAGATCAATGCATGGATATATACAATGAATGACCATGTATGTTCCAAATGTATTTCCCAATAAATGATCATATACACTATGGATGCCACACAATGTCAATTATGATGCATGTGAAGAATAAATGACTGACACAGAGTATATACAAAGAAGGTCATGCTGACCGTGTATGTCATGAATGCAACCTGATGCCAATATGACAAATTAATGCATGAGCATATCATGATGACTGTGTATGCCATGAATGCAACCTGATGCCAACATGATGCATGTAAAAAATAAGCAAATTAATGCATGGATATATACAATGAATGACCATGTATGTTCCAAATGCATTTCCCAATGAATGATCATATACACTATGAATGCCACACAATGTCAATTATGATGCATGTGAAGAATAAATGACTGACACAGAGTATATACAAAGAAGGTCATGCTGACCGTGTATGTCATGAATGCCACCTGATGCCAACATGATGCATGTAAAGAAAGAATAAATTGATACATAAGTATATACAAATAATGACCATGCATGTCATAAACGTATCTTACAATGAATGACCATGCATGCTATGACTATAACATGATGTCAAAATGATACATGCAAAAATAAATGAATTAACACAAAGGTATATACAAAGAAATCAATGATTACACGAAATTGGTGGGACTATTCAAAAATCTCATTATGCAGGATTTGCCTCCATTTTTTTTTTGATTTTGTTTTTGATTTTTTTTTGATAAACCAATCACATCATTTTCAAAAGAATTTCAGGGTGGATCTTACTATGGTACAATATGCAAATGTTCATGTGACACTACTGGTTTTATGAAATCATCAAATGAAATTACCAAATGTTTATTGCAAAGAATGAGATCAATAATACAACCAAAAATGTACATGCTCCATTCACACATGCATGAAATGTGCAATATGCAAAAATGCTTGAAAAAAGATTTTTTTTTTCTTTTTTTTTTTTTAAAAATAGCTAATGAACATCTGCCCCAGCAATATCTGCTTATTTAGGCATCACGATGTCTTCGAGGCGGAGTATCACATTTATTACGGGCGATGTACGTACATCGTTGCCCGATCTACCACACTTATTCGGAGTGTAAAATAGGTAACAAAAGGTTTAGAACTGTCCCTCTATGTGTTCCTATTTTCGGTATATCTAACGGAAATCCGGCATGGCTTCGCCTAGGTTCACTATATGAGGGTGAATCGGTTCTAAGGCTCTGAATTGTTCCTCACTGTCGCCGGTGAAGGCTAGTAAGGCACCCCGATAAAAGCGGGTTCAATTCGTTAGAGTATATTTTCCTATGCCCATGCAGAGGATCATCACGAAGGCATTAGGTACTTTATACTCCGAAAGTGTTTCACTAGCCCATACGGAGGATCAATCACGAAGGCGTAGTTACTTTACTCCCACTTAAAAGGACGGAACCCGGGTATAGGATTCATGTTATGCAAATGCACGTGTAGTGTGTGTGGAGGAATAATAAACCTTTCACCACCTATTCTACAAACCTTATTCTAAATGCCCTAGCAATTAAAACATTCAAGAATAGTGTAACGCATTAACCAACAAGCAATTATAATATACAACCTTAAATAACTAGAGAACAAAAATAAAATGCATGCACATGAGTATGAACATATTTAAAAACAATTTATTATTTTCAAAATTCTCCGTATTAAAAAAATGTGGGAATTAAAATCAAATACCAATTAAACCAACAAAACCGAGACTTTGATAACACACGACTAATTCTAGGCCTGACTCTCTAATATGTCCCCAGTGGAGTCGCCAAGCTGTCGCAACCTAAAAAAAATAACGACGACGAGTCTCATCGCAAGACTTTATTATTCGTTAGGCATGACATTAAAAAAAACCGAGGAAAAGTCGACTTAATTCCTCTAAAAAAAATGAAGGTTTTGAAAATGACCTTAAAAGACATGGAGTCGCCACCAATCTTTTTTAGCTAGGTGTGATCGGCCACCTATTAAAACCGGTTTTATAAAATATTTTAAAAATTAATTAAAACATTTTAAAAACCAATTTCAAGTCTGCGTTTTAAACCAGAGAAATCAAAGAAGCGGGTTCGGGAGTCGGTTACGTGCGGGGAAGGATTAGCACCCCCACAACGCCCGTATAAATCGGTACCTTATTAATCGTGTGTTATCTCAAGTATCGGTAAAAGTTGGTTTTAAATTTAGTATTTCAAATTAATTCCCAATTTAAAGAAAAATAATTCCATTTTTTTTATTGAAAATGATCCGGAATTTATAAATTCAAAATTTTCCTATATTCCCCAACAAACGTGGCAAAATATAGAAATTTTTATTAGTTTTGGAAAACTTTCCGAATCATTCTCTTTTTTTGAAAGAAAGATATTCATTTATTAATAATAATTGATGATATTCCCTCCAGCAAACCCGGTAGAGAACTCATGAATTATTTTAACTGGGGAATATCTTTATTTTTTATTGAAAAATCATTATCCTTTTGAAAACATTTTAAAAGATATGAATATGTATATGCATGACATAAATAAAATGACATAGCAAAATCTAAATAATATAATGCAACCTAAATGACATGGCAAACATGAATGATATGGCATATAATTTAAATGACATGGAATAAAATAATGCTATCATATAATATGCATGAAAATAAAAATGCAATGCATGAAATGTATTTTTTCCTTTAATTAAGGAAATTCGTATATCTAAAAAGATATCCGGCTACCTTAGGAAAATATGTCAAATTAAATATTCTAAAACCAAAATACTTTGTGATTGTTTGAAAACAATTTTGAAAAGCTTGAATTAACAATAAAAACTGGGCTAAAAATTTTTAAATAGCTCTAATTTTCTAAGTTTAAAAAATCCGGACTTGACTACCCTTAACCCGGGACTTGAAAAACCATTTTTAGAGTTTGAAAAGGCTTAGAAATTACCCTAAGTCAGTAGCTAACCCTTCTAATCAGCCCACTCTAAGTAAATTAACCAAAACAGAAAATTGTTTTTTTTTTTAATTCAATTCTGACTCCACTGTCCAGTTTTAATCCACGAATTTTTATCCTATTTTAAAAATTCCAAAAATTCTAAAAAAAAAATACTGGAAACTCAGAACATGTAAAACTACACGAAAAAAAATCGGCTTAATTTTCGAATCAAAGATGAATTCCCAGAAAAATCAGAGATGTACAAGTTTTTGGAGGAGAAAAAACTGCTTTGTTTTTCTTTAAATTCAATTCTGACTCCACTGTCCAGTTTTAATCCACGATTTTTTACCCTATTTTAAAAAATTCCAAAAATTCTGAAAAAAATACTGGAGACTCACGACATTTAAAACTACACGAGAAAAAATCGGCTTAATTTTTTGATCAAAGATGAATTCCCAGAAAAATCAGAGATGTACGAGTTTTTGGAGGAGAAAAAACTGCTTTGTTTTTCTTTAAATTCAATCCTGACTCCACTGTCCAGTTTTAATCCACGATTTTTTACCCTATTTTTAAAAATTCCAAAAATTCTAAAAAAAATACTGGAGACTCAGGACATATAAAACTACATGAGAAAAAATTGGCTTAATTTTCTGATCAAAGATGAATTCCCAGAAAAATCGGAGATGTACGAGTTTTGGGTGGAAAAAAAACTGCTTTGCCAACACATTTTTTTTTGTCTTTGATAAAATCATTTAAAAATAAAAATAAAAATATTTGAAACTCATAAAATGACTTGAAAGCAGTAGCTAGGACTTTTTGAAAGTTAGATAAAAATTGGCTAAGTAAAAAAATCACAAAGGTAGAATAATCAATTTGACAAACTTAATTTTCCACAAGTGTGCTCAAGAGAGCATGACTTTGAACCATTAATTGGCTCAAGTCATTATTCAAGTGGCATGAACATGAAATGCATGAAATAATGCAGCAAACATAATGCATGAAATGCATGGATTTAAAACTAAATATAAGGAAAATGCATGACATAAATAATATGGCCTAGACCTAACATGAACTTGCATGGCAATAAATGCAACCTAGACCTAAGATATGCATGGCATTTTCACAAACACAAGGCATGCTTAATTCAAAAATCCAACCAAATATCATGCAAATGCAAAAACCTAACAACTAGCATGACAAAAATACAACACACAATGCAAAACACATGGAGTAGCCAAATGGCCTCAAGCTCCAACAAGCATGGCATTTTCACAAACACTTGGTATGCTAGCATGAAAAACTAAGTCATAACACAAAAATCACACAAGCATTTTCACAAACACCTAATATACCAAATCTAAAACATGCTCACTAAGATATAAAACAAGAATCATGCAAAGAATCACACAAGCATTTTCACAAACACTTAATATGCTAACTCTAAAACATGCTCAAATTTAAACAACATGAAAACAGAAAATTAAAAATGCAAAAACATGATATCTAAGACATAAATGGCAACAAACAAAGCAACCAAATTAAATATAACTTAAGAACATGAAATAACATAACACTTAAAACATCAAAAACAAAGAAAATAGCATAAACAATATGATAAAATGAATCAAAAACAACAACTTAAAATAAATAATGTAGGCCATTTGGTCATGGTGAGTTTATTGTAAAAACAAAATGTAAGAAAAATATACTTAAGAAAGGAAATGAAGGAAGAACAAGAAACATTATTTTAAAATGAAAACTCACCAAGTAGAGATTAAAATAGCAAAAAACAAGAATAGAAAATGAAAGTGCAAGAGTTGGTGCTCAAGAGCAACCTCAAGAAGCTAATATTTCAAGCTTTTCTCTTCAAACTTTCCTTTTTTTCTAAACTTTTCTTTTTTTTTGCTCTCAACCAAGAAGATAAAAACTAAGAAAAACTAAGAGAAATCAGCCAAAATGGAAAAGAAGAAACCAAAATCTGCCTCCCTCCCTTAGGGCTAGCCTTAATGCATGGTTATATAGCCTCCAAGATGTTGTCATTTTTGTGTAACCTAATTTCCATCAAATGGCCAATAATTCAAGATGAAAAGTCATGAAATTACCACCTTTAGATTAGCATCTCAGCCCTCTCAAATTACAGCTATGCAAAAATAATGTTGACATCTTTCTTAACCTATGTGGTTTAATCACCATGGCTTGATCAAAGAGAATGGTTAACTAACTCTTGATTTTTAACCACTTGATTAAAAAAAAAAATTAGAAGCTTCCTCCTTTCTTTGGGCTTGGGTATGCCAGCACATCTCTTTTCCAGCCCAACTCTGATTTTTTGAAGGGCCAAAAAAAGCCCTTTTCGGTTGCTTGGGTGAAATGACCATTTTGCCCCCCGGATGCAAGTAAATATCAAACGGACTCCAAATTCAATTTTTATTTTTTTAATACTTCCAAAATAATAAAATATTGAGTTCTGAAAGTTTTCAAAATTATCCGAGTCCGTTTGCTATTTATTTGGATTTTTTCTTCCCAAAAATGCCCTTTTATGCCCCTACATTTTACCATTTTTTAAACGAGCTCCAAATCAAGATTTTTCTTCACCAATCTCTTCAAAATAATTAAAAAGTGTGATCTGGAAGTTTTCATAATTTTTGGAGCTCATTTGGTATTTTTTTGGGATTTATCGGCTTGAATTACTGCATAGGAGGCCCGGGATTTGGCCATTTTGCAAACGAACTCGGAATCAAGATTTTCTTTCGCCAATCTCTTCCAAATAATTTAAAAATGAGATTTGCCAAATTTCAGAATTTTTGGAGTCCATTTGCTATTTTTCCGGGATTTATCTTTTTGAATTACTACATAAGAAGCCCGGGATTTGGCCACTTTGCAAACGAACTCGGAATCAAGATTTTCTTTCTCCAATCTCTTTCAAATGATTTAAGAATGAGATTGACAAATTTTCCATAATTTTCGGAGTCCATTTGCTATCTTTCCCAAATTTTTCCAATTTTACCCTTTAACCTCCGAAACCCGGTTTTGCTCAAAACAAGTCCGATTTTCAGATTTTCTTCAATATGAGCCTTGGGCCATCCTTTTTAATCATTCCTCATCCATTGGGGGCTTTGGTCTTACCAAGTCGGGCCATTTCTGTGATTCTTCCCGATTTCACCGAAATCCACTAAAAACCCTAATTCTCGGTTTTCTCCCGGATTGACTTTTTTTCGGTTTTTCTTGCAAGTGACTTCTCCATTACCCGTAGTCAGTGCTTATCTTTCATTTGGAACCTTCAATTTCGACCAGTTTGATCATTTAAGCACTTTTCCCCAAATTTCTCGGATTAGGGTTTCCTTTCTACTGAATCTCCAAATCCCAACTTCCGAACTCCATATCTTTCAATGTAGACCTCGGATTATCAAAATTCTTTCGCCATTTTTCAATTGAACTTAAAATCTTGATTTTGAAAGTGGGTTGACTTTTTCAGTAGTTGACTTTCTGGGGTTGACTTTTTCAGGGTTGACTTTTTTTCAAGTTTGACTTTTTGTGCTCGCCCTCTTAAACTAAGTCTCGGAGTACCACCTGCAGGATGAAAACAGTCTTTTTACACTTGGGAACATCAATATGGGAAGAAAACATACCTGTTTAGTGGTCCGGACAAAATTAGGTGTCTACAGTATTCTTAAATGATTTCTTTATGGAACAAGACCTTTCCTTCTCTTATCCCTTTCCTGCCCCAGGAAGGTTGCAAAATGTCATGAATGTAATAAAAAATTTGTAAGTAGTTTATGAACAAGTAACCGAAGTTAAATCACATAAATCTCACAACTCATCACCAGCCATACCATAGGAAATGCTTAGCTAGACCGAATCAATGACTCGATGATAGAAATGGTTGGTAAACCACAAGGCACCAACCAGGAAAAACAAAAAAACAAGAAAAAGGACCACAGGTTGCACATGGGATAAGCAAGTTACAATTTATTTTGGGAGGTCTTTCAGTTCCTTAGCCTATGGGGCTGAAGCTGATGGCTTTGCTCTTCTATTCTTTGACATTTCACCATCTAGCTGTAATGGGGTCCAATTTTTTTCCTCATCATCAATATTGGAATTAGGAGAAAGGAGCCCAGTTTCGTTGTTAGCCAAGCAAAGCAAGGTAGTATATTTTGATCTTCTCACAGTCCTGTCCTGCGCATTGGACTGAGGTAGCGGCAGGGCGTTTCTCTAACTGCAAGGAAATATCAAAATCTAGATTCAGGCCTTCTCATTTATTTTGTGCTCGACTGTCTTGATTGTACCATCTTTATCTATTTGGTTAAAAAGTACTGTTTCATTAATTTTGATCGGACAGTTTTTCAACTGGATATTGTATATATTATGTAAAAATCTGAAATTTCATGCGTCGGCATCACCACTCAGAAATGAGGATTCAGAAATTTCTCTTTTAGACCTTACTTAATTAGGCAGTTAAGCTAACATTAACGCTCAGTGAATCTAGAATTTAGTACAGTTGATTCATAGAATCACTCTTAAGAGATGATATCTAGTAGGTTTGATGTTCGAATCCCAGCATCTGTAACGGACTTTTCCTCTATTACTAGGTTGTGGCTTGTTTTGTACCAAAAAAGCATTAAGGTTCAGTAAAATCCTGAGAAAAAACCGCATCCTACTTGCCTTCCTGTTTACTTGCAAGTTGCAACTAATCTAAGAACTGTACCAAAAAAAAATTAACTTCCAGAATTGGCAGATGAGATGAACTTGTCCGGAGTTATGGCCTTGTACTAGAACATTACTACTGGTGTCGAAAAGGAAGATCAGTCAAAATCAAGATTGATAATCTCCGAGGTAACACTTTCTCTGTGCTTTGATTTCGGTGTTAGTGATTCTTATTCAGCCACGATATGCGCATTCGTTATAATAATACTGACAGTCATATATCAAAAGCTCACCACCACATTAGACTTCTTCATAGTACGAGACTCTAGCCTTTCCATATAAGCTCCATTTCTTCTTAATGAAAAAGGTAAAAAAATTTACAAGCTGTCCTCTAAAAATCATTGGGAGAGGCATCTACCATGTGATTTTGTTTGTGAGAGTTAATTAGCTGGTTGCAGATCTAATCTAAATGCTTCCTGTTAAGTCTATCTATGTTAACGATGGCTACTTGAACCGAAAATTTAGTTTTCTTAGGTTATATAGCCTTAATTATATGAATAAACTGTGAAATATAACATTAAGCATACAATTAAAATATCTATTTATATTTGATGAATTGCTAGTGTATAATTTTATAAACTGCAGTAAATCATATAAATCAGTATATAATTTTTAACAACTTTTAAAAAAAATATTTACTTATTAATAAGGTTTCATTATGTGATTCATTGAGGATGTATAAATTTATACACCAACAATACATCAAATATAAACTCTTAAAATACATAGGAATATATGAAAAAAAGTTGTTTTGACTGACCGAATTCCATTCTGATGGATTCAACCGACAAAAAAAAAAAAAAAAGGTGAAGGACAGAACAGTGAGGTCAATATCTATATAAAGAATTGCCAATTCTAAGCAGATACGACAGAATTTGGTAAGAGTGATCCTAAGGTCTGAAATTATGCCCCATCGTGCATGGTGCACTCATGTGCAAGGATAATTATTTTTCTCTTGCTTGGTGGGTAGTCAGTTTCTGATCTTAAAAGAGATATCAAGTCATCAAATACATTTGCAAGAGACTTCATTTTTGAGCTTTTAACTCAGAATCCTTATAGGGACAAGGCTGATCAGTCGGCATTCTTCCTAGCAGTTGATACCGACGCACTTGATAATTACCCATTTCCCCAGCCTTATCTGGTGATCTAACGACATCTTCCAATCAGCTCATTCTATTGGTTCCTTTCGAACTCTTCTTTTTTATAATCCCTGGGCCTACATTAATAGTTACTCCATGTGAAGTTCATAATCATTGCCCAAATCATTAATTTGCTTGGATAATTACCTCTCTTTACACTTTATTCTGCATTAATATTAGTAATGGTCTTAAAATAGTAATCATAGATTGAGTATAATTGATGAAAAAATTCCCATGAATGTCTTTTTTTGCATTATTTTCGACCACATGGACTTATATTGCATGAGAAGCAGTTGATGACGTAGTAGTATGCAAGGTAAGCCCCAGTCATTTATTTGGTAGGTTCTTATGGTTTTAAGTAAGGTGTAGGTGACGATGTTAATTGCAAGTTTCCTAGTACAAGCCTTTTAGTTGGCCGACAATGCATCTTTTTAGTTAAATCTTCCCCTGAGAATCTCCTCCATATATGATAGTATATCCTTAGTTGTCTGAGCTCTTATGTACTTGATTCATCTCTATATATGGTGGATCTTCTTCTCTGAGCCTGCTTTTTGCGTACCTGTTTCAGATTCAACCCTCCATCTGTTTCCAAATTATGGTGCAATCAAAGAAGTTTAGAGGTGTCAGGCAGCGACACTGGGGCTCCTGGGTATCTGAAATTCGCCACCCTTTACTGTAAGTCTAACCTACAAGCTTTTCTCAGTTTTATTTTTTCCTTTTTGGATGGGGAATATAGATTATTGGAAAGAATAAACAGCACTGCGAAAACATAGAATTCAATGTTCAAAAACATAGTTCTTTAATATATTTTGATGTATATTTGTTGCAGAAAGAGAAGGGTGTGGCTAGGTACATTTGAAACAGCTGAAGAGGCAGCCCGAGCTTATGATGAAGCAGCAATCTTAATGAGTGGCAGGAATGCAAAAACGAACTTCCCCATATCTCAAACACCAAGTGGAGACCCGAAAGGCACTGAAAATTCCCATTCATCGCCACCAAATGAGCTATCTGAATTCCTCCATGCCAAACTTAGAAAATGTAGCAAGGCGCCATCTCCTTCCATGACTTGTCTGAGGCTTGACACTGAGAATTCCCATATAGGAGTGTGGCAAAAGCGGGCAGGGCAGACCTCAGATTCCAATTGGGTCATGACTGTCCAGCTTGGAAAAGGAAATATTGATGAAGTTTCTGCCGATACAATATTGCCTTCCAAGACCCCAGGGTTAGCAGGGACTGAACAGAGAGAAGAGATTGATGAAGAGGAGAGAATTGCGCTGCAAATGATAGAGGAACTGCTTCACAGGAACTGTTCTTCACTTGATGTGGCAGAAGGGGAGGCTAACTTGTTCCTCTAGTCTTCAATTTTCTTGTGCTGTCTATTTGCTTTGATTTGAAAAGTCAATGGTATAGGATTAAATATAATAAATATATATATATATATATATGTGTGTGTATCTGTGCGGAAAGGGGGAAGGATACCATATATAAGAATTTGAAGTCTGTGATATATCATATAATTATAATTTACAGCTATAGAAGATGTCTAGTTTACAAGCAAATATGTTGTTTTGTTTGTGAGAAAGAAATAACTGAATCATATGTGATTACAATTTCTCATATGAGTTTTTTCTTGTATTAATTTATATATATACTATCAGTCATATTTTGGGTGTCACATTCTTGTTCTTTATTTTTTTCGTTTCTTCTTTTTAAGCAACAACAGCTTGTTCCAAAGAATAAGAACAAGTAATTTATTAGCCCTTTCTTATTCATCTTCAAGTTCATTTTATGGCATGCAATTAATGGAACTGTTATGGACTTATATGTCTAGCTAGATGCATCTGCCTGATAGGAAGATGAATTATGGAAATGTGATATTTATTTCTCATCACCATGAAATATATGTATTTGCAACAAAATGGCTATAGAATATGGTTTGTTTTTCTTTTTGGGGGTCCTCGACCTTTCACTTTCTCCAGATATGCATTTTCCACAATTTATCCAAATTGCAGCGTGGAAGTCCTGAGTCCTGACGACCCATTCATTGCTTCCATCATCAGATTAAAGTTAAAGAAGGTTAGGTAAATAATTTGCCATTTCAGCTCCCCTTATGGCACAACCTGCCAAGTTGGGGCCAGTCAGGATTTTGTTTTGGTAGGGGGTATCTCCTCTTGTTAACCCCATCACCCTTTTCCTCGTAGCTGAAGGGAGATCAAGACATGTATGCATCACCGGATGGCTAAGATTTTGTATCTTTCTTTTCTTTTCTTGCCTTGTTCTTGCTTGATTAGCTGTATCTATTATCTACTATAAAAACTATTCTTAGAATGCATGAAAAAGAGAATTAAGGATTTTAAATTGATGTTTAGTTGACAATTAGGCATGAATATTAAAGAGGTTGGGGTTAGTTTGGGTATTCTTTATTTTATTTTATTTTTTTTTTTTATTAAGAAGAAAAGAAAGGAAAGGAAAAAAGATAGAAAAAAAAGATAGAAAAAAAATTATATGTTCGTGTCATTTTTGTGTTTAAAATATTATAAATTTATATAATTTTTACACGTTAATAATTTTTTTTATGTAGATTTTGACATGTTCGGATATTCGTTCGTGTTCATTTTTTTTTTTTGTCGTGCTCGTGTTATTTTTTCGTATGTTCAAAATATTATAAATTTATATAAATTTTTACATATTAATAATTCATTTTATGTGAATTTTGACACGTTCGTGTATTTGTGTTGTGTTCATGTTATTTTCATGTCATGTCATATTTTTATTATTTTTTTCATGTGTTCGTATCATGTTTCAATTCATCCAAATATTTTGCATAGTTTGTCATGGTGATTCAATTTAGAAAAAATTGTGTGTGTTCATGTTGTGTCCAATTCATCTCGTATTTTGCATAATTTGTCATGATGATTTAATTTAGAGAAAAATTGTATGTTCGTAACATGTTCGTGTTATCTTATTGTGTTTTAAAGTATTATAAATTTATATAAATTTTTACACGTTAATAATTCGTTTTATGTAGATTTTGACACGTTCATGTATTTTTGTCGTGTTCATGTTATTTTTCGTGTCGTATTTTAATTATTTTTTTCATGTATGTCTGTGTTGTATAATCATGTTGTGTCCGAAATTACTAAGTCTATTGATACTATTCAAATAACTCCCAAATTTATGTCGCACGTCGTCATATTCGTGTTATTTTTTTTTTTGTTATAATCGTATTCAAAGTATTATATATTTATATAAACTTTGATACGTTAATAATTCGTTTTAAGTAGATTTTGACACGTTCGTATATTTATGTCGTGTTCATATTAGTTTTTGTGTCATGTCGTTTTTTAATTATTTTTCTCATGTTATGTTTGTATAGTATAATTATGTTGTGTCTAAAATTGTAGGATCTAATTGATCATATTCAAATAACTTTCAATTTTATACCAAGTATCGTATAAGGATAGAAGTTATTATTTTTAAAATTATCTTTACACCTCTTGCTTTTTTATCTTTCAAATTTATGATAAAATATCAATTTAAATCCGATAACATGCCCGCAGTGAAACGCGGGCATTTATCTAATATAGATTAATATTGCTCCAAGCTGGTTAATCAATTTTTAAGTAATAAATTTACATAGAAATTAATTAGTTATTCTGATTTTTTGTTACACATTAATAGGGAATAATTTCTTCTCTATCTTAAACTTATTCTCGAGCCTTTTCGACTTTTTTAATACGAAAAATGTTAATTAGTGTCTAGTGGTATTGATTAAAGTAATATTTAAGAAAAGAAAAGTATAATTAATGAATTATTATTTTTTTGAATTCAGTAAAAGTTATACATTAAATGTAAAAAAATTTCTTAAAATAATAATTTAATCATCTTTAATAGTGCCTATAGGCATCGGTTAACCAGATCCTTTTAATATTAAGACTCCATTTGATTCATATTTTTACTAAAAAAAAAACTTAAATCCTACTATTATTACTTACATATAATAACTTATATAAAATTTAAAATTTAATTTGATTGATTCATACAAACGCCTAACATTTAATAACTTTTGAAATTCAAATTCTAACACTTACCACAATTCCTACCTACCCTAATTAAAAGGCAATTAATTTTATCTTGACTAATGCAAGAGCCAAGAGATTAGGATCTAGACAGATGTATTGATATTGTAGAAAAAGATGCTTTTGTACCCAAAAAAAAAATGCTTTTTCTTATCAATCAAACAAATTTTTTAATACTTTAAGTTAATTTTTTATATTTTCCTTATCAATCAATTAAATACACACAAATATCAATTATTGTATTAATTATTTTCATTCTATGCTTATAATAAAAAATAATTAAAAAATTAAATCACTATAATATTTAATACAATTTATGCATTTAATTCTTCTTACTTTTTCTAAACCTATATAATTTTATGTTTTTTTAATGAAATTATCATACTCTTATTTTAGTTAGGCTGGATTTTGTTTTGCATTGAGATTTAATTCTTATTAAATCTTTTATGTATGCAATAAAAATTATAATATTTGAAATTTAAAAAAAAAAATCATTAAAAGATATTTTACATTATGTGTAAATTTAATATTCTCATATACAAATTTTATTGCTACTTTGAACTTTATATATAGGGTTAATATATAAATTAGTCCATGCACTTTAGGTCTTTTGTCTGTTTGGTACCTGAAATTTTTTTTTTTTATCACTTTGGTACTCGAACTTTCATTCCGTCAATCACATTTGCCCTTTACCCTAACACCATTAGTTAAAAGTTGACTAGGCAAAAAAAACACCCAATCAGAACTTGACACGTGGCAAAACTGTCACATCATTAGTGGCACGTCGTCATATAAGAAAAAATTTCAAAAAATTTTAAAAAAATTTTAAATTTTTTTTAAAAAAATCAAAATTAAAAATTTGAAAATCTCATTTTTTTAAAAAAAAATTATAAAATAAAAAACAAAAATTCAAAATAAATTATAAAAATTGAAAACTTTATACATATATATATTTTTAAAAATCTCTAAAAATTAAAAAATAAGAAAAATAAATCTGAATATTTTTAATAAAAATGAAAAAAATATATTTATAAAATTTTAAATTCTATTTTTTTTAATTTTGAATTTTCATATATATTATAAAAATAAAAATGAAAAACCAAAAGCAAAATCAAAATAAATTATAAAATTGAAAACTTTATATATATATTTAAAAATATGTAAAAAAAAAGTTAAAATAAAAAATAAGAAATTTTTTTTGAATATTTTTAATAAAAATGAAAAAAATAAATCTATTTTAAATTTTAAATTTCTATTTTTTTATTTTGAATTTTTTAGATTTATTTTTTGATTTTTTATAATTTTTTAATTTCTAAAAAAAATTTAAAATTTTGATTTAAAAAAAAATCATTTTTTTATTTTGATTTTTATATTATTTTTTAAAAAAAAATGTTATTTTCAATTTTTTTATTTTGATTTAAAAATATAATAAATTTTTATTTTATTTTTTTGAATTTTGTAATTTTTTTTGAATTTTTTTGGATTTTTTGGAATTTTTTTCTTATATGTGACTGGCACTAATGATGTGACAGTTTTTGCTACGTGTTAGTTTCTGATTGGTTGTTTTTTACCTAATCAACCATTAATTAACGGCATTAGGGCAAAGGGCTAATGTGATTGACGGAATGAAAGTTCAAGTATCAAAGTGATAAAAAAATTTCTTCAAGTATCAAACGGACAAAAAACATAAAATATAGAGACTAATTTATATATTAACCCTTATATATATATATATTATGTCGGCCCCATTCTTGTCTTCGTCCTTGGTTACTTAAGTTTTTTTTTTTAAGAAAGAAAAAGTTTAAGCATAAAAGTCGTTATCCTCCCTTTCTAGATCACACATATCAATTTTATAGGCTAAAGGAAGGCAAAATTAAATTGATAAATGCCTAGCCTGATGTGTAAAACATCTATAATTATCAATAAAATTGAAAGATCAAGAATAGACTCAATGAACGTGCAACTTAATCAATAGCTATATTTTACAATGATGTCGAGATTTGGGTTGGATAATGAAAGATTAATTGAAACAAATGTATGGTTTTATCTGATATATAACAACATATTTTTTCAAAGAAAAAGATATGTGATTGATAGATAGATATATAACAACTAACCAGGCAAATTAAGGCAATTCCCTGTTCTGATTAGCTTGTACTTGTTTCATTAAAGTTTGATGTCTTAATCTAATTATCATGTGGAGATTAGATATGTTCAAGGGTCGGATAGCTCGTTTGTCTCATATTGGATCGAGTTTGGGTATGAATTTTCATTTCGAGCCAGTCCGATCCGAATTATTGTTTATATAATAAAAAATTATTTTTTATTTAAATTTAATTATAAAAATAATTTTTTTAATTTTTAATATTATTTAAACAGTAAAATAAGACAGCCCGAGACCATCCAAGATCGGGTTTGAACGAAGAAAAAAAAAATCGAACCACAACTTAACCATGAGCAGATCTAGTGAAAATCCAAAATTTGATTAATTGCATCGATATTAATGTAACAGCACTAATGAATATTTATTATGTATTATAAGAAAGCAATAGATTTGATGGCTGATATATATATATATATATATATATATATATATATATATATATCAAAATTATCAATGTCGGAGTGCAGCTCGAATTTTTTTTTCATTCTAATGATTTTGCTAACGGAAAGACTACATTGATACAAAATTATAAGATTAAAGATCTGAGTGATACGTTTTAAAGTTTGAGAATCAATATAAAATATACTTTATATTTTGGGGACTATTGATGCTATTAATTAAAAAAATATATTTTAAGTTTATAGTTAATGATGTGCGAATCCCAATAGTCCCATATTAATAATTATATATAATATATATATCAAAATTGTCAATGTCTCTAATTATTAATTTAGGACTATTGGGTTGGCACATCATCAACTATAAAATGAGCCAGCCCGAGACCATCCAAAATCGGATTTGAACGAAAGAAAAAAAAAAATCGAGCCGCAACCCCCTGCCATAAGTAGATCTAATGGAAATCCAAGATTTGATTAATTGCGTCATATTACTGTAACAGCACTAATGAATATTTATTATGTATTATAAGAAAGCAATAGGTTTGATGGCTGATTTATATATATATATATATATATATATATATAGGTCTTTTTATGTTAATATAGCCAAAAAAAATTATTTATCAAAATACCGCTCTTTTCAGATTAATTTTCTAAATTCGCTTTTTTTTAATCAGTTGGGAAATCGCCATGGCCCATGGCGATTTCCCAACTGAAAATTTTAATTTTTTTTAAAATATCAGTTGAGAAATTGTCATTAGCCATGACGATTTTTCAACTACAATTTTCAAAAAATTTATGTGAATTCCCCCATTGAGAAATCGTCACTCATGGTGGCGATTTCCCAAGGTTCTTTTTTTTTATTTTTAATAAATAATAAAAATTTTAAAAATAAAAATTTAATAATTTTAATATATAATTTTTATCCCATGGTGGTAGAAGTCTTCATGGGTCGGGCCGGGCCCATGTACGGTATCAATACCACATTTGCTTGCCAAAGCCACGGTGGAAAATTTTCAACCTTTATTTTTTTTTAATTTTATAAAATAATAAAAATTATATAATTTTTAACTTTAAAAATAAAAATATAACAATTTACCAAAAATTAAAAAATTATATTCGTAATTAGGCCTGCTCATGGGCCGGGCCGCGACCCGGAATTTTTCAACTTCTTGCCAAGCTCTGGCTCGCGGGCCTGAATATAATTATTTTAATATATAAATAGTGATTCAAGCATGGCCGGACGGGCTGCCCGGCCCATGAGCAGGTCTATCTGTAATATCAGTCGAATTCTTTCAACTTATATTCGTAATAAATGGACCTCCGGGAGAAAAGCCAACCAAAGTGTCGTATTAGTCCGGGCTTGGACAAGTGTTTTTGTAATTTTACTAAATAATAAATTTTAAATAAAAATTATATAATTTTTAATTAAAAAAAAATTAAATAACAAAATTCAAAAAATTATAAAATATATAAAAATATTTTTTTAATAGTGAAACGGGCTTTCGGGTCGGCACGACTCGAAATGGCCTTGAGCAAGGAAAAAATTTCGGGTCGTGGCCCGGCCTATGAACATGTCTAATTACAAATATAATTTTTCAAATTTTTGGTAAATTGTTTTATTTTTATTTTTTAAAATTAGAAATTATATAATTTTTATTATTTTATAAAATTTAAAAAATTAAATAAAGGTTGAAAATTTTTCACGGTGGCTTGGGCAAGCAAATGTGGTGTTGATATCCTACATGGGCCCAGCCCGACCCATGGACACTTCTACCACCATGGGATAAAAATTATATATTAAAATTATTAAATCTTTATTTTTTAAATTTTTATTATTTATTAAAATTAAAAATAAAAAAAAAAAGAACCTTGGGAAATCGCCACCCACGGTGGCGATTTCCCAATGCAAAAAATTAAAAATTTTGAAAATTATAGTTGGAAAATCGCCATGGCCCATGGCGATTTCCCAACTGATTTAAAAACAGCGAATTTTAGGAATTAATCTAAAAAGAACGGTATTTTGGTAAATAATTTTTTTTAGCTATATTTGGATAAAAAAACCTATATATATATATATCAAAATTATCAATGCCTCTAATTATTAATTTAGGACTATTGGGATTGGCACATCATCAACTATAAACTTAAAATATTATTTTTTCAGTTAATAGCACCAATGGTCATCAAAATATAAAGCATATTTTATATTGATCTCCAAATTTCTAATCGTATCAATCAGATCTCTAATCTTATAATTTTGTATCAATGTGATCCTTTTATTAACAAAATCGTTAGAATAGACGTTAAATGACAGATGACATGTGACGTGTAAATTACAAAAATGTTTTCTTGCTGATGTTGTCATTTTTTTTGTCTTTTTGTCTTTATTCTTTATTCTTTTTCAAATTTTATATTTTCTTTTTTTATAAATAAATACAAAAAATAAAAATAATTTATATTATAATTTAAATTAATTTTTAAAAATATAATTAATTTATAAACATATAAATATTTAGTTAAATTAATTTTATAAAAATGTAACAATAAAATATTTTATTTTTTTCTTCTTTATTATATTTTTCTTTTTTCTCCTCATTATAAATAAAAAAATAATAATAATTATATTCTAATTTAAACTAATTTCATAAAAAAAAATTCATAAAAAAACATAAAATATATATTTACATTAATATTATAAAAATATTTTAAGTTTTTTTACTTCTTTTACTTTTTTCTCTTTTTTTTCCTTTTCCCTTTTTCTTCTTTATAAATATATAAAAATAAAAATAATTTATATTATAATTAAATTAAATTTTCAAAAATAAAATAATTTATAAAGATATAATATATTTATTTACATTAATTTTATAATAAAAATAAATTTTATTTTCCTTTTTCTTATTTCTTATTTCTTTTTTCCTTTTTATTTTCTAAATAAATTATTTTTATAAAAAATTAAATAATTTATAAATATAAAATATTTATTTACATTTATTTAATTAAATATATATTTTTTATGTCGACTCTAATGCTGAAGTTGAGGTGACAACTACCTTGACCGAATTTGTTATAAAGTGCCAAATCGGATCCTCCTTGATCTAGCGCGAGGGATCAAATTTGGCCTCTTGCAATGTCTATCGAGCGTTATGAAAGACAGTCTGATCCTTTGCAGGGTCGGACTGGCAATGGGATTCAAATTTTTCTTTTTCGATCGACGAGAGTTATATGAAGAAAATAGAAAGAAAAAAAATAAAAAAGGAAAGAAAAATAAATATATTTAAAAAAATTAATGTAAATAAATATTTATATTTGATAAATTATTTAATCTTTTACAAAATTAATTTATTTATAAAAGGAAAGAAAAAAAAGGAAAGAACTTTTTTAACTAATTAAAATAATTATATTGTTTTTTTATAAATTATTTAATTATTACAAAATAATTAATTTTTATTTAATTGTTTATAACAGTAAATAAAAAAAAGAAAATTTATTTTTATAAATTAATGTAAATAAATATTTTTATATTTTTTATAAATTATTTATTTTTTAAATTTTAATTATATTATAATATTTTTTGTATTTATTTATTAACAAGAAAAAAGGGAACAAAAAAAAGAGAAAAAGTACAAACAAACTTAAATGAATTTTTTATAATATAAATTATTATTTATGTTTTAGTTTCTTTATAAAGAATATAAAATTAAAAAAAAGGAAAGAAACAAAAAAATTAAAAATAGTTTTTATAAAATTAATTTAAATAAATATTTTATACGTTTATAAATTAATTATATTTTCAAAATTTTAATTTTAATATAAATTATTTTTTATTTTTTGTATTTATTTATAAAAAAGAAAAAGAAATTATAAAATTTAAAAAAGAAAAGAAAAGAAATAGAATAAAAAATAAAAAATAAAGGATCTGATTGATACGTTTTAAAGTTTGAGAACCAATATAAATATATACTAAAGTTTGGGGACTATTAGTGCTATTAACTCAAGACAAAAAGACAAAAAGAATGACCACATCAGCAGATGATATTTTTGTAATTTACACGTCACATGTCATCTGTCATTTAACACATAATCTAGCGATTTTGCTAACGGAATGACCACATTGATACAAAATCATAAGATCGAATATCTGATTGATACGTTTTAAAATTTTGGACCAATATAAAATATGCTCTAAAATTTAGGGACAGATGTTATTAATTTTTTTTCCTAATAATGATCGATCTTACATTTTTTTTTGGGTGAAGTAGCTAGAAATTAACCTTATTATAATATATACTAGTATGTTAGCCCCGGCTTTGCCCGGGGATATTTTGTTTTAATATTTTATAAAAATGAATAATTTTAAAAAATATAATAATAGTATTAATAATTTACTAATAATTACTTTATAATATTTCTTTTAATAATTTTTTATTTATGTGTTGTTCTGAGAGTAAATTTTTTTTATAAATGATTCTTTTAAAAAAAGATTTAATTTTTCTATATTTTAATATATTATAATATAAATATAATCATATATCTATTAATTTAAAAATTATGTTAAAAGTACTTATCCATAAATTATATAATTTAAATGTATTTGAAAATTTTATATTTTAATACGTAATATATATTGAATAAATGTGTTTTATTAATAATTTTTATTTTATTTTTTAATGTATATTGAATTAATAATTTTATTTTTCATATTTTTATTATTATTTTTTAAAAATAATTTATTCAATTAATAATTTTAATTTTTTGAAAATTTATTATATTTATTTTTTAAGACAACTAATTTATAATTTAAATTCATGCAAAAAATAAAATTAAATAGACTAAATAAAAATATAAAGAATAAGTTTTGAACATTATATTTATATTAATATATAACAGATGCAAATGTAATAATCCAATTCTTAAGTCAATGAACTTAGAGTTTAAATTGAATTACTATGATAAATTATACAAAATATCTCCAATTGAGGACAACTTTTAAAATAAGGTATAGATGTCTAACATTATCAAATTTAATCTAGACAAACAATAACTCTCAATCATTATACGACACGTGACACAAAATTGAGAGTTATTTGAATAATATCAATTAAACCTAACAATTTCAGATATAACATGATTATACGACATGAACACAACCTGGAAAAATAATTAAAACACGACACGAAAAATAACATAAACACGACACGAAAACATGAACGTGTCAAAATCTACATAAAACGAATTATTAACATGTCAAAATTTATAGAAATATATAATACATTAAAAACAATTATGACACGAAAAAATAACACACGTTCGTCTATTCATGTTGTGTTCATGTTATTTTTCGTATCATGTCGTGTTTTAATTTTTTTTTTCTTCATATATTCGTGTCATGTAATCTTGTTATATCCGAAATTATCATATTTAATTGACACTATTCAAATTGTTATGTCACAAGTGTCGAAAATTGAAACCCACTTAAGCCTCACAAAAAATAAAATAAATAATAAGTATATTAAAAATATATATATAAAAAGCCAGCTATCAATTTGATGTTAAAAGGTTTTGGGTAACTTTAATATAATGTTATAGATGTAGGATTAATCTAAAAGCATATATATTCTATGTTTTTATGTAAAGAAAAGCTTCAAATCAAGATTATTAATGCTATATCACATCATGAACCTGCTTAAGGATCGGATTACTCGTTCAAACTTGAAAGTATGTTCATAATTTGGAGGGTTTGAACAAAAATATTAAACTCAAAATATGGACTTGGATAAAAAAATGAAGCCCATTTAGAAAATGGATCGGACCTTGACTCCAACAATTCAAGGCTCGATTCGACCCGTTTTTTATTTATATAATATATTATTTTTATATTTTATATATTTATATATTATGTAATTTATTTCATATAAAAAATAAATATATATAATATTATAGTGTAAACATTTAAAAATATGCTAAGTTATCCATGTTTTAGAACTTAATAAAAGAAAAAAGAGATAAAATTACTAAAATTAAATAATAATAAAATATTTATTTAAATTTTTTTAGGAAAAAAATAATATGAGTAGACCTAAACGGGCTTGGACTACTCATTTATAAATATAAGCAGACTTAAACAGAATTTGAGGTTCATATTTTAGATCCGACCGGATTTAAACAAATATATATGATATTAATACTATATTTAAATCCGATCCGACCTATAAGCATTTCTAATAATGAATATAAACAGCAATGCATGAAAATTGCATGCAACCATTATTCTTCACTTCCTTTCAATGCCACAGTTTTAGGCACTCAACACGCAGACGAAATCGGTAGCTCCTTCCTAACAAGACCTAGAAATATATCTCTGTCTTTATTTTCTCATAAAAGATTAGAGTTTTTATTTTTTATTTTTTAAAAAAAAAATACACCTATCTCTCATTTAATCTCAACAATCAGAATTTAATAGTAAAGCAATCAAAAAGCAGGAGGAAGAAAATGAAGCCAAAAATGGTCTCATTTGCAAGAAAGCTAATAGAAAAAAGAAAAAAACAGTTAGCTAAATTTGAAATTCAATTCAATTGATTATTATTTTTAAAAATGACATTTGATAGGTTTAAAATTTTAAATTCAAAATCTGAAATTTATTTCAATTACCGACTCTTTTATAAAATAAAAAATTAGTTAGCTTTGTAAATTATAATAAACGTGAGAAAAAATTGAGATAAGCCAAGCTGGGTGGGTGGGTGGGTCTTGACTGTTGTCTTGTTTCGTTATATATAGTAAGCTACGGTCTTTGGGGCTTTATTTTCAATGGTCCCAGAGGGCCAGACCTATCACCCAAGTCTTGTACCTTTGATTTGACCTTAAAATTAAAGTGCTAACCCAAGAAAAAAAAAAGAAAAGAGAGGTCCCCTATCTGTACTACGTAATAACAAGTTAACAACTCCCCTTATACATGTCCAATCTAAACAAAATAGACAGTTACCAAGAATGCTTCCTAGTCTCTTTTTAGGTTTTAAATTTAAATTTTAGTATTAAATAATAATAATAATAACATTGATAGTTAGTAAAAAGAGGAACTTTCTTACTCGATCTATTCGAGTTTGATTTTTGTGAAAAGTATTTTCAAAGTAAAATTTTGAATGTATAGAATGTATATTTCAAATCATTCTTGAAAAAGTTAAGACTTAAATAAATCTAAAGATACTCTTATCGTTTAAAAATAATTAATAATGACAAAAAATTTCCATATCTAGAAAGATTGACTTACCATTATTGCTACTTGCTATAAATAGTCTTGACTCTTGAGTGTGCCCCATGTATATATGATTGAGGAAATGCTAAAATAAAAAATGAAAAATACAAAAACAAAAATAAAAATAAAAACAAAAACAAAAAATGTAGGATATATAATTAATAGAATTGCCATTAGGTTTCTATATTGTTTAACTAATATCATTTATAATTACTCGTGTTAGTTTAAAATTAAGATAAAACTACATTGAGTTAATTGTCCAAGTAATCATCATGATCTAAATTTCAAGTATATAAATTCTTATGCTTTGTTTGGATTGAGGGAAGGGAGGAGTGGAAGTTCCAATATGTTGTCTATGGATTTATAACAAAGGAAAGCCCCCTTATGCTATTTGATTAATTAAAATTTCATGCTGCTCACCACTCCCCGAGGCTAAGGACGGGGTCAAACCGTCATTCCAGGATTTGCAGTCCGATACATTTCCATTATGTTACCTAGCCAAACCCGCCACCTCATGTGCCAAAGTAAAACGGTTGTTCTTCCTTCCCCGCTCCCTTTTTTTCTACATATGCGGTGGCGGGTTACCAGAGAAGATGGGACAACTTCTTTCTCCCTTGCCTTGCTCAACTTTCCTTTTCTGATTGAAAGTAGCAAGCCACTCCCCTACTAGTACAGAGGCCAGATAGAAGGTTGCTTCCTCTATATGTTCTGGCAAAGAACATCTAGAAGCTGGCTTTTGTCTTGTCTTATAAGCAACCATGCCTATCTAATTGAATTTTGCTTACCAAAGTGGTCTTACTAAAAGCAAGAAAGCAACCAGTTTCGTTCCAAGTGACATGGCTTTTCACTATTATTTTCCAGAGAAGGTTGCTTATCCAGCCCAACGGATCCATTGTTTATGCGGAAGTGCGATGCGGCTGAAAAACGTAAGCCCCTATTTTTTTAGTAATATTAGTAAGGTATAGGTTGGGGAAAACTCCAAAACTAAAGTTCCAAAAAAAGCTTACCTTATATTAAATATAAGTCTTAGAAAGGGCACCCCTACTATACCCTTAAACTATAAGCTAGCGCGCAACGGCTGAAAAGCAGTTGTTGCTTGCTGCTTGCAGGCTCGATAATCTTTCTTTCGCCTCTCCCCCCTGTCTCCATTCTAATTGATTCGCTTCTTCTTTTCCTCGAAAATGGTTGATGAAAAATGACAGCTCTCATTTATTTATTTTCGCTTTTTGTCTTTGCTTTGCGGTATATTCTTCAGCTTATCTTATCTGCGAATACGAATAAGAGAAAATTCCTTCTATTTTATGATAAAAAGGGAATTGATGTTGTAGACACCTAATTTTGTCCGGACCATTAAAACAGGTAAGTTTTCTTCCTAAATTGATGTTTCAGAATGTAAAAAGACTTTTTTCATCCTGCAGATGGTACTCCGAGACTTAGTTTAAGAGGGCGAGCATAAAAAAGCAAACTAAAAAAAAAAGTCAACCCTAGAAAAAGTCAACCCTAAAAAAGGCAACCCCAGAAAGTCAATTACTAAAAAGTTAACTCACTTTCAAAATCAAGATTTGAAGTTCAATTGAAAAATGGCGAAAGAATTTTGATAATCCGAGGTCTACATTGAAAGATATGGAGTTCGAAAGTTGGGTTATGCAGATTCAATAGAAAGAAAACCCTAATCCGGAAAATTTGGGAAAAAGTGTTTAAACGATCGAATTGGTCAAAATTGAAGGTTCCAAATGAAAGATAAGCACTGAATACGGGTAATGGAGAAGCCACTTGAAAGAAAAACTGAAAGAAAAATCAATCTGGGGAAAACCGAGAATTAGGGTTTTTGGTGGATTTCGGTGAAATCGGGAAGAATTACAGAAATGGCCCGACTTGGTAAGACTAAAGCCCCAATGGATAAGGAATGATTAAAAAGGGATAGCCCAAGGCTCAGCTTGAAGAAAATCTGAAAATCGGACCTGTTTTGAGCAAAACCGGATTTCGGAGGCAAAATTAGAAATTTAGGAAAAATAGCAAATGGACTCCGAAAATTCTGAAAAATTTGCAAATCTCATTATTAAATCACTTGGAAGAGATTGGCGAACTAAAATCTTGATTCGGAGTTCGTTTGCAAAATGGCCAAATCCCGGGTCTCTTATGCAGAAATTCAAGAAGGAAAATCCCAGAAAAATAGCAAATGAACTCCAAATATTCTAAAAATTTTCAAATATCATTTTTAAATTATTTGGAAGAGATTGGAGAAATAAAATCTTGATTCGGAGTTCGTTTGCAAAATGGCCAAATCTCGGGCCTCCTATGCAATAAATCAAGAAGATAAATCCCGGGAAAATAGAAAATGGACTCCAAAAATTCTGAAATTTTTAAATTATTTGGAAGATATTGGAAAAATAAAATCTTGATTTGGAGTTCGTTTGCAAAATGGCCAAATCCCGAGCCTCTATGTAGTAATTCAAGCAGATAAATCCCGAAAAAATACCAAATAAGTTCCAAAAATTATGAAAACTTTCAGATCATACTTTTAAATTATTGGGAAGAGATTGGTGAATAAAAATCTTGATTTGGAGCTCGTTTAATAAATGGTAAAATGTGGGGGCATGAAAGGGCATTTTTGAAAGAAAAAATCCAAATAAATAGTAAACAGACTCGAAAAATTTTTAAAATTTCCAGAATTCAATATTTTATTATTTTGAAAGTATTAAAAAAAGAAAATTTGGAGTCCGTTTTCCATTTATTTGCATCCGGGGGCAAAATGGTCATTTTACCCAAGCAACCGAAAAGGGCTTCTTTTGGCCTTTCAAAAAATAAGACTTGGACTGGAAAAGAGAGTGCTGGACTGCCAAGGCCCAAAGGAAGGAGGAAGCTTTTGATTTTTCAATCAAAAGGCCAATAATTAAGAGTTAGTTAGAGATTTTTTTGATCAAGCCATTGTGATTAAGCCACATAGGCCAATGCATGAAGAGGGAGAGTGTAAACATTATTCTTGAACAGATGTAATTATGGACAACTGATATGCTAACCTAAGGGTGATAATTTCATGATTTTCACCTTGAATCACTAGTCCTTGGATGGAAATTGGTTGGAATCAAAATGACAACATCCTAAGTGAGGAGAGAGGGTCCATTCGGCTGGCTATAGGGGGAGGGAGATTTTTTATTTTCTTCACTTCATTTTTTCAGATTTCTCTTGGTTTTGTTTAGTTTTTCTCTCCTTGGTTGAAAGCAAAAAAGAAAAAGTTTAGAAAAGAAAGGAAAGTTTGAAGAGATAAAGCTTGAAATATAGCTTCTTGAGATTGCTTTTAGCACCAACTCTTGCACTTTCTTGATTTTCCATTCTTGTTTTTGCTATTTTGATTATTATTTGGTGAGTTTTCTTTTTAAATAAATTTTTTTTTTTTTTTATGTTCTTCTTAAGTTCTTTCTTCATCTCTTTCTTAAATAATTTTTACAAATTTTTTTCCTTATTTTTCTTTAATGGTCGAATGGCCTATTTTTATTATTATTATTATTGTTGTTGTTTTTGATTTAATTTATCATGTTATTCATGTTATTTTCTTTAGCCTTGATGCTTTAAGTGTTCTTCTACTTCATATACTTGAATCATGTTTTAATTTGGTTGCTTTGATTGTTTCCATTTATGAGTTAAATATCATGTTCTTGCATTTTTAATTTTCTGTTTTCATAATGTTTAAATTTGTTGATGTTTTATATTTAGTATATCAAGTGTTTGTGAAAATGCTTGTTAGTTTTAATATCTCTATTTTGTGTTTGCATGATTTGAGTGTTATATTTTAGTTGAGCATGTTAGTATATCAAGTGTTTGTGAAAATGCTTGTGAGTATCTCTACTTTGTGTGTGCATGATTTGAATGTTATATTTTAGTTGAGCATGTTAGTATATCAAGTGTTTGTGAAAATGTAATGCTTGCTTGGAATCTTAGGCCATTCGGCTACCATGTTATTTCACATTGTGTGTTGCATTTTTGCTATGTTAGTTGATAGTATTTGCATTTGCATGACATTTGGTTGAGTATTTAGTTAGTATATCAAGTGTTTGTGAAAATGTCATGCCTGTTTAGAATCATAGGTCATTCGGCCACTCCATGTATTCTAGCATTATGTGTGCATTTTTGCTATGTTAGTTGATAGGTTAGCATTTACATGATATTTGGTTGAGTTTTTGGTTTAAGCATGTCTTGTGTTTGTGTTATTGCCATGCATATTTTAGATGTTAGGTTAGGTTTATTTTGCCATGCATGTTCATGCATTTTAGACCTAGGTTACATTAAATGCCATGCAAGTTTATTTAGGTCTAGGTCACTTTATAGATGCCATGCATTTTTTCATGACATTTAGGTTTAAACTCATGCATTTCATGCACCATATTTGCTGTATTTTTTTCATGCATTTCATGTTCAAATTGATTATTCTACCGTTATGATTTTTTTTACTTAGCCAATTTTTGTCTAACTTTTTAAAAGTCCTAGCTACTGTTTGTGAGTCATTTTGTGAGTCTTAAATATTTTTACTTTGATTTTTAAATGATTTTATCAAAGGCAAAAATGTATTTTGGCAAAACAATTTTTTTCACCCAGCACTCGTACTTTCTTGATTTTTCTGGACATTCATCTTTAATCAGAAAATTAAGCTGATTTTTTCTCGTTTATTTTTACATGTCCTGAGTCTCTAGTATTTGTTTTAGATTTTTTTGAATTTTTAAAAATAGGGTAAAAAATCGTTGCTTAAAACAGGATAGTGGAGTCAGAATTGAATTGAAAGAAAAATCATTTTTCTGTTTGGTTAAGTTACTTAGAGGGAGCTGATTAGAAAGTTTAGCTACTGACTTAAAGTAGTTTCTAAGCCTTTTTAAACTCTAAAAATGATTTTTTAAGTCTCGGGTTAAGGGTGGTCAAGTCTGAGATTTTAAACTTAGAAAATTAGAGCCATTTAAAAAAGGTTTAGCCCAGTTTTTTTATTTTTAATCTAAGCTTTTCCAAATTATTTTCAAACAATCACAAAGTATTTTGGTTTTAGAATATTTAATTCAACATATTTTCCTAAGGTAGCCGGATATCTTTTTAGATATACGGATTTTCTTAATTAAAGGAAAAAAATACATTTTCATGCATTGCATTTTCCATATTCATGCATTTTATATAATATGTGATTTTTGCTATGATAATTTCTATGATATTGTTATGATTTTGAGTTATGTTATATTGTTTATTATATGATTTGGAATATTTCATGATATCCTATGCTTTTTATTTAATTATTTTTTGTTATATTATTTATCATATACTAGGTTCATGCATTATTATTTTCATTTTTATTTCCATGCATATTATATGATAGCATTATTTTATATTCCATGTCATTTAAATTATATGCCATGTCATTCATATTTGCCATGTCATTCAAATTATTTCATTTCATATAGAATATATTATGTTACTTAGGTCATTTCATTTCATGTTGAATATATTATGTTACCTAGGTCATTTCATTTCATTTAGGATATATTATGTCATTTAGGATATTTTATTTCATTTAAAATATATCATATGATTTAGGATATTACATTTCATATAGAATATATTATGTTACCTAGGTCATTTCATTTCATTTAGAATATGTCATATAACTTAGGACATTTCATTTCATTTAGAATATTTTAAGGCATTTAAATTATATCATATCATTTAGGATGCATTATATTATTTAGATTTTGCTATGTCATTTTATTTATGTCATGCATATACATATTCATATCTTTTAAAATATTTTCAAAAGGATAATGATTTTTCAAAAAAAAAATAAAGATATTCCCGAGTTAAAATAATTCATGAGTTCTCTACCGGGTTTGCTGGAGGGAATATCATCAATTATCATTAATAAAGGAATATCTTTCTTTCAAAAAAAAGAGAATGATTCGAAAAGTTTTCCAAAACTAATAAAATTTTCTATATTTTGCCACGTTTGTTGGGGAATATAGGAAAATTTTGAATTTATAAATTTCGGATCATTTTCAATTAAAAAATGGAATTATTTTTCTTTAAATTGGGAATTAACTTGAAATACTAAATTTAAAACCGATTTTTTACCGAGACTTGAGATAACACACGATTAATAGGGTACCGTTTTATACGGGCGTTGTGGGGTGCTAATCATTCCCCACACGTAACCGAGTCCCGAACCCGTTTCTTTGATTTCTCTGATTTAAAACGCAGACTTGAAATTGGTTTTTTTTTTTAAAATGTTGTAATTAATTTTTAAAATATTTTTATAAAATCGGTTTTAATAGGTGGCTGATCACACCTAGCTAAAAAAGATTGGTAGCGACTCTATGTCTTTTTTCAAGGTTATTTTCAAAACCTTCATTTATCTAGAGGAATTAAGTCGACTTTTCCTCGGTTTTTTTTAATGTCACGCTTAACGAATAATAAAGTCTTGCGATGAGACTTGTTAGTTTTTTTAGGTTGCGACAGATGTAGAGCAGCTACCGTTCGTGGTAGGGAGTTGAAAGGCTTAGCAGTAGCCATTAGCCATTCTCCTTCCTAAAGCATCACCTCAGCGGTCATTTTCCTCGACCTTCTACTCCGTACTATGAGATAGAGGAAGGAAAAGTTATAAAAATTGCAATGCACTATCCGAAATCTGATCTAGCCCAAATCCCCTTTCCCAACTGCTATTCGAATCTCGATCTCTTGAATCGAAACCAAGACCAACGAGCCCTCGGTCAAGCGAAAGACTTACGATTTTGAATTGAGGATCGCTAGTATCTGAAGCTCTTTCAAGTCCTCTGGGCACAAAGGAACTAAACACTACACTATTCTTTCTATCTCTTTAGTTTGAATGCTTTGATGCTCTTAATAGAGAGCGCAGTTCCAGTAGAATCCTAATCAGACTATTGCTCATACCTAATCACTGCTTAAACTCTCGGTGAAACTGGCTTAAGCCTGACTACAGAGCCCATCTATATAGAGATATACCACCAAACCTGTGAACCAAAGCACATTCTAACTCCCTTACTCTATCAAGTAAGTACTTTCATTCCTTTGGAAAAAAGAAAGTCTGCTATAAAAAAAAAAAAGTCTTCTGTGTGGGATACCAGGTTCTTTAGAACCATACTATTTCACTCCAGGTTTTGAACTGTAAACTCTCCATTACTTCTTGACTCACCTTCAGTCTTGATGGCTGCAAGCGAAATGGCAGCTGGCTATGTGACTAGAAAGTAAGAGAGGCATGGGAAAGCTTGCTCAACTCTACGAGCGTTAATGTCTCCTTGTTGTCAATCGCGGTAGGTGACTGAACACCAAATTCAATCCCAATGCTAAAAGAAAGATCTTGACTTGTGACAAGTTCATTTGTGGTTAAACACCCTCATCTGATCTTTCTTCCCCATCCCGTCTCAGATTTGATGTCAGTCTTCCCTTGACCGATGGATTAGCACTAGCCATCTTCCCTCTTTTCATAGGAATAGGCTTATTCTTCATGACAAGCCTTTTCGTTAGCAATCAATGAACTTCCCCCTCCACCGCGCTAAGCTTTAAGCGAACTAGCCCTCTTCATGCACACAGATGCCCTAGCACCCTCCCCCCGAAACGCCTTAAGCGCGAAAAGCTTCGGAAGCAGCGAAAGAATACAAGAAAGAAAGCATATCACCAAAGAAATACGTTGATCAAAGAACAGACCTCTAAGAACGAAGGGAGTGGTTCGATTTCCTTTATCTCTTAGCTCTACGGATGATTAACAAGGTAGGATCAAAGCGGGTGACTGCCGAGCAGCAACACTTCTCGCCCTGGCATAGCCGTGTGATTTTGTCACAGATTGTATTGTCTCGACTGTCTCATCCTGACTTGTAATGAAGAAGGCTGATTTCATGGACCAGGTTGTCGTCCGTCGCACTCACGGTCATTAGTCTGGTTAGCTCTTCCTGATAGGTTGAAAAGGATAAAAGCCTTCTGACTTTCCTGACCCACGAGCAAAAAATGCTAGGTTGTGAGGAAGTGAATCGATTCTTACAGTTCCCAGAATTGGACAAAAAGCATGAAAGTTGATCATTTCTTCTTTGCTTTGGATCCATGTGAGTTTGCTAAGAGGTTTCTGATTCGTGGTAGAGCAATTGATGTAAGTGCTCTTTCAGTGCGAATGATGAATTCTCTGACACACTTACTGGCTTCCCTCTTATTCAAAGTTCAAGCCTACTTGAAATGTTGGCTTTGCGGGTATTGAGCTCACTGGGAAGCCGTCGGTTGAACCGTCATTATGGTATCCAGCCTCTACCTTTCTCGTTTTGGTTGGCATTCCCAGAAAAGGGAATTCTCACCTTTGACGAGGAAGGACTTGTTAGATGATGGCTCCAAGAACGTCTTCGGCCAAAACACTTGTCAGAAATGGAAATTGACAAATGCAGGACGTTTTAAGGAAAATTTGATGTACTTGTCTTGTCCCTGGATTCAAAAGATCCTTCCGTACAAATATGGTTCTATACTCTTGCTTTGGCTCCGACTACCTGAGGTTAGATGGCGGTGTGGACGATCAAATCAATCACAAGCTTATAAACCATAGATGCTTCATTCGTATGCATGTACCTCGAAAGGCAGCAGCTTCGAGGGAGTTGTGGATTCGTGAGTTGGCCATACCATAAAGTATAAAGCCGTGATCAAGAAGAAGTCTTTTTTTGGGAAAGGGTGGTGGCTTTTTAAAATAAAGTCCAAGTCGTCTCGAGCTCACACCATATGGGGAAAACAAGATGAGTTTCTTTTTTTAGGCTTATGCTCGGAAGAAAGGTAGAGACTATGAGGAGACTTTTGCACAGCGAAGATCAAAACAATCGGACTTTGCAATAACTGCTCAGTTAAATTGGAGGATTCATCAGATGGATGTGAAAAGTGTCTTCTTGAATGGTGATCTCAAGGAGGAGGTTTACATGACTCAACCAGAGTAGAGGTCACCCACTAGCTCCTCCAGCAGAAATAGACTCCTAAGCGGCTTATCTTGCGGCCAAGTCAATCAATCAATCAAGTTTTTCCCATAATGATGCTTGTACGGGCGGTGCAAAGGAGCCCGCAAGCAGTGAAAGAGGAAGACCTGCCACACCCAAGGAAGCAAGTTTCCCTTTTCGCACAATACCACAAAATAAAGTGATGGCAAAGCGTGAACAACGGCCAAGAAGACAGATATCCCAAAGGCTGTCCAGTAGAAAACCGAACATACTTCGAAAGAGCATCTTTATCCTCCACTGTAGGGGCCAAGAACATATTAGTACCAAGGCCCGAGCGGACCCATGCGAAAGCAGTAGTAGGGACAAGACTTCTATAATTACACCCTGAACCCTCTCCTTTATTTGGAAAACTTTTTAATGAAAATTAAGGAAAGGTTAATTTCTTGAGAGATAAACACTCGAAATCTTCATAAAAAAATTATATTATACAAATAAATCATTTTATGAAAATTTTATTTTACACATGTAAAAGAATATTATAGTCAATTTTACTATACCAATCCCTTTTCACTAAACCAAAGTTTTGGAAATGTATATTATCCATTTCATTTTCTGTAATCTTTTAAGCAATTCAAATGAGGAGAATTAATATCCCCTTTTTTTTCTTTCTCCTTTTCTTCTTCCCTTCCCCTTGAACCAAATTCACAAAAGTTGTTAATAAGAATATTAAGTAATCCTATAAATAATTTATGAAAGTTTATTGAAGATTAGATCTGATAATTTTGGACATAACACGATTAAATGATACAAGAAAAATAATTAAAATATAATACGACATGAAAAAATAATACGAACATGATACATATACATAAATGTGTCAAAATCTATATAACAAAAATTATTAATATGTATCAAATTTATATAAATATATAAACATTAAACACGATTATGACAGAAAAAAATAACAGAAATACAACACGAATACATAGATCGTTAGATCTATTCGAGATAAGGAAGAAAAAGAAGAAACGAAAGTTTGAGACAGCAATTTGAGTTTTATGTCTCCCTCAAGCTTTCACCCTAAGGTTTTTTTTTTTAAATTAAAAAAAAATACTTTGTTTAAACATATATATATATATATTCATATTCAACAAATTTTACCTTGGTACTTTCCCACTAAGCAAATTTGAACAAAGTCTTCTATGTGTACTAGAAATATATCATGAGAATTCATTAGACAAGTCTTACTATAGAGTAGCAAAATTAGCAAAAGTGACTATGCACTCCAAAATGAGCTAGGCCAGCTCTAGCTCATGGATTGTGATCCTGCTTTTTTTTCTTTTATTTATTGCAATTTGCAATGGATTGGATTAAAAGAACAATCTGCAACGGGCTCAATCTAAGTTGAAGTTAAGTTGAAACCCCAATATAGGATTACCCCAAGGCCCAGCTATTTTCTCCAAGCCCCTGACCAACCTAATAAAATGAAAATCATCCATCTGAATTCTGCAACACTTTTTTTAGTTTCATTTCGTGTGAATTTGATTTAATTTTATGTTAATTTTATTTAATTATATATTAATTGGTTCATTAGTTTATTTATTTATTTGAATATTTAATTTTTTATATGTGATATTTGAATATAATTGTATTTCTCTTATACTAATTAATAACTTCATAAACAGAAAGTATATAACTTAACCAATGCTCTAGGAACTTTTAGTTTGAAGAATTTAAATTCAAATTTGTTGAAAAAAAAAGTACAGTTTTTTAAAATTGAGGGAGTTAATTTTCAAATATCTTTTATATATTTCATATATGAACTTCAAAATTGTTAAAGTGATTAACTAAAATACCACTTTTAAAATTTAATTACTATTTTATCAATTATCCATCAATTACTATTACTATTTTTAATTTACCCATATTAAAATTTAATTATTATTTTATCAATTATCTACCAATTACTATTAAAATTTAATTATTATTTTTATTATTATTAAAATTGAGAAAGTTGATTAACAACATCTTTTCTTTTCTCACAGAGAATGCTAAATCTACAAATATTAATGATGATTGATTGTCTCAAAATTTTATATAATTAAATATAAAAAATTTACCACTAAAGCTAAAAAGAAAACTTGTGAAAAATCATGATGTAAAAAAAATGTAAAATTTAATTTGATTGTGATAGAAGACTATTTTTTAGCGTCAAAAAAATTAAATAAAAAGAAGAAAAAATCCATAAAAAATAGTTGAAGATGATAACTTAACACTATAAAACTTGAAGAAAAAACTTTTAAATAGAAAAAATTAAATATTTATTCTCTTTTGGAGCTTCACTTTAAAATTTTTGTTATATTTATTTTATTCTTGATCTTAAATTTGCCTTTTCAATTTCATTTCCTATTGTGCTGATTCTACAATTATTTTATTAATTATAACTTGAATAACAATCACATGCTATTCAAGAAAACTAGTTATAATTAAAAACCAATCTAAACCCACAACAGATATTGTTTGGAAATTAATTATCCAAAATATATATATATATATTGTTTGGAAATTGGAACTCTTATATTTTCTAGGTTTTCTTTTGCTTTTGGACAAGGCATACACATTCATCCATGTATGCAAACAAAAACCGATAACACAAATTTTCAACTTCCAAAGTCCAAACATTCAAAATCCTAAACAACTCAACTATATCCACATTATTTATTTATTTTTGGCACAAAAGAGACAAAAGCTTAACGTTTAAGAAAAACAGAAATACATATATTAAGAATGAGATGCTCATGGGCTGGACCGAGGCCCAAATTTTTTTCAAAATCCTTATCTAGACCCGAGTCTGGGTCAGCTTGAGTCGACCAATCGGCTCGTGAGACTGTTCATCATATTTAAAAAATAATAATTTTTTTATTAATATAATTAAAATAAAATAATATTATTTTAATATTTAAAATATTGTTCCGGATCAGATCGATCGGAACAAGAATTTTCTGTCCAAATCCGGACCGACGGGCTGTCCGATCCTTGAGCAGGTCTATTTGAGATTAAACTTCAACTTTTCGAAAATTCATCTTTCATAACGGTTTTATTTTAAGTCTTAAATTGAAATATATATATATATATATATTATATGTTGCTAAAGGCTAAAGCATATGGTTTTTCTTCTCTCGAATAAATATTGATTAATTATAAATTTGTTTGTTTATGAATGTATAATATTTTGCTATCACGCAGGTCTGAGCCTGTTCAAAAGTCATGTTATTTATCCGATCCGAATTTAATCGGATCTGGATAAAAATTTTCATAATTCAAGTTAATTATGTTCAAATTATTATTCATTAAATAAAAAATATTTTTATTTAAATTTAATTATAATATATATAAATACTAATATAAAAATAATTTTTTAATAATAAAACAAATTTTCAAATCAATCCAAAACAAATTTGAATAAGAAAAAAAAAATGATTGCGATCTCACCCAATCCATGAATAAGTCTGTCACCAAAACAGAGAATGGAAACAAATACTTGAATCAACATGGATTATTTAACATTTGTTTAAGGTATATGCTTGGCATTCTGACATTGTAAAAGCATTCAGCCCATATTTTCTTTAATAAGAAAATGATTAAGAAATGTCATAACCATAGTTTATATATAGAAGCTTTGACTCTGATTGAGGAATACATCAACCAAAGAAGCGGATATTCGTGCTTGAAAGAGAGATAAATTATTAATGAGACATTAAATTTATATTTTTTAATTAGTAGTAATATTTGAGCATTTGATTTGATAAACAATATATGTATTTGATGTTAAAAAAATTGAATTCAAAATATTCTCTCTTTTTTTTCAATATATAAAAAATTTATGGTTATTTTGATATTAAGACAAATTAAAAATTGTGAAAAGGATGGATATGGATTGCAAGTTTTCAAAGGTGGAAAAAGCTCTTGGTATGGGTGGTAAGCACAAAGGAACCAAAATGGAATATGCTGGTTTTTTGTTTCCTCATTTTCTTTTTTCACATCAAGTTAAGGTTCAATTCATTATTTTTATGTATCATTTTTTAATATATTTATTATTATTATTTATATGTGTAGAATTCATTCATTAATTGTGAAAATTATATTTGTGAATAGTGATTAAAATAAAAATGTATTAAAAAGTAATTGATTAAAAAATAATGAAAGAGAGTTGATCCTATTCATATGTAAAAGTTATTTAAATATTGGTTGGATAAGATGCTCCATTAACGATAAAATACTCAAGCACCCCCTATTCTATGAATTAATCTCACTTTTTCTTTCATAATTTCTTTGAGATCTTATAATTGAAATCTTCAAAATCTAATTGTTTAAGCTATTTCCTTCTGGACTTTCACTTTTTATAAATGGTTGGTATGTTAATAATCAATGAATGATCTTTTTACCACATAATTAAGATATATGTAGATTTCCATATATTGATGTCTAAATATAATATTATAAGATTATAAGTATATACTCAAGAAAATAGTTTTTTTTCATAGAAAAAATAGCACTTCGAATTGTCATCTATATTTCCAATATTATTCTCAAAAGTAGAGGTATCATAAATATATATGCTCTATCTTGAATGTAAGCTTTTCTTGAGAGTTGATAAAGGATCGTATGAAACGGTTATTTCATTCCATGTCAGCATATATTGTTTTCATTCAAAACATGTCATGTAATCAAATTTTTAGAAAAAATCAACTATTTATAATAATAATCATTAATGAATTGCCGAAATAAATATTTATCATTTAATTATTACTAATTTTAAGCTCGTGCAATGCACGGGTATGTAATTATATTAAAAAATTAATAATATATAATTAATAAATTTCATATGAAAATAAAAAATTGTATGTATATAAAATACACATACAAATTGACATTTTTTTATTTTTTTTTTACGAAATAAACACTCTTGACATAATTATATTTTACCTTTCTTAAACATATAACTTATCTACATAAGTTCTTTGAAATGTTGCTTAAAAAAACTATTTTTTCAAAATGTTCAATAATTTTAAAATATAAAGTGAATGATGTATTGAAATAGCAATTTAAAAAAAAAAATCAATATTAGAATATAAAGCGTGATACAAAAAGTTTATGTATTGAATGATGTATTGAATAAATTTTCAATATTAAAAGTTTATGTTGAGTCAAAGTTGCTACACTTTACACTTTCTTAATTGCAAACACAATGTGTTGAATCAATATTTTCTCATTAATTTCTTCAGTTAATTTTCAGTTTTCCGCTTCACCTTTCAATCTTGTTTTCTATAAATAAATAAAAAAATTGTTTAAAAATTTTCTCTTTCATATAAATACAATTAATTATGTTAGTGCATTTGTTTTCTTTTTCTCCATGAATTTTTTTCCTCGTATTTTTACCTTTAAAAAATTGTATAAGGGAAGGCAACCTTTTATATATGAGAACGGGAAAATTTTATATCTTATTAGGGATTGTATTTTTACATTAATATGGTGATTAAGACTCATATCAATTTCTCAATTTTGATTATAATATAAAAATTGTATTTATTGGCAAAAACAATTAAGTTTTCAATTACAGCCTCAATTATTCTTTGACATAATTATAATTGACTTTGTTGTATTTTTTTTGACTCATTAAGTTATAATTTCATTAAGTAAAACATTTACTTAACAATTTAATAATCAAATGCAAGAAATCAATCAAATTAAATATTTTCTCCATCAAATCAATTTTATTAACTATGAAATTACATTCTTAATCACTAAATTAAAGAATGTCATTAATTACTTGGATCAAATAAAATGGAATAAATCATTCAGAAATGTTAGATTGGAACTTCACCTCGATTCCAATTGCTTTTTAATTTAATCAATTAGAGGAAATTACTCTTATTTTTATTATCTTTTTCTTTTGGAAATAATTACTTAATTTTTCATTAATTTGCATATTTACTATACATTTTTCTTCATCAAATCATATCATTAAAAAGAAGATATTAATGAATAAAAGAAAAAAAAAAGATATTGAAGTTTAGGTGACTCAGTTTTTAATATTTTAAGAAATTGAGGTATATGTAAATTTTTTTATAAACAACGAAATTGTAACAATTTAGTTAGAAAAAGTAATAAAATATGTAGGAGCACAAATCAAAATTTTACCTTTATGAACTTGGAAGTTGGAACTCAAACCTAACAACAAAATAAAATTTATTTTTATTATCAATATTTACTACCTTAATTAACATCATAGTTTTTAAGACACATTTAATAATTATTTAAATTCCCCTTGGATTGATAATAGTCTAAATTCTAAAATGAAGATATTAATCATCCATTTGAATAAAATCTAAAATGATGTAAATGTATAGTGATTTAAATCATATTTAATTACAACCAAAAATAGATTGCACTAATAGGTAAAATTAATATATAAAGTGTATTATAAAATCATAGAATTCACATAAAAATAGAGAAATAATGCATTAATCATCGAGTCAAATGTTCGGGTGTAATGTTGATTGGGCTTTTAATTTTGTAGATTTAAAAGTACAAAAATTCTAGAAAGCCAAAAAAAAATTCAAAGATATATCCTAATATTCAATAAACAGTATAAAAAAGATACATATTTTATTGTTTCAATATATATATATATATATATATATATATATTGAACAAAAAGTAATAAAACAACAATTAAAAAAATTGGTAAAATTTTATAGCAAATATTAATCACATAGCATACCTACATCTACACATAAAAATTAAAAATTAATTCATTAAAAAGAAAATAAAAGCAAGTGGTTCTATATTGTGTAGGAAATGTTTACACCAATTTCTAATGCACATCAATACACCCGTTTATTATATTAATATTGTTCCAATAACTAAAAACATAATCGTCTATATATTTTTAGCTAAAAAGTCAAAAGTGTATTTTAATATTTAAAAAAATATATATATGGAAGCAAGAAGAAATAAAGCAACGGAACATATTAAAAAAAAGTAAAAAGGAAAAATAAACAAAATAGAAGTATTGAGAATACCAAACCAATACTGTTATCTATAATACATCAAAACATATTCATATTTATAATGTTGAATTTGGATGTGAAAAATTAACAATTTAATTTAATTAAGAGTGATTTAAGGTAAATAATAATAAAATAATATAAACTTTGATTACAAATTGAATTGAAACTTACTTATATAAGGCAAGAATAATGAATATTTAAAAGGGAATAAATTTAATAATCTAAGCAAAATAAATTAAGAATCAAATTAAAAGTAATAGAATTTTAAATTGAGAATATTTATGCTTGATAATTATAATTGTCAAGCATAATGTGTAATAATAATAATGGAATCCATTTTATTTTACATATCAAACTTAATTTTAATTGATTCGATCAATATCAATTATTTTTAAATCAATATATATATTAAACGTATTAATCAATTTAAAATCAATGTACACCTATTAAACGTATATAGATAACTTAAAAGGTAGATAAAAAGTTGGAAACTGAATTTTTTTTTTTTTACATAAATGTAATTCAAAAATTGAATATTTATAATTGAAAAAAGATGACACAAGTTATTCTATTTATTGATAATGACAATTAAAGTTGTATTATCTTTAATATGAAGTTAATTGAGAGGTATTTAAGGTCAACAATAATAAAAAGTAAATGTTATCAATTAAGTTTTTAAAATTAAAAATACATAAAATAAAATGCATTTATTAGATGACACATAGTGAGTTTTTAAGACTGTCCACATGTCAACATTATAAACTATGCACATAATATATATATATATATTTTTTTTACCTAAAGCTTTGACTTTTATATATTTATATAAGATATGTAGTTTATAATAAATAATTAATTTTTTTCAAAAATTTAATTACACGATATGATTTAAATAAAAATAATATATATTGACATGAAATATCGTTTCATATAATCCTTTATGAGATTGAAAATGTCAAATCACACTTATTTATATGCGTAAATAGATGTGCGAATATACTTGCATATTTGGTTAAGTAAAGCAATTGAAATAATGACTGATTTTAACATTTAATTTTAAAAATAATTATTATATTATATTTTATAAGGTCTAATATACTAATAAAAAGTAGCAAGCTTATAAAATTTTAAAACAAAAGTTTAACTATGGCATTATTAAACTTTTAAGAATAACATAACTTTCAAAGTAATTGTACGTAAAATTATTAATTACATAATTTTTTAATGAATTATGATAATTTTTTTTATAATTTAAAATTGAAAAAATATAAATAATTATTTAATTATAAAAAAAAATCTCTAAACTAAAATTAAATTATCATTCGAATTTCTATCATTTTATTATAATCATTTAATCTCTCAAACATATATTTTCATGTAATTAGAAAGAGATGAAAAGTAGATTTCTTAAAATGATATTCAAATTGGAAAATTTTGCAAAATCTTCTCTTAACAAAATTAGTAAGTACATTACAGAAAGAAGAAAAAAAAGGAGTCAGCAAATAGTTGAAATGCAATTCCACCTTTATCCTTAAAAAAAAGGGTTAAATACCAAATTTACCCTTTTGTTTGACTTTTCCCAACTTCTCCGCTATTTTTAGAGAAAATCAGAAAAGAGAGGTGAGAGGGTAAAGTTTTTTTTTTCCTTTTAATTTTGTAGGTGAAATTTGACAGAGATATGGATATTCCTTTGGAATTATACCAAGTGTCATAAATAAATGTGCGAAGGTCCCCACTTCGGCTCGGCTTTGTGGCTGTGCTTTCGAAGCTTCGCCTAGCCAAGTTATTTCCCACATTTTTCTTTTTCTTTTGGTTTTAATTTCTTTGTTCTGTTTCAGGGTTTTGGGTAAGAGAGAGAGTCAAGAAAGTGAGGAATAAAAATAAAAACTAAAGAAAGAACCTTTTCATTTTCAGATTAAAATATAGTTTTCAAATAAGACGAAGAATTCTGTCAAAATTTAAGTTTTTTATTTTTTATGTGGGTCTTATTATTATAGCAACAATATAAATAAGAGTTGAATAAAAGAATATATATAACTTATGAAAAGAGTTTATGTTACATTAGTATAAAAATGATTAATATTATTTTATAATTTTATGTATGATTAATAATCTAATAATTATATTTGATAATATAATTATATTTGTAACCATGTAAAGTTTAAATTGATTTAATATTTCAATCATATCGATTAAAAATTATAAAAAATTATAAAAACTATAAAATTAAATTAAATTTATACCAATATAAATGAATTATTCTAGTAACTCATTATTGTGAGATAAAATCTTTTTTTGTGGTGCAATTACATGATTTTTTTAATTAATATTTTAAAAACTTTATATATGAATTAAGTTTCTCAATAAGATAATATTATATGTTAAAATTGTTAACTTAACATTGTGAGTTACTATTAAAAGATTCACATAGTATTAATTATTGAATGAATAAATAATTTTTACATATGCTATGGCTTAACTAAACAAAGAAACAAATTAAAGAATTATATATAAACTGATCTAATAAAGAAATAAATTTTAAATTTAGACCATCAAAATTTGCTCACAAATATGAAGAAATGGTGGAAAAAATAATAAATTTGTTGCATATTTCAAGAAATAATAATAAATAAATAAATTTGTTGCAAATATAATAGCAGTAATTAAATTTAAATGGTCAAGCACTGGTCATTTGACCAAACACATCAAATTCCACCTTTATTAGAAAATATCTTTGCTCAGCTCACTCAACTCAACAGTTTCGAGTTCCGACCCAAACAAAAACTCCCTTAGCCCCCCGGCTTCGAGCTGCTACGAAAACTCAAACTGTAAAACAATAGCACGTGTCCAATCTTGACTCTCTAAAAATAAAATAATCCAAAATAAATAATAAACAGATAAAAAAAAGTACACATCTCTCTTCGAAAGGAATAATAAAACCCAAGATATACTCTTTTTTTTATAAAAAAAAAAAAAAAAAAACCCGACGGATATTCTCACCCCTTCTCTCCGAATATTCTTCCCTTTCTGTTATATTCCTCCCGCTATCCCCCTCATCCCCCTCCGTTCTCTCATTTTTCCTCACTTTCTCTCATTTTCTCACCAACCGAACACCCCCTTAAGATTAAAAAAATAAAGAGTTTTTTGCCATGAAATTTGGGAAGAGCCTCAGTAACCAGATCGAGGAGACGTTGCCTGAATGGCGGGACAAGTTCCTTTCTTATAAGGAGCTTAAGAAGAAATTGAAGCTTATTGAACGTAAGTCCGGTGAGAGGCCGAATAAACGGCTTAGATTGGATGAAAATTCTGGTGACGTAGTGAATGCCGGAGATAACGTCGGCGATTGTATGACGAGAGAGGAGACCGATTTTATTAAGCTTTTGGAAGATGAGCTCGAGAAATTTAACACGTTTTTTGTTGAGAAAGAGGAAGAATACATCATTACATTGAAGGTAATTCCAACTCTGATTTGATTTCGATCTGTTTGGTTGGGGGAGAAATTTTTTGTTTTTCGTTTCTTTCTCCTGCTTTCCCGGTAAACAAACAGGGGATGTAAAATTAATTAACAGAGTCGACACGTCGTCGTTTAGTTTAAATAAAGATGGTAGTAGCAGATTTTCTTTCCTTTCTTTTGGAAAGGCTTGTACCTTGAAGCACAAGCTTTACTTTGCATGTTAATGTTGCTGCCAAGTAGCTTTTTCGTTACCTCCGTTCTATATGCCATGTATTGAAAGACAAATTTTCATGCATGAAAGTTGAAAATGAAAACATTAAAATGAGCTTGGATTACTAGAATAGAAGATTTTAGGAATTATTATTAGAAATAATAAGGTGAAATTTATTTGATTTAGTGAAGATTTGGTTACTTAGATTGCTAGGTAAAGATTCTAAGTTCGAGACGTGATACTTTTTAAGTTTGATACTTTGACTATATGGATTTTTCATTGTGTAAATTTTATGCTTATTTGATGAGTTATTTTGGGTTGGGATGCAGGAATTACAAGACAGTGTGGCAAAGGCAAAGGATTCTAATCAAAAGATGATAAAGATTAGGAAGGAGATAGTGGACTTCCATGGCGAGATGGTTTTATTAGAGAATTATAGCGCCCTTAACTACACAGGTACTTCAGCTTTTCTTATTCCCTTCTGTTTGTTTAATCAAAGATATTGCCACTTGCTTTGTTTTAATGCTTTACATAGTTGATAGTATATTATTTCAGCCTGCCGAATGAGTTGTTTAGGGAAATGATTAGGTTTGTAGCAACTTGCAATTCCTGTAGAACAGCCTGTTAGTGTTCGATCCATTTCTCTCGAAGTAAGAATTACTTTATTCCTTTAATATGTTTCTTGCTTGCTTTTGACATCAATATTCTGCCAGACAACTTATCCACATCCATTCTTTAATTAAACATTAAATATTCAGACTTTCTTTAAATGGCCCCGTTCGAATGTGTTTGGAGCATTTGCTTCAGCATGTGCAGCCATTATATGGATTACTTATTGTACAGGCATCATGAAGTTATACTACTATTATTGATTTATGCGAGTCTGGTCTGACATTCAGTTCTCCCAAACTATTAGGATGATATGTGGGCTGCATATGAATTATTTCTTTGTTATTCCCTAAAGAGAATATGAGCTTGTCCTAAATTGACCTCTTATCCTGCTAGTTCAGAGCAGACCTGCACTCTAGTCCCCTTGGAAACTGATTCATTATCTATAGAGCTTTTTCCTCTCTACTTTGAGAACTAAAAAGCTGAGGAGACAAAAAGAAAAACACACATAGAGGGTTCCAACCTATGTTACTCGGACTTGGGTGCGAGTGTCGGACACGGATATGTGCCAGACATGAGTATGTTCAATTTTTTCCAAGATTTTCATGTATTTGGAGTGTCCATGGAGGATCATATCCCCATATCCATGTCCAGATATGTGTCCGACACGGGTACTTAAATGAAGAGTATGAGCAACATAGGTTCCAACCGTCCAATGATATATGCTTTGCTTATTATGAAAATCATTTGCATTTCTAATCCGTCTTTTGCAAGGCTTGTATGGATGGAAAAAAAAATTAACTGCTAAGAGTAGTTACAAATTGAAATTGAGGGAAAATTCCCTGGACTTTTGGAATTAATGTTACAAGAGTCCTTATTGTATCAAGTGGATAAATCATTAACTCAATATGCTGTGAACAGGATTGGTGAAAATACTGAAGAAGTATGACAAAAGAACTGGTGCTTTGATCCGCTTGCCTTTCATTCAAAGGGTCTTGCAACAGCCCTTCTACACCACAGACTTGCTTTACAAGCTGGTGAAGGCGTGCGAGGCGATGCTGGAACATCTCTTCCCCAAGAAAGAAAAACCAGCTTCAACTGAAGCAAATAATGTGGATAACTGTGGGGATGGTGAGGATGACGAGTGCGATCCTTCGACGTCCACTACCTCTAAGAGTGAAGATCTGCTCAGAATGCCCAAACAGCTTGCGGAGATTGAGTACATGGAGAGCCTATATATGAAAAGCACTATATCAGCATTGCGGGTATTGAAGGAAATTCGGAGTGGAAGCTCAACCGTTAGCGTTTTTTCATTGCCTCCACTGCAAATAAGCGGATTGGAAGAGACATGGAAAAAGATTCCTGTTCTTGAACAAGCAGCCAAATAGTTGAATTTTGGTAATAGGGGAATTGAACTAGTCTGCCCCTGTTATTTTGCCTCATCTTTTTTTTTTTTTTTCTTTACTTTTAACTTTTCCTTTCACATTTCATGCTTTTATAAATCAAGTCTTAGATGCTAACACATGTAAATCCTATTATATATTGAAGCTACAGCAATTTGGTATAATCATAAATTTTTGGTCACATGTTTTAGCAATTGGATTGGTAGAAAGGTTTTAGAATATTAATTAATCACTTATTCTTTCTTACAAGGAGATGAATAAAGAACCTTATCAGAAAAAAGGAAAGAGCAAGACACATTTTTTCATTTAGGCGTAATAATAAAAGAAGTCTTCAAACTATATCAAAATGTTCATTTAAGTCTTTACTTTTTTATTTGTAGCAATCAAGCTATTAACTTATTATTTTGTATCATTTAAACTTATTTTGGATGAAAAATGTTGATGTTACTACCGGCTCAGTGAATTTACCATGTATATATATATATGGACAAAATAAGATGATGTGACAAATACACATTGATCAATTTGATGACAGGGTAATTTATTTTTAAATAAATAAATTTAAAAATATTAAGTTCTAACATTCATGAAAAGTATGTTTAGATAAATATAATATGATAATAATATCCTAAAAAACAATATTAACCCACATTTAACTCGATTGATCTCCTCCCCTGGCGAACTCATTGCCGCCATCGAAGGCTTTTTTTTTCCTTTTCTTTCTACCAAGTAGCTACCATATTTAAATTTTATGGCAGTGGCAGTGTTTTATTTTTTTGTTATCCTTTGGCTATGGATGACTGTAGTTAGATTTATTTTTTTTTGATAAGTAGATTTTCATTTATCAAAAAAAGCAGCAGTGCTGCTACATGTTACAAAGCTAGTTTAGTCTAGCTAAACAAATCAGAAGATCAATGTCTTTAGACAAACATGTCTGCATTTAATCCCCAAGAATTACATAAGAACGTATTAACTGAATCTCTTTTAATCTTCCTAAGGTCACTTAACCTGGTCGAGATCATGTCTCTCACTTGCTCAGTGAGGTGCTCCTCCTTTTGCTCAGTTGAGTTGAGCAAACGATTGTTTCTTTCCTTCCAAACTAGGTAGATAACTGCGTTCCAAGCTAGCCTCAATATCGTTGTGATTAGAGCTTTACCTTTGAGGTTGACAGTGGCCCATTGAAGCTCTACATTCCAACATGCAACCTGCCTTTTTAACCTACAAAGTACCATCACTCTCTGCCATATCTGTTTCGAGTAGGAGCAAGTGAAGAATAGATGATCCCTGGTTTCTCTCTCTTGTTTGCACAGCAAACATTTGTCATCCATTGCCATTCCCCAGGAGATAAGCCTATCCTTTGTGGCCAATCTATTTAGGATTGCCATCCAGGAGAGCATAGAATGCCGAGGAATATTAAAATTACACCATACCAACTTATACCAAGCCACTTTCCCAGCTGAAGGTCTGATCTTGTTCCACACTGCTGACACTTGGTACTTTCCCTCAGGGAAAGGCCATTTGCAGCTTCCATCAGCAGTTGTGAGAACTATTCTGGCAGCCACCTCTCTCAATTGCATGATCTTCCTCCAATTCCAACTGCTCCCACTCTGGATAGAGATGTGCCATGGATCTCTATCCTTCAACACATAAGTCTTGATCCAGGCTATCCATAGAGAGCCTGCTTCAACCAGTACAGCCCAAAAATTCCTTAGAATACATGCCTGATTCCAAGTGACAATGTCCTTTACACCAAGTCCCCCTTCTGATTTTGGCAGGCAAATAGACTTCCAGCTAACTTTAGCTCCCTTAGCTTGGCCTTCCTTCCCTTTCCATAAGAAACTTGAACATATCTGCATCAACTTCCTTATGCACTGCGTGGGTAGAACAAAATGTCTGCACCAGAAGTTCTGCATGTGAAACAGAACTGATTGGATAAGCTGAAGTCTTCCAGCATAAGACAAGAACTTTGTTGCCCATCCTCTAACCCTTGCTGTCACCTTCTCCAAAAGTGGCTCACAGTCCTTCATGGTTAATCTTCTAGTGACTAATGGTACCCCCAAGTATCTAACAGGCAGTGTGCCTGTTTTGAACCCTGTGGACTCTCTGATGAGCCTTAATTCTTCTCTGTCAATTCCTGTGGAGAAGAACTCACTTTTGGTGCTATTAAGTTGGAGCCCTGAGTAGATGTAGAATTGACTTAGCACTAGCTTAATACCCTTCACTGAATCAAGATTGCCCTTGGCAAAGATTAGCAGATCATCAGCAAAACTCAGGTGAGTTAAATGAAGCTTTTTGCACTTTGGATGATAAGAGAAGACCCCATACTGTGCTGCTGAGTCCAGCAACTTGGACAGGACATTGAAAGCAATCACAAAGAGGTAGGGGGAAAGGGGATCACCTTGCCTGACTCCTCTTGCCCCCTTAAAGAAGCCCATAAGTCCTCCATTAACAGATATAGAGAAGTAGCTGGTGGATAGGCAACTTTCAATCCAATCTAGGAACTGCTGAGGGACCTGCATTGCCTTCAATACTGCAGTGATGAATTCCCAGCTGATAGTATCAAATGCCTTCTGCAAATCCACTTTTATGGTACATCTTGGGGACAGAGTATTCCTACTATAGCCTCTGACTAACTCTTGAGCAAGCAGGATATTGTCTGTGATACTCCTGCCTGGAATGAAGGCACTCTGATTGGGACAGATCAGCAATGGAAGACTGCTCTTTAGTCTGTTAGTCAGAATCTTGCTGATGCATTTGTAAAAGACTGTGCAACAGGAAATTGGTCTGAAATCTCTCATTGTGCTTGGATTAGGGCATTTTGGAATGAGAGCCACACTAGTTGAATTGAAGGATTTGTGCATCACTCCTGTCCTGAAAAAGAACATTGCAGCCTCTGTGACATCCTCACCAACAACTTGCCAAGCTGTTTTGAAGAAGTGAGCTGTGAATCCATCTGGCCCTGGACTGTAGTTAGATTTAGAATTGTGTTTGAAAATTTACTTTTAAAACATACATTCCGTTGCCGGAACTTAAAACCGGGTCTCTCGGGAGAGAGCCGAGTATCCTAACCAACTAGACTACAACGGATATGTTGAAATTTTGTTCTATCTTGCTATTACACAGCAAATCAGCCAATACATACAAATACATTTAGCATACCTGACAGAAAATAAATCCTTTATTCATGGCACTGGTAACTGTACTCAAATATCTAATACAGGAACAGGACGATCTGTTCTGTTTAGGTTTTGCCTAAAAAATGATCCCTAATGATTTTTTGGTTTCTCAAAAGATTAGAAGTGAGAACCATATCACCAAGACACCATAAAAACCACTTACTAAGCTGATATCCTGTTCCAAGTCCAACCATATATAAATGTCATCTTGGGCCACAATTTTCATCAAAGCCATGTAACCATTTATGTGTATATATATATATATATATATATATATATATATATATATATCAGTAATAAAATAAAAAGAAAAAACTCAGTGCATGAATGCAAATAAAAGAAAATGGGATCTGATTATATAATACCAAAGTAACAAAGAAATTGAAAGGAAACATGTTCATTGCTGGTATTGATGTTGGTCGATCATTGGTCATCAGTACTCTATCCAAGTCCATTAATTCTCTTAATTATTCACCAAAAACTAATTGGAAGACAAGACATTATCTTAAAACCTGTCACAAAAATGTATGTTTTCTGGTATATTTTTGTCAACGCCACATTCTCAATGAGACCAGAAAAAAAAAAGGCTAAAAAGGAAGGGAAGGGATCTCATCCTACCAAACTATGTGGGTGAAACTACTGTTTTTTCCACGAACTACTTGTCATTCTTAGCCGACCCATGCCACAATTGTGGCACCTTTGAATCACGTTCTTTATCTGAAAACATCCATTAATTTTAACCTTTTTTTTTTGGTTTTGTTTAGGAAGAGTTAAATTGCAATGTATTAGTCCTTTTGTACTTCTTTTTCATTAACAAAAATATTGAAAGAATCAAGCTTGCTATCAAAATATCAGGCGTCCAATTCCTTAGAGTAGTTTTGTTATAAAAGAGACCGTAATTTGAGAATAGAAGAAATGATTGCAGATGTTGGGATTTAAAATTCAGACCTACTGGATACTATTTTTTAAAAAGGATTATATAAATCAATTGGATTGAACTTTGGATTCTTAGAGTAGTTATAATTTGCATGTTACAGTAATTTACTCAAACTTACCCTTGCCAAGACAATTATACATAATCCTCAAATCCAAAGTACTGAATCTTATCAATGTGAATGTCAAGAAGAAAAACAATTCCAAAGTACTGAATCTTATCAATGTGAATGTGAAGAAGAAAAACAATTCAAAAGAAGGAAATGAAAGAAACATATACTTACTGTACGTCAATTTCTACATGAAAAAGAAGAAAAAACGCGTTGAGGAATAAAGGGTAAAGAATCAAAGGATAAGAAAGGCGTCTTACGTTATCAATCGCCATTTCTTGAAGCATAATATGCACAGTGCTTCCACCTCCCAAGATTTAAATATAATAATTGACTTTTTTTTTTATAAGCTTAAAATTTTGAAATATTTATTACCGAATTTAATATGGTATCGGAGCTCTCAAGTTAGAATCCTAATAATTTTTTATTTATTTTAATATTTGTTCATTATGCGTTGTTGTTTTAATCTTTTTTCAGTTTGGACATACTTCTACACTTGCTAACCTATTAATCATTCATCCGGCTTACACATAAAAGGTTATGTTGAGCTTTTGAGATAATTGCAAATTCAATTTAACATTTTTCTATAGCAGACAAATCTTAAAAAGAGAAAGCACTACTATTACAAATGGTCCCACGCATTCCACTACAAAGATGGTTAAGAGCAGCTAAAAATTCAACGAAAAGACAGGCCAATAAAGCAACTTAAGCAAATCAATTATCCATATATAAATGCTGGTGCCCTGGTGGTAAAATACAGAACCTGGTTGGCTAATTATGATTTGGTTTTGTTTAGCACTACCAATTGTGAAAATGGGAGCAGGTTGGTTAGTTTCTATAATGAACTTAATGATGGTTTTGTTAGTTCAAGGCCAGGGATCAGGTTTGCAGAATGGATTTTACTCTTCTTCATGTCCAAAGGCTGAGGCCGTAGTAAGGTCTACAGTTGAATCACACTTCAACAAAGATCCTACTATTGCTGCTGGCTTGCTCAGGCTTCATTTCCACGACTGCTTTGTTCAGGTTGCTTTCTTCATAAACAATTTCAAGATGAACTCTTTATATAGGAACTGAAATAATGCTTGAAATTAATGTGAATGATCACATGATTTTTTGTGCAGGGCTGTGACGGTTCGGTGTTGATCTCTGGTTCTTCTGCTGAGAGAAGTGCGTTGCCAAACCTTGGACTTAGAGGATTTGAAGTAATTGATGATGCAAAAGCACAGCTAGAATCTCTATGCCCTGGAGTCGTCTCATGTGCTGATATATTAGCGCTGGCAGCTCGTGACGCTGTTGACTTGGTAGCATTCTTTTCCTCCTTGTAACATACACTGATACACATGTGCGTGTCACTGTCACGGACCGGATCGAGACTCAAGCTCTAAGCTCTTGCTGGCATGGACCAGCGCACGGACCGTGACATTCGCACGCCACATCCACAGATACACACATAGACATGATTTTAGTTCAAAAAACTCAAAGGGGTTTCATTAATTTGTTTCCATGTCAGAGTGATGGTCCAAGTTGGACTGTACCAACCGGAAGAAAAGATGGCAAGGTATCTTCATCATCTCAAACCTCAAGTTTACCTTCTCCACTTGAGTCCATCGCTGCTCAAAGGCAAAAATTTGCTGCTAAAGGCCTCAACGATCACGATCTTGTAACTTTAGTCGGTATATATATATATAATCCCATCTCCCTTTAATTTCTTTGCTACCAAACAATAAATAAAGTAACAAATTTTCAATGGTGAACATGTTTCTATGGTAGGGGCACATACCATTGGACAAACGGATTGCTTGTTCTTCCGATACCGCCTTTACAACTTCACAACAACTGGAAGTGCAGACCCGACCATTAACCAATCTTTCTTAGCACAACTTCAAGCTATTTGTCCCAAAAATGGTGATGGCTCGAAAAGGGTTGCATTAGATATAGATAGCCAGACTAAGTTTGATGTGAGCTTCTTCAAAAACGTGCGTGATGGCAAAGGAGTGTTGGAATCAGACCAGAGGCTTTGGGGAGATGCAGCTACACGTAGCATAGTAGAAAACTATGGTGGGAACATAAGAGGACTGTTGGGTTTAAGGTTTGATTTTGAGTTTCGTAAAGCAATGATCAAGATGAGTAGCATTGAGGTGAAAACTGGTTCAGAAGGAGAGATTAGGAAGATATGTTCAAAGATTAACTGATTGCAAATGGATTGATTAGCAGTACAGAATGTTTTGTAAGTTGTAACATGAATCGATAGATTGGCAAGAGTAAATCTATATTAAAATAAGGGGAAAATTGTAAAATACAAATTTTTACAATTTTAAATCTGATCTGGGGGATGGTGTCTTTGAATCTAGTTGCCAGTGTCATAGGAAAAAATAAAGCAAACCGTCGCCTGAGAGATTCGAACTCTCGCGGGATGAACCCATGTACTTAGCAGGCACACGCCTTAACCACTCGGCCAAAGCGACTTTGTTGGAATGAGCGATAAACCAAACAAACAAATTTCAGATGATGCCAAACAAAAAAAAAGTCCACTAAGTATATAAATGGTTTTTTTTATTATTATTTTTTATTTCCTTTTAGATTTCACATATAGGTTTTTTTGGAGATAATTTAATAGTTAAATTTAATAATTTATACATATATACACACAATCTATAAATATATATATATCTATAATCTATATATATATATAATAAATAAGTATAAATTTGGAGAATTTTTTGACTTAATCAAAATGACCATTATTGATCACTATACTTCTAAATTATTATTGTAAATTTTTTATATTAATAATATTTTATTCAATTTATAATTAAAAAGTTCAATTTCATTAAATGATTTTGTTATTTATTTTTTGATAATAATAATAATAATAATAATAATAATAATAAAAGTTAACGTTAGTGTGAATAACTTTATAGTTAGAGTTTAATTTTTCATGAATCTTAAAGTAAATAAATTTATTTCATAAATAAAAAAATTTAAAATTTACATTGAATTTATTTATATTCATAATTTTAATTTTATATTAACATTAAAAATAATAAAAATTATATTAATTTGATATAATTTGCACATGAAATCAACTTTACTTATTAATGCAAATTGCGATTAATATGCACTTATTAGTTTTATTTATTTGTAAAACATAAAATTATATGTTCAAAAATAAATAAAATAACAAGTATTCACATGTGATGCATGTGATAATAAATATTGGTATATATATATATATATATATATATATATATATATATAACACAAAAATAAAGAATATTTTCGAAAAATAAAAATAGACATTTCTTTAATTAAATTTCTAAATTACTATTTGAATTTAATTTTTTAAAAATAATATCAACTAAAATTTAATTTATACTCATAAATACCCATTAATCGGATTTCAAAACCATTTATTATAAGTACCCTAATATCCACTCATCAATAGTTGGATTTTATGTAATACTAGATAAATATCCGCGTTTCACTACGAGCATGTTATCGAATTTGAATTGATATTTTAAAATAAATTTAAAAGATAAAAAAGCAAAAAGCAAAAAGAGTAAAGATAATTTAAAAAAATAATAACTTTTATCCTTATATGATACTTGGTATAAAATTGAGAGTTATTTGAATATGATCAATTAAATTCGACAATTTCAGACGCAACATAATTATACGATACGAACATAACATGAGAAAAATAATTAAAACACGACATGACACAAAAAAATTAAATGAATACGATACAAATACACGAACCTGTCAAAATCTACATAAAATGAATTATTAACGTTTCAAAATTTATATAAATATATAATATCTCGAATGCGATTATGATAGAAAAATAACACACGAACATGACGACACGCTACATAAATTTGGAAATTATTTGAATAGTATCAATTAGACTTGGCAATTTTGGATACAACATGATTATATAACACGAACACAACATGAAAAAAAAATAAAATGGGACACGAAAAATAACATGAACTTGACACAAATACACGAATGTATGAAAATCTACATAAAACGAATTATTAACGTGTAAAAATTTATATAAATTTATAATACTTTAAACACACTATAAAATAACACGAATATGTTACGAACAAACAATTTTTTCTCTAAATTAAATCATTATGACAAATTATGCAAAATATGGGATGAATTGAGACACGACAAGAACACACAATTTTCTCTAAATTGAATCATCATGACAAACTATGCAAAATATTTGGTTGAATTGAAACAAATACAAACACATGAAAAAATACTTAAAATACAACACGACACGAAAATAACATGAACACATTACAAATACACGAACGTGTCAAAATCCACATAATAATGAATTATCAATATGTAAAAATTTATATAAATTTATAATACTTTGAATACACGAAAAAATAACACGAACACGACACAAAAAATAATATGAACACGAACGAATATCCGAATGTATCAAAATCTACATAAAATGAATTATTAACATGTAATAATTATATAAATTTATAATATTTTGCACACAAAAAAATAACATGAACACAATACGAATACGCAAACATGTCAAAATCTACATAAAACGAATTCGTGTAAAAATTATATAAATTTATAATATTTTGAATACACAAAAATAATATGAACACAAAAACAACACCAACACATAATTTTTTCTCCATTTTTTTCCCTTTCTTTTCTTCCTTTTTTTTTTCCCAATTTTTTTCCCTTTCTTTTCTTTCTTTCTTTACTTTTTCATCCCAAAAAAAATTAAAAATACTCAAACTAACCCTCTCAACCCCCTTAATACCTATGCTTATTTGTCACTTAAACCATCAAAATTCTTAATTGAGCATTGTCATGCAATTGAGGGATAACTTTTGTAGTTAGTAACAATAGATTTTTTTGTTGATGACACGTAAATAATTTAGAGAAAGAAAGAAGCCAAAAACAATTGTTGAAAGTATTTAGATAGTTATTGTATTATAGTTAAAAGTGTATTTTAGTTTTTTACTATAAAAATGAGTAATTTAATCCTTATACGTTTGAAATTGATAAAAAAAAAAATTGGTAACAATGTTAATGAAAAATCGTCTAAATACCAAAGTAGATATGTGAAACTGACATAATAGATGACTTGAAAAAAACGATGACATGTCAAATTTTTTTTGCTCAAGTAAAATTTAAAACTGACAAAATATATTACTTTGAAAAAAAATGATGACATATTTTTACGGATAAGAGAGGGATTTGGATTAAAAAAAATTATGTTTTTTTAAATTTCACTTGAGTAAAAAGATTTGAAACGTTATAATTTTTTTAAGTCATATTTTCTGTCAGTTTCACATGTTCATATCAGCATTTAGACGGTTTCCCATTAACACTGTTACCAATTTTATGTTTTTGCACCAATTTCAAACATACCAGGATTAAATTACTCACTTCTATAATACATGGACTAAAATATATTTTTAACTATAGTACAAATACTATTTAAGCACTTTAACCATTGTTCCACGTTTTTTTTTTTTTTTTTTTTATGATCATTTGGATGGACAATGAGATTATAATGGTGGTTGTAAAAATAATTATTGTAATGATTATATTAAAATCAATGATAAAATATGTATTTGAATAATTAAACAGAGGTAATGGTAAAAGAAAAATAAAAAATAATTATTAAAAATATTAATATGAAAATATATTGATAAATTATTTTTATGTATACTTTAATATTATTTAATATTTAAAAAATTTATTCATTCAAAATATTGATACATATTATTTTATATAATTATAATTTTAAGTATTAAAAATTATAAAAATACTACAAAACATTTATCATTTGAAGAAATAATATTTATAAATATTATAAATATTATTTTCAAAGAAAAAACAAAAAAATATATGTTTATGTGTAAGGAGAAATTAAACGCTGAAGGGTAAAAAATAAGAAAAAAATAACATTATAAAAAAAATGAAGAATGTATTTTTTCCTATCAATATAAATTTAAGGACAAAAAAAAGAAAAAAAAAGAAAATAATAAGAATATTATTGTCGAATATGCATCACAGTGGTTCACTGCATCCATAATGTTAATCTCTCACCGGAGTACAGTGCGAGCAATGCTCCAATTTGGACTGTGCAAATGCTTGCCAAACGACAAGCTACGGTACGGTTGGGCATACCGAGCACCAGTTGAATCATGTGGAGCCTAATTCTCCACGTCACACAATTAACGAATACCACAAATAAAACCAGGTAAAAGAATAAAATAAAATGTTGCCCAGCCACTAAAAGAACGGGTTGTCCACTATCGTGTTTGGTCGTTTGGATCATCCACTGCACTCGAATCAACGTCGTTTGAGTAAGTTACCGAAAAATGTTAATCAATATCTAATGATATTAATTAAAAAAATATTAAATAAAAAAATATAATTATTAATAATTTTTATTTTTAAATTCAGTAAAATTAATATATTTAATGTAAAATAATTTCTTAAATTATATATTAAAGGAAAGAAAAATATTCTTATAAATATATATAATTTTATTTTTTTTATTTTTGTATAATTTTTTCAATTTAATTGATGTCACGATTTTATATTAGTAGAGATATCAAATTATATTAGAATTTATGACACCCACAAAAGTGGATGAAAAATATTTTTTAAAAGAAATAATAAGTTAAAAATATAAACGAGTAGTTATTATTTTAAAAAGATATTAAAAAAATATAAATATTATTTTAGTAGGTAGTTAATTTTTAAAATTAATTTATAATTTTATTTTATTATTGTAATTGTAATTTGAATTTGAATTTTTGTACTTTCCTTAATCCAGTTGATGTTACTTGACTCGTAACACTAACTCAATCAAGCACATTATATATAACTAGAATTTTCGACACTCATTTTGTGAGTGAAAATATATTTTTTTAAAATAAATAAATTGTTTTAAAAAATTAAATATAAAAAATTGGGTAATTTTTAAATGGGTAGTTTTTTAGAAAATGGGTAAAAATATGATTTTTTTAAGTGGTAATTTTTTAAAAGATTGAGTAGTTTTTTAAAAGTAAATAGATAATTTTTTTTATTTAAAATATTATATAAAATATTAAAAGACATAATTATCTTTATTTAATTTTTTGATTTTCTAATTTTATTTGGTTATTTTGTATTTTCATCAATTGAGTTGGTATCACTTGACTCGTGACACTAACTCAATTACTCATTTTGTAATAGTATAGATATAAGTATAAATATTAAAAAAAAATGAGTATTTTTTAGTGAGTAGTTTTTTTAAAAACTAAAAAACCTAAATACCTCAAATTTTATTCTATTATTATAATTTAAATTTGATTTTTTTTTTTTTAACAAGATTGATGTCACTTAACTTGTGATACCAATTTAATCAATCACATCTATATACTATTATAAAAAAAATAATTGAGTTGGTGTCACTGAATCAAGTGACATCAATTCAGTTTGTAAAATTACATAAAAATCAAAATAAAATAAATAATAAAATAATTTAAAAGATATTTATGTCTTTTTTATTTTTATATTTTTAACTTATAACTTTAACGTCTCTTTTAAATTTATTTTTTCAAAACTACTTACCTATTAAGTAGCTTTCTTTTTAAAAAAAATAAATTATTTTCTTCATTCATATAATGAATGTGTTAAAATCTAATTATATATAGTATAAATATAAATAACAAAAATATTCATATGTTTTAAATTTTTTTTTTTAATATTACCTAAATAACTATCCACTTCTTAAAAAACTGCCCACAAATAACTTTTTATATTTCAACATGCTTTTTTTTTTTTTTCTACCAAATGTTTTTCTTCCGCCCACAATGCGTGTACAAAATTTTAACATTTTATTAAGCATTGAATAAATGCGCATTTTTAAAAATTTAATAACTAAGTAGAAGAAATAAGAATATTTAATATTTTATTATTGGATTATCTGTCTGCGGGCAAAATCATTGTTTCTTTTACTTTAAAAGAATATAAATTATTTCTTTATCAAAAATAAATAAACTTGCGCGATGCTGTAAGTAGGGGTGAGCAAAATCCGACTCGACTCGAAAAAATCGAAAAAAATTTCAAATTTCGAATTAAATAGTTCGGTTTATTAGAGTTATTCGGATTTTCGAATCAACTCGACTAAGTAATTTGAGTTATATAGTTTAGCTAGGATTTGATTTATACAACTCGAATAACTCGAAAATCCGAATAAGATATTTCTATATGACGTCATTTTACTCATTTGAGTTTGATACTAAGCTTGAGTTTTGCGTTTTCCTTATTTCGTCTTCCCTTTTTACTCTTTAGCCCATTTTTGTTGGGTCATTTATTTTTGTTGTTTGTCACCATTCAGTAGAAAAATAAATGCACATGAGCTGTTGACTGCATACTTATTGTCTTAATAATTTATCATTCATTTTTTTTTCCCTTTGAAATTGACAAGTCTAGATTGAAAGTTATACATTGAATTTTTTGAGTTTCAAAAGGGGAAGGCTATCACTCAATGCTTCATTCAATTAAAAATTGAAGCTTTTGGTTGATATCATGCACATTACCAAGCTAACCAAACGATGAAATTCAAAAGATAATGAATTCTCTTTTTTTAAAGGTCAATAGTAGGCTATTTATTTAGTATGACAAGTCTTTGATAGTTATATTTATAAGAAAAGATAGAACACAAAAAAAAAATATATATTTGTAATTTCATAGAACTAAATTTCAAAATTATAGATATACATGCATTTACAAGATAACAGTAACATGATCTAGTCAATCAACATTTACAAGATAACATTTTAACTCGAATAAATTATTCGACTCGACTCGACTCGAATTTATTTTAACTCGACTCGATTCGTTAAAATTTCAAATTGAGTTTGGTTGACAAAATAGGACTCGTCAACTCGATTAATCCGAATTTTTTTCACTCGACTCGACTCGATCGAACGCTCACCCCTAGCTGTAAGTCTATTTTTTAAGTTAAAATATTTTTTCACATTTTTTTTGGATAATTGATTTTTTTTTCAAATGTGGATTTACAAATTTCAAATAAATATAATATTGATTCATTAATAACAATTCACATATTGCATTATATTTCAAAAAAAAAAATTAATCTTAACATTTTTAAATTTTGAAATCAATACATTAATTAATATTCTTCACTTAAATAATCAAATAATATAAAAGCCAGGAACTTAGTGGTAAAAATAGTGTGTTGAAATATATGAAAAAAAAATTATTATGGGCAGTTTTTATGAGAAGTGATAGTTATTTAACAAAAAATCATGTAATATTTTTTCAAAAATATAAAAAATTAAAAACATGAATATTTTTATTATATAATTTGATTTTTTTTTTTAATTTGGTTTTCATATATTTTTTAATTGTATTACTATCATTTGATTTATAATATCAAATTTAATAAAAAAAATTTATAATAATAGAAATAAAAATAAATATTATCGCAATAACATCAATAATAATCTTTAATACGATCTAAACACAATATATATTTATCTATACTATATATAAAGAGAGTTGTTGAGTTGATGTCACGAGTCAAATGACACTTACTCAGTTAATAAAATTATAAAATAAAAATAATTGTAATATAAAAAATAAAATGGATATATTTTTATTTTTTCAAATTTCATATACATATATATTTTAAATAATACATATTTATTCTTAAAAAACTATATACTTTACCAAATAATTATCCACTTTCTAAAAAAAGTATCCATCTATAAAATTATTTATATTTTTTATTTATAATTTATAATTTTTTTAACTCTCAGATTCAAATATATATATATATATATATATATATTTAAAGAACTATTATCCATTTAAGATTAAAAAATCCTAAATGAATAATAAAGTCCAACGCCAGGATAATAATCCATTTAACAATCATAACTTTCGCTATCATTTTTATAGTTGATGATAAAATAAAAGGTTTTTTTTTATCTTAATATAACTAAAAAAAAAAATTATCAAAATATAGTTTTTTTTAAATTAATTTTCAAAATTCGTTTTTTTTAAATCAGTTGAAAAATCGTCATGGCCCATGGCCATTTCCCAATTGAAAATTTAAATTTTTTTAAAAATACCATTTGGGAAATTGCCATGAATCATGACGATTTTTCAACTGATATTTTAAAAAAAAAATTCAATTTTTTACATTGGGGGTGGCGATTTTCCCAAGGTAAATTTTTTTTATTATATTTTTTTAATAAATAATAAAATTTAAATAAAAATTATATACTTTATAAATTTAATAAATTTAATATATAATTTTTATCCCATGGTGGTAAAAGTGTCCATGGGCCGGGCCCATGTATGGTTTCAACATCACATTTGCTTGCCCAAGCCACGGTAGCAATTTTTCAACCTTTATTTATTTATTTTTAATTTTATAAAATAATAAAAATTATATAATTTTTTAATTTTAAAAAATAAAAATATAACAATTTACCAAAAATTAAAAAATTATAATTGTAATTAGACCTGTTCATGGGCCGGGCCGCGACCCGAAATTGTTTCCCTTGCCCAAGCCCATTTCGAGTCGTGCCGACTCGAAAACCCATTTCACTATTAAAAAATATTTTTATATATTTTATAATTTTTTTAATTTTGTTATTTAATTTTTTTAAAAATTAAAAATTATATAATTTTTATTTAAATTTTATTATTTAATAAAATTACAAAAACACTTGTCTAAGCTCAGACTAATACGACACTTTGGTTGGCCTTTCTCCTGGAGGTCCATTTATTACGAATACAAGTTGAAAGAATTTGATTGACATTACGGATAGACCTGCTCATAGGCCGGGCAGCCCGTCCACCCAGGCCCGGATCACTATTCATATATCAAAATAATTAAATTTAGGCCCGCGAGCCGGGCATTGGCAAGAAGTTGAAAATTTTCGGGTCGCGGCCCGGCTCATAAGCAGGCCTAATTACGAATATAATTTTTTAATTTTGGTAAATTGTTATATTTTTATTTTTATTTTTTAAAATTAAAAATTATATAATTTTTATTATTTTATAAAATTAAAAAAAAAAATTAAGGTTGAAAAATTACCACAGTGGCTTGGGCAAGCAATTATAGGCCCGGCCCGATCATGAACACTTCTACCACCATGTGATAAAAATTATATATTAAAATTATTAAATTTTTATTTTTATTTTTATTTTGTAAAAGTATAAATTATATAAATTTTATTTAAATTTTATTATTTATTAAATTTAAAAAAAAGAAGAAAGTCACGGTGGCGATTTTTCAATATAAAAAATTGAAAAATTTTAAAATACCAGTTGAGAAATCTCCATAGCTATTTCTCAACTGATATTTTTTAAAAAATTAAAATTTTCAATTGGAAAATCGTCATGGGCCATGACGATTTTTCAATTGATTAAAAAAAAAAAACAAATTTTGAGAATTAATCTGAAAAAAGCGATATTTCGATAAATATTTTTTTTTCTATATTAAAATAAAAAGACCTAAAATAAAACAACGATTATGTTATTCTATAAATGGAATAGTATTTTTTTTAATTAATATTTTATACATTGATAGTGTATAAAATTATATATTATTAGTGTATTTTATGATATCACGTGTTAATAGTTAGTGATTAAGATAAAGGATTAATAATTAGAGTTAAGAATTAATGATTAAGGTTAATTGTTAAATTTTGTATGAAGTGTCATTATAAAATTCATTTTCTATTAAATATTGACATTATATAAAAACGAACTATTTTTTAATTAAAAATGATAATATTTTAAAATAAAGAAAAATTAAAAAAATATATAATTTTGGCCATTCTTCTCTTTCAGTCTCTCTTTATCTCTCTACTTGCTAGTTATCTTAAATGATAAAAGCAAGGTCCAATAACTCAGCAATGGCAGATTTCTCCCTGATTATCGAGAAGCAACCCATACCCTTGCCCATTACACTCACCATTTTTTAAGCAATCCCTTTTATTTTTCATCGTTTAAAATTCTTTACTCTTTTTTTTTTTAAACAATCTGTTTCTGTCGCTTTAGCTTCAAGAAGAGTACTTGAACCGCCAATTCAAGCCTTTTTAATATATATTTTTTTCTATTGAAAACTCTTTCGTTTTCTTCTTCTTCTTCACAAGTAAACCAATCCAATATAAAACACAGCAAGTAATCTCTCTTTCAATGGCGTCTCTGACCCCAATTTCCCAATCCCACTCTCTTTTTAAAAAACCCAACCTTACAATCCCTCCACCTCCCAATTTCTCTTCCAGTTTTATCCCCAAGGATTTCCCATATTTCAAAACTCAGTTCTCTAAACTTCCCAGGATGGCTACTAGGAACGTTATCGTATCGGCCACGACGGCGGAGAAGCCCAGGAAGAGGTATCCTGGAGAGGCTAAAGGGTTTGTGGAGGAGATGAGGTTCGTGGCTATGAAATTGCATACAAGAGAGCAGGCAAAGGAAGGAGAAAAGGAAGTGAAAGAGCCCGAAGAACGGCCCGTGAGGAAATGGGAACCCAACGTTGATGGCTACTTGAAGTTCCTTGTGGATAGCAAATTGGTTTATGATACTCTTGAAGGGATTATCGATAAGGCCGCTTTTCCTAGCTGTAAGTTTCCCTCTTCTTAGGCACCCTTTTCTGTTTTAGCTATTTTCATTATATTAATTTAGTTTTGTTAGTAATTTGAATGGTTTGTTTTGGTGATTTGAAGATTTTTTTTCCTGGGTTAGGTTAATGTTTCTGTTTCTTTTTGTGTTGTTTTTGGATTTTGTTTCATTTTAGTTGTTAATGGTTTACAGTTGTGAACCAACTCTTCAAAATATTGTAGTACTTATTTTTGTTTACATGAAGTGTGTGCTTATATGATATAAGATGGGCTCAACGTCAAGACTTTATATATCAAGGAGGATTTAATGTGATGGAGTTTTACTAATGCTATGTTTTTATATATTCGTGATTGATTGTAGAATTGAATCATGTGTTGAGGGGCTCAGTAAGGGAAAATAAGACAAGAATGAAACTTGAAGTTTTTTACATGATGGTAGTTAGGTGTTGTTGTATGGCACAAGACATTGAACTTGGAGTAATGTCGCTCAATTTGACTAAATCTATAAGAATGCAGATTGAATGCATCTCTTTTCACGAAATTAATGATCTCTTCTTCTATATGGGGAATGAGACTTTAGTTTGAGTTTTAAGATTGACAACTAGTTTCTAATACTATCATACTGCAAAACTCTATACCAAAGGTAATTACATGTTAATTTTACTTGATTGATATCTCAATCCGTAAGCATATGTAAATAGATAAGGCTATTTTTTGTTACAACTCATTGCTATACCCTGGATGAAATTGGTAATAACTCATTGCTGAGCAAGGGTTCTATGTGGTGTTAATGGTGACCCTTCAAATAGGAAGTATTTGGTGTTAATGGTGATACTAGTATTTTTCAAAACTGTTGAAGGAACTGGGTAAGTAGTTTTGGTTTTGTTTAGGGCTCTGGATTGTTACCCTTTTGAATAACTTTTTTGGGTTAATCTCATTCTATTCTTCTTCTAGATGGTTTTTTGGCGGGTTCTAAGTTTGATATTTTTAATTTTATCAAATAGTTGATTTGTATGATTAAATTTCTATGATAAATTACTTGGTACGTTTGCCTAAATAATGATGATCACACATATACACCTTATAGTTTTGTTAAGAACCTCTGTCTCTATGAAATGGTGGGCATTATGCTGTGATCAATTTGGCATGTTTTGACTGTAACCCCCATGAAGTCGATTATATACTGCTTCTGACGTGAGTGTGTGTAGCTCCAACTCTTGACTTCACTTTGCCTTTATGTCATGTAGTGTTGGATGAAATTTATGCATCATTTGAAACTTTTGATTAAATCTGAAGTTTCAGATAGTTTATCATGCATAACCAAGTTCATAGCTTGCTCGTGTCGTGTATGTGCTTATATATGTTTCTTGAGAGTGGTATTTTGTTGTTTTATGATACTGCTAGAAAACTAAAGTGATATGCATGGGTCTGCTGCAGATGCTGAATTCAGAAACACTGGACTGGAAAGGTCTGAAAAGTTGGCAAAGGATTTACAGTGGTTCAAAGAGCAAGGCTATGTCGTTCCAGAACCATCATCTCCTGGTGTTACCTATGCCGAGTATCTTAAAGAATTATCTGAGAAGGATCCTCAAGCATTCATATGCCATTTCTACAACATTTATTTTGCCCACTCAGCTGGTGGTCGGATGATTGGGAAGAAGGTAAACAAAATATTAGCTTCAAATGTGTGTCGAAACGTATATTACTCAGTCCTGTTCTACTCTGTGTAGAAACAAGCACGTGGTATTTTGCTCTCTGTCTCCCTATCTCTTTCATTTCCAATTGGGTCAGCTCATATATCTGATAAGTTTCTATCTAGTGGATACCCATAGGCTTGCTGATCTTGAAACATGTAAAATGCAGGCACGTCCCGGTCATTCCCCCTTCTCTCTCTACCTCTGCCTGGAAATGTCCTTCGCAAATAAATATTATCTTGATTTATGAGCTAGTATACTCAAACTTCTTTTTATCCCCCTCTTTGTATCAGGTAGCTGAGAAGATACTTGACAACAAGGAGTTGGAATTTTATAAATGGGATGGTGAACTTTCCCAACTGTTACAAAATGTCAGGGATAAGCTGAATCAAGTTGCTGAGGTAATTTTCTTTGTATTGTTGCAGAAATTCTCTTGTAAACTCCCTTCTCTTTCTTTCCCCTTTAAGACCCTTATCTATAACTTTAATAGTAAATCTTATGACTAACACCTATATTCATCTCTGGTAATTCAGAACTGGACTAGAGATGAGAAGAACCATTGTTTGGAAGAAACTGAGAAATCGTTCAAGTTTTCTGGGGAGATTCTTCGACTAATATTGTCGTAGTGTGCATAATTGCTTTGTTGTTGTGGTCTTGTATAAGTACTGGCGCAAGCCAAAATATGTATGTTATTCTGGATTAGACCATGCCTATTTTTTCTCTTTTATAACTGTTTCCTTCAAAAATGAAATTACTTTCATTGTCCATATCACAATTTGAATAAATTTATAAGTATGAAATTTGGCTAAAATCATCTGATGGAAGTGCTTGATATTCTCGACCTGATTGTATCGGTTTCATTGTAAGTTTGGATAATTTAGATTTATAATTATGTTATATAACCTATGTTACAATGTGTGTCGGGTACGGATATGAATGTGATACAAGTATATTAAAAAAAAATTTCAAGTTTTTTCATATATTTAGAGGATCATACTTTTGTATTCATGCTCAAATATGTGTCGGACATTAATACTTTAAGAAAATGAAGAGTTCGGATAACATTGTAGGTAACTTATACTAAATTATAATTAAGCATACAAGTTGAATTCCAAGTAACTTATATGTAACTAGTCTTGTTTCGTGGTTTATACTCTTAGACATAACCTTGGAATTTGGGAAGTAGGAAATTCTGGTTTTGTTCTCAAATCTTGTCTTGTTTCGTGGTTTATACTCTTAGACATAACCCTTGGAATTTGGGAAATAGGAAAATCTGGTTTTGTTCTCAAATCTCAAGTGGTTCATATGGATTCAAATCAATACCACTACATTAATTGATGGCAATAATAGCAATGAAATTAATGGACAATACCACTACAATAATTGATGGCAATAATAGCAATGGAAGTAATGGACTATTACTTATGGAGAAAGAAACAACTTGGTGACAATGTCAATATGGTGGCATCTGCTGCAATTCAAGAATGAGAAGCTGATTGTCTTAAAGGGGTTGCAAATGTTGAGATTCGAATTCTAGATATTAAACATGCTGGATGCTACATTTTAAAAGTAACTGCATGAACCAATTGAACTAAGCCCCGAGTTCTTTTTTTTTTTTTTTTTTGAATCTTTGAAATTGTAATCAGTCATTAAAAAACCGGATTGATTAGTGAATTGGATCGATTGAATCGGAAAATCGACAGCTTATTTAGTCTGATAAGAGTATTTGACTTGGAATATCTCACCATAGTACATGACACAAGGAATTACTACTCCTATATGCAAAGGCAAAGCAGCCAGCTCAAGATTGAGCAAGTTCCATGAATTTGATAAAAAAATACATCCCAACTTGCCACTATATCAGAAAATGATCAAATTTATCGTTGACGTTTAGGTGATGAACTATAATTATATTATATGATGGATTTTGACTGATGATGATATAAATGTGTAACTGCTATGAACCCAGAAAAGGTACAAGGAATAGCAATTTGAAGCAGCCTGAAGACCCAATGTTACTGATGGTTTTCAATCAATGAAATGAACCATAAGTAGCATAAGTTTGATATCAGAATCCTTGATTCTCTAGTGACTTTCTGCATGCCATTTCCAAAAGAACGATCTCATGACTGAAGCAAAGGTATTGTTCATTGAAGAAACAAAACAAAGTTACAAAAGATGATCTAGTAGTGTACATATCCCTGAAGACGACCAAAAATTTGAGCTTTTATGTGTTCATAAATCCACCAATAAAGCCAGCTCCATTACAATCCCCACATAAAATCTCCCTTTTCCCCCTGCAACAAAACATACATCAAATCGTATCAAGCGGTGATTGCTAACGATGCTACACGTTTTGTCTAACTAAGGAATTGTGGAATACTATGCTATTGATGCACTGAAAGAAACCACTTCCAAGATTTGTGATGTTATGTTAGTAAAACACATGGTTGAAAGAAGATTAGAGCATGAGTGCATGAGCAATGCCTATATCCTCAAATCTAGTGTATCTAGTGTTCTTCCTTCATCAAACTTAGGGTTCCAACATGAGAAAAGAAGAAATGATTAACTCATGCAGTGGACCGGCTTTGGAACCAAGAACGTTTCCATTTCTACAATTGGAAATGATGGATTGAATGGTAGATAAGTCCCAATACTAAGTATCAATTATCAATTATTTTGTTTTGCCAATAGAAAAGGTAAAGTCAATTCTCTTAGACATTTCTAGAATCCACCCTGCCTACACATAAAACTCACATAAGAATCCAATGAATTGTGGCCAGTTGACCTGCTCATAGACAAGATTTTATTTTCTTTTGCAACATCAGTAATCCGTCTTGTTCTCAATAATGATTCAAAATAAAAAATCAAACTTTCAATCCTTGATTATTCTCCTAATGCAGACAACAGAATAAAGAATGAATAATTAACTTTGAATGTGATCAGTAACTGGTGATGACAGCAACGATATTAATGCAAGCTATCAGAACTGGGGCGAGTAAGGGGGGAAGGAGGAGGAGGAAAAGGAGATGGGAACCTGCAAAGCCAACACAGCCCACCAGCTTTAAATCGTCCATTGAAGTGATCAACAGAATTAACCCCGGTACCTTCGCATTGAGAACACTGTTTGGCACCTGGTAGTTGGATATAGAAACTAGTTATAATTGTATGTTGGTTGTATTAGAATAAGAGAACTCAAACAAAGAACTCTTAACTGATGCGTCATAAAAAGCTCAAGTATCATAACAAAAGACAGAAAAAACTTTAATGCCTAAATATTGACTTGAACATTGGTTAATAAAGGAAGTTGTCTGGAAGACAAAAGTTCAAAGAAGATAGAGAAGACAAAGCATACACACCTGACAAACGTAGACACATGATATGGAAGAAAACAAGTTAACCAATAGGAAGAGTTTTTTATTTTTTTTTCAAAAGTGGGTCAAGCTAAGAGAGCGAGTGGGAAGGTCACTCTTTGTCTAAGAAGCCTTCTTCCGCACTCGAGAAGAAAGAAAATTTCTGTTCACTTTTATTTTAATTTTCAATCAATTCCATCAAAAGGAAACCATACAGCTCTGCAGCTCCATGTAAGGAATCATTATGAAGCACACAGCACCTAAGTATTTCTATGTTAACCAATTTAATGATCCTTATAGCATTGAATGATTGGGCATCATTGGCTACATATAGACACAAAGTATTGGATGCTTATATCTGCTTACTCTTCACATATACTATTCATAATCATTCTTCAGCTGGAATATATAGAGAACAGAATGTCATTACTAAACACTCTTATGAATGACAGTTCAAAGCATTCTTCTAGATTAATGTTTAAGAATACCATATATAACATTAACGGCACAAAGTCTTAAATTCAACAGTTTAATTGATATCGGTATATATCAATAGAACAATATGCTTCATTTCAGGCCTGAGACTGCATAGAAACCTTATGATAATCAACAAATATCTAGTTAAAAATTAAAATGAAAGATAAAGTAATTAGCCACAATTTTGCTTACCATTTCCATCACAACCAGCACAGACAATGCTATTTGGTTTAGTACTTTGATTTTTATCTGCAGCCTGTTAAACCAAAAGCTAAGTAAACTTGCAAGCAGAAAACTACAGAAGGATAAGAAGAAATTAAGCCATACAAAGATCTGTGCCTTATTTGTTTTAAGTCTATATTCCATGCCATCAGCCACAAGCCCATAACAAAAAGTCTTTCATATAGGCCTCAGTCTTTAACCAAGATAATGCCTATCCATAACATCAGAATTACGGGTTCTAGCTTATGAATTCATAACCCGCGTTCTCCCACTGCCCCATGGATTGGTTCGTGATTCGGAAACCGTGTACCTTCATAGTTGAATACTGATATATTTGTTGAATATGGCTCAAAGATTAACCAAGGAAGCTTCCATCAAAGCCACCAACCAAGGTCAATAATGGAGGCTACCACCAACCATAGTTGGTGGATGGTAGACCAAGATAGTTGGTGGATGGTGGCTACTTTGTTTGCCACTAGCTATGTGTTCCCACCATGATAATTGGTGGATGGTGGCTACTTTGTTTGCCACTAGCTATGTGTTCACACCATGGATGGTGCCTATAAAAGGCTATGTAGAGTGAGAGAGAAAAATGTGAGTTAAGAGTTTAAGAGTTGAAGCAAATACTCTGAGTTTATTAGAGTATTCTGGTATTGTTGAGTTGTGAGTTCAGTGCTAGCATAGCACCTTGAATTCTGTATATGTTTGTACTCCATCTCCATTAATACAAAGCTTCAAGCTCCTCCTCCCGTGGATGTAAGCACACTTGCTGAACCACGTAAAATATCGGTGTTTTTCATTGTGTTTAAATCGGTTTTAGTAATCTCGATTCGCTTCCGCACAACAAATTGGTATCAGAGCCAAATTTTACGTAAAACCGAGTTTGTTCGATTCTGTCCGTTTTTCAAAAGTGCTCAAATTTGTGTTTTGAAAATACCAGGTTGAAGAGGTCGTCGAGAGGAGTGCAGCAGAATCAACCGGAGCGCCAGAAACAGCCGCACGCGCCCACACGCGCCGCCAGAAGAAGCGCCCACGCGCCTCACGCACCCACGCGCCGCACGCGCCGCTGGAGGTTGCAGACGCGTGAAGACCACGCGCACCACGCGCCGCACGCGCCATCTAGAGGTTGAAGACGCGTGACCTCACGCGCCCCACGCGCCCCACGCGCCGATCACCAAACAGCCTCCACGCGCCCCACGCGCCGCCGCACGCGCCGCCGTACTCGCCCCACGCGCCGCCGTAGCTCCGACCAATTTTTCGGGCCATTTTTTGAGCCGTTTGAGAACACTATTCCGAGACTTTTCCGAGCCGGTTGAGCTAAACCGAGTCCATTTCGAGCCACCTGTAGCAGAATATTCGCAGAATATTCACCGTGTGTCCAAAATTTACACAGTTGGACCCGTTCCTGGCTATTTCGACTATTCCGGACTCAACCGCGGCATCCGTTTTTCCATACAGGTAACGGAAAAACTCTGAGTTGGTAATTTTGCTTTATTACCATGGCAGAATCATTAGAGACACATGAAACAACCAGCAGCGCACCATCAAGTTCTTACAACAGAAAGAACTCGATGACCACTGCAAAGTTCGAGGTGGAGAAATTTGATGGCACCAACAACTTTGGCATGTGGCAGTGCGAAGTTCAGGATCTGTTATTCCGAGAGGGGTCATATATCGCTCTGGAAGACAGGCCCAGAGATATTTCGGAAGATGACTGGAAGTTTGTCAACCGTCAGGCTTGTGGCACAATCCGGTTATGCCTAGCCAAGGACCAGAAGTACTTTGTCATGAGAGAAAATAATGCAAAAACTCTCTGGAAACTACTCGAGGACAAGTACATGACAAAATACATGGAGAACAGACTCTATCTGAAGAAAAAGCTGTTCCGCTTCCAGTATATGCAAGGTATCACCATGCAGGAGCATCTAGTAAGTTTTAACAAAATCCTCGCTGATCTTGAAAATCTAGATGCAAATATCTCTGATGAAGATAAGGCTCTTACTCTGTTAAATTCCTTGCCTGATAGCTATGATCATTTAACCACTACACTGTTATATGGTAAAAATGAGATAGAATATGTTAATGTTAGTAATGCTCTGGTGAATAATGAGTATCGAAAAAAGGATCAGCATGATCACCAGAATACTGCACCAGAAGCTTTAATTGTGTACAGAGGCAGGACGGACAACCGAGGAGCCGGAGAAAACAAGCGAGGTAAATCCCGTTCAAAGAGGGGATCATCAAAAACACGACTCTCAAGGGACGAGTGTGCCTATTGCCATGAGAAAGGGCACTGGAGGAAAAACTGTCCTAACATGAAGAAGTCGACTGTGAATGTAGCTCAAGAATCTGAGGGAGAGGAAGACTCTGCATTTACGATTTCCACAACAACACACTCTTCAAATCGATGGATTATGGATTCCGGATGTTCCTACCACATGTGTCCGAACCGAGAGTGGTTCTCAAACTTCAAGGAGTTTGATGGAGGGATTGTCCTTATGGGCAATGACAATACTTGTCACACTAGAGGCATCGGAACGATCCGACTAAAAATGCATGACGGTACAATCAGACAACTTACAGATGTAAGGTATGTCCCTGATCTCAAGAAGAACCTCATATCACTGAGGGTCTTAGACTCAAATGGTTACAAGATGACCATTCAGAATGGAGTCCTGAAGGTTGTACGTGGAGCATTCTTAGCAATGAAGGGTTCTATGAAGGGAAATCTGTATCTCCTTGATAGAGAAACTGTGACCGGCAGAGCAGCAGTCTCCCACAACAATGGAGGCGATGAATCTGACACTTCTCGACTTTGGCACATGCGCTTAGGGCATGTTGGAGAGAAGGCCTTGCAAAACCTGATAAAGCAAGGTGTACTGAAGAATGCCAAAACTGGAAAACTTGATTTCTGTGAGCATTGCGTCCTAGGCAAGCAAACAAGAGTCAAGTTTGGCACTGCAATTCATCGTACGAGAGCAACATTGGACTACATTCACACTGATGTCTGGGGGCCTTCCAAAAATGCTTCATTGGGAGGTAAACACTATTTTGTGACCTTTATTGATGATTACTCTAGATATGTCTGGGTTTATACTATGAAGCACAAAGATGAAGTTGTAGATATCTTCGTAAAATGGAAGAAGATGATCGAAACCCAGAGCGGGAGAAAGCTCAAGAGACTAAGATTTGACAACGATGGAGAATACAAATCAGATCCACTGAAGGAAATCTGTCAGAATGATGGGATAATCCGACACTTCACTGTTCCTGGCACTCCCCAGCAGAATGGAGTTGCAGAAAGGATGAACCGAACTTTGGTTGATAAAGTTCGCTGCATGTTATCCCAGTCTGCCTTGAGCAAAGCATTTTGGGCGGAGGCTTTATTGTACGCCTCCCACATTATCAACAGACTACCCTCCACTGCAATTGATGGGAAAACTCCCATAGAGGTGTGGTCCGGACATTCTGCCACTGATTATGATCGGCTTCGTATTTTCGGATGCCCAGCATATTTTCACGTAAGTGAATCAAAACTGGATCCTAGAGCCAAGAAAGCTGTCTTCTTGGGCTTTAGTGAAGGAGTAAAGGCATTCCGACTGTGGAACCCTGAGTCAAAGAAAGTCATCGTAAGCCGAGATGTTACCTTTGACGAATCTGTAATGCTGAAACTGTCAACTCCAGAGAATGAGAACCATGATTCTCTAAAGCAGGTGGAGTTTGAATCTGACGATGCTGGTCAAAATTCCGATGAATCTGAACCAGAATCTGATGACACTTTAACTGAAGTGGAGGAGTCATCACCGGAAATCTTTCAGCAACCTGAATCTATTGCCACCAGCAGACCGAAAAGACATATTCGAAAACCTGCTCGGTACACAGACATGGTGGCATTCGCCCTTCCAGTAATTGATGATGATGTCCCGATCAATTACAAAAAAGCTGTAAACAGCCCAGAGCATGCCCAGTGGAAGGAGGCGATGGATGAAGAGATGACATCACTTCATCAGAATCAGACTTGGAAGTTGGTTCCACTTCCAACACTCAAAAGAACAATTGGGTGCAAATGGGTCTTTGCCAAAAAGGAGGGTGCTACCGGCAAAGACAGCATCAGATACAAAGCCAGATTGGTAGCCAAAGGTTACGCTCAAAAGGAAGGAATAGACTACAATGAGGTATTTTCACCTGTTGTTAAGCATGCATCTATTCGGATATTATTGGCTTTAGTAGCACAGTATGACCTAGAGTTAGTTCAACTTGATGTAAAAACTGCATTCCTCCATGGTTCCTTAGAGGAGGAAATTTATATGACTCAACCAGATGGTTTTAGAGTCCCCGGTCGTGAAGATTGGGCATGTAAGTTGAATAGGTCTCTATACGGTCTGAAGCAGTCACCGCGACAGTGGTACAAGCGGTTTGACACCTTTATGTTGGATCAGAAGTACACACGCAGTCAATTTGATCACTGTGTTTATTTCCGAAAACTCCAAAATGAATCATTTATCTACTTGCTTTTATATGTTGATGATATGTTAATCGCATCTATAAGCAAGGTGGAGATCGACAGGCTGAAGGCTCAACTGAGCTCAGAGTTCGAGATGAAGGATCTTGGAGAAGCTAAGAAAATTCTTGGGATAGAAATCAGCAGAGATAGAAAAAATGGTGTGATCAAATTGACCCAGGCTCAGTATCTGAGCAAAGTACTTCAGAGATTTGGCATTAATGATAAGACCAAATCTGTAAGTACTCCTTTAGCGGCACATTTCAAACTCAGTGCATTGATGTCACCAAGTACAGATGGTGAGAAGAGACAGATGGATCATGTTCCATATGCCAATGCAGTAGGTGCCCTAATGTATGCAATGGTGTGTACGAGACCTGATATTTCACATGCTGTCAGTATGGTAAGCCGGTACATGCATAATCCTGGTAAAGGCCATTGGCAAGCTGTGAAATGGATTCTACGGTACATTCATGGTACTGTGGAAACAGGCTTAAAATTTGAGAGAAGTAAAACTATTGGCAAGCATCTTGTCGGATATGTGGATTCAGACTATGCTGGAGATCTTGATAAGCGTCGTTCAACTACTGGTTATGTGTTCACCATAACAGGAGGACCAGTAAGTTGGAGATCAACTTTACAGTCAACGGTAGCTCTGTCTACAACAGAAGCAGAGTACATGGCTGTAACGGAAGCTTTCAAGGAAGCAATTTGGCTTCAAGGATTGATTGATGATTTCGGGATAGCACAGGAAAAGGTAGATGTTTTCTGCGATAGCCAGAGTGCCATTTGCCTAGCTAAGAACCAAGTTCATCACAGTCGGACCAAGCATATTGATGTTCGCTACCACTTTATCCGAGAAATAGTAGATGAAGGAAACATTCTACTACAGAAGATCGGGACTGCAGATAATCCTGCAGATATGCTAACAAAAATAGTTTCTGGGATCAAGTTTCAACATTGTTTGGACTTGATCAATATCTCTCGAGTTTAAAGCACCTGAAGGAGGAAGGAGGAAGCTCTGATCAGTGAATTCTCTCTGTGGATTCTCGCCAAGGTGGAGATTGTTGAATATGGCTCAAAGATTAACTAAGGAAGCTTCCATCAAAGCCACCAACCAAGGTCAATAATGGAGGCTACCACCAACCATAGTTGGTGGATGGTAGACCAAGATAGTTGGTGGATGGTGGCTACTTTGTTTGCCACTAGCTATGTGTTCCCACCATGATAATTGGTGGATGGTGGCTACTTTGTTTGCCACTAGCTATGTGTTCACACCATGGATGGTGCCTATAAAAGGCCATGTAGAGTGAGAGAGAAAAATGTGTGAGTTAAGAGTTTAAGAGTTGAAGCAAATACTCTGAGTTTATTAGAGTATTCTGGTATTGTTGAGTTGTGAGTTCAGTGCTAGCATAACACCTTGAATTCTGTATATGTTTGTACTCCATCTCCATTAATACAAAGCTTCAAGCTCCTCCTCCCGTGGATGTAAGCACACTTGCTGAACCACGTAAAATATCGGTGTTTTTCATTGTGTTTAAATCGGTTTTAGTAATCTCGATTCGCTTCCGCACAACAATATTGACAATCTAGGTCTGGTCTAATGACCATAAAGTTGAATGTTGCATTGTTTTTTGCAGTTTCTCTATTTTATCATATCCTTCTCTAGAATGGGCAACTTCCTTAGCCATTCCAAGAAATCATTCTGTCCTAGATAACAAAAAAACAATCATTCTAATTCATGTCTTGAGTCTTGACCAGTATTTCCTTCGTTTTACTATATGTTCCCCCACAAAATAAATATCAAACACAATCCAAAAATCCAACTTACAAACCATTAGCATCTAAATCATCCCTTCACTTGACAGTTTCCAGTTCCCACCTTGCACATTTACAAATGGGTATGAGCCTATTGGCAAGAATTGTGCAACTACCACTTCAAGTTCCCCAACTTTACTAACAAAATGCAAAACTAAAACTATTTATTAAATGGAATAGTAAAAAAAAAAGGGAAAGAGCTCTTGCCTTAGCCTCTAAAGATTGAATTCTGGCACTCCTGGAGCTCTTAAACACATCATTTACCCGAAGAACCTTCCTTGGAAAAGAATTATCAATAATTATCCCTAAAACCAATGCAGAACAAAATAAAGTCAAAACTTGGTCACCTAAGATTAAACCAATATCACCAAAATGAAAACATCCAATTTTCCAGTACCTGGTTTATTGGGAGTGTTGAAGGAACAAACAGAAGTGAAACATAGAGAGTTTGCCATACTTTTTTTATTCTTAAGAGAATTTTCAATTTGTTGTCTGTCACTTTTTTGAAGTTCTTTGTGTTAAAAAGCTTTGAACTTCAGAGAAGAAACAGAGAAAAAGTGTGCGTCTTTCGGTTGTTCTACTAGATAAGGGCAGGCTAACGGAAGCAAAGAGATTCAGTTTAATTGAATTACCCAAATACCCTTGGCATAGCGGTTTACATGATCCCAATTGATAAATGGAAACAGGGGCAATGAGGTCACTTTATTGTACAACTAAATTAGGAACCAGCAGGTTTTTTTTTTTTTTTTTCTTGTAAAAAAAAAAAAACAAAAAAAATTGCTTTGGGCAAAAAGAGTAAGCAGAAAGTGGCTAGTGGATTCGTGTTGAATGATGCTCCGTTTCTGCCTTCCCAAAGTAAGCACTTTCTGACTCTTATTTAACATGCTTTATCTTTCTTTTTCCATTTAGTATAAAATTCAGTATTTTATACATGGAGAAATTTGTGAGAATAAAATGTGGATGTGGTGGGTAGTGCGTTGTGGAGTATCTTTTTATCTTTTCATTGAGGAGAAGTAAGATTTAAAAGAGTTAATTACATGCTTATTTCAAACAGGAAATGAAGTGAGTGGTCGTATGGGACAATTATGGAGATCATTCCAAGGCAAAGTAGGATATAAGCAAAGTTTTTTAAGAAGAGAATTCAATAGTCCTCGTGGAGGCAGAATTGTTGTTGCATCAGTGGCTTGTGTCCTTTCACTTGAACAAACTTTGACGTATTTTGGTTATTTGTGTAACATTTATTTCCTCCTTGAATGTTTGAATTCTTAAATTAATTGGTAGATGAAGGTAAAAGACTTCAATTTATGCCAGGTTGGTGGCAGGAAGTATGAATGTCTATTGAACCGATTTCGGGTTCTGGGTCCAGTTTCTTTAGTTGTAACACATGGTTTGAGATAGCTACTTTGATGCTTGGCAGCTTGGAAGGAAAGTCCAAAAGAAAGAAACTGTGATTCCTGATCCAGATTATCCCATACCAATTGTCCTACTTGGTGGGTACTCGGTATTTGCCATAGATACTTCCTTTTTTGGTATCTTGGCCCTTCTGAGTGATAAAGAACTTGCTGTCTTGAATGGTATTCACATGAACTTAACTTGCTTAAGCATGTTTGCCTATTTTGTCTGTAGATGAATATACTATCAATATTTTGACCATAATAGTTCTTCAACAATTGGTTGTTTGTGTCTACCCGTTGATGTTGATGGTCTGGGGGCTATGCCCTTTCCAAATATATGTATCAAAGCTGCATTCTGGTCTGTGAGCAAGGTTGCATTTTTAGTTGCATTAGCTTAGATATGGGTTTTGCACTGGTCTGTGACTGTGAGCAATATTCTATTGCTACCTATGTCTGTGTTTGCTTCTTTAGAACATGTGTACTTAGTGTATTAATCTTATTATTGACCATATAACAATCTTTTGATTGATTTTGATCTTTAGAAAATTGAATGGGCAGCATTGTCTACTGTTATCAATCAATTATCTTCCCTTCTTTCGAAACAAGACTGCATTTCATAATATATATGTTTTGGAAATTGTTAATTGAAACAGGTCTAGCTGGTGGATTGGCTTATACAGATAACTTATTACAAGCTGCCCCTGTTGGTCTACTTGGATTGCTCCTATTGTTTTCAAGTAGAAATAACTAGAAATAGATGATTTCTGGTGAGAAGAATCCAAATTGCAACCACCTGAAGAGCTTTGTTCCCTTTATTAAATGCAAAACAGTTTATAAGATTACCATGCTGATGAGATTTTCAATACAAATCTCCTACCCCTTTTTCTACATTTACCTTATTTTAGTTTCTATTTCCTCTCATGTGGTTTGTTTTACATTTAAAATTTTTAGCTGAAATCAGCTGACAGACTACCAGAGTGAGGTTTGTCTTGTCTTTGATGATGAGGCACTGGTTGGTCTTTTTTTTTTTTCTTCTCAACTTTGCTATATCTTAAAAGAAGGTGTTTGCAAACATAATACAGTGACATCTTATGCTAAAAAGATATCTAATTCCTCTCCTTAGATATGCTCCCTGATTCTTTCTTGGCTAACAATTAACAGTGCCAAAACATCATTTAGAGTCAGTTTGCATGAGGGACCTCATAAAGTTTAATTCTTAGCTTCAAGAGCATTATAGAACATTAATTTTGGAGTATTATATGCTTTCTTCATTATTACAGATTTGGCTCTAGAATTCTTCACTTATATACATATGTGATTTGTGGTTTTAGGAGGTGAAAGTAGGAGACCAGCTTGAGGATTCAGGTGAAAATGTCTTTGTGGGTGGAAAGAACCGTTGGAAGCAAGTATTCTTTTGAACTTCTATCCAAATTTCCAAAGAGTAAGCGTCTGACCTAGTTATTTTACCACAGATACTCAACATTGTGAATTGGGAACTTTGGTGGCCAAGTTTCCCCATTCTGGTGTATTTTAAGGACAAGTTCACTTTTTCCCAGTAATTTTTGTAAGTTTATATTTTAGGAGCAAATTTAGATTGTTTTCTACTTTTGTACTTGTTACTCTCTGGCTCCTCTTTTAAATCCGATCTATGGAGTGCTACTAACATCTTACCCTGCTTAACCAGCTTTACTGGATTAATGTATTTGGTTTTGACAAAACTAGGAAGTTAAAGGATATGTTGTTCCGACTTTTCATTTTTTTGAAGTATCCATGTTCGACACCCATGTCCGACGCATATCCGGACACAGGTATGGGAATATGACCCTCCAAAGATCCTCTAAATAGATGAAAAACTTTTAAAAAATTGAACATACCCTAGTCGGACACATACCCGCACACCCAAGTCCGAGTAACATAGCCTTTCAGTTAATTGAACATTATAGCTGCCTCTGTCTGTCCTACTTGGCTCGTGAATTTCAGGTATGAAATACCTCAGTGTTAGTGAAATCCCTGATTTCTGATTTTCTTTTTATTTTGTTGCAAGTAGAACGGAAAGCAAATCTGTGATGTTATGGTAGAAAGAGCCGGACCTTCAAAAACTAGTGGTCCAAAATAACCATGGAGACTTGGACTTTCATGGTGGCAGATTTTCATGATCAAACTCTAAAAGCATAAGGTATGAGATTCTCCCAAGTCCAACGGGCAAATTTTGTAATGGTCTTTACACTTATATGTCATGTCTTAAACTCAAGTCTCGCCATACAGGTTAAGATTTTGTGCCTACCATTTATTTCAGGCTTTATAAAGTACATATCTTACTCTAGAGTAGACCCGGCAATCCTTTTTTCATGTTGTGTTATTTTTTCATGTCATAATCGTGTTTAAAGTATTATATATTTATATAAATTTTGATAGTTAATAATTCGTGTTATATAGATTTTGACACGCTAATGTTTTCGTGTCATAATATATTTTATGTGTGTTATATCATATCTATCATGTATGATTCAAAATTTGTGTACATATGTTATAGCTTTAGGTTTTTTAAAGGTTTAAGTACCCACATAGTCCCTGTACTATAGTGAAAAGAGTAATTTAATCTTGTACTGTAAAGGTGAGTAATTTAATCCCTGTACAATTGAAATAGGTGCAAATAAGTAAAATTAATAACGGTGTTAATGAAAAACCGGTAAAATGCTTATGTGGACTTGTAAAATCTAATAGAATTAATGACTTGGAATAAAATATGATTTGAAATATATCTAAATCTGTTAGATTTTACGAGTTCACGTCAGCATTTTAACTGTTTTTCATTAAAACTGTTATCAATTTTACTTATATGCACCTATTTCAATTGTACAAGGACTAAATTACTCACTTTTAGAGTACAAGGACTAATTTACTTTTTTCAATACAGTACAAGGATACAGTACATGGACTATGTGAGTACTTAAACCGTTTTTTAACCGGTCTATATTTGGCCAATTGTAATATATTCTTCTGATCATGTGAAACAGTTTTAGTAGGAGGCCAAGAGCCAACTTGGTTTGTATCTAAAAACTTCAGGAAAGACAGGGACAAGTAGAACAAGTCCTTTGCTAACTCAAATTTTGATTTTTGTAACTGTCACTTCATATTTATTCACAACAAATTTAATCAAACAATTGATTTGTAAACGGAAATTACAAAAAAAAAAGGGGGGGGGGGGAAGAAGAATTATACATTTGAAAGACACCGAGTACACATCTGACAATAACCAGAAAGGAAAATCTACCAGCATGAGATAAGAGCTTAACAACAGTTTCATCCAACCAGACCGTTTACCACTCTGAGCATTATAAAGCTGCCATCAACCATCCAATTATGATCCAAAGAGAGGTGTATAATTAGAACCTTTTTATCACAGCTTCAATTCAACCTCTCTATCGAAAAAAATGAAGAAATTTGTTTTGCAGTTAGGTTCTCATCCATGGAAAATTCGTGGTACTTGCATTAATTCTTGGTGCAATGAGCATCTGTACCATGCTGGGCGCAACGAGTATAACCCAGACTACTTAGAAAGTCCCGTATCTCTTAGGCAGTATTATTACTTGCTTGCAACAGTCGTTCATCCTCCTCATAGATCAGATATGGGGCTTCACCTTTTTTCCTGGATAATAACTTTTTGGCTCCCTTCAATACATGATATTCCCATCCCTGAACATCTATTTTAAGCAGAAGCACTGGCTCAGACTCTGGGATTACTTCATCAAGAGGGATGGACCTCACTTGAACTGCTATTTCTTCATTGGACTTGAATGCCAACTTTGCACCGACAGCAGAAACAGCACTGTTGTCAAGCCGGCCAACCAACTGGTGAAAACATGGAAGGATTTGACATGAGAAGCACAAAAAAGAATAATACAGTAATGGATGGAAAGGAATATATAAGAACGGATAAACAAAAACTGTGGCCTTTTCTTAGTGAGAACTATTGTACATCATACAACAACATAAGCTAGTAAGACTTGCATGGAAAAAAAAACCATAAGATACCAAATCTGAATGCAAAAAATGATAAGACTACAGATGATCTATTTAGCAAAATCATAATGGTTATAATTCTCGCAACCCAAACTCCCCATAACTTATCATGTAATTCAGAAAAGTTACTAGCTCTCATTCTTCCAAGCAGCATTTACCCAAATCTGTTGTAAAGTGGAGTTGGAAATTATTATCACATTATCACACGGGTTCAACTTCAGCAGAGAGCACAATAACGTCTACTAACTGAAAGAAAGGCTCCCTCAGTTCCAAGAAAAATCTAGGCTTGAGCTTCCGAAAAATCCATTCTAAATTGAATTCATGAACATTGGTCATTGACGGCCAATTTCACCACGGTTGTCTGACTCCGGCTTTCCGAAAAATCCATTCTAGATGGATGCTAACTCTTCTATTTGCAAGAAGGTTTGTATGAGAAAGAAATTCAATTTATAGAGTGAGATTCATGTGCAGCTGATGAAATAGCTAGGGTTGAGGATATAACTCTAACAACTGATGCAACTGCTGCACCTAGCCTACAGAGGGGAGGGTTGTTGTACAAAGAATTCTGATGACTGCATTACTAAGGAATCAAAATGGAACGGTTCTCCATCCCAAATATCACAAGGAACAACACGGAGCTGCCTCCTTTTCACAGAGCCTTAAGGACTAAAAAACAACAGCAAATGAAAATGTTTCCACAAGTATCAACCTCTGGAAAAGCCACTCAAACGCCAATGCATGCATGTACAAAATAAAGGGTGCAAAATCCAACAGTCTCATCAAATTCCCAATTTAACACCTTATAAACCACATACATGCTAAACCTCTATACTTCTATTTAAGCTAAACCATTGTTTAGTTAACAAACATAAATTAACAAATAAAACTAACACTAGACAGTAAGCTCACTAACTTCACAACTAGATGTCAAAACTAATAAGATTATAACAAATCGAAATCAGCCAAAATAACCCATAATTTAAGAGTCATACCTTATGGAAAGTAATATTTCCTTTCCGATCAGATGCGGCGGCTTCAAAAACAGTAACCAATTCAGCAATCCTATTAAACCAAACCCCATCACAAATCCTTTGCAAATTTTCCAAAACCGGTTCAAAAGCCAACACCTTGAACCCCATAACAGCCGCCGCGAAACTCGCCATCCCGACATTGGCACCGACATCCACGACAAACCCATCTCTGTTTTTCCCTTCTAGGAAATCCTGAATGGTGGCAGAGATGTCAGGTCGACGAAAGGGCTTACCTTTAAGAAGTCTCACAATGTTCTTGTGAGGCTTGTCTGGGAGGGAACCTAAGTCAGCTAGAGAGTAAATGAAGGGGTATTTGAGATTTTCTACTGTGTTTGCAATAATGGGATGGGATTGTGGGGAGTTGTGGCAGTTAAAAGGAGGGATTGGGAAATTCTTTTGGGTCTTATAAGAGGGAGTTGTGGGAATAAATGAGGGGTTTTTTGGGGAAAGAAAAGAGAAGGAGATGTAGAGGAAGAGGGATAGGAGGAGGAGGAGGAGGGTTTTGGGTGAGAGGAGCTTCTGGATTTTGCTGTTGTCTCTTTTCCATGCATTTGCCATGGAAAACGAGGTTTTTTGTTGTTGTTTAGAGATGGGTTTTCCGGGAATAATGTGGAGTTTGATAGATTGGACCTCTGGGGAAGATTACTGTGAGCTTTTGAGTTTTGAGTATGGAGTTGGAGCGCCTTGGGAGTGAGTGTATTGGTTATTACCAATTATGAGTTGCCACGTGTGGAACAAAGGATGTTATTGTCCCTGTGCTAATTTTCTTCAAAAATATGTGCAAATAATTATTAAATAACTTAATAAATAAAAATTATTTGAAAAAAATAAATAATTAAAAATTATTATGAAAGATATTATAAAAATAAAATTATTTTAATAAAAAAAACTTCTTTTTTTTCTCTTATTTTTTAATTTATATTTTAATTAAAAAATAAAATATTTTAAAAATATTTTTTTTTAATTTTAAAAAATAAATTTTAAATTTTTTTATTTATTATTTTTAATTAAAAAATTTTTAAAAATAAAAATAATATTTTTAAAATTAATTTTTCTTTATTTTTTAAATTTAAAAAAAATAAATATTTCAATATATTTTTTTAATTTATTTTTAATTAAAATTTTTAAAAAATAATATTTTTTTTTATGAAAGAGAAAATAAAAATAAGAGTAATTTTGCTTTTACAATATTTTTTATAATAATTTTTAATTATTTATTTTTTATTTTTAAATAACTTTTATCTATTAGATCATTTAACATATTTACCCAATTAAGCACATGTAATTTTTTTAAAGGAAAAGGAAAGCAAATAATTAAGGACAATGAACCGAATCAAATAAAAAAATGGTTTGTTCCGTAGAAAACGGTTTTAGATTGCCAAAGTTTTTGAGATTGACAAATTTTCTTTCTTTCTTTTTCTTTTTTCTTTTTTCTTTTTTAATTTCTCCTTCATTCTCACAACAAAAACAACTCCCTCTCTCTGTAATTTTGATAAGTCTTCACCATTACCAGCCACACAGGCAGTCTTCTCTCTCAGTACAATAACTTATTCTTTTAAGCACACTGCAACCAAGAAATTAACATATCCTACAATACAACTAACAAAGCCTTCAACTCGTCGTCTTTTCGGGTAAAAAAACAAATCTTCCTCTTTGAAATCAAAGCCATGGTTGGATATAAGATCTTGGGTTTTTGTTTGATGGGTTGGAAAATAGATTTTTTGGGTTGAGTTAGATCAGTGAAAATAATATGGGTTATATGGACGTGGTTTTTGAGAGATGATAGGAATTAGGAAAAAATAGATAAGAAATAGCAAGAGAGAAAAAAAGAAGTAAATGTTAACAGATGCCATCCATAGTTAGTAGCAAATCCATAGTTAGAAAAAAAAAAAGAAAAAAAAAAGAAAAAAAAAAGCAACTGTTAGAAATAGATATCCATGCATTAAGTGGAAGATTCGGAAAGTATTTGTCAATTGATCCTTGACAAGAATGAATGTCATGGGCCTCATGGCACAGTGACTGCACCAATGTCCACTTGCCTTCCAATACGGGAAGGCAAAGAGTTTATGTCTTTTCGGATAAGTCTTCACCAATGTTTTTTACGATACAATATGTTAAAGTTAAATTATAAGAGTTAAAAATTAATGATTAAAGTTAGAGATTTGTTGTTAGAGTTAAGGATTAATTTTTTATGAGGTGTCAGTATAAGATTCATTGTTAGTATATGAAATCTATACACTAATTGTGCATAAAAAACGAACTCAAAAAGGATTAATATTTAATGAATTAACAGTGTATAGGATTATACACTGTAAATGAATCATACGATGCCACGTGTTAAAATTAGGTTGTAGGGGTTAGTGGTTAGGATTAGAGATTAGTGGTTAGTGATTAGAGTTAGGAGTTAGTGGTTAGAGTTAGTGATTAATTTTTTATAAGATGTCAGTATCGAATTCACTATCAGTGTATGGCTTAAAAAAAGTATTTGCTTAAGAGAAAGAAAAAAAAAGAAAGAGAGAGAGAGTTGGAACGTTACTTGACCTTTTGCATTAAAGATTTAAATTATAATAGCGAACATATTTTTTATTGCGTCGATTTTATTGCAATTACGACATAAAAATTATTAAAATTAATTGTGATAAATATCGATTATAAATTTTGATAACAACGAAAATCGAGATCGAATAACAAAATAACGATGTAATATCGCGTAAAATGATGTTATTTAAGTTCCTACGCATTACATTTACACATTCTATTGTCCCTTGATTTGAGGCTGACAATTTTTATTTCTTTCATGATTTGTTACTAAAATTAAGGAGCAAACAAATGAAATTCTTTGCTTATGTTTGCTTCAAAAAAAAAAAAGGTCTCCTTTCTTCAAGACTTCCCTTAAATCAGCCTGGAGTGAACTTCTTTAAATTCTGCTTCTATTGCCATGTAAATAAACTGCAGTTTAACCGTCTCTCCTCTTGTCATAGAAAGGTTAAGTGCTTGACATTTAAACTTTTAGAGCAAGGTTCGAGAGCCAGTAAAGAAAAGAAATCAAAAAAAAAACTGCAGTCTACAGTGTACTTAGCATAGTGAGTTTTTGTTTTCATCTTTAATAACTTAATTTAACGTTGAGAGAACAACAGCCCTCTAAAAGCATAACCATAAGGAAGTGTAGTTTACGTTGAGTTATTACGAAGCATATGTTTGGTACTGCAATAGAATGCTCTAACATTCTTCTTTATTTGCAGGAGGACGCTTTTTTTGCCTTCATTATTCTAGTATTGTGGTTATTTTCTTCAAATATTGCTTGCAATGTCGTCGGCATAAAATCAGAGGTTGTTGATGTCTTAGGTTTTGGTGCTGATGGTGAAGCACTGCAGATAGTTCTGAGGAAAATTCATTTCATTCTAACTTAATTTTTTTCCCTCCATCCTTTTGCTTCAAGTGAAAGTCCAACACATTCTATTTTTCAGGCATTTTTGAAAGCCTGGAATTTTGTATGTAGCAGAGAAACCGAAAATATTATATTGATTGTTCCAGAAAACCAAACGTTTTTGTTGCATCCAGTCACTTTTAGCGGTCCATGCAAGGCTAAAGAGATCAAGTTTCTGGTATGGAAAAAAAATAATCACCAGTTCCCTGGAAGAATAACTTCATTCTTTTAATTTGTAGTATAATCTTGCACGGGATTTATATAGTATGCGATTACAAGGCAACCTGTTTCTTATCATCGTTGTAATGTTCTTTCAATATTCAACAGATAGTGGGGATAGTGTCACCGATTTCACCTAAAACATGGGAGGGACTCGACCAGGGAAAATGGCTAACGTTTTATGGAGCTTCTGGCCTCAAAGTAAAGGACCGGCGAAATTGATGGACGAGGATGGGGTTGGTGGAACCAATCATGCAGGGACCATCCAGGCCTGGTACTCTTCAAATGTCTGATCTCCTCTTAAAGCTTTCTATAGTTCATTTTTCTTACATTATTATTATTAGTATTTTTTTTTTTAAAACTTTCAACTTCTTCAGGAAGGATGAACTTCATTGGCACCAACATTAAGTATTTTTTGTTGGATTTTTAATCCAAAGGTTAAGTCCATTTAAAGTGATCTACTGAAATTTGTGTAATTTGAGATTTAATGCATCTAATAGGGTGTGGGCCTTTAATGTGTAGAGACTTAAGTATAATTTCTATTTTTATGATGGGCTAAAATAGAAATATTAAAATATATTATGAAAGTTATCTTTAAATAATGGTTATAGTCCCCAGATTACACGGTCGTCATTCTATTCTTTCTGGCATCCCATCATTAGAGAGAAAGTGAGAGAAAACAAAAGTATTCTCTAAGAGAACGTGTTGATCTGGAAGACATATTGCACAGCTTTGGAGAGTAATCAATCGTCATGGATTCAGGTACACTTCCGCATATTAATCTGTTGATTCTTGTGATTCAGCATGAATGTTTCTTAGGGTTTGAGGGATGTTTTACTTCTAAAGATATTTTCTAACAATTGGCATCAGAGCCTCTTTATGTTGAATCATTAAGAATAAATTTTTTGGATGAACAATCATTAAGGGTTTAAATAAAAGTATTTATTTATTTATTTATTTTTAACCGACGGTCGTAAGGTCGCGCCGGCAAGATAAGCGGCGGCCAAGGCCGCCGCCAAGGAAAGCCACGACATAAGAACAGCGGCGGCCAAAGCCGCATATAAAAAAAAAAGGGCAATTTTGGTGCAATTTCGGTGTAATTTAAATTTCAATATTGATATGTTTATATATATTTTGGGATGAATTAATTGAAGCAATATGTCACCAAAGTGACATCTCTTGTGGAAATTAATTTGTTTTGGAATATAAACGGTTGTGTGCATGTAACTTATGTGAATATTGACCGGCCCAAAGGAAGGTTGATATTTAACAGAATTGCGTGGGCACCTGTGGTAATAAACATGTGATCATTATTCGGTTTTACATGTGAACAATACATCGGCCCAAAAGAAGATTTATTGTTTGACATGTTTCTTATTATCAGTGTTTGATTACTACGCCAATATATCACTTACAAATTAATATTTTTGTCCAAAGACAAAACATTAATGGAGTGCCCGGTATCTTGAGATGGGGTTTACCTCTATTTAAATTTTATTGCTATTTCTGTTATGAGACTTAGGTGAGCTTGTTTTGTTTGTTTGTTGTTCTCGTGTTAAGCTACAATCACACCTGCTAATATTTCTGCCAATATCAACTCTATTCCTATGCTTAATGGCACAAATTTAAAGTCATGGCAGGAGAATCTCTTGTTAGTTCTCGGAGTCATGGATCTTGACCTTGCGTTAAGGGCTAATTCTCCTGCACCTCTTACGGATAAGAGTACCTCTGATGAAAAGAGGGATATGGAAATGTGGGAGAAATCAAATCGCATGTATATGATGATCATGAAGAAAGCCATTCTGGAAACATTCAGAAGCATAATGTCTGAAAAGATTACTACGGCTAAGGAGTTCCTTGCAAACATTGAAAAGAGGTTTGTCAAGAACGAAAAAGCTGAAATAGGTACGCTCTTGACAAGTTTACTTTCAATGAGGTACAAAGGCAAAGGCAATATTAGAGAATACATTATGGAGATGTCTCATCTTGCTTCAAAGTTGAAAGCACTTAAACTAAAACTTTATGAGGACTTGCTAGTGCATCTGGTTTTGATATCCTTTCCGACATAGTTTAGCCAGTTTAAGGTGAGCTACAACTGTCAGAAAGAGACTTGGTCTCTGAATGAGCTCATCTTATACTGTGTTCAGGAAAAGAAAAGATTGAAGAAAGATAAGACAGAGAGTGCTCATCTGGCCTCAACCTCTAAGAATAAGGACAAGGGATACAAAAGGAAGAAGGATAAGGAAGCTGCAGATACAATACCTCAAAAGAAACAACAAAAGAAACTGGGTCAACCGGAAGGTTCTCGTTATTTCTTCTACGGAGTTGAAGGGCATCAGAAGAAGCATTGTACCAACTACCACGCATGGATTGCTTAAAAAGGTATGCTTCTTAATTTGGTTTGTTCTGAGGTTAATTTAACTTCGGTACCTAGACACACGTGGTGGATAGATTCTGGTGTAACAACTCACATCAGTGTGTTTATGCAGGGTTGCCTGAGTTGCCGAAAGCCAAGTAATGGTGAAAAATACATCTATGTGGGTAATGGCAAGACGGTTCAAGTTGAGGCAATATGAAAATTTAGATTATTATTAAAGACTGAAACTTATTTGGATCTTAATGAGACATTTATTGTACCGTCTTTTAGACGGAATTTGATTTCTATTTCTGCTTTGGACAAATCTGGTTATTCTTGTTCATTTGGGAATGGAAAATTTAGTTTGTTTCATGATTCAAAATTGATTGGTTCCGGTTCTTTGTCAGGTTATTATAATCTTTATTTGATTGATACAATTGCTTCATTTAATGAATCCCTGCAATTAAGTACACGAGGTATAAAGAGAAAATTAACCAATGAGAATTCGGCTACGTTGTGGCACAAGAGATTAGGTCATATCTCCAGATGGAGAATATAGAGACTTGTGTTAGACGACATTCTAGACCCCTTAGATTTCGCATATTTTGATGTTTGTGTTAACTATATAAAGGGGAAACAAACCAATAAAAGGAGATTTGAAGCCAATAGGACTTTGGATGTCTTAGAACTTATACATAAGGACATTAGTGGGCCATTCCCTACGATTGCTTGGAATGGTCAACAATATTTTATAACGTTCATAGACGATTATTCTAGATATGGCTACATATATCTCCTTCATGAAAAGTCAAAGTCACTGGATGTGTTCAAAAATATAAGGCTGAAGTTGAGAACCAACTCAGCAAAAGGATCAAATCCGTCAGATCTGACCGTGGTGGTGAGTACTATGGCAGATATGACGGTTCAGGTGAACAACATCCAGGACTGTTTGCTAAATTCCTAGAGGAATATGGTATCGTCCCACAGTACACTATGCCGGGTTCGCCCACTATGAATGGTGTTGCTGAAAGATGAAATAGGACAATTAAAGACATGGTGAGGAGTATGATTTGTCATTCTACCTTACCAAAATCACTCTAGGGAGAAGCACTTAAGACTGCAGTATATATCCTTAACAGGGTTCCAACTAAAGCAACTACCAAAACCGTTTATGAACTTTGGACGGGCAAAAAGCCTAGTTTAAAGCACTTGCACTTTTAGGGATGTCCAGCTGAGGCAAGACCTTATAGGCCTAATGAAAAGAAACTTGACTCAAGAACTGTGAGTTGCTATTTTATTGGATACTCTGAAAGATCCAAGGGGTACAAGGTTTATGATCCCATAACTAAGTCGATTTTTGAGTCGGGAAATGACAGGTTCTTTGAGGAGGTCAAGTTTGCGGGGGGAGATACAGTTAGAGACTTTGTCTTTGAAGAGGAATATGTTGATATTTCCACAGGTGTTATTGGCATTGATCAGGATTTCATTCCTGACTTTGTTCAAGGCACAATAGATCAAGACAATGTCGATGAACCTCCCAGTCAAGAAATTATTCCAGAAGAACAAACTCTACCACCTCAAGAGCCTATGCCATTAAGGAGATCCACTAGAGAAAAGAGAAGTGCAGTTCCTGATGACTACATTTTATTTCTCAAAAAATATGAGGTTAACATTGGAGTGATGGAAGATGATCCGATCAACTTCCGTCAAGCCATGGAAAGTTCTAACTCTCAGAAGTGGATTGATGCCATGAATGAGGAGATTAAGTCTATGAAGGACAATGACGTGTGGGATATTGTCCTATTGCCAGAAGGTGCGAAACCCATTGGTTGCAAATGGATATTTAAGATCAAGAGGGATTCGAAAGACGATGTGGAAATGTACAAGGCTCGTCTTGTCACTAAGGGCTTTACACAGAAAGAAGGCATCGATTATAAAGAGACTTTCTCTTTTATTCTTCGAAAGACTCTTTCAGGACTATAATGGCATTGGTAGCGCATTTCAATCTTGAGCTATATCAGATGGATGTAAAGACAGCGTTTCTCAATGGTAACATTGACGAGACGATTTATATGGTGCAACTAGAAAACTTTGTGTTGAGAGACCCAAAGAATATGGTTTGCAAACTTAAGAAATCCATCTATGGGCTCAAACAAGCATCTCGACAATGGTATTTCAAGTTTCATCAAGTGATCATCTCGTCCGGTTTTGAGATGAATTTGGTCAATGATTTTATATACCATAAGTTCTGTGGGAGCAAGTATTTTTTTTTATATGTCGATGATATTTTGCTTGCCAGCAATGATATAGGCTTATTGCACGAAACCAAGAGATTTCTAGCTAAGAATTTTGAGATGAAAGATCTTGGTGACGCCTCTTTTGTATTAGGTATAAAGATACATCGGGATCGCTCTCGGGATATTCTTGGATTATCACAAATGAGTTATATCGAACAGGTTCTCAAAAGATATGGCATGCAAGATTGTAAACCAGGTAATACCCATGTGACAAAGGGAGACAAGTTTAGTCTTAATCAGTGCCCTAAGAATGATTTTGAGGAAAAGAAAATGCAAAAGATTCCTTATGCATCAGCAGTAGGAAGTCTGATGTATGCTCAGGTTTGTACGCGTCCGGATATTGCCTACATTGTTGGAATGTTGGGCAGATATTTAAGTAATCCAGGAGTAGACTATTGGAAAGCAGCCAAACGGGTCTTGCGGTACTTACAGAGAACAAAATACTACATGCTCACGTATCGGAGGTCGGATCAGCTTGAGATCATTGGGTATACTGACTCCGATTTTGCTGGATGCCAAGATAGTATGAAATCTACGTCGAGCTATATCTTCTTATTAGCAGGAGGTGCTGTCTCCTGGAAGGGTGCTAAACAGTCTCTTATAGCCTTTTCTACCATGGCGGCAGAGTTCATAGCGTGTTATGAGACATCCAATCATGGAATATGGCTGCGAAATTTTGTCACGGAGCTACGCATAGTGGACAGTATTGAAAGACCACTCATGTTATTTTGTGACAATAAGTCGGCAGTTCTATATTCAAACAACAATATGAGCTCGACGAAGTCAAAGCATATAGATATCAAGTTCTTAGTTGTTAAAGAAAGAGTTCAGAGTGGACAGTTGTCTATAGAGCACATCGGTACAAACTCCATGGTTGCGGATCCGCTTACTAAGGGATTGCCACCCAAAGTGTTTCATGAGCACACTGCTCATATGGGTGTAATGTCATTTAAGGATATTCAATTTTAGTGAGAGTTTATAATTTTAAATGCTTTTCTGATATAGACATATTTTCAGTTATTTCAGTTTATGGATATTTTAAAGTTATTTTTTGCAGAATTAAAGTTTTGGAATATTCACAATTTGATTTTGGTATGGATTGATCTCACTAAGGTTTAAGGGTGGACCAGTTGGAAATAGACATGTTAAGATCACATTGCATGGAGTTTCCATGCTACACATCCACATCATGATCCATGTCATTCAGTTGTATAGGCATATGTGATCATTGATGGTTCGAGTTACGAAAGATGTAACGAAGGCCGCTTTGATCCTATGTTGGTATGATTGATGGACCGGATTGGTTATAGATACATTTCAGTAATAACAGTGAAGTTGAGCTCATATGATTATTTTTGTAATGCATAATTATAAAGTTACACATATAGCCTAAGTGAGAGATTGTTGGATCCTTAATCCAACATTGGGCTTATATGTGAATAATTATGTGTTGTAAACTATCGAATAAGGTTAAGCCCATTTAAAGTGATTTACTGAAGTTTGGGTAATTTGGGTTTTAATGTATCTAATAGGATGTGGGCCTTTAATGTGTAGAGACTTAACGGTAATTTCTATTTTTATGATGAGCTAAAATAGAAATACTAAAAAATAACAGCGAAGTTATCTTTAAATAGTGGTTATGGTCCCCAAATCACACGGTCGTCATTTTATTCTTTCTGACATCCCATCATCAGAGAGAAAGCAAGAGAAAATAAAATGATTCTCTAAGAGAATGTGTTGATCTGGAAGACATACCGCACGGCTACATCTAAAAATATTTTCTAACATTTTTCAATTTCCATTTGCTGCTCAATACCATTGAAGCAATGAGATGATTCCCCTCCCGGTTTTTGGTCCTGAAACTCTTGTTTTAATGCGTCTGCTGAACTGCAGGCTATTACTTTCCAATCCTGCAAAACCAGCAGTCTCAGTCAGGTTCGACTAATAAACAGCTCTCAGACGCATGTGCTAATCAGAGGGAGTGACAATTTTATGGTGGAGAATGTGGTTATAACAGCTCCTAAAACCAGCCCCAATACAGATGGAATTCATATCAGTTCAGCTAGCAATATAGTTATTAGATACAGTATAATTGGCAGTGGTATTCCATTTTAACTCGGATCTTTTTACTTTTTTCATCTCAGTTCTTTCATGTAAAATAAAGTTGAATCACTGTCCTGAGCTTGTGAATGAAACAGGTGATGATTGTGTCTCAATTGGAGATCAAACTACTAATATTGACATCTCTCATGTAAAGTGTGGACCTGGTCATGTCATAAGGTGTGGCTTATTTATTTTTCTTTCCCTTTTTTTCCTTCTACTACAAAGACCTGCGAAAATATCTGTTTCTCTGTTCATCTGTGGTAGTAAAGGCTTTATATTATTTTTTAAAAAATGGATTGACAAGTTCCTACAAATTCACCCTGTAATTCCGAGAAAGAAGGAAATGACAAAGTCTTTCATCAATGTCTTTGAATGTTATGCAAAGCCTTCTTGTTTTTCTTCTTTGGGATATAGTGTTTTCAACTTTCAAGCCACGTGCCTACCCATCTATTCTCTCTTTCGAAAGCCTGTTCTTAAATCTGCTTTGGCAAAATTATCAAAAGCTTTTCAGCTTTCCTTTGGTCACGGGAATTCATGCAGGCAATGTAGTTTTAAAGCACTTGTGAGTACTGATATGCTTGTCTCTTTTTCTTTGTTCAAGAACAGCATTGGAAGCTTAGGAAGGGCAGGAAATTTTGTACAAGTGCAGAACATTCGTGTAAGCAGAGTTGCCTTCAAGGGAACTACCAATGGAGCTCGAAACAAGACTTGGCAGGTAAATATTGCTTAACATGTTTATTACTATCTTCCAAGCTAATATTGACTGAAATGTTGCTCCTCCTTGTTCTCATTTTTGTCCTTTTTTTTTTTTTTCTTCTTTTCTTGTTCAATAAATTAAGGCTGGGAGAGGTTATGTTCGAGGAGTCACATTTGTGAATCTATTCTTCAACTCAGTGGAAAACCCGATAATCATAGATCAAAATTACTGCAACGTAAGGGGTGCTTGCAAGGAATTGGTAATTCGAACGAGCCCTTGGTTTTAGCTTGTTATGTGTTGAATAATTAAAAGTTTAAAACTAACCAAAAAAAAAAAAAATTGTTCCTTTTATAGCAAAGTGGAGTTCGGATAAGGGACGTGGCTTACAGAAATCTACGGGGAACATCAAGCAGCGATGTGGCCATTACTCTAAACTGCAGCAAGTCAGTTTCATGCACGGGACTGTTATTGCAATCCATATGGCTTAAGTCTGCCATGACTGGGAAGAAGGTTAGTTCTAGTTGCATTAATGCTCATGGTGCAGCTATTGGAGTCGTTCAACCTGCTCCTTGTTTCCAAGATTGATCATTGAAGCCAGTTTTCTGCATTAGAAGGAACTCGAAAACCCAAACTTTTTTTTTGTGCTTGTCTGCAAGTGACGTATAAAGTTGCAAAGAATTGGTTTCAAACACTCGTCGGGGTGGCGACAAATGAAATCATAGAGAAATATAAATATAGGAATTGAAAAACATTTTGATCTAATGAAAGCTACAGCAACTGATTTCATTTATAGGCTAGTAATGGAAATGTAAATGTATTCTTAATTTTAGGCTACGTTTATGAATTACATTATGCTTATTTCATCCTGATGGACGAGATGAACAGAGAGATGAATGTTGTGTTTGCAGGAAGTTCGAAGGTTACTGCACAGCGCACGCCCTTATAAATGTATGCAAACTGAAACTGGGGAACCAAAATTTCATCAAAATTCCAATAAAAACCAGCCAAAACTGGGCTTAGATCAAGAAATAAAAGATGAAATGGGCTTGCTAACAATGAAGTTTTCGGTATTGAAACTTAGAAAGTGGTAGAAAAATCAAACTAAAAAAAAAAGGGTTTGGGCTCTTTGTAAATGTGTTGGATAGACTATACCCAGATTCCACAGTGGGTAGGCAATAGCTGTATACACGCGCTGGCCCATTGACTCATATATATATATATATATATATATATATATATATAGTTTTTAAGAAACTTAACCCATAAGTTTGGAATGACTATAGATTCCATTCCAAGTTTCCATCTATCTAACAAAAATATATATAGAGACCGTAACTTTTTTTAAAATTTTATAAACAGGGTAAGTTAATATATACCCTTAAGATATATTTAAAAAAAATAATTAAAAAAATATAATATATTGTAGTCTCTTAATCACCTTGTGAATTAAAAATTTCACAATTAATATATAAAAAACGAACTCATATATAAAAAATGAACTAATATATAAATATATATATGAGTTCGTATTTGATACAATACCGATAGAATTTTTTAACTCCACAAGTAGTGTTAAGAATCTATCACATATTTCACTTTTTTAATTAATCTTTTTTATTTTTTTAATATATATGTGTCACCGTACGAATCCCACTTATGGGTTCAAAAACTCCAGTGGCGGTTGATCAGATATTTCTCTCTCTCTCTCTCTCTCTCTCTCTCTCTCTATATATATATATATATATATATATATATATATATATATATATATATGCAACTTTATCAAGTAAATTTTAAGATAAATTATCATTGGGTTAGCATGCTGACACATACCCTTAGTGTATATTAAAAAATAAACATAATTAATTAAAATTGAAACATGTGACAGTCTTTTAACTTCGTTTGTAAAATTAAAAAAAAAAAAATCATTGCTAGTGTATCAAAAAGGAATTCAAAATTTAAACCAAATATTTTATAATTTTACTTTATTTTTTCTCTACAGTAACCTTGCCAAATATGTAAAAAAAAAACTATGATAGTTTCTTAATCCATTTATAAAATTAAAAAAAATTCACTGTTTAAAATACGTAAAATAACTAAAATCAACTTTAGTGTCTACCTAATAGTAGGTAATTATAATTTGGGAATCAATGCAAAAATGGCCAAAATTTTGGAATATACTATGTATACTAGAGTTCAGCCCGCAATGCCATCTCTCATCTCTTTCTTCTTCTTCTTTTCTCTCTCTTTTCTATTCTTCCATTCTATACCCAAAAAGAAATTAGAGATAGGGAAAAAGGATGAAAAAAAAAAAAACCAAAATTGAGAAACATTGAGGAAGCTGAGAGAACGTGAATGAAAAGCGGGAGAAAAGAGGCTAGGTTAAAGATTTTTTTTTCTCCCAACTTGTTAAACTCATAAGACCCCCCAGGCCTGGTGGGCCCAAATTGACTATTAAGCCCAGCAATATGAGGGCCAGGCCTAATAGGTTCGTCAAGCCTCGTGCCGGCCTGTGCTCGCCGTACCTAAACTACTAGGCGATCTCTATTGTTAGGCGAGCCCTGCCGCCTATCACTTCAAGGGATCACGTGGCTTACCCGACAGCCGTTTTACCTGTAACATCGCCACCTTTCACGTCAAGGCCCACGTGGGGGCTTCGACCCACCTGTCCTTGACCAAGCCCTAATATGTGGCGCACAGCGACTCGTCAACAAAACTATAAATAGGCCCCTTGAGACTAGCTGAAGCTCTCTAGATACCTTCAATCCAGAAAATCACCATTGTTGCTCGGCCCTCCTTCTCCCTTTTTGCCTTAGGACCATCCAACACCAAAAATACCATCAACAATTGGCGCTGTCTATGGGAAACGAGAGTCATGTCTCTACCATCCTCATCCCAGCAAAACAACCTCCCAGAAACTTCAAGCACCGGTGCACCCGACACCAACCCTCAATTACCTTCAACAATAGTGAGTTATGAATTTTCTCTAATGGGAATGTCTCCCTACATACCAGTACCAAATTATTACCAAAACTACTCCTTCCCTAATCCCTGGTACCACCAACCTTGCCCTCCCTACAGTTATTACCAAAACCTACTAGCAGCCAACTCCCCAATACTATCCACCACCCCAGACTTGGTCTATGAAATTGCCTCAAACATTCAGCGAGGTCGTCACCCATTTTTTGGAACGGGGTCCTCTACCAGTCGCCCCACAGGCCCCCAGGCCGAGACTGGAGAACGTACTAGTGTTACCTTTACACCTGATGTTGACCTATCGCAAGGCAACCAGGAGTTACCAACCCCCCAACCAGAATTTACGTTCACCACCTCCGGCTACCCAACAACAGTTGCTGACCCACGTTTGGGGTCGTCCAACTTTCCCCTCTTCATACCACCTTCGCCATACCCAGATCCGATACAACATGTATTGATGAACCAAGTACAGACGCTCCAAGCGCAGTTGGCAGAGCAACAAAGAACAGTACTTCAAGCCACCCAACAAATTAACAACCTACAGAAAAACCAATACCGAGACCAGCAGGAAGAAAATAGTAGCTCGTCCTCGCGTGGGAGTCGTCAAGCGGGGCGTGAAAGGATTCAGGGAAATAATCAGGATGAATCCCCCGAGAGGTGAGCCCTAGTTCAAGGAGTCCGGTGGTCACAAGACAGGAAAGCCCGAGCAAATACTGCTGCAACGACCAGTGCAAATGTCAAGACCTAAATGGTGGCCTTGCATAAGGAAATACATGGGATGATGAAGGATAAAGGGGAAGAAATGGAGTGGATGAGTGATAACAGCAGCCTTTTAATGGTGCAAATTCGATAGGAACAGGTACCCACATCTGCGAAATTGCCAAGAGACTTATGACGGCACTAAAGACACTGTCGACCAATTTATCCAGTACAACAATTATATGGACCTGCTGGGAGCAAGCGATGCTCTCAAATGTCGAGTATTTCCCACAACGTTACAGGTGCACACCAGGACTTGGTACCACTCGTTGCTGGTGAACTCCATCGACAATTTTGAGAAATTGGGCAAGATGTTCATTGCTCACTTTCTCGCCAATAAGGCGACCTTCAAGACCCCCGCCAGCCTACTAGTAGTGAAGCAAAGAGAAAGTGAATCTCTAAGAGAATACATCCGGCTATTCAATTCTGCCACAATGGAAATAAAATACTTGCATAATGATTGGGCCATACAGGCGTTCATCTCTGGTGTTTGCCATAAACACCTACACTACGTATTGACAGGCACTAAGCCTGAAAAGCTGTATAACCTCTATGAAAAGGCCCAAAGGTACGCTGAAACTAAAAAGATGAAGATAGCAAAAAGAAACACTGAATGGGAAAATCAGTCCCAAAGTCAAGAGAGATTTCAGGGGAATATGCAAGGACAGAAGGATAACAGATGTCAGCCTAGATATGACTAGTGTCGTAGAAGGTCAAGATCGCCAGACAAAGCTTCCCAGAATCAATAGGCTCGCCCTAGCCAAGGTTATGGTAGAAGAACAGAAAAGGCACTCTACTCTAAATTCGAAGAGTATACCACCCTGAATGCCTCCAGAACGTACATTTTGAATGCTGTATCCAAAAAAGGTATTTTGGGCACTCCCTACTCGATGAGAGATAACCCAGCTCCCCTGAACTCCAAAGAAAGGTGCCAGTACCATAATGATGTGGGGCACAGCACGGAAGACTGTCGATCTCTGAAGGATGCTATTGAAGGTGATATTAGGAAAGGGCAGATTAAACAGTTTGTCAAGCGGATGGGCATCCAGCAGGGGCAGACGTCGGCGGGAAATCAGAAGAACAGTAAAACGATAGGAAAAAAACTTGTTCAAAGAGTTATCAACATGATAATAGGGGGAACAAAGAAATGGGCGAGTAGTAGCTCCAAGAGAAAAGCACATCTCAAAAACGTGATTGCGGTTGATATCGCCCATAAAAAGGTAAGACACATCGAAGACTGGCTGGTAGATTTCATGGATAACAACATCAATATTCTCGAGGACAATGGGAACGACCCGATTTTCGTGTCCGCCACAATTGGGAATTTCCAAATCAAGAGAGTCCTGATTGATAGTGGCAGTGCAGGTGAGGTTCTCCAGTTGGAAGCCTTCAAAAAGATAGGTTTCCCAGACTCAGACCTGAAGCCAACGAGCCCTATATTTGGCTTCGCCAATCAACCCATCAATGTTAAGGGCTCAGTTTCTTTGTCAGTCACCATAGGAGACGGAAACCGTGTCCTTACAGTAATAACAGACTTCTTGGTTGTTGACCAACCTTCGACATACAATGCCATCCTTGGACGTCCCTTGATGAGAAAAACCTAGATGGTCACGACAGTATATTGTTTGACAGTGAAATTTTTGACCCTTATGGTAATAGGGTACATGAAAACATATCAACATACAGCGCGATACAGCACGACAGTGTTACATACTTTCTATACAGCTCGTCAGAAAGCATCAAGAAGGGTTACAAATAGTGGATATCGAAAACGCAAAAATTGGGGGGCAAGCCATAGAAAATGGAAATAGAACTTGGTGGGCAACCGGAGGAAAAACAAGTAAACCTAGTGGATAAAAGTACCCTCACTCTTAAAAGTTTAGACACCAGAGCAGAGACTAGCCAGTATAAAGCAGAACCTGCAGAACAGACAGTGGCGATCCCCCTATATGAAGAATACTCAGAGAAAGTAACCAAGTAGAGTCGTCCCTGACCAACCAAGAAAGGCAGCCCTTGGTACAGATGTTGCAGGCCAGTGAAGATGTCTTCGCATGGTCGACAGCAGACATGTCAGGGATAGATATGGATACCATTACCCATTCCCTGGGTGTTGACCCTACAGCCAAGCCAATCATACAAAAGAAAAAGAAGTTCGCCCCTGAGCGAGTACAAGCAGTAAAAGAGGAGGTCAAGAAGCTCCTCGTCGCAGGGTTTATCAGGGAAGTCATGTATCCAGAGTGGTTGGCCAACGTGGTAATGGTGAATAAAGCTAATGGGAAATGCGTATGTGCATGGACTTCACCGACTTAAACAAAGCCTGCCCAAAGGATAGTTTCCCTCTACCCTCCATGGATAGGCTGGCAGTGTCTTCAGCAGGACACAAATATATGAGTTTCATGGATGCCTTCTCAGGGTACAATCAGATCAGGATGAACCCTGAAGACCAATACAAGACATCCTTCATCATCGAGGAAGGGTTGTACTGTTACCAGGTGCTGCCTTTTGGGTTGAAAAATGCTGGGACGACCTATCAGAGGTTGGTGAACAAGCTGTTCAAAGACCAGATTGGGCGGAGTGTCGAAGTTTACGTAGATGATATGCTGGTGAAGAGTTCCTCTATTGAACAACATATAGTGGACCTAGCAGAGGTTTTTCAGGTCCTTAGACAGCACAGCTTGAGGCTGAACCCCGCCAAGTGTGCCTTTGCAGTTGGTGCGAGAAACTTTTTGGGTTTATGGTATCAAGAAAAGATATTGAGGTGAACCCGGAGAAAGTCCAGGCAATCCTGGGTATGGGCCCCCCGAGAAACATTAGAGAGATGCAAAGACTCACGGGTAGAGTGGTCGCCCTGAACAGGTTTGTCTCTAAGTTAGCTGACAAATGCTTGCCATTTTTCAAAGTACTCCTAGGTGCCTCCCGTTACCAATGGAATCAGGACTGTCAAGAAGCATTTGAAGAGTTGAAAAAGTACTTGTGCTCCCCACCATTATTGGTCAGCCCATTTTCAGGCGACCGATTGTTCGTATATCTGGCGACATCTGATGAGACAGTGGCAGCAGTGTAAGTCAAAGAAGATGAAACTCGACAGGCTCCAGTTTATTATGTTAGTAGAGCCTTACAAAATGGCGAGATCAATTATACCAGGCTAGAAAAGATAGCCTTCGTCCTTGTAATGGTAGCCAAGAAGCTCAAACAGTACTTTCAGGCTCATTTTATTACTGTTTTAACAGATCAACCTCTCAAAGAAGTCCTGCAGAGGGTCGATAGCTCCGGCAGGATGGTTAAGTGGAGCATTGAGCTCAGTGAATTTGGCATAGAATTCAGACCAAGAAAGGCGATTAAGGCTCAGGTCTTGGCGGATTTCGTAGCTGAGTGCTCATTTATTGATGAGATGACTACAACAATCTAATATTCGATCGAGCCCTCACCTACGCCGGACGAACCTGTATCGCCCCTGAACCCAGCATTCGTGCGCAAGCCTAAGGTAGCAGAGTCCATCCCTAAAAACATGTGGACGATGTACGTGGATAGATCATCAAGAAAAGAGAGATCCGGGGCAGGCGTCTTCTTGATGGACCCCCAGGGAAATGAGTGGAAATATGGACTTTCTTTTGGTTTCCCCTCATCGAACAATGTCGTCGAGTACGAAGCTCTCCTCGCAGGATTAGAACTCGCCATAAAGTTAGGCGTCACCAAACTATTATTATACACCGACTCGCAGTTAGTAGCGAGGCAAGTAAATGGTGAATATGAGGTCAGGGAACCCGCCTTGGTCAAGTATTATGAGAAAGTATTCAAACCGAAACAAGGATTCGAGAAACTGGTTGTTAAGCAGGTCACCAGGGAAGAAAATATGAGGGAAGATGTTTTGTCCAAGGTTTTCATCCGTTGAGATCAGACAGAGAGGAAAAATCCTATTGGAACATCACTCGGTACCAAACTATCAGGGCGAAGAAGAAGTCCTCTGTATCACAGACGAGCCTAGCTGGCTAACACCCATTGTAGGCTATCTTACGGGAAAGATCGCTCCAGAAGATCTTAAGGAGCAGGCAAAGCTAAGGGCAAAGGCCGCCAGGTACACCTTAATTGGCGAGGTCTTGTATAAGAAAGCATTCAGTCAGCCTTTGCTCCGATGACTAGTACCAGAGGAAGCCAGCTATGTCCTGAGAGAAATTCATGAAGGAGTTTGTGGTAATCATATAGGAGAAAGAAAGTTGGCTCAAAAGGCATTAAGACAAGGGTTTTACTGGCCCACCATGAAGGGCGATGCTGCAAAAATAGTAAAGAGGTGTGATAAGTATCAGAAGTTCGCCGTTGTGCCCAGACAATCGGCAGAAGTGCTTAGCCAACTCTCTAGCCCCTGGCCCTTTGCCATATGGGGTATCGACATCTTGGGATTTTTCCCTATCGCCATTGGACAAAAAAAATTAGTTGCCTGCGAATACTTCACCAAATGGGTGGAGGCTGAGGCTGTGGCGACCATTACAGAAAGGGTAATCGAGAGCTTTGTGTGGAAGTTTATTGCATGCAGATATGGCATCCCCAATACCATTATGGCAGATAATGGTATGCAGTTCCAGGGGGCAAGCTGAAAAAATTCTGTGAGAACTTCAAGATTCTTCTCACATACAGCTCAGTGAAGCACCCTCAAACCAATAGCCAAGTTGAAGCGAAGAATAAGAAGATCCTTCAAGGGTTGAAGAAGAAACTGGATGACGCCAAGAGGGCGTGGTTGAAAGAGATGCTGGGAGTTCTATGGGCTATCCGAACAACGTCCCATACGGGCACAGGAGAAACACCGTTTAATTTGATGTATGGGAAGGAAGCTATAATACTAGATGAGATCGACATTAATTCTCTGAGGACAGCACACTATGAGTCTGCCTTAAGCGAGGTATCGCTAAAGGCGAACCTTGACCTGTTCGAAGAACCCAGAGATTTGGCTCAAGTAAAGTTGGCAGCCAGAACCCAGCAGGTCGCCAAGTATTATAACTCCAAGGTAAAAAATCAACAATTTTTGATTGGCGACTTGGTTCTCAGGAATTGTGAGGCGAGCAGACCAGCGAGCGAGCACGAAAAAATAACCCAAAATTGGGAAGGCCTCTACAAGGTCGTCAAGAAGATTGGCTCAATAGCCTATGCCTTAGAGAGAATGGATGGAAGTCCTGTACCCCGGACTTGGAATGCAGTTCATTTGAAGAAATACTACTTGTAATAAATTGTATTTTTTTATCATGAACTCATAATGAAACGAAATTGCATTTTGCAGGCAAAATCTGAGTCAACAACTCCTTAATCCTCGCCTCTTATACATCCAAGCACGCCTAACGGCCTTAAATTGGCCCTATCATGCGTCCAAGCATGCCCAACGGCCTCTAATTGGCCCTCTTATGCATCCAAGCATGCCCAACGGCCTCTAACTGGCACATCCATGCATTTACGCATGTGTGCTCGCCAAGAGACACCGTGTAACACGTCCAACGATATCTAACTGGCCCTCTTATGCGTCCAAGCACGCCCAACAGCCTCTAACTGGCCCATCCATGCGTTCACGCACGTGTGCTCACTAAGCGACATCGTGTAACACGTCCAACAGCCTCTAATTGGCCTTCTTATGCGTCCAAGCACGTCCAACAGCCTCTAACTGGCCCTCTTATGCATCCAAGCACACCCAACAGCCTCTAACTGGCCCTCTTATGCATCCAAGCACGTCCAACGACCTCTAATTGGCCCTATCATGCGTCCAAGAATGCTCAACGGCTTATAACTGGCCCATCCATGCGTTGACAGGTGCTCGCCACACGACACTGTCAAAAATAATTCACTACAATATACAAAAAGCATGATACAGAACGCAATACATATTGCCAAATAAGACAGAATGTATATAAACAAAATTTTCTTTATTTAAGATAATGGAATTTTACATCTTAAAGAGCGACCCTATTCTACTACAACAGGGCTCTCGATGTTAACTACATTACTATCATTTCCACCAATATCTTGGTGGCCTTCCATGGTCTTGCCGCCAACAACCACAGTGTCTACTTCCATGGCGTCCTTGGCAGTGACGTCTACTTCCATACCTACAGCGACCTCTACCTCCCCAGCTTCAAGAGCAGGAGTCGTCGGAACTCTTTCAGAAGGAGTGGGAGAAGAGTCATTAGTTGCCAGACGTTGCCTAAGGCTTTCGAGCGCGGCGACGTCAGGGAATAAAGGATCGAACCCTTCTAGAACCTCCTCGAGGGCGAGAAAATTAGTTCTCCGAAGATCTAATGGCCTGAACCGCACCTGAACGAGGGACAGGGCAGTCATCCTGTAGTAGACATAGGCCTCCAATATTCCTTGTCTTTCTCCTCCAGTGCCTTCATTCTGTCTCGCCCTGACTCGAGCAGGCGATCCCTCATAATACGGATCTCCTCTTGATAAGAAGCCAAAATTTTCTCGGCGAGCACTCTACGACGATCCGCCTTAGCATTTTTATCCTCACATGCCTTCTCAGTGTTGAGTACCTTCTCATTGGCCTCTTTCAATTAACCCTCCAACTCAATAACGCGAGCAGCAGAGGTGCTCGCCATCTTCGCTTTCGCATTCATCCTCTGCTCAGAGTCAGCCACCTTCTTAGCAGCCTCCTCCAGCAGGAGATCAGTTTCTCTGCCTCGGTTATACAGCGCCAAGGACATCATTGCATCTTGCAATAAAAGCAAATGAGTTAATAATAACAAATGGCAAAGGAATGGACACTCGTTTACAAGCTCTAGACAACGACCCACCTCGATCTGAAGGGCCACCAGGGAGCACTACAGCAATTTTGGATTTTAGTGGCGTTTCACTGGCGGCGTTTCACTAAAAAACATCGCCAGTTATCGTGTTATTGAAAAAGAACGGCATTTTTGAAGCAAACGCCGCTAAATATTTTTTAGTGGCGTTTGTAGCAAGAAAACGCCGCTAAATTATATCAATTAGCAACGTTTAAAGTTACAAATACGTCTCAAATTACGCGGATTTTTTTTTTGCTGTCAAAATATTTACCGCCATTTCTAGCCAGAGAAACGCATCATTTAGTCAATGTATTTAGCGGCGTTTATGGACTTAAACGCCGCTAAATATGTTTAAAGCTCCAAAATCTACTGTTATTTTTTGAAGCGCCAAAATCTACCGCTATTTTTTTTCAAGTTGTTTTCATTTAGCGGCGTTTGTCAACAAAACGCCACTAAAATAAGAAACTATAGCGGCATTTACAAAAGAAAAGCAACTAAATTAGAAATTATAGCGGCGTTTCAATTTAAAAACGCCATTAACTGCATCCTTTTTTAAGCCCCAATACCCATGCTCTTCCTGACTCCAACGTACAGTTTCTCCCAAATGCCTCTTTTCTCTCCTCCATTTTCTTTAACGTTATGATCCAAAGCTCCATCATTCTTCAATACTACCCACAATATACCCCTTTTTAAAACCTTTGCATATTGAGATTTCCCCCTTGGGTTCCCTTTCCCTCTCTGCCATTGTTCTATTCACCCCAAATTTCCTCTTACTTTTCTTTTTTTTCTCCTCTGGTTTTCATCTTTTCTGTATTCTTTGTTCTACATCAGATCTGGTTTGCCAGTAGAAGGGAATAGCAATGCAACTTGCATGTATTCTAAAGTAGTTATTTTTTTGGTATCTCTTTTGCTACATGTTTTTGCTATCGGAATCTAATTTCCAACTCTTCATAGTTTCAATATATGTGCTGCCTTTCTAACTGCAACTGGATTGCAATTGTTTCTGTATATTTACATAAATTTATTTATTAATTTTCATGTTATGGATTCTACCAGGTGGATTTCTATAGAGAAGCATATGGAGTTCACCAAGAATCGGAGCATGGCCCCACCAAAATGATTTGAAGAGTTCATAGCAAAGAGATATGGCTTCTCTGACCATCAACAACTCGATTATAAACTTGATTATATCTGTACATTGGTGAACTTCATTATGGATTCATGGACCTATTTGAAGAAGTACAAGTATAACCTTTGTAACTATTGTTAATAAACATCATGATTTTTCCTTCCATTAAGTACGCCCCTAACGACGTTTCAATTAGTGTTATTTCCATATTTATTAGGTATATATATAAATATATATATATATATATATGATTTTCAGGCTATCTACTTTATATACTTGTTGGATTAAAATTTTATGTGTTGATTGTAAATTATAATGTTATGTATTGATTGTAATTTATAATATAAATATAGTTTTTATTATTATTAATTATAATTTTTTTAAATAAAAGAAATTATATATTTTTTAAAAACTTTCTGAAAATTTAGCGGCGTTTCAAAAACACAAACGCCGCTAAATTAGTGATGTTTAAAGAACTTAAGTAACAATTAGCGGCGTTTCAAAATAAAAAATGCTGCTAAGTGACCAAATTTAGCAGCAATTGCTTGAGACAAACGCCGCTAAGTGAAAAAATTTAGCGGCGTTTGTATTCAGAAAAGCCGCTAATTTATTCTGAAATACCACCCGCTGAAGTCCTACGCTGGCGTTCATAAACGTCGTTAAATATCCCTATAAATGCCGCGATCTCTTGCTGAGTCCCCAACGCGACATTTTCTCGCAACCACGTCACGTTTCGATCCACGTTGACAGGGATCGTAGTTATTGGCAAACGTTCCCGCCAAGGAAAATAATCGTGACCACTGGCTGAACCCACATGACCGACCCTAGGAGCTTTCAGCCTGACCACGATGGGTTCTCCTTCTAGGGAGCTCCCCTTTCATGGGCTTTCTTGCCCTTCTCGATGTTTTTGCCTTTATCCTGCGCATCTAGTGCATGACCGGATAAGGATGTACTCTGAGTACCCGCTGGCTGAATGTCGCCAGTCGAGATCGCGGCGAGGGGGCGAGGTAGAGCGGGGTCTTTTATCCTGACTCCCCCATGATCGGTCTTCTACTTCTTAGAATGAGGACCCTTTCCCTCCTTCGAAGGGCTCTTCTCAGCAGCAGAGGTCTTGCGACCTATCAGACGCGATGCCAGTCTCAGCTTGCCAGCCATACCTGCAATCAAACCAATAACAACATTAGACAACATAGGGGCCCCAAGGCACGAGGGACAAGAAAACTACCTAGAAAAGACTGCCACGCCCTAAGGGTCACCATATATCTGAGCCCTCCCTCGAAAAAGAGGAGCTGCTATTCGAAACTTCACTTTCAGAATACAAATTATCCTCCCTTAGCATAGCCTCAAAATCAGACGACCATTCACACTCTCCCTCAACTACCACCCTTCGCCATGAGTCAATGATACCACTTCCGCGAGTACTGGAATCTGAGGACAACTCTATCACCGGAGGAGCCCAAGATAAGGCGACAACAGGGGGACCCAGGGCACAATGGCGAGCAGGTCCCCAAACGCCTCGTCGTTTATATTAGAGGTGAAGGTTCCCCGAGGCTAAACGTGTCAGAGTCCATCCAGGTCAGGGATCGACAAGTCCCTAAGGGGGTCCAAAGGCTCACCGACGACATCGTCGCCCACTGCAAAACAAAGAACAACCCCTCAGCATAAGTAATAAAATAAATAATCCTAAACACTCGAATCAGACATTAGCAATAATAACCCACCTTCCAAATCTTCGAAATCGGATAAAGGACTGACATGGGATGAGGTCGCCTCAGCTCTTCGGGCACCTCGATTGCCACGAACGACGCGACACCATTCTCGTCGAACATACAATGCAGACGACCCATGAGTAGCTTCGCCACAAAGTCCTCCCCACCTTCAGGCCAAATTTGACCTACTTGTGGAGGAAGCCGACAACCGAACGCCATCCGATTAGGATTCTTGTTCTTAGGCAATAACGGTAGATATTCTCAAGTGTCATCGTTCTTCCCCAATCGATAGTGTGCTCCTGGTAGTAGTTGAACTACTCCAGTTCAGCAACCCCCATGGGCACTTTGGACTTATTCTTTCTCTCCAAATGTTGTGACCAAGTCACCTTGAAATTGCATTTCGTCTCATACTTCAACCTTGCAGTGAAAAACTTGCTCCGCATAATATGACGATTACTAGGAGTATCGACGACTACCTTGTTTTTTCGGGCAGATAAATAATACATGTTGCCATAACGATCATCTGAACTCTTCAACTGAAACAGGTTATGAAAGGACGCCACATGGGGAACCTGCCCCCGTATACAACAATCAATAAAGAATAACACCACCACTAGCCACAACATCCCAGTCAATTGAGTAGTGGCGACCCCATACAAATCAAGACAAAATCCAAAAAAAATCGTGTAGTGGAAGATGAAAGCCTCCCTCAAACATGTGTGTGTAAAAACACACTTCACGCTCACCAAATAGCGCTTGACTCGCCCGGCGACCCCTTTTAGGAAGAGCAAATTTGTAGCGATAATAAGGAAGGAAAATGCCCTTGTTGCAAAGACAGGCCTCCATCTCCTGGTGGGTGAGGTTACATGATTCATCATCTCCCCACTCTTCCCCAACACCACTAGCACCAGTTTCCCCCTGACCCTCACGGAAAGGAGCGGCGACATTTTCAACGTTACCACCAACCACCCCACCACCACCACTGACCTCCGCACCGTCGCCAGCAACAAATCGAGCACCCTCATCAACTTCTCGACTCAATTCCGACCCCTCAATATTAGACCTCGTAGCCCGAGCACCTTCTTCAATCTCCACATCAACTTCCGATATCTCCACTTCCGATTCTTCAGCTCCGGCAGCCCAAGATCTGCCCTCTAACTTCTCAGAACCCTCACTATCACTCATCACTGTTCTATAGTACGGTCGTGACATTCAACAACCACCCCAACAAAAAACAAAAATAAACACAAGAAAAATAAACCAATCACAAATACCTATGTAAATCTCCAACGACGTCTTCCGATCACAACGCGACAACAACCACCGTAAGAAGACAACACTCGATCAACACTTCAGCAGAAAAATGGCAAGAAAAGAGGAAATAGCGACCCTTAAAATTATAGGGCCTATTTATATTTCATGTAATAAATGTGCGTCTAATTTTTGCAAGAAACTGACCATTGCCCCAATCACAGCAAAACACGTGGCAATGCCTTGTATAAAACAGAACCTCAAATATCAACAGTCGCGATTTTTCCCGTCAAAACAACATAGACCTCGCCAAACACATCAAGCTCGCCGACGACTACTTTATGACCATCGCCTAGCCTGGGGGCAATTGTTAAACTCATAAGACCCCCCAGGCCTGGTGAGCCCAAACTGACTATTAAGCCCAGTAATATGAGGGCTAGGCCTAATAGGCTCGCCAAGCCTCGTGCCGGCCCGTGCTCGCCGTACCTAAACTGCTAGGCGATCTCTACTATTAGGCGAGCCCTGCCGCCTATCACTTCAAGGGACCACATGGCTTACCCGACAGCCGTTCTACCTGTCACATCGTCGCCTATCAAGTCAAGGCCCACGTGGGGACTTCGACCCACCTGTCCTTGACCAAGCCCTAACACGTGGCACACGACGACCCGTCAACAAAACTATAAATAGCCCCCTTGAGACCAGCTGAAACTCTCTAGATACCTTCAATCCAGAAAATCACTGTTGTTGCTCGGCCCTCCTTCTCCCCCTTTGCCTTAGGACCATCCAACACCAAAAATACCATCAACACAACTTCAATCTTTTCCCTTTTATTTTCTCCATCCCTAATCTTTCCCCACTACCACCTCCCCCTTCCCCGTTATCGCCTCTCCCACTCTTTCTTCTTCTTCTTTTCTCTCTCTTATCTATTTCTCCATTTTAGTCTCCAAAAAAATAAAGATAAAGGAAACTGATGCAAAATATAAAATAAAAAAAATTGAGAAACAGTGGGATAGTGAGAGAACATGAACAAAAAATAGGGAGAGAGGAATGGTTAGTTTATAGATTTTTCTCCCGACTCTTTTCCCTTTTGACTTCTCCACCTCTAAGCTTTTCTCGATCTTTTTTTTTTTTTTAAGTTAAGGTGTCGTGAAAAATCGAAATTAGCTATAGAAGATGACAAAGTAAGACAAAATTGACCTCTATCTAAATTTAAAAATTTCCCTTGAATCCTTCAGGACTCAGAAATCAATATAGTACATGGCCAATATATATTGTAGTATGAGATTCTATTACTCATTAACTCTAATCTTAAATTTGTTTAATAAAATTTAATCAATTAAGAATTATCTAAAAAATTGTTATAAAAATTTAATATAATTAAAACTATTTTCTATAAAATAAATTTTATTATTACAATTATAATATATAAAAGTTAATTTAAAATTTTAACCATATGTATTTACCATTCATTATTCTCAAGCCATGCAACAACGAGATCCCCCTTTCTTCTTGCCGAATGTGCGTGACGGTCCTCCATAATACGCTCACTTGGGGACCTCTTACTCCAGCTGTTCCAAGAGTCTCCGCTAGTTGAACCCCGTGCAGTAGACTCCCTGTTTTGCTCATCCCCTTCGTCAGCTGTTTGATCGGGATACTATCACCTAGGTTCCTAAACTTGGAATGGATGGCGGAGCGTAGGTGGCAAGCAGTTATATGGATACGGTGCTTTACCCGTAGACGCTTCTCCAGCTCTCGCAAAAATTGTATGGGAGTCGTCCTCGTAGGGACTTCCTGAATGATCGTATCGGGGAATTCTACCGTACTCCGTGCAGCTATTGTTGTTGATCTTGCAGAGCATACCCAAAGGTTCAGGCCGGATTGTAGGAAGTGGGCAATACGTTTTTGTATTTCTATGAGAAGCTCTACGGCACCCACGATTCCCAGTAGTAAGTCGTCGGCATATCGCGCGTAACAAATCCTTATTAAGTAATGGGCCTTTGAGGCAAGGGAATCAATCGTATCAGGTTGAATTTCATTTGGCCTGAGGGTACTTTCCCTCGTCATTCGCCGAAAGTCCTCATTTTCTCTTTATTGGTTGTGCGAGTGAAGTTTCTTCCCTTCTTGAGTCACGAGTGATGTCAAAGCTCTCGCTTGGCGCATTTCCTTTTGTTGTTGAATCAGAGTCACGTGTGAGGGTGCAATCTCTTATATAGTATGCCTCTATCTCTATGAAACATAGAGCCTTTCTTTCTTAGTCAGATTTTTTCCTGACTTGAACCAAAGCAACTCTTTCACCTCTCCACGGACACTATCACTAAACCATAGCTACTTTCATCATTGATCTAGTGGCATTCTATCTTTCATCCCGTAGGCTAGCTGCTTGCTGCAACATTTAGCATTCTTTCTTTATGGCATTAACAAAAACAAAGCATCGAGAGAGAGAGCAGGCCATTCCCCTATCTGTTCATTTTTTATTCAATCGAGTCCTACTCTTTCTAACCCTCCTTAGGCCTCTGTCGCCGAGAAGGGAAAGGAGGCACTGAGGCGACAATTGGCTAAAAGGGATCGATCCCACAAGCGCTAAAATGCCTTTTGAGGCCCCGCTCAAGGCGGCGAAAGACCAGGCTATCTCCAGAAAAAGGCTATGGGGAACGAAGGATCTAAGCAAGGAGCTATTGATAGTGACTAACTTGAACGTGGCGAATTGGGCTTTGGCTAGGAAGTGGAAAAACCGTCTCTTGCAAGAATAGGGGTGATTGATCTCTTTCCCGCTTTGGTACTTCATCCCGTCGGTACATTGCTACATTTTACCGAAAGCCTAGAAGCAAGTCAAGCTCTTGGTCTGCTGAGAGAATCTTCCCTCTTCTCTTTTCTAATATTCTTTTTGTGCGGTAAGCTCTAAAGGTAAGTTCAAGTCAGAACGAAAATCGTAGTTTAGGAACTCTGGCCAATAGAAAGTGAAGCGCTATGCCGGGAAAAGAGAAATCAAAGCGTGAGGGCGGGAGGAGCAAAACAACTTCTTTGCGGAAAGCGATGTCGCATATCAGATGTAGCTGATCCGCTGTGGAGAGGAATAAATTCTTCTCATTATTCCCTTCCCTCGGGAAGTAAGAGCAATTGCCTTTTTCTACTATGCCTTGAGCCTGAAACTCTTCCTTCTAGTCTAGTCTACCTACGTCATTCTTTTGAAGTGAAGCAGAAAGCAGATGGACACAAGTTCACTAAAACAGCTAAAACAGCAGTTAGGCCCTTTCCATATGTCCCTACTAAAGCACTCTTTACAGAAGCAACTGCCTTCCTTAATGGACGAGGAGGAAAGAGAAAAAAGAACAAATGCGAGGCCAATAGTGCCTTACGAAAGCGAATAAAGAAGAGAAAGGTCAAAGCGATACGACCCTTATTCCAATTCAATAAGGGATGACCCTTAAGCAACGGAAATCCCCTCTTGTTCCAAAACCACTAAGCATCAAAACAGATATGAGAGAAATGCCCCGAAGAGGCCTAAGGGACTGCTGTGAAACCTTCTTCGAAGTGCTTTTCTTGGTTCCAATTCCATGTCTTTAGCGAGAGGGAATAGAGCAATGCCAACATATTTAAAATTTCTCAATTCGTTATTTATCATTTACTTTGTTTTAATTCATTAATATAGAACTTTAAAACAGATTGTATATGATTTTTTTTACTAAACAACTATTGATTCACTATTTATCCATTATTTTTTTTTACTATATATTTAAATTAAAAGTTTGTCTGTGAAAATTTTAACATAATCCTTGTCTAATAATATTTTTATGCATTAATATAGAACTTTAGCAAAGATATCTATGACTTTTGTTTTAACGGAACAACTTTCAATTCATTATTTATTCGGGGAGTTATAGGTAAGCTCCTTAGGGTGAGCTTAAAATAGGTTCCATTATATATAAACATGATAAAATTACATATAAATATGACAAATTACATAAAGTTGTCATGTATTTATGTAAATTTTTATTTTACATATAAACATGACAAATATGTCATGTATTTATGTAAATTAAAAGTTGTCATGTGTATATGTAATTTTTTTTATTACATATAAACATGACAAATTATATATATTTTGGAGCTTACGGGAAGCTCATTTTAAGGTGTTTTCCTTAGAATTTTTCTTATTTTCAAGCCCGGTCCGGCCGAAAATATGGGCCTCAAATTTTGTCCAAATTTATCCATATTTGTAAATGGATAACTCAAGCCCGTTTAGGTACGTCCATATTATTTTTTTCTAAAAAAATTAAAATATATATTATTTTTATTTAATCTTAAGTAATTATATATATTTTTTATTAAGTTCTTAAACATGGATAATTTAACATTTTTTTAATATTTACACTATAATATTATATATATTTAATCTTTATATGACATAAATTACATAAAATATATATATAAATAAAAATAATATATTATTTAATTGGAAAACGGGTCGGATCGAGCAGGGCTCGAGCCTTGAATGTTGGAGCCAAGACCCGATCCATTTTTAAACAGGTCTTATTTTTTTGTCCAAACCTATTTTTCGAGATTAATATTTTTGTCCAAGCCCTTCCAAATATCAGGTGGACCTTTGGACTTGGACGGGTAGCCCAACCCTTGGACAGTTGTATGGACCATAGCTTTATTTTTATTTATATATATTTAATTAAGCTAAAGTTTATTTATAAAAAATTAATACAATCCTAATCTAATACTACCTCGTACAAATTACAATTATTATTTAAATAATAACAATAATAATTAAAAAAATGATAACATTAAAATATAATAAATTAAATATTCGTTTTGGTCAATTTAAAAGATTCTACATAACTTATACTTTATAGACAGACAAGTGAGCAAACACAACCATTCGGCTCTAGGACGGCCCCAGGCTTTCTAATTTGTCACAACTCACACAAGAAACTTGAATTTCTTTGGAGCATTTCGATTCCCGTTTCGATTTGGCTCTTCCATGTCCAGTATCCATGAAGTTTGGCCGCCGAGAGATGCTGCTTTTCTTATTATTTAACCAATATCAGTAGGTGGTCTGTCAGCTATCTGCTTAGTCCCACTCTTCGCTTTATTGAGCTATTAAGCTTCCAAAAGCACAATAGGAAAAGCTCTAGGCTCTAGCAATAGCATGGATGTTATCAACAGGTACGTTACAATCAAGACCCACGTAGACGGTGCGCCACAAGATTCTGATTTCGAGCTCAAGGCTTCACCTCTTGCTCTGCCCTTGGTCCCTGGGTCCAATGAAGTGATTGTGAAAAATCTCTTCGTTTCGATTGATCCTTACCAGATAAACCGCATGAAAAGCTACAGTTCATCACAGAAGAGTTCCGATTATGCAGTTGCCATTATTCCTGGTGAGGTAATTACATTAGTCAACATGTTCCCCTCAGCTAAAGGAATTTTGTGTAAATCTCTATGGAGGAAGTTTGAAGATCTAAGACTCTTACACCTTCTTTTTTTGTTGGGACAGGCTATTGATGCTTATGGTGTGGGCAAAGTTGTGGCTTCTGGGAACCCTAAATTTGATAAGGGTGATATTGTTTCCGGGCTCCTCAACTGGGGAGAGTTCAGCGTGATCAAAGCCGATGGCATGTTGAACAAGCTGAACCCCATGGGCTTTCCGTTGTCTTATCATGTTGGAATTTTGGGTAAACTATACAATCATCTCATTTATTAGCATCAATATTATCCTGACAACCAACCATGATTGATGTAGAATTATGCTTAAACACAAACACTTTACAAGGAATTTGACATTCAACGACAAATTTTTTTTTTTGCAGCATGTTTTATATGTAAATTACTTTTTACATTTTACTGTAATAGCTGTTGCAAATTGCATTTTACATCAATATTATTTGTAACATCTTGCAGCATTATATAAAAAAAAAAAATTGTATTATATTGACATCAAGAAGATGACATGAAAGCTATTTCTGCTAAACTCATGCCATTACCACCTGTTCTATGATTTTGAATGAAATGAGTAATAGATTATCATGCTTATTTCAGGGTTCGGTGGACTGACAGCCTATGCCGGATTCTTCGAGATATGTAAGCCCAAGAAGGGGGAGAAAGTGTTTGTTTCTGCTGCTTTAGGATCAGTTGGGAATTTGGTTGGTCAATTTGCAAAATTGTTTGGTTGTTATGTGGTTGGCAGCGTTGGAAGCAAAGAAAAGGTCAGCTTAACTAATTTAAGCTTCATCATTCAAGGTTTAATTTAATTGGTTTGAAGAATCTTAACTCAAAGCTATAATTTAAAAAAGTTTATACCACATTTTGTTGCAGGTAGCATTGCTTAAAGAAAAGCTTGGCTTTGATGATGCCTTCAACTACAAGGAAGAAACTGATTTGAAGTCAACTCTCAAAAGGTTAGGACCTCTAAATTTTTTTGTATGTTACTCAAACTCTTCATTTACCCTGAAGTACCCGTGTCCGATATATGTTCGGACAAGAGTATGAGGGTATGATCCTCTAAATATATAAAAAAAATTTACAAAAAATTGAGTATACCCGTGTCGGATATATACCCATATCCAACACTCAACCTCGAGTCCAAGTAACAGCATTTTCTAAGTACCTATATATAATTCATAGTATAGAGTAATAAATATGTCCATTTGGAATGTTAAGTTATAAGCATCTGATAGATTAATATCAAATTAACTGCACTTACATTCAATTTTGCAGGTACTTCCCTGATGGAATTGACATATATTTCGACAACGTGGGAGGAGAAATGCAAGAAGCAGCTGTCGTTAACATGAACATCAATGGTAGGATAGCTGTTTGTGGGGTGATTTCAGAGTATTCGGATGCTGAAAAACGAGCTGCGCCAAGTATGATTGACGTTATATACAAGAGAATCAAAATCCAGGGATTCCTAGCTGGTGATTACTTGAACATATTTGCAGATTTCCTTTCAATAACTTGCGATCACCTTCGCACTGGTAAAATTCAGCCATTGGAAGACATCTCGGATGGGGTTGAGAGTATCCCCTCTGCTTTTATCAGTCTCTTTCGAGGTCATAACATCGGAAAGAAAATTGTTAAAATTGCAGAAGAGTGAATGGGAGGAAAACTAGTTCTTACATGAATAATAATATGAATGAACATTTTGCTACATTATATCCGATTAAAAACAAGAGGAATCTTGACTGAGAATGGCAATGGATACTTAAAAAATAGGATATCCGAAATACAAATAATGAATTCGGATATCCAAATCTTAGTACATTTACATATTTTTTATCTAAAAAAATGGTTTAATAAATTCGAATATTTAGCAAATTTAAATATTCGACGAATATTAGTATTTAAATCAGATGCGAATTTGGATAGTAAAAAATCGAATATTCGAATTCGTTATTCGAATTTGCTTTACTTATACGGATAACGAATTCTGATATCCAAATCTTAATCGTTTACATATTTTTTATCTAAAAAATGGTTCAATGAATTCGAATATTTAGCAGATTTAAATATTCGACAGATATTACTATTTAAATTCGATGTGGATTTGGATAGTAGTATTTGGATAATAAACAGATTCGGATATCATATAAATTAAACAGAATCAGATTTAAATATTTAAAAAATTACAAATATTTAATCTGTTGTCCTCTCTAATTTTGATTAAGTTGGTTCAAGAATTTATTCTCAATGATATAGCGTGTATGGTCTCACCAATTGGCCTAGGATCAGAGATTGTTCATTAATGGTCTAGAACTTCAATTTAAGGACACCACTCGGCTAATCCTTTGTTTCTAATATAAAACCTGTATAAATTTTGTTGGTCCCTACTTATGATACAGAATTAACTATATATATATATATATATATATATATATATATATATATATATATGTATGAACTAGGAAGACCAACTGACCATTAGGCTGTGACTCGTGGTTGCAAGAATTTACTGCAGGCTGCTTGTTTTTCATCATTTAAGCAAAAATCAGTGGAGGAAGAAGTGAAGATTTCTGGTTAGATTGCTAGCTAGACAGAAGGTTGCCACTGTATCAGTTGATTTACACCTGATTGAAATAATTTAAGCTCTTAATTAGCAGAAAATCCCATTGCCTCTTTTGATTTTACTCTCACGAACTTTTTGGCTTTTGGCGATCATTTCCCAACAACAATCGCATGAGAACTGTCAAATTAATAAACTTTACAGCACACCAATAACCCCACAATCACGTGAGCTGAGCTGAGCTGAGGCGAACTGTCAAATTAATAAACATTTGCAGCACACCAATAACCCCACCACCGTACATCAACAAATACCATCAGACAACTCAACCTGTAGTTCAAGCCATTGCGAATAAACATTTGGTAGAACTCTGCAACTTTTTTTTTTTAGAGTAGGGGCTTTCTTGTACGCTTCTCTCCCTCCTATCCTTTAAAGCGAAGTGAAACCTTTGGAACAAGCTTTGGGTCTAATGTTCGGGTAGAAATTAATCCTGCAAGCTCGATCGCATCTTGTCCCATGTACTTCCCTTTGCCTTTCCGCTCACGCCTTGCTTGGACTTGATCCCACCAAATTGAGGCTTTCCCGTGCTCTTTCGAAAGAAGCATCTGGAAATGACTTGTCATGGGCTTATGCGATGAAGAATGATTTGTGCGGAAAAAATTATTGTGCTTATGTGGATGGGTCGCTCAATTTCCCAAGACTAGAGAAGGGGATTTTCCTACAAAAGATGAAAAGTGCTTAGCTTCAAATGGGATGATTTGTTTACTTCCTTTGAGCCTCATATACACCGTCACCCCTTTTTCGACTGCTAAAGAATAAAAAAAAAGTAAAATTTGTTTTTTGGTGAACAGAATCTAGTTTGACTTTGTTAAGATCATGCAGACGTGAGGCAATTGTGTGGCGAATGAGTTTTAAGAGCTTAGCCATGCAATCTGATTTAATTGGCTGCCCTGGACTTTACCACTAAATAAACGTGCAAAAAATAATTTGAGAATAATGGTTTTATTTATATGTATTTTATCACATAATTTATACTAAATTTAAATTTTAAATCTTTACTCTTAAATTCAAATTCTCAAATGCAATTTTGGTGTCCTCACAATATGTTAGTCGGTACTCAAAATGTCCTCTTGACATAAACGTTGAGCAAATTGTTTATAGAAAACTCGTTACAGTAATTTTTTTTTTTTTTGGATCAAGGATCTGTAAATTAATTTTATGAGATTTCTAATATAGAGGATCTAATATTATCACAATAGTAAAGCATATAACTCTGCAAAACATAACAAATGTCATTTACTAATCTTCGTATCGTGGCATCATGAGCATATGATGCATTTAATTACTAATAAATTAGAAATCAAATGCTTAGATGCACCATTGAAGATTCTTAAGAGAAAAAAAAATCATGTAGTGACATGAATTTACCATATTCTAGTGAGGTGAGAACGAAAGAGAAGAAAAAGAGAGAGAAAAATATCTTTAATATTGTTATTGATTTTTTTGAAAATTATTATTGATTTTTTATTGACCAATTATTTATTATAATTTATATAAGGAATATTGATTTTAAGAGAATGAGAGTTATTTATGCGAAATCTAATTTTGAAAATTACAAATATTATATTTTTATGTGAATATTAATATTTTAAGTATTGTACAATAAAATTCCTTTCGAAAGCAAAATTTTATATTTTCAAGTGCTATTTAATAATCTTGAAAATAATGAAAGATTGAGAAAATTATTAAATTATTTTTTTTAAGGATTCCAAGATTCTCTCAAAAGTATTTAGGATTGGTTGAGATTTGAGAGGTAGAGTGACCATGCATTAATTTATTTGATATATTATGGTTGCTAATGCTTAATTATTAATGTTAGGCTCTTAAACTGTGATGCATCGTAATTCGTATGCATTGAAATCATTTGTATCATTGTGCAGTGTGCATTGTGCTAATCAAGTCGCGGGACCTAATTTCTAGTTATTCTAAATATAAAAAAATGATATTTTATAAATAATTTAATATTGTTATCAAATGTTTTAATAATTTATACTATTATAAAATGAATGGTTAAGTTGGTGTCATTGAGTCAAGTGACACTAAGTTGGTGAAAATACAAAAGAATCATTAATCTATACAAAATTAAAAAAAAAAATCAATAAAGATAATTATGTATTTTAATTTTTATATAATAATTTTTTATAAAAAAATGATCTATTTACTTTTAAAAAACTACCCATTTTTCAACAAACTACTCACCTATAAAAATTTTCCATTAACAAAAACTACTTATTTTTTATATTTAATTTTTTAAAAATATAATTTATTATTTTTAAAAATATATATTCGTGTGTGAAATTTTAATTAGTATAAAAGTGATTGATTTCTAAAATTGGGTCAAGCTTGAAGTTGTAAATGGTTTGGATTTGAAAGTGGTATTGAAATATGTTTTAATGTTTTTGGATGGTTGGTTGTATAGTGGACTCGTACGTCAAGGTGTTAAAAATATAACTGATGTTACTCTTTTCTCGCTGCGATAATTATTGTGTTTGCAACTGCAGCTTCCTTCCGATCCTTCGTTTGGATGACTTTTCCACGTCTCCTGTTTCCAATTCAATGCCTTTTGGCTTTTGCAGTCCAAAACTGACGGTTTAAGACTCCACATATGAGCCTAATATTTCATTTACGTGGCATTGTTCTTTAAGGCTTTAGCATATATTGTTTCTTTACCCCAACAATTGCGGGGTTCTTACTCCAAATTCTAACCTTGTGGCTGACGGAGTCTTTAAGTTTCGGGGAAAATAGGAGACTCGTCAATGTTAAGTTTTGAGTTTTCCATAATTTCCTTCAAACACGCAATGACTGTCGTGTCAACTTCAAAACATTACCGTCCAACATGAGTTTCGCCTTTTGGGTTGACTTTTTCTCTCAATTCTCTTGTTTTGTTGCTTCGGTTCTTTACCTGAAAACCACGCCGTTGCATCGCAAACTTCTCACCTCTTTGTATCTTTGTAGCCGGCTAGAGGAACAACACTGTTTTGATTGAAGGAACAAGCGATTCACCCCCTTAATCCTTAACACACCCAGACCCAGGTTGTGATTAGTTGCTATCATTCTTTCTTGGTATTGTTTCCTTTGAAGCAATTATTCTTAGCATTGTTAAGTTCAAAAAACAAATAAAACATGAACATGTAATTGAACTCTTTGCCGATTCATCCCTGCTAAAGCTTGGCAATTCTTTTTTTGGATGGAAAAAGATGGGTTTATTCGGTTTCCTCCATGAAATTTATAAAGTTGATCATAGGATGTCATGTTAAAAGAGTATCCGATTAAGCAATTTTATTTTCAAGGCAGCAATAAAGTTCTTCATATACAGTGAATAGAATTTCTAGTCCATTATGTTGACTTTTTATAACTAGTAAAAAACTACATGCCACATGGAATACTACCAAACTTAGTGAAAGCAAACCCAAACCAAAACTCAAATTCCCTAATTAACGCATCAAAACCCCCCAAACCCCCATATTTAAACTGCGGATCCAATCTCCTAACCCCATCAAAATCACCACCCTCACAACACCAAAAAGTTCTCTTCTCTTAGCATCATCTTTCCGGAGCCAAAATCCACCACCAACAACCATGGGAGCCTCCAGCGACGCCACCACAACCTCCCCATCCACCGCCAACTCCCCTTCCATCCTAAAAAAAATCCTCCTCTCTTACACCTACGTAGCCATATGGATCTTCCTTTCCTTCACCGTAATAGTCTACAACAAATACATCCTCGACCAAAAAATGTACAATTGGCCTTACCCCATCTCCCTAACTCTCATCCATATGGGCTTTTGTTCCTCCATAGCTATCCTCCTCGTCCGCATCTTCCATGTCGTAGACCTCCCTTCTTCCATGTCACCCCGTCTCTACCTCTCCTCTGTAGTCCCCATCGGCGCCCTTTACTCCCTTTCCCTTTGGCTCTCTAACTCAGCCTACATCTATCTCTCTGTCTCCTTCATCCAAATGCTCAAAGCCCTCATGCCAGTTGCTGTTTACTCCATCGGTGTTCTCTTTCGTAAAGAGTCTTTTAAATCTTCCACCATGGCTAACATGCTCTCTATTTCCTTTGGGGTCGCCATTGCTGCTTGTGGAGAAGCCAAATTTGATACTTGGGGTGTTTTTTTACAGCTTGGAGCTGTTGCTTTTGAAGCTACCAGACTGGTTTTAATCCAAATACTCCTTACTTCAAAAGGAATTAACCTTAACCCAATTACTTCCCTTTATTACGTTGCTCCTTGTTGTTTCGTTTTCTTGCTTATTCCCTGGGTTACAGTGGAGCTTCCTTCACTTAAAGAAAACTCAACTTTCCATTTTGATTACTTCATCTTCGGGACTAACTCTTTTTGCGCTTTCGCTTTGAACCTGGCGGTGTTTTTGTTAGTCGGGAAGACATCAGCGTTGACAATGAACGTGGCAGGCGTGGTCAAAGACTGGTTGCTGATAGCCTTTTCCTGGTCGGTGATTAAAGATACGGTGACCCCAGTTAATTTATTTGGTTATGGGCTTGCATTTTTGGGGGTTGCTTATTATAATCATTCAAAGTTGAAAGTGCTTAGAGAGAAGGAAGCACAGAGGAAGGCTGAAGAGGCTGATGATGAGGAAAGTGGCAGCTTGTTGGATCAGAGAGAAGAGGATGGGACTACAAGAAGAAATGAATCACAGGGTTAATTTTAAATTTTCTTTTAACTTTTAGATAATGATGATTAAACTAGAAAGAGATTATAGAGGTGTTTAGTTTCTTTTTTCTCTGCTTGCTCTGTTTATGGTTTTATGATCCTTAGCTACAGTCATGTTAGGGGGAGGGGTTGGTTGATTTATCTTGTCAATGGTGCCAACTCATGTTGTAGCTGTGGAGATTTATACTGATCATAATTTTAGACAAAAAATTGATTTACTATATCACTAATTTTACTTATGCTTGTGGAGCTAGAGAATTTATTTTCATTTGTTGGATTGAATCAACTATATTCAGCATCATAGTCTTTTATTCGGTGCACGACAGGGAAGGTGATTGCCTTTTCCTGATTTTGTGATAAAATGTTCAACTCAATCACACATTCACTTTCAAATTCGTGCTCTTGTAGTTGGTGGATGATGTTAGCAAATAACCTTTGTTGATTGCAATTAGCATTGCTCTGATTCAAAACAGAGTTGAAGCTAATAATAAAGAATAAAGTAGTTAATTTAATAAATTATCAAGGGTGTATATGTTGTTTATTATTTGTAATTTTAAAGTTTTCTTTTTATATATATTATATATATAAATCTTATATATATAGTATAGATAAATGCAACTTAAAATGGGTAAGTCTAAATTTTATTTAACATTAGCTTGTAAAAAAAAGAAAATGTTCTGTCAATTATAAAGTCACACATGTCATTATCAATCAAAATTCAAAAATTCATAGTTCAATTAATCAAAATTCACCTTTAAGTCATATTTCTATCTCTAAATAAATTAAAATCATTTATAAATAAAATTAAATAAAAAAATTTCAATCAAGTTTCAAAATTTCACGAATCATCCAATTAAATTTCAATATTGAATCGTTTTCTTTATCTTTAATTAAATTAAAATAATTTAAAGATAAAATCAAAAAATTTAAATTCTTTTACAGCTGTCTCACCTAGCACTATAAATAAAAAGTTCCTCTAAGACATTTGACATAATTTGAAAAAACAAAATCTGAAGACAGTTTGGGAAAGAAAATTTGAAAATAATTTAGGAAAAGAAAATCAAGAAGACAATTGAGAATAAAAAAGATCTGAACAATCAAACTCTCCAAAACTCCCCCAAATTTAAGAAGCATTAAGTAGGAAGATTAAGAAGACAGTTGAAATAATAAAAAAAATTGAAGAATTAAATAATCCAGAGCTCCCACAAGTTTAAAAAGATTTAAGGGTTAAGGGATAAATTTGCTACCATATTAGAGGTAAATATTGAAATTTGCATTATACTTTATTTTGATTGATATTTATCATTATATTTTTGAAATTAAATGCAAATTCGCCACTATACTTTAACTCAATATTGAATTGTGCCACTCTACTTTTGTTTGATTGAATTTTGCCACTAAATTTTGATTTTTGATTAAATTTTGCCACTCAACTTTGATCTTAAATAATTTTAAGATAAAATTCCTTTAAATATTTTATTTTAATAATTAGGGTTTAATAAATTAATTAAAAAAATGATAAAAAAAAGTTTAGGCTTTAGTTTTTATAAAATAAAAATTTAAGTTAATTTTAAAAAATTTTATAAATTAATTTTATCTTTAAATATTTCAAAATTAAAGTTGAGTGGCAAAATTAAATAAAAAATCAAAGTTTAGTAGTAAAAATCAATCAAATAAAAGTATAATGCCAAATTTGCTCTAATCTCAAAAGTACAATAGCAAGTATTAATCAATCTAAAGTATAGTGGCAAATTTCAATATCCACTTATAATATGGTGGCAAATTTGTCCATTAACCCAAGATTTAAAAACAATTAAAATATATTTTTTTTTTGAAGAATCAAATAATCCAGAGCTCCGACAAGTCTAAAAAGATCTGAAAAACAAAATCTCTAAAATTTCAACAAACAAATCAAAGAAGAAAGATTCAAAATTTTCTAAATTTGATCCAAATTCCAAGAATCCTTAAATTAGGATCAAATTCTAAAATTTTTTAAATTTGGATTAAATTCTAAGAATCATTAAATTAGAACCAAATTTCAAGAATCACTAAATTTGAATCAAATTTTAAAAATCTCAAATTTGAAATCAAATTTCAAGAATCTCTAAATTTGAAATTAATTCTCAAGATTTTAAAGATTTCCTAAATTTTGGAATCAATTCCAAGATGACAACAAAATACTAAATTTTGGGTTCAAATTTTTTTAATTAAAAAATAGTCATCAAATTCTTTAAAATGAATATTTGCTGAAAAAAAGTTAAGAATTTTTCAAAAGTTATACTTATATTTCTAATAAATTAAATTTATTATTTTACTTTAAATTTTTATTGTCTTATTTTTTAGACACAATTTATGTGTACATAATACTTTTATCATCAAGCTATACTGATATAGATTACTTAGGAATGAATCTTAAGAAAGAAAAAAAAAAAACAGTGCATTTTGTTGTCATTTGCCACTGCATTTGTTCCTCTCCTATTTTGTTTTTGTATGAATGTTCGTAACAAACAGCGCTTCATGGAGATCTGGGGGGAAATTGCGGCACTGGCAGAGAGCTTATTTCCACCCACAAAAAAATTTGAAAAGCTTATCCCAGCTGCTGTTAGTAGTAATCACTGCAGACATCCGATTTTATCCGAGATCTTTTATAAGATTAAAATTGATTTTTTAAAATTAAAGGTCAAATTTCTTAAACCAATTTTATCCGGGCTTTTGAATCCAAATTAAACCAACCCATTAATCAGCAGTCACCAAATATTTATAGTACTTAGTTATAAAAATTTTGGGGGATGGTGCAAAAAGAGTCAACAGAAATGAATGCCTACCATGAATTTAATGGCTTTGTTTGTTTGAGCATGAGGAGGCATGCTGCTGAAACATCCAGGAAAAAGGAAATGGTCCTTCCCGCCCACACTTCATCTGATCAGATCAACCCTATGGTCCATACCTTTGGGACCAGAAACTTGTGTTAACTTTGTTGGAACAAAAATGACGCTGAAAATATCAATAATGAATTCTTCACCTGAAAAAATTGAAAAGGAAAATGTGAGAAAATAAATTTATAGAGAATGAAAAACCAATCCATTGGTGGATGGAGCATTTGTGTCTTTTACACTTTGACATGTTTTCTCTCTTTTTTCTTTTTTTTTTTTTTTTAATTCTTTTTGATGGAGGAAGTGGGAAAAAACATGAAATTTATAAGTGGAAACCTTGAATGAGACTTTGCTTGGCCTTCCACATTGAAGCCGAAAGCAGGCCTAATTACTAGTAGTAGATACTCATTGATCACTTTCATTTGCTCAAAAGTCATTACTCATGAGTTATATTATCAGAATTTTTTATTTTTTTAAAATATTTATGTCCGACATTTATATTCGACACATACTCGAATATGAATATGAGATATGATTTTTCAAATATATGAAAAAACTTTAAAAGAAATTGAGTATATTAGTATCAAACATATACTCATATTCGACACTCATTTCCGAATTCGAACTTATGAGCAATAAATTGTGGAGAGATATAAAGAAACATAGTTGAGTTCAATCTAGACAATCAAAGTGTATGTTTAAACAAAAATCTCTTCAAAATTTCAATGGTATAACAATTCATAAATAGTTCGTTCAATTCATAGTAAAAGAAAAACCTTAGTAGAGCAAGCCCATTTCATTGGGATATTGGATATAAGCCCATACAGGTTTTTAGTTTTTAGTACACGTTCTTCTTTGCTCAGATTCTCATTTCAAGTTCCATTAAAACAAAAAAACAAAAATCCGCGAGGGTTTTAGAAGGGTTTAAGGTTTAACTTCATTTTCTTTTCATTTCAATCACTATCTCTTATGAAACTCTCATGATTACCCGCCAACTCCATTATATCACCAAGCAGTGGTCAACAACCTTAAGAAACTTGCACTCATCTAAATATGTTCACCAGTTACTCGACGAAAGTCCTTACTCAAACCCAACCTCCCTTTGCCCTGTTAATCACTCTCTACCCACTTTTTTGCGTGTTAATCTCCCCTTTGACGCCTTCAAAAAGCTTAAAGAACTCCTTAAATCAGCCCAATTTAATGCCATTGATGAAGTTACACTGGCTCTGGCTCTCAAGGGGTCTTGCGGTAATTCAAAACAGGGGACCCAGGTTCACAAATTTGCTATCACCTCCGGGCTCATGTCCTTCATTACGGTTCCAAATTCATTAATGAATATGTACTCTAAATCTGGGCAGTTTGATAAGGCTTTGTGCATCTTTGAGGGCTTAAACGATCCCGATATTGTTTCGTGGAATACTCTGCTTTCGGGGTTTCAAAACAGTGAAGAAGCGTTGAATTTTGTTTTGAGGATGAATTTGAACGGGGTTGCTTTCGATGCAGTAACTTGTACCACAGCTCTTTCTTTCTGTTTGGACCTCGAAGGCTTTCTTTTCGGGTTGCAGTTGCATACTCTTGTGATGAAGTCTGGATTAGATTGTGAGGTCTTTGTGGGAAATGCCCTTATAACTATGTATTCAAGGTGGAAGCGTTTAGAGGAAGCTCGGAGGATATTTGATGGGATGCCAAATAGAGATTTGGTTTCGTGGAATGCAATGCTTTCGGGGTACAGCCAGGAGAATAGTTATGGCATAGAAGCAATTTGGGCGTTTATTGAAATGGCGAGACAAAGGATGAAGCTTGATAATGTATCATTTACTGGCGCAGTTTCAGCCTGTGGTCATCAGAGGAACTTAGAGGTTGGAAGACAGATTCATGGTTTGTGTATAAAAAGAGGGTATGGTGCGCATGTCTCTGTTTGTAATGTTTTGATGTCAATGTATGCAAAGTGTGAGGTTGTTGAAGATGCAAAATTGGTATTCGGAATAATGAATGAGCGTAACGTGATCTCGTGGACTACAATGATTTCTATTGATGAAAAGGATGCTGTACACCGCTTTAATGAAATGAGATCAGATTATGTTTATCCAAATGATGTTACATTTGTTGGATTGATCCATGCCATAACCACTGGGAAATTAGTGGAAGAAGGCCGAATGGTTCATGCGTGTTGTGTAAAGGGTAACTTTTTGTCAGAATCAAACGTTTGCAACAGCCTTATCACTATGTATGCTAAGTTTGAGTTGGTACAAGACTCTATTAAGGTTTTTGAGGAACTTGAATCCAGAGAGATTGTCTCATGGAATGCTTTAATTTCTGGCTATGCTCAAAATGGAATGTGCCTAGAAGCTTTGAGGACATTTTTATCAGCAGTTAAGGAATGTAAGCCAAATCAATACACATTTGGTAGTGTCTTGAATGCAATTGGTTCTGGTGAACATATATCTCTAAAATATGGTCAGTGGTGCCACTCGCATTTAATAAAGGTTGGATTCAATACTGATCCAATAGTGTCCAATGTTCTTCTCGATATGTATGCAAAGCGTGGGAGCATTTCTGAGTCTCAAAAAGTTTTCAGTGAGATTCCTCAAAAGAGCCAATTTGCTTGGACATCAATTATATCTGCCCATGCAAGGCATGGAGACTATGATTCAGTGATGAGTTCATTCAAAGAGATGAAAAGGGAAGGAGTCAAACCTGACTCGATCACCTTTCTTTCCGTACTAACAGCTTGTGGCAGAAATGGAATGGTTGATATGGGTCGACAGCTCTTCGACTCAATGCTGACAGAATATCAGATTGAACCATCCTCAGAGCATTATTCTTGTATGGTGGATATGTTGGGCCGTGCAGGTAGATTGAAGGAGGCAGAGAAGCTGATGGGTTGCAGTCCAGAAGGGCCAGGATTGTCTATGCTGCAAAGCTTGCTAGGGGCTTGCACGATACATGGAAATGTAGAGATGGGTGAGAGGGTAGCTGATTCTTTGATGGAGATGGAGCCCAATGAGTCAGGTCCATATGTGTTGATGTCAAACTTGTATGCTGAGAAGGGAAAGTGGGAGAAGGTAGCAAAACTGAGGAAAAGGATGAGACAAATGGGAGTGAGGAAGGAAGTGGGGTTTAGTTGGGTGGATGTTGGTGACATCAACAGTTCATTGTCTTTGCATGGGTTCTCATCAGGAGACAGATCCCACCCACAGTCTGAAGAGATTTGCAAAATGGCAGAATGCCTGGGATTAGAAATGAAACTTTTGAGAGAGAAAGACAGACAGAAAGATATGACAATTACAGTATAACGTTAGTTAGCCATTGGGAATTCCATTTGTACTTGTAGTAGTTCAAAATATTGATTCTACTTCTCTTCTTCTATTTTCTTTGAAGAGATTATTTGGGAGGGTTATTTACTTACATGTTAAGTAGCCTCAGAGGCCGAAATGGCCAAACTACATGTAATCCAGCTCTTGCATGAAAACAGAATACAGAAATTGTAACATTTCTTTACATGGACTGCTTCATTTAACTTTCTCTTCCACCTCTACCTTACAAGTTACAACTGAAAAGAAACTAGAAATGGGCTCAGACATCCCAAGAGAATACATCAACCGGTTAGGAAAGTAGAAGAATAAAAAATAAGCGTGAGCAGCAGGATTCAAACCTGCGCAGGCAGAGTCCACATGATTTATAGTCATGCCCGATAGCCACTCCGGCACGCCCACTGGATTTTGGAATGTGCCAAGTTTACACAAATTAGTGTTTCTAATCATTAAATTTCAGCCAAGAGACAGAAATTAGAAATCTAATATCGTGATCTCCTACGGCTTGTTCACACTCATCTCTCCATTGTTCTTAAAATTCTATTCCGTGAAAACCTTTTTACTTCCTATTGCAAATTCCTATCCTTAACCTAATGCGAAAGGAGAGTTTTTTTTTTTAATAGATATCCTCTATTTCTTTTGGTGTCTCTTTAATATCTTTCTGTCATGTGTTCAAAATTAAACTATTAATGGTTAATTGTTTATAAATAAAAAATAAACTTTGAACACGTGACATAAAAATATTAAAGAGGTAACAAAAGGAACACCAAAAAGAAGTAGAAAAAATCATTTTTTTTTTCGAAAGATGAAAATTTAACCAAAAAAATATTTACTTATATAAGCTACATACGGGACATGACGAGGGACCCGCGGTGGGCCCGCGTTTGGACTCCATCTAGATTTAGCTTTCCTCTTTTTATTTTCTTTAAGATTTTCGTTTTTCATTTTATTTTATGTTTTATTTATTTTATATTAGTATCTTAATATTTTAGATATTTGATATTTTTATTATTAATTTTTATTTGTTTGACAATTCCTAATTAATTCTTATTTGTTTAATTATTGTGAATAATTTTATGAATAAATTTTTTTACTTGATTTTCCTTAATTTTAAATTTTGTGTAAATAATTGTATATTGCTTATCTATTACTTGTTTATTAATTAATTTATTTTTATTTTATAATTAGGTTATTTGAAATTGATTTAAGTAACATTTTTTTTTAATAATTGGTTTTTAAATTTAGGATTAATTAAATCAAGAAATAAATTAAGATCTTTTCGATGATGAAATTCAAAAAGATCACAAATGGGTATTTTTGAGAAATTTCTAAATGAAAAAACTCTCTTAAAAATTTTCCAGAATAGTAGAAGGGTTTTGAGGAAAAAATTTTAATCCTAAAAGGTCGATATTTATATTTTGAACACAATGAAATATGAGGTTTTAATATATAAATGATTTTGATTAAACTTAGGTGTTTTATTCATAAAATTTAAATATTCTGACGATGAAACTTATTTAGGGAAAAGAATGGTTTCTCTTGAATACTCTTAAGACGAGCAAACTTTTTTAACAATCTCTCTAAAATGGTGGAAGGAAAACTTAAAAAATCTTTCCAATAATTAAAAAAACTTAAACAAGTTTAGATAAAAATGACCATTTATTTTAGACTAACTTAAGGTAAAACAAGAGTAATTAGATACTATCTTTAGGATAGACGTTGTGAGTGTGCTAGTACTTCTCCACACATAATCGAACTCACGAACTTAATTCTAAGAAGTAAACCAGAACTTATTCTTTTCAAAGTGTCTTAGTCAAGTTTAAGATTACTTTAAAAATGATAGGTTCATATAGGTGACTAATCACACCTAGCGAAAAAAATTAGTGACGACTCATGTTTGTTTCTAGCTGTTAGGTTTTAGGATTTATCACGTCATGACAGTTAGGCGACTCCATTGGGGACATTAAAGAGTCGAGCCATAGGTTACTCTTGTGATACCTAGTTCCTAAATAATTGGTCTTAAAAATGGTTAATTTTTTTTTATCTTTACTTATTTTAATTTTAACTTTGTATTTTGCTAACAACTTATATTTCTTTTCTTGTATATGGTGGGAAAAGTCAAAGGTTTGTTATGTTCCTTCGCACACAATATACAAAATATTTTATAAGCCCTATACCCGGGCTCGTCCCTTTTAGGAGGGGGTAAAGTATCTATGCTTTCGTGAGGTGATAATCTCCGCATGAGCTAGCGAAACACTCTTAGGTGTAAAGTACCAAAGCCTTCGTGAGGTGATAACTTCCTTTGTGGCTAGGAAAATACTCTCACCAAAATTGAAACCGTTCCGGTTGGAGCTTGTAATGGGCGAGGATTGGGGTGCCTTACTCATCCACTATGGATGAAGTCAAGGAGCAATTTAAGGACCTTTTAGACTGGTCAAATATCTTGAGCCCAGCATGTAGACAACACTTACCAACTTTAGGATAAAGCCATGCCAAACTTTATATAGAAAATAACCTAAATCAAGACAAATGAATGAACACTTCTTACCATTCATCCTACATATGAATATTTTTATTTGTATACTTTTATCTTTTTATTGTTACGATATAATTTCTAACTTTTTATTTTACTTTTCATGTATTTTTGCATCATCAAATCATCATAAGGAGTTTCTTGCCACATAACAGTTTTAGATAAAATGAATTTTTACTAAATCCATGGAAAGCCTAGTAGTTACTAAGCATAAGCCTTCAAGATGTCTGAAAGTTAGATTTCAAGAAGTCTAACAAAGTGTAGGTGATTGTCTGCTGGTAGGATATGTGTCTACCCTCCCTGAAAAGGTCTATCTAGATCAGACACAACATGACCTTACGAATTTGATGAAAATCTGGAGATCTTAGGGCATGACTTAATAAGAGGCATTTCAACAGAGACACAGGGGCATGGCGTTGCTTCTCTAAGTTGAGGTTGATAACAACTTGATAGGGGAAATGATAAAGTTTTGGGATCCCTTATATATATGCTTTGTGTTCAATGAGGTGGACATGGTTCCAACAATTGAAGAATATTCAGTGCTACTCTATTTTGATCCCCTGAGTTCTGACAGGATTTATTGGAAGAACAAGACGTGTTACCGAAAGAAGCTGGCTAAGATGATGAGAGTCATCTTGGCCGAAATCGACGATCAAGTAAAGATAAAAGGCAAAAGTACTTGTATTCCTTTAAGCGTTCTACGAGATTTCATTAACAAGCACTCAGATAACGATGAAGGCATGAAGCTGATAGCCCTAGCTATTTATGGACTCGTGATCTTTTCAAAGATATTGAGATACATCGAAACTGCAATGGTGGATTTTATAGATCAAGTTCAAGACCAAGTTAATGTTGCTCCAACCATTCTAGCTGAAACCATCAGGTCATTGAACCATTGTAGACACACTAGAAAGCGATGTTTCATGGAAATCTGGTTTCGATAGCTAGAGCTGATGGTTTCGGGTAGGATGGCTAGAGCAACATTAACTTGGTATTGAACTTGATCCATAAAACCCACCACTACAATTTCGATGTGTCTCAATGTCTTTGAAAAAATCACAAGTCCATAAATAGCTAGGGCAATCACCTTCATCGTCATCTGAGTGCTTGCTAATAAAATCTCGAAGAACGCTCCAAGGAATGCAAGTACTTTTGCCTTTATCTTTACTAGATTTAAGGCTTCTGGTAAGCTGACTCCCATCATCTTGGCCAGCTTCTTTCGATAACCCGTCTTGTTCTTCCAATAAATCTTGCCAGGACTCGTGGGATCAAAACGGAGTAGCATTGAATATTCTTCAATAATTGGAATCATGTCCACCTCATTGAACACAAAGCATCTATATGAGGGATCCCAAAACTGCATCATTTCCCTTATCAAGTTGTTATCAACCTCAACTTAGAGAAGTAACACCAGGTCATAGTATCTCTCTTAAAATGCCTCTTGTCAAGTCGTGTCCCAAGATATCAAGATGTTTATCAAATTCGTAAGGTCATTTTGTGTATGATCCAGATTAACCTTTTTAGGAAGGGTATAAACATATCCTACTAGCAGATAATCACCTACACTTCGTTGGACCTCTTCAGATCTAACTTCCAGACTGCTTGAAGGCTCATGCTTGGTACCTTCCAAGGATTAAAAATAGAATCGGACTGGCCAGTTCAACCGATTGAATAGGAAATCAGTTGGTATTACGGTTCAATTACATTAACAAAACCGAAATTTCTAAGAACCTATGAAAACCAAAAATTAACCGCGAACCGATTAACCCGAAAAAAAAAACCGTTAAAATTGGAATGTGAGTTTTTTTAAAAAAAATTCTTTGGGATTTCTGAGCCCAATTTAACTGAAAATAAATAAGATTTTTTTCCTTTTGAAACCCATTAAACTATTTTTGTTTTGATAAAAACACAATTTCTTTTAGCCCAATTTCTTTTAGCCTTTAGGGTATTTTTTTGTTTCCTTCATTCTTCCATTGTTCCAGACTCTCGACTTCTCTTCTTTGGCTTCTTCAATTCTGCTCAAGGTCAGCTCCCTTTCTTTCTCCTCTCATTTTTTTTTCCCATTTATCTATCCTATTTTAAAATTCTGAAATTCTTCTCCAAACTCGTAGCCACTGCTCTAACAATTCATCTCAAGTTCTTCCCATATACGGCTCTACCGCTGTCTATAAAGGTGGTGTTGAGTGCAATCGCTGCTGGCTCAAATGGTTCCACCCTCAACCAGCTTCTCTGTTTTCTCAAGTCAAAGTCCAACGACCATCTCAATTCCTCCGTGATCACTTCTGGGGTCTTCACCGGCAACAGTCCCGTCGGCAGGCTTCGCTTTTTTCCCAACGGTGTTTGGATCGACAAGTCTCTCCCCCTCAAGCACTCTTTTAAACAGATAGTGGAGAATGTCTACAACGCTGCAACTAATCAAGTTAATTTCCAAACCTAAATTTTATTTATTTGCTATTCTCTGTAATCTTTGTTGGATAAGAATTTTTGTTTATTTTTACTAATACTTGTGATCTTACTGACTTGAGAAAAGCTTAACTCTGTTATTGGGATTTCACATTTGTTAAATAGTCATTTCTAGATCATTATCAAATCGGCCGGTCTAACCGGTTTGACCGAAAATGGAAAGTCTAATCGGTTCGACCTTCGGTTCAGTTTTTTTAACATTGGTAACTGCTAGGCTTTCCATGGATTTAGTGAAAATTCATTTTCTCTAAAACTGTTATGTGACAATACACTCTTTATGATGATATGATTATGCAAAATGCATGAAAAGTAAAATAAAAAGTTAGAAATTATATCGTAACAATGTAAAGATAAAAGTATACAAATAAAAATATACATATGTAAAATAAACGGTAAGAAGTGTTCCTTCATGTATCCTGATTTGGGTTATTTTCCATACAATGGTTGGCATATCTCTATCCTAAAGTTTGTCACTTGAGTGTTGTCTATATGATGGGCTTAAGATATTTGACCAATCTAAAAGGTCCCAAAATTGCTCATTGACTTCATCCATAGTGGATGAGTAAGGCACCCCAATCCCCGTCCATTACAAGCTCCAATCGGAAGGGGTTCAATTTTGATAAGAGTATTTCTCTATCCATTGCGGAGGTTATCACCTCACGAGAGATTTGGTACTTTACCCCCTCCTAAAAAGAACTAACCCGTAACAAGGCTTATGAAATGTTTTTTGTAGTGTGTGCAAAAAAACATAAGAAACCTTTGACTTTCCCTACCGTATACAGGAAAAGAAATATAAGTTGTTAGCAAAATACAAAGTTAAAATTAAAATAAGTAAAGATAAAAAAAAAAAAAAAAAAAAATTAATCATTTTTTAAGACCTAGGTATCACAAGACTAACATATGGCTCAACTCTCTAATTTCTCATGTGGAGTCGTCAAACTGTTTTAACGTGTTAAATCGTAAGACCTAACAGCTAGACACAAACAAGAGTCGTCATTAATCTTTTTTTGCTAAGTGTGATTAGTCGCCTATAAATCTATCTTTTTTAAAGTAATCTTAAAATTGACTAAGGCATCCTAAAAAGAATAGGTTGTGATCTACTTCTGAGAACTAAATTCGAGAGTCTGATTACGTGTGAGGAATGATTAGCACCCATAATGCCTATCCTAAAGATAATACCTAATTAGTCTTGTTTTACCCTAAACTAGTCCCAAATAAAGTGATCTTTTTTTTTTATCTCAGCTTTATTTTAATTTGTTCAAGTTTTTTAATTATTGGAAAGATTTTTCAAGTTTCCATTCCACCATTCTGGAGAGATTGTTAAAAAAGTTTCCTCATCTCGAGAGTATTCAAGAGAAATCATTCTTTCTCTTGAAAAAGCTCCGTCGTCGGAATATTTAAATTTTATGGAAAAAAACACCTAAGTCTAATCAAAATTATTTAGACATTAAAACCTCATATTTCATTTTGTTAATAAATCTCAATCTTTTAGTATTGAAAATTTCACTCAAAACCCTTCCACCATTCTAGAAAATTTTTAAAATTTTTTTCACCTAAATTTTTTCATAAATCACTCATTTGTGACCCCCTTTGAATTTCATTCTCAAAAGGATCTTAATTTATTCATTGATTTAATTAATCCTTAATTTAAAAAACCAATTAATAAAAAAAAATTACTTAACTCAATTTCAAATAACCTAATAGTAAAATATAAATAAATAAATAAATAAACAAGTTATAGATAAGCAATAAACAATTATTTACACAAAATTAAGGAAAATCAAGTAAAGAAAAAGTTAATCATAAAAATATTCACAATAATTAAACAAATAAGAATTAGTTAGGAATTGGCAAACAAATAGGAATTAATAATAAAAATTAAATTCGACAATAATGAAAATATCAAATAACTAAAATATTAAGATAATAATATAAAATAAATAGAACATAAAATAATATGAAAAACGAAAAATCTAAAAAAAAAAAAAAAGAGAAAAGTTACATCTAGGTCGAATCCAAACTCCAAACATAAAGAATATAAAAGGTTGAAATAGAAAAAGTACTCCAAATAAAACTTAGATCATTGATGCTTATGGGTGTATAAATGATTGATGCCGATTGTCACGCATAGCATGAACCTTTTCAGAATTACCAAATGTTAAGAATCTATGCACTACGAGACATAAAAAAACCTATAATTACCTTTAAAGGACGATTAGTGACAGAATCAAGCCATGTAATTGCCCTTAAGAACATTGAAGAATAAAGGAAAAAAGTTAATCCAAAATTCAACTAGAATGGAGAATTGTCTACCTGGATCTGTTGGACGAATTAAAGCACAAGTATTCAGCTCAATTGACAATCCATTGGCGATATGAAATGCGATCCTTCTAATTATCCGCTATGTCAACATACGCTTCCTCAGTTGATCTTTCATATCTTCCAATCTGAAATTAGCTTATCAACGTATTCATAAAATGGAATGTCTAGATTAGACAAATCATGAATGTATTTATAAGTAAACAAAATTTTTTTGGGTCAATTTTTCACCTTTCAAGAAAAAAAAAAAAAACTATGTTCTCTCTGAACCTCTCTCCCTCCTTGGATGACTGTTGGCTAGAATCCCGGTATCTCACCTTTGTATGCCAATGTTGAAAAAAAACGAAAGTCATCGAAAAACTCTTGAACCCAGAAATCTTTCGTCGGAAAACTCGAACTTCATAAGAGAACTCACCGAAAATTTCAAACTTAGCCGGAAAAAATAACAATAAATAAAATAAATTTCCAAAAAATCTCAAAAAATACTTAAAACTCTAGTCTTTTTAGTTCTCCAAACAAAACTCTCAAAACTAAACCTAAAAACTCCAAACTAAAGCAAAGCAAAATTCTTCAAAAGCAAAAGCAAAGACCATTTCTTTTCTGAGTCTAAATCTGCTTATATAGAGGAGATTAGTCCTCCTAGAGTCTTAGGATATTTTGTTTTGAAACTCTTTTCACAATCAAATCCTAAGCCAAATGGAGTCTCCTAGTTCTAGTCCAAAGAGAGGTCTACCTTGAGCAATCATCCTACTCAATTTTTCTCTTTTTTTTCAATTTTTTTCTTAATTTTCTGAAAATAAAAACTAAAATACTAAGAAACATAGGGTAATTTGAAAAACATCCTTTAAACAGGAGAATTATTGTTCAAAATTCTAATAGCATGAAATAATTTGAGAAAAGAAAATGAAAAAAAAAAATTGTTAAGAAAATTGTAAAGATAAAATTATCTCTAATGAAAAAATCTAAATTTATTTCTATCCATCAAACCTCCCTTTCGCCTTCCCCTTCCTTTTTCCATGTCTTCCCTCACTCTTAACCCTTCCCCATTTTATTTTTTTTTTACAAATTTTTTCATAACATTATTGGTGGTTGTTAATAAGTCTTGGGTAAATATTATGTTCTTTTTTATTGTTGTTGCCATTGTGTTTTGTTTATAATAAAATAAAATGTGAATTTTGACCGTTGTTTGCATTGGATATTTGTAAAAAAAAAAAAATGAATTATGTGTGAAATAAGATAATATATACTCAACCAATGGTTGCTTTGTTTCCATGAATATGTTTTCAACCAAAATTTGTAATAAAAAAAAAAAGAAAAAGAAAAGGAAGATAAAATAAGGAAGGATCCAAAGTGAGAGAAGACATGAAAAGAGGAGAGGAAGGTTTGATGGATAGAAATGAATTTAGGTTTTTTCATTAAAAATAATTTTGTTTTTACAACTTTTCTAATAATTTTTTTCTTCAATTTCTTTTCTTAAATTATTTTATGTTATTTAACAATACTTTTACTATTCAAAGAATGTTTTTTAAATTACCCCAAGAAACATCTAGACACAATCAAGTGTCTACACTGGCACTAAAATTCAAGAGTAACCAATCAAAAGAAGAACCATTCAAAAAACCTTAAGCGAGATTTGATCTCTTAAAAGCAGTCAATAACATGTAAATCAATAATTTGGAGAATTTATCCACAGATTGGCTTCCTTTCAGGTTGAATGAAAAATCTTTATTTATCCAAATTAAAAATGAATAAAGCAAAAGGAACGAATTAGCAGTTTGAAACAACTCAGAAACAAAAAAAAAAGGAGTAATCAAAGCAAAGAAAGGGCACTTTTAACCAACGAAATTATAAAGCATCCATTAAAATTCCACCGATTTACATCAACATTTGCTCAGAAAGCAAATCCCACAAATGACCAAAAGCTTAGATCTCTAATTTTAGACATTAATCAACTAAAAACAAACACTCTAAGCTCTCTCTCCTCTAATCCTTCTAGCAAGCTGGATATCCTTAGGCATGATCGTAACCCTCTTAGCATGAATAGCACAGAGATTAGTATCCTCAAACAGTCCCACGAGATAAGCCTCAGCAGCTTCTTGAAGAGCGGCGACCGCGCTGCTTTGGAACCTCAAGTCAGTCTTGAAATCTTGAGCGATTTCTCTCACCAGCCTCTGGAATGGAAGTTTTCTGATCAAAAGTTCGGTGCTCTTCTGGTACTTCCTGATTTCTCTCAGAGCCACAGTTCCTGGCCTGAAACGGTGAGGCTTCTTCACTCCTCCGGTTGCTGGAGCTGATTTGCGAGCGGCCTTCGTGGCTAGCTGCTTACGTGGAGCTTTGCCACCGGTTGATTTCCTAGCTGTTTGCTTGGTACGGGCCATTGGTGGGAATTTGGCGATGAATAAAGAGTGTTTGGTTTGGGAGAAAGTGAGGAAAATTTGAAGAAAAAGTTTTGATGGGGTAATGGGGAAGATTTAGAGGGGATATATATACAAAGGGGAATTTGGGAGAAGCGGGAAGAAGTCTCACGAAATATTTTAAATGGGCGAATATGAACCGTAGATTGGATGGGTTATCGACGACTGTTAAATTGTTGAAGTCCGATCCATGTGCGATGGAAATTAACCAATAAGATTCATTCATTTAAGCGGCATTTTTTAAAGTTTTGGCTCTTTTCAATTTTTGTTGGGGATTGTGGGAGTAGATCTAGACCGTCGATAGGCCAGCTTATCAACGACTATAATTTAGTAAAACCGGTGAGGGTCTGATAGTTATCCGTGGGATATCCAAGCAGCCAATGGAATTTATCCTTTGCTCTTCACATAATTTATTAGCATAATAAATTTTATTTTATTTTCTCTTTCCTTTTCTTTCATTTTTTTTAAATAAAAATATGTTCATTATACCTATACTAAAAATAAAATTTTTAATTAAGTAGGTGTCAAGAATAAATGACATCAATCTAATTGGAGAATTTGCAACAAAAAAAATCCTAATATTTATATCATTATTATTAAAATTGAATTAACTCCATTAGAAGCATTTATCAAAAATCCAATAAATTATTATAAAAGTTATAAATTTATGTGTACATATATAATTTTTTTTTAAATAAAAATTCAAATAAAAAAATCTACCCAATATTTCTTTCTTTTTTTCTAATCAAAACATTTTTCTTTTTCACCCAAAAAAAAAAAAAACTAACCATCACTTCCCTTTTCTTTCTTTTTTCATCCACATAATAAATGTGTTCGATATAAAACTTAAATTAATGAAAACATTTTCAAATAATTGTATTTTCTTTAAACATTTATCTAAATAATGTAATTAGTTATCTTTTCACTCATATAGTCAACTTACCAAATACTAATCAATCCTACTAGTTAATTATAATATCTTAAGTGAGTTTAGTATCAGAAATCAAGTAATATTAATTCAATTAAATAAATTAGATGTTGACATATCCACTATGACAGTGAAAAAAAATAACAAAGTTACTTGATAAGTTGAATGTATATATATATATATATATATATATATATATTTTTAAATGTGAAACAATAAAAACAGAAAGACAAAAATATTCCTACTTGCATATTTTTATTATCATTTCATTTTGATATTTAAATAGTTCAATAACTGAGTTCATGTCACTTGATTCGTGACATCAACCCAATCAAAAAATTTAAAAATATTATAAATTATCTAATTATCAAAATAAAGTAAAAACAACAATGTAAAACTAAGGGCATTTATTATTACTGGATTATGGCACACACATTATACGGTTGGATGAGAAAAAAAATAGTAAAATTAATTAGTTGGTAGTTTTTTTAGATATAAAAAAAATTTATCTTTAATTTTATATAATTGTTAATATTTTTTATATATAAAAAAAAGACATGTATCTGATTGAGTTGATACCCAATTAATTTGTGACACGAACTTAGTCAATCTGTCTAATATAGTATATAGATGTTACTTTAACATTTTAGAGGAAAGAAAAACAAAAAGTTGTAATGAGAAAATTTATAAAATTGGTCTCAAATTACTAATTTATATATTATTGAATTTATTCTAAGAGTATATAATAATTTCTTACAATGCGTAACAAAAAGGTGTAACAAGAATTTATCACATTTGTTTTCATATTACATGTTTTCCTTATAACGTTATTAAAATTATCATTCAAAAAATAGTAATACATAACACAAAATTGTAATTAAAAGATTAATCACTTTTGTTTCACATTAGATACTTTTATTACTATGTTGCCAAATGTTTTTTTTTTGGATAAGTAAGTTCTTTTATATATCCAAATAGCAGAATGTCTGCTACTGAAAGTTTACAATCTGTCATCTAATTTGTGACACTCACGAAAGAACAAACAAATCAATCAACAACCAGTATTGTTTTCTATACCTGCAAGTCTATCTCTTACAATATTAACAACTAAACTAGTAGTTTCTAGTTCTGTTCGACCTTGCCCTCCATGGATTCTCTTATTTCTTTCCTGCCACTGATAGTAAATATGAGCAATCCAAGCCAATCTCAAGGTAATAGTGATTATGGCTTTCCCTTTAAAATTCTACACAATCCTGCATAGCTCTTCATTCCATGATCCTACCACTCTGCTGATTCCAAAAGCGGATAAAATCCTCCCCCATACTTGCTTTTAATAAGCACACTAAAAGAAGATATGGTCCTTGGTTTCCACCTCCCTATGGCATAACACACAATCCAGGGCAATTGTGTGCCCCCAAGAACTCATTCTGTTTCTAGTAGGCAACTTGTCCAATATAGCTAGCCAAGAAATAAACGAGTGTCGAGAAATCTGAGGGTGACACCACACAAGTCTATGCCAGTCCACCTTGTTCTGCTTATGTCTCAGCTCATTCCAAACATAGGCAGCTTTAAACTTGGGACCAGGCAGTCTCCATACGATACTATCTCCTTGCTGTTGCATAAAGCTGGTAGCCAAGCTTCTTAGTTTCAATAGCCTCTTCCAGCTCCAGCTATACCTTTGTAGAGAAGGCAGCTGCATGACATTGCTGCCCTTCAAGACATAAGACTCAATCCATGCAACCCACAGTGAACCAGCTTGGGTGAGCACTATCCAAGATTCATCAATATGCATGCTTTGTTCCAAATGGACAGATCCTTCAGCCCTAATCCACCTTCTACCTTGGGATGGCAAACAGCCTGCCAACTAACTCGAGCCCTTTTTGCATTCCCCTCAGTTCTTTTCCACATGAAAGCATTGCAAAGTTGTGAGATTTTCTTAACAACTTTGGATGGTAAAATCAGGTTCTTGCTCCAGAAGTTTTGGATGCTGAATAAAACAGACTGAACCAGTTGAAGACGACCTGCAAAGGATAAGTGTTTGACTGTCCAACTCTTGATCCTCTGTGTGATTCTGTCAACCAGTGGAGAGCAGTCACTGTCACTAAGTTTCTTGGTGATCAGTGGTGTTAGCTAAATTAGCTTTAATTGATCTTAATTTTGAAATGAAAAACTCTTAAGCTTAATTAGCTTGAGATTAAATTATTCTTAATTTAGCATTTTTCATTTAATCATTTTAATAATACTTTGGAAAATACTAAAACATTTTAATCTCTTTTTTTTTCTTCTCAAAATACATGTTCTTAAATATATATATATATATATGTTTAAAATATCTTTGAGACAAATTGACCTATCTTCAAAAGCAAAAGAAACCATTTTAATGAAGAGGGGATCGATCCCCTAAGTATGGGATCGATCCCAAGATCGATCCCTCTAGAGTTAGTAGCTACTGATCTTTGGGCGACAACAAGGGATCGATCCCCTTAAGGAAATGATCGATCCCTAGAATCCAACGGTCAAAATTTTAAAGGAGAAAAATGAGGGGATCGATCCCTGTAATCATAGGATCGATCCCATACGTATTGCACTGACTTACGATTTTTTGAGGAAGCAACAGCTCTATTTCGCATTAAATGATCCCAAACGGCCATATTTGATATTGAGGGCATTAAATGGTGTTTCCAACACTTCAACCACTAAGAGATTCTAAGAGAAGCAAATCAAAGCAAGGATTTTCATATTCTCTCTAAGCTTTCAAATGTTTATTGTGCTCAGAATGCCAAAAAGACACCAGCCTCAGCCTATAGAGTAAGATTCTAGTCAAACAATGTCTGGTCAAAAGGCAATAGCAGAGGGGTGTCATAACGGTTTTTCGACTGCTAGTGACGAATTTGACTTTTTTTTTTTTCTTTTCTTTCTTTTTTTTTTTTTCTTTTTTTCTTCCCTCGCCCAGGATCAGGCCTGGCCTGCTGGGCCCAGGGCCTGGCCCAGTTCTCTTCTTTTTTTTTTCGGGCGAGGGGGTACCCGCGCGGACCCCGGGTCGGATCCGGGTCCACGCCCGGACCCTCCTCGCGTGAAACGGCGCCGTTTCGGTGCCACAAAAACTTTTTTTTTTCTAAACACGGGTCGGGCGCGCGGACCTCGGGTCGGATCCGGGTCCCACGTGCGGACCTTGGGTTGAAACGGCGTTGTTTTGACGCCAAATTTTTTTTTTTTTTTAAAAGAAGTGGGTGACCCACGCGGACCCCGGGTCGACCCGCGGGTCGACGCGCGGGTCACTCGACCCGCTCCAGGGTGCTATAAATAGCCCCCTTTTTATTTTTTTTCATTTTTTTCCTTTTTTTTCCTTCTTCTTCTCTCTCTCCTCTTTTCTCTCTCTCTCTAAAACCTTCAACCCAGCCACCCCCAAACCCAGAATTCGGCAGTCGAACCACCGCGCCGTTCGTCGTGCTCCGCCGTCGGCCGCCGTGCTCCGCCGTCGGCCGCCGTGCTCCGCCGTCGGCCGCCGTTCGTCGACGGCCGATGAGCTCCAAACTCCGCACCCCAGGGTATTTCGACCTCCTCTTCTCGGATTCGGGCTCCGTTTTGCCCGAATCCGAGCCAAAACCCCTAGATCTGGGTTTCGACCCTTCGACTCTTCCCCCTTTTTTTGTGTGTTGGCTGTTTGGTTTTTTTTTTGTTTTGCAGGGATCGATCTGGGGTTTCGGGGTTTTTTGGTTTTTTGTTTTTTGTTTCGGGGATGAGTGCTGAAAAAGGGTTTGGGGAAGTCGATTGAGGGGGTCCGAATCTGGCTTTCGGACCCCGGATCTGGCCTTTTTGGTGAAGGGGGGAATCTCCGATCTCGTGGATCTCCTGAAAAAGAGGGGTTCCGATCTGGATCCCTCCTTTTTTTGGCTGAGGCCTCTGGCTCCAGGGCCTCCCCCCCTCCTTTTTGCTGGTGATTGGGGGGCTTTTATGGGGTTGAGAGGTTTGGGGTGGTTGAGGGTGCAGGTGGGTGGCGTGTGGGGGTGGGTTGGCAGGTGCTGGCATGGGCTTGAGTGTGGGGAGGGTGGCTGTCAGGGGTGATGGTGGCTGGTTGCAGGGTTGGTGGTGGGGGCAGTTAGGGTTGGGAGAGGTGGCAGGGGCTAGGGTTTTGGCAGGTTAGGGTTGGTGTGGGCTTGGGTTTCTGTTGGGGAAATGGGCCAAGTTTGGGCCTGGTTTGGGTTGGGAAATGGGCTTGGTTTGGGCCTGGTTTGGGCCCGCTGGTGAAATGGGCCCAAAAATTGGGCCTGTACAGCAGGCCTGGTGGGCCTGCGGATGGGGCCTGCTGAATTGCAGGCCCTGTTTGCGAGTGGCCCGGGTCGGATTCGAATCCGACCCGGGCTAAAAACCGTTGCTACAAGGGGAATCCAGCAAAAATCTTTCGTAGGGGTTTGGTTTCAGTTGATTTGTGTCGTGGGCTTTTTATGAGTCGAGCCGAACTCAAAACATACAAAAATTTATTTGTTTAAAGTCTGATTTGACCTATGATACCAGACATATAACTTTTCAATAGATCTTGTGTTTCCTCACATCTCAGAGATGCAACTTTGTGCATATAACTTACCATCCCTGCACGCTGCACCACATTTTTCCTTTTCACAACAATCAAATTATCAACACTCAGGAAATGTATAAAACAAAAGCTGTATAATCTCAAGTATAATCTACCCAGTACCCACCACTTATTTTTTTTTCTTCTATTAAGGGTCTATTTGGATGGGCGGTGAGATTGATTCCAGTGAGATTAAAAACAGCGGTGGAGGTGAGATTAGTTACTGTAACGGTGAAATTGGGTACTGTAAAGGTGATATTAAAATCAATGGTGGCGGTGAAATGAGAATGAAAATGACCATTAAGGACATTAATGTAAGAATGTCTTGATAAATTATCTTTATATATATTTAAAATTTAAAAATTAAGCATATATTATTTTATTATTTAAATAAATATTTTAATTAATTAACTAATAATTATATAAATATATAAATTTATTTATTATATTAAATGAATAAATAAGTTAAAAATTATTAAAATAAAAACAAAATAATTTAACTTTTTAAATAAAAAATGAATTAAAAAAATTTAGTAAAATAAAAAATAAAATTTAAAAATTTTGGTAAAATAAAAAAATTATTTATTATATCATTATATATATTTATTTATTATTTTGAATAAAAAAATTGAAAATAATAAAAAAAAAGCTCCAATTGCTCAAAGGAGCAATGGCACGGTGGAATGAGTTCCATCGTGTCATCCCCTGTTATCCAAACAGGGGGCAGTGTGTTTAGACCCAAAAAGGATCCAAAACTAGGGATGACAATGGAGCAGGGCGGGGGCGAATTTTGCAGTATCCGCCCCAGCCCCGCCATAGCACTGCTCTGCCTCGCCCCGCTCCGCCGTGGATGTTGAAATTTCAATACCACTACCACCTCCATGGATGTCGATTACATCCATAACCGCCTCGTCCCGCCCCATTCGATACTTATTAATTATTTTTATTTTTTTCAAATAATAAAGCATTGTAAAAAAATTTAAATATAAATTCAATATAAACATGTTTTTAATCTAGAAAGAGAAAAAAATAAAGTATTAGGTTTAGGTTTTTAAAAAGAAAAAAAAAAGTTTAATTATATTATTTTATTATTCTTTTAAAAGCTAAATATTTAAGGGTAAAATTGTAATTTCAGTATTCGGGGCGGGGCGGTGCGATGCAAGCAATTACCACAACTGCTCCATCCCCGCCTTTCAAACAAAAAAAAAAAAAACCGCACCGTCCCGCTCCGCCTCCATTCTTCAAAAACAAAAAAATCTCTCCATTGATCGAATCGATTCGAAATCTATCGGTCGAATCGAATTTTACCATCCTTACCCAAAACACACTGCACAGTAAACAAACGGTGAGCCAAAGGGCCCTAAGTCAAGTGGTTTATTGGAAGTTTTACATTTGGGTCTCATTCACCATTCTCTTGCAATATCTAGTGGATTCTTTGTTGGCCAAATGTGGTCCATGCTTCAAACAGAGTTTGCTGTGGATTTTACACACGGCGCACAAAACTCTAACCATGCTTGGCATCTGTATCGCATGTCTTTTCTATCCTCATTTTGATGGCAAACAATGGATTGATGCGGAAAATGGCATAATACAATCCATTGTTCGCATCAAGGCATGCCAACTACCAATATTAACATTTTATGGCAGAAAAAAAAAATTAGAGGATGCCGCCATGCCTCAACAATATGCTAACATTTCAGATTGAACACTGCTTCGCAGTTAATTTAACTTTTTCAAATTTTTGGATAAGGAGAAATAACTTCATTTATATCAAAATGGGTGGTGGTGCATATCCCATATCAGCCCAGACAATATTCTGGACATACATCACTCTCGTTATATAGCATCTTTACATTAAACGATCCCACGAAAAATTTAGTATGTGGTCTTAATCCTCTCCTAGCAAGCCTGAGAACCCAATATAAATAGAATGTATGAACCTTAACTGTGAAATTGCAAAATATTTTGCCATGTCAAGAGTATCGTCCAATAAAGAGTGCAGTTGCCGTGTCTTTGCATAGCATAGAAAGCAGAGAGCTCAATGTGAAAAGCATGGCCTTTTTCATTGGGTCTGCCACCTGCATCACAAATGCACATTGTTAGCCTATTAAGATGAAGGAAAAGTTATCCTTCTCAACAACTTCATCAACATCAAACATGTACATCAATGCAAGCAATGACAACAGGTATTGATCTCCAGATGATACTTGCTCAAGTGACAGAACCATTCACAACAGATGCAACTCATAGGAATCTCCCCATTATGAACTAAACAACACTCTCAAACTGTGTTACTCGGATTCGGGTGTGAGTGTCGGATACGGGTATGTGCGACACAAGTATGTTCAATTTTTTCTAAGATTTTCACGTATTTGGAGGGTCCTTGGAGGATCATATCCTCATACCCATGTCCAGATGTGTGTCGGACACGGACACTTCAAGAAAAATGAAGAGTCGAAGCAACATAGCTCTCAAATTAGATCCAAAAATAAATAATATATATTTATATATATACGCCCTCTTGCTGATGATATCCAATTCATTGATTAGGTTTACCAATAATGAAAAATTTCACCTCACCTACTCCAAAAATTGACACTGGGTGGGTAAATCTCATGAACAACGTAAAATAAGCTCCTGACACCTAATATAAACCTACAGGTAATTAATGAAGTTTAAAATTGTGGCTAAGACAGTAAATATTCTTATTGAAAGGGACCAATAGAATAGAGATTCAATAAGCTGCAAATGGAAAGATACCGTTGTCGCATGATCAAACAACATCCTAATTCTAAAGTCAAACAAAAGTAATCAAGAGATCAGATATGCCAAAACCGGACGGGGGATTCAAGTTGTCCTTACTCAAATTGCTCCAGCAGCATACCATAGGAAATGCAGCCACTAGAGCAGTAGAGCTAAGCTCCAGCATTGTAGATAATGTAACTAATTATGCACTTCAATTAAAACACTGTTTGGTGTTTCAAAAGGCAAACTTTTTGTCATGTTTAAGTCACATAGATAATCATGCAGTAAAAGAACTGATTTAATTGTGACACATCAAATTGTAGGTTGTAAGCAAGTATTGTTAACACAAAAGTTTCAATTCATTTTAACATTCATAGGAGAAGCTGTCTATTAGTACAAATGATTATAAGAATGGTAGGTATTACAAAGTAACATAGCTTTTCTTAATTTGTTGATATCAGAGCAAGGTAGTAAGTCTTGGGCAGCAACTTCATATTGCAGTTTTAGGAAACTTGGAATGGAACAAGATCAATCAAGAGTCCTTTTAAGGAAAAATAATGCAGTGTGTAGGCTTGAATAAGGTCGCACAATATGAAAGGTTTCATTGAAGGTAAGTATTAGTTGTGAATATGTTTCTTAGCCGCTTAATGTGTGTCCTAGGTCATTTGAGTTCTGAGGTCGAATCAGTCAGCTTGATGGCTCAACTTCTAGGGGTAAGTAGTTTATTTTATAAGTATTCCGTTTCTACTTTTCTCTATTTTTTTGTTCTTTCCTTTTCCCCTTTTTTAACTAGGTTAGACAAAAGGCTAGCGTTTGCAACAAAACAAAAAAGGATGAGGCATTATTTTGAATAGTTGGAAAAGCCCCAACTCCCAAGACCTCTCCCTTGTAATAACAAACATAGTTCTAAAACATGTAGCATCTAGTGCTGCAATAAACTACTTTAAGAAAGAAGAATGCACTATTTTCAATGGGCAGCATAATGAAGTTAGAAAGAAATTAGTGCAGATTTAATGAACAAAAAAGAAATTTGCTTCAACTCTAATTGAATAACATTTAATTTTAATTACCATCAAAGTTAACAGCACATACTCTTGTTGTACTTGAGGCACAAATATATCATTCAGACATAGATAAGGTTACTTTTGGAAATCAATATGCATAACAAACTATCAAACTATACACCCTGAACCCAGATATTCAATATCTGCATTTGTAATTTTGTATAGCAAATAGACAGGTACTATTCTCAGTTAAATTAATATCCCATGGACGACTCATGCTTATGGTCACAATTATTGCAATTAAACTAATACCAAACAAACAAACAGCTAAACATCCTAAAAAACCTTAAAACTAAAAGAATACTAATAGTTTAAAAGAATAAAAAATACAGGAACATTGAAAAGACCTCAATGGAAGCCATTAAGCTGCCAACTGAAACTTCTGCAACAATTCACAATTTGGTGTCTCACGAATAAACCCCCACTGCTGCCGCTGCAGCTCAAATCTACAATTCTGTGCCAAAACCGAATAATATTCTCTCTCAACACGCTCCTCAATCCTTATACGATCAGGACTATTAACTGGATAATCCTGTTCAAATTTCGTCGACCTCACATAATAGTTCACATCCTTCTGTGTTGTGAACTTGTACTCATAAGGATACGACCTGGACAGTGAAAAAACAGGCTCAGAAGAGGGTAAAAAGTTCAACAAGAAAATTAACAGAACCGGCAAAAACTGAATCAGCATCCGAATATTGAATCCAGTAGAGCCATGATCCCCCGTTCTAGCTCCCATTCCAGGCCCAAAATTGAAACTTCGAAATTGAGTAGTTGCAGGAGGCATTCCACCAAAGAAGAAGTTCCTAAATATCTCATCCGCATCGAAATCAGTACCATAAAAACCATTAAATCCATTGCCTCCTCCACCACGATATGCTGAAGCTCTCCTTTCATAAACAGGTTCATCTGATCCAACAATATCATATTTTTTCCTACTTTCTCCATTGTTTAGGCACTGAAACGCTTTTGAAACCGCCTTAAACGCCTCCTCAGCCCCGGGAGCTGTGTTCTTATCAGGATGAACTTTCAAGGACAGTTTTCGGTAAGCCTTTCGAACATCTTCAACGGAACACGTTTTCTCTAACCCCAAAATTTCATAATAATCCTTCTTTTTCTTGATTTGTTTCACGATTGTGATTTGCTCTTCGGTGTAGGTAGCCGCACCTGCTGTTGGCGAAGAAGAAGAAGAAGAGGCAGCTGATCCAGTTGATGGATTCCTTTGGCGAATTGAGGGTTGATCGGACGGCTTAGATGGAGAAAAACCAGAAGGATCTTTGGTGGATCCGGAAGGTTCCGGCGCGGGTTGATCGTTGGATTCTCTTCCGGCAGCTGCTGATAAGAGGTTGTCGATAGGAAGTGTTGGGTCGAGGCGACGCGCTTTGGTGAGGAATTTGAGCGCACGGGCTCGATCTCCGGCATTCAACGCTTCTTTCCCGATTTTCAAGCTTTTCAAGGCATCATCTTTGTTTCCATCCATCTCTGAATTTAAAAAAAGAAAGCAAGACAACGATGAAATTGAAGGTGAAAAAATGGGGAAAATCTCGCCCTAGAAGACCTGGGGTGAAAAGGAGAAAAGGGTATGAGCTAATTAGAGTTCATGTGCCGATTAGGGTTTGATTTGGGGAGAAAGGGAAGAAGAAGAAGAAGAAGAGGAGGAGAGGGATAGAGAGAGAAATAGTTTCCGTGAAATTGTCGTTGGGTGCTTCCTCCAATTTTATTTTTGGAAGCTGATAAGGGTAAACAGGTAAACATCTTCTGTACCTTCCTAGTAGTCCAATAAAAATCCAATATTGTGTTTTTTGTTTTTATTTATATTATAAAATTTTAATTATATTAAAAATGTTTAATTAATTTTCTATGTTTTGAAAGAAATATATGCTACCATACAAACTTTCTTAAAATGATTTACGCAAATTAAGGTAAATCTTTGATCTACTCTTTGATTTTTTTTTTTTAGATAAACTTTTTAATTTAATTTTGAAAAAAAAAGTATATTTACCTTCTAATATTTGATAGAAAATATACTTATCCTCTTAAGATTTAAAAAATACTCACTTACCCTCCTAAAATTTGACATCAAATACACTAACCCCTAAGTAGACCTGTCCATGGATCGAGCCACGGTCTGAAAATTATATTTTTTCCTTATCCAAGCCCATTAGGGTTGGGTCCAGACCGGCCGTATAAACTCATTTTACTATTTAAAAATATTAAAATATTAAAAAATCATTTTTATATATTTTTTATAATCAAATTTAAATAAAAAAATAATTTTTATTTAATAAATAATAATTCGGCCTGAGCCGGCTCGAATTACAAAATACATTGTTCAAGCCTAGCCTAATACGGGCCTGGGTCTACCAGGCCAGGCAGGCTACCCGGCCCGTGGACAGGTCTACCCCTAAGGTATTTATTTTTAGGTTAATTTAAAATGAAAAGACAAATATACTCTTTGTTAATTATTAATCATTTTTTTTATTTTTTTTACTCAACTTTTTTAACTATAAAATAATTTGATATTAATATATTATGTTATTATTATTTAAAAATAAATCAATTGCCCTTATTTAAAAAAGTTTAATAAAAATTTTTTTGATTAAAACAAAAAATTAAAAATAGATAGAAAAAAAATAAAAAATATCGTATTTTTAATATTTAAAGTTTGAATAAATATTAATTTGATTAACAGAATGCTAATATAGTTACTTTTTTAAGAGATAAAATGTGTTTTTCAAAGTAATAGGGGTAAGTTTATTTTCAATAAATCTCATGAAAGATAATTATATACATTTTTATTCTCCTTTCTTCTTCTTCTTTTTTTTTTTCATTTTTTTCTTTAATCATTTTCATTATCACTAAAAATTTTAAATACAGTAATTGATTAATTAAATAAAAATATTTTAGTAAATTCATTTCAAAGTTAATGTATAATTGAATTAAAGATAAGTTTAAAATATTTAACATGCCCTTGAATTAGAATTTAATATAATAGTAATTAAAGATAATTTTAAGACTAAATATTTTTTATTATTATTTTGTAGTTAAAAAAAGTTTTGGGTAAAAAAATGAAAAATATATATATATTAATAATTAACAAAAGGCATATTTATTTTTTTTTAATTTAAAATTAACCTAGAAATAATACCTTAAGATGTTAAAGTGTTTTTTGCCAAATTTTAGGGGGGTAAGTGGGTGTTTTTCAAACTTGAAAGAGATAAATGTATTTTTTATCAAACTTGAGGGGGTAAGTGTAGGTTTTTTTTTTTTTTTTATCACAATATGACTAAAAAAAATTATTTATCAAAATACCGTTGTTTTCAGATTAATTTTCAAAGTTCGCTTGTTTTGAAATCAGTTGGGAATCGCCAATCCAATGACGATTTCCCAGGGTAAAATTTTCAAAAAATTCAAAAAATACCAAGGGAAATCGCCATGGGGGGTGGCGATTTTCCTTGGTGGTATATTTTTTATATAAAAAAAATGTACTTAAATTTAAAAGTCCAACGGCTAGAAAAAAAAATTGCAAATTTGTTTTAAAATTTGTATTTTAATTTTAAAAATTGCAAATTAAATAAAAAAACTTATCTTGGTTTTCTTTTATTTTTTTTAAATATATATATATATTAAAATTTTTTTAATTTTATAAAAAATAAAATTTAATTTATTATTAAAATTTTATAAGAAATAAAATTTTATTTCTTATTCAAATTTAAAAAAGAAAATTATATTTCTTATTAAATTTTTATATAAAAAATTTTATTTCTTATTTAAATTTTATGAAATTTTTTTAAAAACTTTTTTAGTTAAATTTTAACATATAACCTTTTGAAACAAAAATTATAATAATAAAATACAAAATCAAAAAAAAAAATCAAAATTTTTGAAGGCAACGGTAACTTGACCGTTTCCTTCAAAAATTCCCCCCACACACACCACTCTTCTATAAATAACCCCCTTCATTTTTTGCAACTTATTTTAATTTTCTTTCTTCTTTCTACAATCAAATTTTTTTATACCAACAATATTTTTTTTCTACAACAATATTTAAAAATGGCTTCATCATCACTATTGAGGTTGCAAGAAAATCACATATCCTCGGTTATATTTAAAGAGGTAAGTAAATTGTTGTAATATTATTTGTATTACATTATCAATTTTTAGTAATTTTTTAATTATTATTATTTTGTAATTTTATAGTTTTATAATTTTTATAATTTTTATATTTTTAATGTTTTAATTATTATAGTTTTATCTTTTTTTAATTATTATTGTTTTTTCATTTTATAGTTTTATAATTATTTATTTTTTATATTGTTTAATTATTTATTATTATAGTTTTATAATTTTATAATTATTATTGTTTTTTCATTTTATAGTTTTATATTATATTATTTTTTATTATTATATTTTTATAATTTTTTAATTATTATTGTTTTTTCATTTTATAGTTTTTAATTTTTTATATTATTTAATAATTATATAAATAATTTTAAAATTTTATATTATTATTATTTTGTTATTTTATAGTTTTAGAATTTTAGAATTTTTATATTGTTTAATTTTTTAATTATTATAGTTTTATAATATATTAATTTTTATAATTATTTTATTTAATTTAATTAATTATCAATAGGATACTTGTCGTGTGTTACGTTCGAGGAAATTTACATTGGAGGACCCGCATCCATCTATTATCGACCACTTAAGAAGAGCCAGATTTTATCACGCAACTCAAATTCGACGATTTTTTATACAACCTTACTTAATCAGTGCGTTGATCGAACGATGGAGACCCGAGACGCACACTTTTCATTTTCCATTTGGTGAATGCATGGTAACTCTAGAAGATGTTGTGCTTCAACTTGGACTTCCGGTCCATGGCGATGCAGTTACAGGCGGAAGCTTGCTAGATTGGAATAAAGAGTGTCAAAATCTATTGGGCGCAGTACCTCCAGATGAGTATGTATCTGGCTCAACAGTGAGACTAAATTGGTTGAAATCCTTTCAAAATCTTCCATTACACGCAACTAAAGAACAGATACAATATGCTGCTAGAGCATATATTTTACGTTTGATTGGAGGATTACTAATGCCTGACAAATCGAGCAATCGGGTACATTTAACGTATCTTCCATTACTACGTGATTTAGAGCATACGACAAATTATAGTTGGGGTTCTACGTGTTTGACGGTTTTGTATAGAGAACTGTGTCGGGCTACGGTTCCAAAAAGCCATGACATAGGTGGATGTTTAGTGCTTCTACAATCATGGGCTTGGTATCGGCTGCCATTTCTTGCTCCGCGCGTGGATGTTTCGGCTGTATACCCCCTTGCAAGCAAGTAATAATCTTTACTATTTTATTAATTTTGTACAAACTTGTATTTTTATAGGTCTATTAAGATTTTATATGCATTTTAATAGGTGGAGTAGGATTAGAGATTTTACCGAGACTCCGACCGACCTTGCAAGTATAAGACTGTGACTAGATCGAGTAGGTTATGATAAAGTAAATGTTTCAATTGTTAAATTCAAGTATTTTTGTATTTAATCCATATGAAACTAATAATTTGTAATAATTATTCGCAGTTTCTGTGGATGTCATATTCCTCAAGTGAAATATGGCATGCCTCCCATCGGATGCCTACAATAATTGTAATATATGGAAAGCAAACACAGCATTGATATGCTTTTCATATGTAGAGTGGCACCAAACTGACAAGGTGTTGCGACAATTTGGGATGCAACAACCAATTCCGCAAGCACCGGTGAACCTTGATAAGCTTCACAAGTTCGACATGTGTGGGCGTCATGAGGAATTCTGGCCTGCGAAGCATGAACATTGGATCTATTGGTGGAATATACGTTGTCAACGAATTCCGACAGGTTATCCGATTGTTTGTAATAATTTCAACCCAGCTGATGATTACATAGGATGATATAAAAATGAAGGTCGGCCTTTTGTTTGTCCACCGTCGATGTATGAGGATGTTAGGAGTATGCCATTTACCGGACGAACTTCAACTCAAGTCCCTCCTACACAGGATATGGAAGCTCCTAGACCTACCCGACAACGTGGGCAGACGCGTCAACCGACCTCATCGGAGTTCACTGCACCAAGGATGTCATTTAGTCATCCTGAACCTGAACGGGATCATGGAGTATCATCTAGTCATCGTTATTCCGTCAGTCACCCCGGATATGACGTTGATGAGTGTTACCGACCATCACCGTCAATGACGAGGTTAGATGACCAGCTCCCCATCCTAAGTCCAAGTTCAGCATATCTAACATCAATGTATCAGTTTGGAACCCTTGCGTCAGCATTTGATGGTACATCATTTCTGGGTCCATCTAGTAGTCAGGTTCCCTTTATGGGTGAACTAGGTGTTGGCTCCTCCAGCAGTTGGTTTCAAATTTTTGATACAGAAGAAATGGCGGATGACATACAACCAGAACCAGTGGCGATTACAGCAAAAAGTCGTGGTCTACCGTAAATACGTGCCACTGACGAGGTTGAACTACGGGTCCAACCACTACGCACTAGAAGAGCTCGACACTGTTGCTCTACACCACTCAATAATTAGAATAAACGTACTTTTATCAATATAACAAGAATAATGTATTTTAAATTTGTAATATATAAATTTATATGTTTTGCATTTCATGTTATTTATTTTAAATTAATTGTTATTTTTAATTTTTTATTCAGCATATCTAACTAAAATGTTAATGTTGTTATTTAATTTATAAAAATGTAATAAAATATATTATTCAATATATTTTTATAAAATTTCTTAATTTTATATAAAATAATAATCCAAATTACATGATAAGTAGAAAAAAATTGCATAATATTTTCCCTTAATGGCATGTAATTCCTTTATTGTTGATGCGAACTCTCCCCAGTGTAGAGGGTAATCCTTTATCAGGGTTTAAAGAAGAAAGAATTCTTTCGGCTCAAAAGGGGTGACTATGGATAATTTCTTTTTGTGACAGGGACATGAAAGATGGCCATTTCTCATGTCAAGCACGAATATTCACATTGAAAATCAATCCCCAGGGGAAATAGATATTCAGAATTTCATTTTGCACTTTGGAATCATCTGAATTCTCATATGCATGATATCACAATTTTTTTTTTGTCGCATGCCCCAATGATTCATGCGTTAGTCCATCCTTTTTCATCATATAACCATCATTTCCACATATGATGCCCCAGTTTGATTAACCATGAGAATTCGTATCAACGAGAAACATAGCAAATCTGGATCTATTTTAAAAAGGCTGAGTTTCAAATATGAGTTCTTTGAAAGGACAAGGAAAATACGACCCAAAAACGGGTGTTCTCTGGGACATGGGATAATTTAATTTAGTCATTGTGCCCCAGGGTGTCAATCATGAAGTGATGTTTGGGCAATTAGTGTTTTGTGGTTATTGGTAAAGGTCATGAATGGTTTTAGCATAATCTTGACATACATCAAATTACCAAAATCTAGATTCTTGAAAGAATGTCTTATTTGTTTGAATTTCAAGGAATTCAAAAAAAATTCAAAAAATTTGTTCCTTTGTTCATGGCCTAGACTGGGATTTACATCTCTGCTTATTCTGTGGTGACAATGTTTTTTTTTTTATGAAGTTCAATCATTCATATTCCTTGAAGCATTAGGTCTTTTAAGTGTCCTCGATTGAAGGGGTTTAGGCATAAAGAAGCCTAAAATAGTGGGGGGAGGGTATTGGGTCATTTCTAACAATGATCATCAATATTCTCGAGACCGTCCATTATTAAAACTTCCTTAATGCTTTTTTTTTTTTTTTTTGCAAATTCAAGTTATTGTTAAAACACAACAAACACAAAGCATTTAAAATTCAAAATTCATTTAATTCATATGAATGTACCATAAGACAAGTATTTTCATCATGAGGTATAAAACTACATGCATAAAAAACTCCCCCTTGACATGTTCTCCCTAATTCAAACTGGCTATTCCTCGGTACTCTTTTCCACCTTTCCATCTACTTCTCCCATTATGACATCCACAATGGTTTCATCATTCCCATTCAGTAGATTCTCCACGTTGTCTGACCTTTGTTTCTTCCCCACATCTAACTGCCCTTTATTGATGAGTGATTGAACCTTCTGTTTCAGACATAGGTAATTTTTCGTGGAATATCCCCGAATCCCAGAATGATAATCACAATATGCATTCTCGTCATACCAGCTCCATTATGGGGGTTGGATAGGCTCCACTGGAACTTTAGTGAGGAGTTGCTCTTAGACCAGCTGGGGCAATAGTTCAGAGTAAGACATGGGGAGTGGCTCAAACTGATCTCTTTTCCGGATATTCTTCGATTTCCTTTGACTGACAAAAGGTTGAAAATTTATTGGATTCTGAGAGGCCATTGGGTATAAGTATGAACCCTGGGGTACATAGTTCATAGAAGGACAGGGTGGTTGGTATGAAGTAGCTGGAATATATGGGGCAAAGTCTCCCATGGCTTGGAAATCTTCCTCTTTCTTTTTGGGCATCCTGTTTCTCTCTGCATTAAATGTTTTACTTCCTTCGAGTTTCCTAGCCTTGATAGCATTTTCAATCATTTCCCCGGAGATTACCATATCCGAAAAATTCTTCATGGTGTTGCCAAAAAGTCTATCGTAGTATGGGGCCTGTAGTGTATTCACAAAAAGGACAGTGGTTTCCTTCTGAGTTAAGGGCGGTTGTACTTGGGTGGCCATGTTCCTCCACCTCTGAGCATACTCTTTGAAGCTCTCAATAACCTTTTTCTCCATATTTTGCAAGGTGAGATGGTCAGGTGTCATGTCGGTCACATGCTTGTACTGGTTTAGAAAAGCCCTGGCCAAATCATTCCAAGAGCGATCTGATCCTTGCTCAACTGACTATACCACCTAATTGCGGACCCGCTGAGGCTATCCTGAAAGCAGTGAATCAAAAGCTTATCATTATCTATGTGACTTGCCATCTTTCGGCAGAAAATGGTAATGCGGGTTGATGGATCGGTCGTCTCGTCATATTTTACAAAGTCAGGGACCTTGAATTTAGGAGGAATGACTAAATTGAGGACCAAACATCGTTCTTTCGCATCCATACTCCCAAATATGTATGTATTTTCTACTGTCCGGAGCCTTTCATCTAGCAACTGATATTTCTGCCAACTCAGCCTTGTTCGACTCAACCATCTTCAGTTTTGCTTGTTTAGCTGGATCATCTAAATTCAGAATGTTGCTGGGATTAACTGTATTCTAGCCATTTAACATCATGACCTCACTCTGACCCTCTTGTGCCTCTAACCTTTCTCTGGCGGCCAAGTTTTCAGTGTATCCCTTTCCTTTGATTACGACGGACATCAGCTCATCAATTTAGTCATCTGATTCTTAGATTCTGCTTGAGACTTTGCCAACTGTTCTCGCAATTCTTCATGTGCCCTTTCCATTCTTTCCATTCGGGCAGCTTGTTCATTCTCTATAGCTCTAGCCTGTATTAAAAGGGTACTCAGTACTTCTTATACCTTTGATTTGAAATGGAAATTCTTTCAAAGACACTTAAAGCCGAGCCAACTTCTGTTTTATTTCCCCAAATGTATGTCATGATGAAGGAGTCATGAATGCAATTTGATGCACGTGAAGCCTAAACAATATAATGTATGGACATGTACAGTGGAAATATGCTGACTATATATGTAATAAATGCAATCACGATGCTAACATGCTGCAAGCAAAGAATAAACAGATCAACGCATGGATATATGTAATGAATGGTCATGTATATTTCAGCGTATTTCCCAATGAATGATCGTATACACTATGAATGCAACACGATGTCAATTATGATGCATGTAAACAATGAATGATTGACACAGAGTATATACAAAGAAAATCATGTTGACCATGTGTGTCATGAATGCGATCTAATGCTAACATGATGTATGTATGAATGTATGGTATGACAAATAATTGATCGGATGCAAAGTGCAAAGGGGAAGATATCACGGAGGAAATAAGAATTGGAGGAACTTAATCATCAACATCTCATAAATTTGAAGCATAATCAATTCTTTCCCATATCAGCGTTCACAATGGTATAAACCATGTTTTACAAAATTTGAGCAGTGGTTAAAACTGTCTTTACAAACACTTTATTCTTTCTACATCCTAAGGCTATAAGAGCCGGCTACTAAAAAAGTGAAATCATACTACATCATATCAGACCGAAGTCTTTCTACATCATTGCCGTAAATCTCCCAATCCTAATTACGTTTTCCCAGCCCTCTATCAATCAGAGTCGTTGGATCGATCCACTTGATCTCTATAAGAGATTGCACTTTCTTTTTGAAGGCTATACAGTCTTCAATGCTATGGCCAACAATTCCACAGTGATAATCACATCTTGCATTTGGATTATACCACTTTGGATATGGTGGTAACAGGTGTTTCAGTAGGATACAGGCGACCATGTGATTTTGGATCAATATAGGGAGAAGCTCCTGGTAGCTGATTGGAATGGGATCATACTGCTCTTGAGTCTTATTTTTGGGTTGTTTCTTAGTCGCACATGGCTAGGAGTTGGGGCACTTGGTGGAGGCATTAAGGTTCGAACCGAAGTGTTTACATGGAGAGGTGGCAGAACAGCATGGTAAGGGTACGGATTTGGACACAGGACCCTTGGAAGTTGTACATAGTTCGAGGTTCTTATCCCGCATACTTGATAAGGTGATTGATGAGGGAAATAGTACAAACTGGCAGTTGGTGGTGATGGAGTGGGATTCAGGAATCCCGTAGTGATCATCCCAATAGACGATTGGACCGTAGTAGGGTGGGGATATTGGTTTGGACCTAGAACAATTTGCAGGTATGGTACAGGATCCGAGATTTCTATCTTTGGTATTATACTCTCGAATTTAATCATTTTCATGATTTTGTCTACAATTTCATCAAGATTGCATCCTTTGTGGCATTGACAAGCGCAGGATCCAGCAAGGATTGTATGTTCTGGACCTAATGGTTTTGGTTGATCCGAAGGCGATGTAGAGCCCTGAGAAAATTCCCTTTACTCTTACCAATATCCTCAAACAATTTCATCATTTTGGCAAGCTGTTCTTTCACCTCCCGGATTTCATGCCCAAATTCCTCTTGATTGCGTTCCAAAGCACCCAATCGCTCCTCCAATTCATTCCTCATATCTCGAACCCCTTTTATGCAAATGAAATTGACATTATTACCATGGGATCAAGAATACAATTATAAATGTACATGCTCTATTTCTATATGCATGAATATATTGATGATTATTATATGAGCATATACAAAGAAATTATGATGACTATGTAAGCCATGGATGCAATCTAATGCCAAACATGATGCATGTAAAGAATAAGCAGGTTAATGCATGGATATATACAGAAAAATCATGCTGACTATGAATGCATGAATGCTACCTGATGCCAACATGATGCATGTAAAGAATAAGCAAATTAATGCGTGGATATATACAAATAATGACCGTGCATGTCATAAATGTATTCTACAATGAATAACCATGCATGTTAGGACTGTAACATGATGTCAAAATAATACATGCAAAGAATAAATGAATTAACACAAAGGTAGATACAAAGAATGACTATGATTACACAAAATTGGTGAGACCTAAATCTTGATTATTCAAAAATCTCATTATGCAAGATTTGCTTCATATTTAATCTATGATTTTTTTTGAAACATGTTTTCTCTATGAAAAACCAAACATATTATTTTCGAAAGAATTTTGGGGTAGTGGATCCTACTATGGTACAATATGCAAATGTTCATGTAACACTACCAGTTTATGAAATCATCAAATGAGATTATTACCAACTGTTTATTGCAAAGAATGAGATAAAAAATACAACCCTGAATGTACATGCTCTATTCACACATGCATGAATGTGCAAAATGCAAAAATGTTTGAAAAAGAATGTTTTGATATTCTCAATTTCAAAAAGTTGATGGAAATTTGCCCCAACAGCATTCAACCATTTAGGCATCACAAAGCCTTTGGGGCGGATTATCACATTTATTACGGACGATGTACGTTCATCATTGCCCGATCTACAACCCTTATTCAGAGTGTAAAATAGGTAACAAAAGGTTTAGAAATGTCCCTCCATGTGTTCCTAACTTCGGTATATCTATAAAAATTCAGCAGGGCTTCGCCTATATTGGCTCTACGGCTTATTATATGTGGGTGAACGAAGTTTTAAAGGCCCCAAATTGTTCCTCACTGTCGCCGGTGAAGGCTAGTAAGGCACGCCGATAAAAGCGAGTTCAATTCGTTAGAGTATATTTCCCTAGCCCATGCGGATTGTTAATCATGAGAGTGTAGCTACTCTACTTCTACTTTAAGGGACGAAACTTGGGTATAGAACTCATGTTATGTAAATGCAAGTGTAGTGTGTGATGAAGAACAACAAACCTTTCACCACCTATTCTACACTATCCCAACAATTTATTAAAACAAAAATCAAGAATAGTGTAACGCATTAACCAACAAGAATGCAATAGTAATATACAACATTAAATAACTGGAAAACAAATAAAATGCATGTGAATGAATATGAACATATTTAAAACATTTTATTATTTTCAAAATTCTCCTTTATTAAATTTTTTTTTTGTGGGAATTAAAATTAAATACCGGATAAACCAACAAAAACCAAGACTTTGATAACACACGTTCATTCTAGGCCTGACTCTTTAAATTTCCCCAGTGGAGTCGCCAAGCTGTCGCAACCTAAATAATAACAAGTCTCATCGCAAGACTTTATTATTCGTTAAGCGTGACATTAAAAGAAAGGAGAAAAAATCGATTTAATTCCTCTAGAAAAACGAAAGTTTTGAAAATAACCTTGAAAAAGATATGGAGTCGCCATCAATCTTTTTTTTTGCTAGGTGTGATCGGTCACCTATTAAAACCGGTTTTATAAAACATTTTAAAATTAATAAAAACATTTTTTAAAATCAATTTCAAGTCTGCGTTTTAAACCAGAGAAATCAAAGAAGCGGGTTCGGGACTCAGTTACGTGTGGGGAAGGATTAGCACCCCCACAACGCCCGTATAAAACGGTACCTTATTAATCGTGTGTTATCTCAAATCTCGGTAAAAAGTCGATTTTTAATTTGGTATTTCAAGTTAATTCCCAATTTAAAGAAAAATAATTCCATTTTTTAATTGAAAATGATCCAGAATCTATTTTTCTATATTTCCCAACAAATGTGGCAAAATATAAAAAAATTATTATTTTGGAAAATTTTCCGAACCATTCTCGTTTTAAAGAAGATATTCCGTTATTAATGATAATTGATGATATTTTCCCCAACAAACTCGGTAGAGAACTCATGAATTATTTTAATTCGGGAATATCTTTATTTTATTGAAAATTATTACCTTTGTCAAAATATTTTTAAAAAAAATATGAATATGTGTGACATAAATAAAATGACATAGCAAAGTCTAGATAATATAATGCAACCTAAATGGTATGATATAATTTAAATGTCTTAGCATATTCTAAATGAAATGAAATATCCCAAGTTATATGATATATTCTAAATGAAATGAAATGACCTAGGTAATATGATATATTCTATATGAAATGTAATATCCTAAGTCATATGATATATTCTAAATGAAATAAAATGATTTAAATGAAACGGTAAATATAAATGATATGGCATATAATTTAAATGATATGAAACATAAAATAATGCTAACATATAATATGCATGAAAATAAAAATAAAAAAGGATAAAGGATAATGACCCCAATAGCTCCTGAAGTTTATCAAATCTTCTATTGTGATCCCTGTACTTTAAAAATGTTCTATGTGGTACTTGAACTATCAAACCGTGTATCAATGAGGTACCTTGACCTAACACCGTTAAAATATAGATGATGATGTGGCATTGACCAATCAGGTGATGACACGTGGCAGCACATGATTTTTAGAAATTAATATTTGAATTTTGGTAAAAATAAATTTAAAAAATTATATTAAAAATATTTAAAAATATATTTTTAAAAATTAATATCTATATTTTAAAAAAAATTAAAATTATATTTTTAAAAATTAAATATATATTTTTAATTAAATTATTTAAAATTTAAAAAAAATTAAAAACTTTAAAAATTTTAAAAATTCTTTAAAAATTAAAAAAATTTATTTTAAAATTTTAAAAAATAAAATATTTAACTAAAATTATTTTTAAAATGTAAAATATTTTAAAATTACTTGTGAAAAAATTTATAATATCTGAAATTTTTAAATTTTTTTTTTTAAAATTTACAAAAATCAAAATATAAAATTAAATTAGTTTATTGTTTTAATTATTTAAAAAATATTTATTAAATATTAAAATAATTTTAATGAAAAAACATATTTAATTTTTAAAAATATAATTTTAAATTTTTTAAATTTTTAATATACTTTTTTTAAAAAAATAGATATTAATTTTTTAAAAAATTTTAAATTTTTTTAAAAATTTTGTACAGAAATTCAAATATTTAAAATTATATTTAATTTTTGTTAAAAATATTTCTTAAAATTAAAAGGTGGAGAGAGAGAAAAAAGGAAAAAATATTTTTTTAAATTAAAATAATAGGTTTTTATTATTACACATGGCATCACTGTGTGGTGCCACGTGTAAAAGAAAAAATATATAATTTTATTTTTTAAATTAAAATAATAATTTTTTTTTGTAATACACGTGGCATCATTATATGGTGCCACGTGTCAAGTTTTTATTGGATACCAAAGCCACGTCATCAATATTTAACGGTGTTACTGACAGGTACTACAATAGCAAACGGAGTGAAAACGTTAAGTACCAAAATAGACATTTTTAAAGTACATGGATTACAATAGAAGATTTGATAAACTTCAGGGGCTATTAGGGACATTATCCCAAATAAAAATAATAATACACGAACATAGTATATGCTAAATAATATGACAAAAATAACTAAATAAAAAACATAGGATATAATGAAATATTCAAAACCATATAACAATTAATATAATATCAAAAATTTAAATCAAAGATAATAACACCATCATGAAAATTAACATAGCAAAAATCACATATTATATAGTATGCATGAATATGAAAAATGCAATGCATGAGAATGTATTTTTTTCTTTAATTAAGAAAATTCGTATATCTAAAAAGATATCAGGCTACCTTAGGAAAATATTTCAAATTAAATATTCTAAAACCAAAATACTTTGTGATTGTTTGAAAACAATTTTGAAAAGCTTAGATTAAAAATAAAAACTTAGCTAAACCCTTTTTAAATGGCTCTAGATTCCTAAGTTTAAAATCCCGGACTTGACCACCCTTAACCCGAGATTTAAAAAATCATTTTTAGAGTTTAAAAAGGCTTAGAAACTACCCTAAGTCAGTAGCTAAACTTCCTAATCAGCCCCCTCTAAGTAACTTAACCAAAACAGAAAAATGATTTTTCTTCAAATTCAATTCTGCCTCTATTGTCCAGTTTTAAAGCACAATTTTTTACCTTATTTTTAAAAATTCAAAAAAATCTAAAACAAATACTGGAGACTTAGGACATGTAAAACTATATGGGAAAAAATCATCTTAATTTTTTGATTAAAGATGACTACCCAGAAAAATCGAGAAAGTACGAGTACTGGGTGAAAAAAAAATTATTTTGCCAAAACACATTTTTTTTACCTTTGATAAAATCATTTAAAAATCAAAGTAAAATGTTAGAGACTCTCCTAAAGACTCACAAACATTAGCTAACACTTTTGAAAAGTTAGACAAAAATTGGCTAAGTAAAAAAAATCACAAAGGTAGAATAATCAATTTGACAACTATTTAATTCTCCACAAGTATGCTCAAAATGAGCATGACTTTAAACCATTGATTGGTCTAAGTCATAAATCATGTGGCAAGCTATGAAATGCATGAAAATACAGCAAATATGATGCATGAAATGCATGATTTAAGACCTAAATGACATGAAAAATGCATGGCATAGAAATATGACCTAGACCTAGATGAACTTGCATGGCATTTAATGCAACCTAGGCCTAAAATGCATGAATATGCATGGCAAAGCAATCACAACCTAAACCTAAAGAATGCATGGCAATAACACAAATATATAGCATGCTTAAACAAAATACACAACCACATATCATGAAAATGCAAACCTATCAACTAGCATAACAAAAATGCACACACAAAGCTTAAAAGAGAGGGGTAGCCGAATGGTTAAGTGAACATGGTATTTTCACAAACACTTAACACAATAACATGCATAGCTAAAGAATAATACTCAAATCATGCAAATATAAAGTAAGGGCATGAAAACCAATAGGCATTTTCACAAACACATGGATTAACAAACTGTAAAACATAAACAAATTTACACATTTTGAAAACAGAAAATAAAAATGCAAGACAAGTAAAATAAACATGATAACAAGATAATAGACTCAAAAATGGAAACAAGCAAGCAACCAAATCAAAACAAGCTTCATGTTTATGTATTTGAGGAAGATTTAAAGCATCAAAACTTGTTAAATATCACTAGTAACATGAAATAAAGAAGCAAAACAGCAACTACCAAAAACAATAGGCCATTCGGCCAACTCAAAAACAAGAAAAAAAATTTCCAAAAGCTTTTTACAAGAAAGAATAAAGAAGGAACTTGAAGAAGGAACTTGAAGAAGAAAATTAAAAACACTTATTTTAAAAAGAAAAATCAAAAGAAACTCACCAAAATAGCAATCAAAACAGCAAATCAAGAATAGAAAATCAAGGAAAGTGCAAGAGTATGGTGCTTAAAGCAACCTAAAGAAGTTATCTTGCAAGCTTTTTCTCTTCTAACTTTCTTTTCTTTTCTAAACTTTTCTTTTGGCCTTTCAAAAATGGAGAAAAAATCAGCCAAACAAGAGTGTGAATAATTTGAAAATGAAAGAGAGACCCCCTTCCCCTTGTAGTGACCGAATGGCCTTCTAGATGGTTAGGATGTTGTAATTTTTATCCAACCAATTTTAATCCAAAGGCTATTAATCCAAGATGCTTAAAATGTAAAATTATCACCCTTAGATTAGGTAATCAGCTATCCACAATTACAGCTGTTCAAGAATCTTAAGCCATTATGTTGACATTCTCCCTCTTCATGCATTGATCCATGTGGCTCAATTACAAAGGCTTAATAAAAAAAAATAACTACCTTACTATCTACTCTTAGCCTTTGGATGCAAGAACTCAGCAAAATCATTCTCCAACATGGGCTTGGCCGGCTGACCCTCTAAATTCCAGCCCAATCTCATTTTTTTAAAATGCACGAAAAGCCCTTTTCGGTTTCTTGGTAAAATGATCTTTTTGCCCCCCGAATATAAATAAATAGCAAACGGACTCCAAATTAATTTTTTTTAATACTTCCAAAATAATAAAAAAAAATAATTCTAGAGGCTTTCAAAAAAATTCGAGCCCATTTGCTATTTATTTGGATTTTTTCTTTCAAAATTGCCCTTTTCTGCTCCTAAACTTTACCATTTTTTCAACGAGCTCCAAATCCAGATTTTTCTTCACCAATATCTTCCAAATAATTTAAAAGTATGATCTGAAAGTTTTCGTAATTTTTGGAACTCATTTGGTATTTTTTCGGGATTTATCTGCTTGAATTACAACATAGTGGGTCCGGGATTTGGCCATTTTGCAAACGAACTCCGAATCCGGATTTTCTTTTTCCAATCTCTTCCAAATAATTTAAGAATGAGATCTGCAAATTTTCAGAATTTTTGGAGATCATTTGCTATTTTTTTGGGATTTATCTTCTTGAATTTCTGCATAGAGGACCCGAGATTTGGCCATTTTGCAAACGAACTCCGAATCCAGATTTTATTTCTCCAATCTCTTCGAAATGATTTAAGAATGAGATCTGCAAATGTTCAGATTTTTTGGAGTTCATTTGCTATTTTTCCCAAAATTTTCAATTTTGCCCTTTTGCCTCTGAAATCCGGTTCTGCTCAAAACAAGTCCGATTTTTAGATTTTCTTCAAACTGAGCCTTGGGCTATCCTTGTTTAATCACTCCTCATCAATTAGGGGCTTTAGTCTTACCGAATCGGGCCATTTCTGTAATTTTTCCAAATTTCACCGAAATCCACCAAAAACCCTAATTCTCAGTTTTCTTCCGAATTGACTTTTCTTTCAATTTTTTTCTTCAAGTAGCTTCTCCATTACCCGTATTCAGTGTTTTCTTTCATTTGGAACCTTCAATTTCGACCAATTTGATCGTTTAAGCATTTTTTCCCAAATTTCCCGAATTAGGATTTTCTTTATACTATATCTCCGTAACCCAACTTCTGAACTCCATATATTTTGATGTAGACCTCGGATTATCAAAATTATTTCGCCATTTTTCAATTGAACTTCAAATCTTGATTTTGAAAGTGGGTTGACTTTTTCAGTAGTTGACTTTTTGGGGTTGACTTTTTGAGATTGACTTTTTCAAGTTTGACTTTTTATGCTCGCCTTCTTAGACTAAGTCTCGAAGTACCACCTGCAGGATGAAAAAAATCTTTTTTCATTCTGAAACATCAATTTAGGAAGAAAACATACCTGTTTTAGTGGTCCGAACAAAATTAGGTGTTTACAAGCTATATTGTAATAAAAAAACCGGTATGTGTCCTTTACCCTTCCATTTTTATTCTAATTATATTCAAATCTATACAAAATCTTAGCAAAAATTGTTGTACACAAGATTCTTTTACTATTATTCAAACTAGTACTTATTTGTAAAATGTTTTATATTTTCCTATCTTTGTTTGTATCAAGCTTTCACGACATGAAAGTTTTTCTTTCTCTTTTACACAATAACAATGAACAAAAGAGATAGACCTACACAAGCATTTTGAAGTTTCTGTAAAATATCATATAGAGATACTTCCAAATGCCAATAGAAGTTTCTCTGCAATATCAACTTCATTTTCATCAGGGACAATAGAGCCTCAATTTTTCATTGTCTTTTCCTATATTACTCAGACTCGGGTGTGACTCTCGGACACAAGTATGTGTCCAACACATGTATGTTCAATTTTTTCTAAAGTTTTTCCATGTATTTGGACACGAATGTCGGATACGGGTACTTCAAAAAAAGTGAAGAGTCAGAGCAACATAGGTCTTTTCTAAGTTTTTGTGAAATGTCATCCTCATAGGGAGACTTACAAATGCTTCTTAAAATTCACATGCGACAATAGAGACTTAATTTGTCATAATAATCTTTTAAATTCCCCATATTTCCCTTGTAGATAGCAGCATATATTGTTACCCACATAGTAACAAATTTAATTACCTGAAGAAAAAGAAGTAAAAGCATTAAGAAAGATGGAGATTTCTTTTTTACCTTCTTCTTTAGCCTATAATTCACATCACACTGTCTTTTCTTTTCTCTTTTCTGAGCTTCACTTAGTTTATCTTTACGACCTCTTGCTCTTGCTTGCTCTGAAACTTCAGATGGTTCGACTCGAATCAATTCGTGTTGGTCTGCTTGAGAATGTAGCATTCCCCCATTTGTGTAATGCTGAAGTTTCGATTGATCAGTCTGGTGAATTGGATCATGCAACAAAGCAGAAGCTCCTAATGCTGTATTCTCCATGTTTCCCAGATGTTTAATTCAGCTCTCACAAATTGGTAGATTGTTATTGATCTAGAGTTCTAGACAATTGAATAATTCAGAATAAAATTATATGCTAAAAGTATCAGTAATATTAACTTTCACTCCACTCGATGGTGTTAGAAATCCTATAAAAATCTCATATTCAAGGAAGAAAGTGAAAGTCTAATGTTGTAGATCAGGAATTTAAATTGCAGTTGTGTATGCATTTGCGATTGTATTTATCGCAGTTGCAAAGGTACGAATGCTATCGCTGTCAATTACGATGAATATCAACAGTGAATATCGGTAGCAGAAAAAGCAGAAACCGTAAAATAGCGACCGTAACATTGCACCCACTATTTAAATTCCTGTTGCATATTACTCAACTCGAAAAACCCAAACAGGGAAAAAGGAAGAAAAAAAAAGCACAAAGCACTCCATTTCCTGGAAGCAGAATTCCATGAACTTCACGCATTACCTAGACAACTAAATCATTGTGATAGTAACTTCAACAAGAAGAAAAAGGTATTTTGTTAATCTATCAATAGCTATATATATATATACATATATATCATTCAAACACACAAAAAAGGGAAGCTGATTCAATATTATAAAATCAAACTATAAAAAATTTCATATAAATTAAACTACCAACTGCTTAAAGAAGGAAAAGCAATGCTAACAAATTCAGAATTTACCCAGAATCTTGATTTTTTTTTGTTACTCAAGGTATCCCAGACTTCGTCCAAGACTAATCCTTCGACGTACTGTCGGGAGCCAAGACGAGGACCTTTCCCAAGAAAGTTTTTTGCGTTCACACCAGAATCTTGATTTGCTTCTTTGCTTTATCAGTTTAGTTCTCCATTGCTTCTTTATTCTCAATGGAATTTTCAAGTTTGTAATGAAAATGTACTTTCATTCAACCAAACAAAAAAAAAACAGTGAATGCCAAATAAATATATTGTGAGAACTGGCTTGATGTGCTGAACCGTCGGATTAAGACGCAGGAAAAAACATTTCAATTTCAACCATTGGATCTTATATCTTGCGACCATCGCCGCCTCTTTATTTTATTTTAATTGACTAATAGGAGTTTTAGACTTTAGTCCATTTTCTTCTATCTCAGATTCTCAATCGCGCGAAAACTCCACGTCATCCTCAATTTGGTTCTTCGTCTTCCTGTCGTTTTTGTGATTCACTCATGACAGCCTTAAATAAAATAAAGAAAGAAAAGTAGAAAATTATTGTTATTAGAAATTAAATGAAAAAATATATTAAAAATTATAGAAACCACCTTAAGTGAAAAAAATATATGACTTAGAATCTTTTATAAAATCAAAATTTAAAGAATAGAGTTCAAATCTTCGCTTTCTCAAAATAAACTTTTTTTTTTTTATAATTTTAAATATGGTACGAGAATATAATTAAAATATGATGCATAACATGACTTGATATAAAAATAAAACAAACACGGCATGAATATATAAACATGTCAAAATTTTATATAATACGAATTATTAATATGTTAAAATTTATAACTATTGAACACACTCGGCCTACCAAGAGCAGGCCCAGTCCGCCAAGCACAAGGCTCAGCTGAACAGCCCAACCAGACAAGCCCAGCAGGCATCAGGAATAGAGGCCTGGGACATGTGGTCGTCCCCCCTCTTCCCCAAAGGGCACATCTCTTGTCACCTCGGCGCCCACCTAGGGCAGTGCGAGGCATTAAATGCTACAGTCTGCAGACGATGGATATTAAATACAGTCGTCTCCTCGACAAGCCCCCCGAGGCCGCTTACATTAAACGACCTACCAGAGTCGGGCACGTGGAACTAGTCGGACGAGCACCAGCTCGCCCAACCTCCCCTATATATGGCCCTCTCAAGGCTATTCATGGCTAAGCTATTTTTCTCTCTCTTAAGACTATTTACTCATTCTTCTTTTACACTCATTTCCATTCTCCAAACACTGACTTAACTATCGGAGTGTGTCCCGGAGCTCAACATCTGGTGCCCTCTAACCTGTTTCTCCTCCCTTTCAGGACCTCAGATCACCAAGGGCCTCAAGAACACCATCACGACACAAAAAGACATAATCATTTGGCGCCGTTTATGGGAAACGACAAGCCATGTCTTTGCCACCATCGATCCTAACAACCTCCTCACCTGGGGATCAGGGGACCATCCACCCCATCACCAACTCCTTCACACCTTCGGTCACAGGCAGTTTTCATTCTCCTCTCCCCCGAAACTTTCCCAACCCCTAGGACTTGGAACCAACTACCAACCACCCTTTATGCCCAACTTCTGGTCCCAACAACCCTTCTACCACTAGCCTTACTACCAGAACTTACTCACAGTCCTCTCTCCAGTGTTCTCAACCCTCACAACTCCGTTGCGAGATGTACCTCCAACCATCCAACAAACCACCCATGCAGCCCTCTTAACCCCTGTAAGCTCAATTTAACACTGCGAGACAAACTAGCATTTCCCTTGCCCCCGGAGCAGACCTCCCACCAACTGGTAGAGAAAACCCGCCAGCCATACTATAATCGAATCCCGCCACCGGACCCCCACCAGCAATCAACCCCATCATCCAAACACCCAACACCACTTTCCACCCGTCCATGCTACCCTATGTCGACCCCGCATACCAGATGCTCATGAGCCACATACAAACCCTTCAGGCACAGTTGGCCGAGCAGCAGCAGCCGCCCGATAGCTTAACCAGAAACCTGACCCAAACCAACGGGGCAATCACAACAACCACAAAAAGAATAGTGCCACCTCGTCTTATCGAGGCAGCCATCGAACAGCCGCCAGCAGAGCCCTCTGACAAACCAGGGGGCAACGCTCTGAGGAGAGTCCACAGGACCCATAAAACCTACCCTCCAATAAAGGGGCTGTTGTTTCGGCCATGGAGGCCCAGATGGCGGCCCTAAGAAAAGAAGTTCACAGTATAATGAAAGACAAGAGTGAAAAAACAAAGTGGATGACGGACGATAACAACCCCCTAACCCTGGAAATTCGGCAGGAACTGGTGCCCAAAATCACCAAACTCCCCAAAGAAACCTATGATGGCACGAGGGACCCTACGGATCACCTCATTCAGTATAAAAATTACATGGACTTGCTCGGGGATACTGATGCCCAAAAATGTAGAGTGTTTCCTATGACACTTAGGGTGCATGCCAGAACATGGTACCACTCACTGCCAGCAGGGTCCATTAACAGCTTCCAGAAGCTCGGAAAAACTTTCATCGCCCATTTCCTTGCCAACAAGGCAACTTTCAAAACACCTGCCAGCCTCCTTGCAGTAAGAAAGAAGGAAAGCGAGACCCTCAGAGAATACATCCGCAGGTTCAACTCCGCCACTATGGAAATCAAGGATCTGCACGATGACTGGGCCATCCAAGCATTCATCTGCAGGGTCTACCATGAACACCTACGGTACTCCCCAATGGACGAAAAGCCTGAAAAACTCTACAGTTTGTATGAGAAAGCCCAGAGGTACGCCGAAACAGAAAAGATAAAACTGGCCGAGGGGCCCAAAAAAAACGAATTACAAACGAGACCAGGGGCGTCCACCAAAAAACAAACAGGGATACCATGACAACATAAGGCAGTTGGGTCTTGACTCACACCGCCATAGGTCCAGGTCACCCGAAAGAACAATTCGATAGAGTAACACAGATAGAGACGTCCAGGACCGATGGCGGAGAGGGGAAAGAGCCTCGTACTCTAAGTTCGATGAGTACACCTCTCTCAATGCCTCAAAGGCGTATATCTTGAATGCTGTGGCCCACGAGGGCATCCTGGGAATGCGCTACCCAATGAAAGATAACCCCATGCGCCTTAACTCCAAGAAAAGGTGCAACTACCACAATGATGTGGGGCACAGCATAGAAGACTGCAGGTCTCTAAAAGATGCAATCGAGATCGCCATCAGAAAAGGGAAGATTAAATAATTTGTGAAGAAGGCAGAGGCCCAATAGAGGCAATCATCGGCGAACACTCAAAGAAATCCAGGTAGGACAGAATTGAAGAAACTGATATAGGGGGTGATAAATATGATAGTGGGGGCATAGAAGAATAGACAGCAGTAACTCCAAAAGAAAGGCTCACTTAAGAAGCATAATGGCAATCGATGTAACCCCCAAGCGGGTAAAGCAAAATGAAGATTGGATAGTAGACTTCGACGATAACGATGTCGACATCTTGGAAGACAATGGTAACGACCCAATTGTTGTGGCGACTACAATAGGAAATTTTAGAATAAAAAGGATCCTTGTCGACAGTGACAATGCAGTGAAAGTTATTTAGTGGAAGACCTTCAAGAAGATGGGCATCTCTGAAAAAGATTTGAAATAGCAAGCCCGATCTTCGGCTTTGCGTACCAGCCAATCACAGTCAAAGGGTTGATCACCTTGCCAGTAACAATGGGAGACTGCGACCACACCTTCACCGTCATCTTGATATTCCTAGTGGTCGACCAGCCTTCGGCCTACAATGTCATCCTTGGAAGGCATGTGATGAGAAAGGCAAGAATGGTGGCCGCTCTACTGTTTGACAGTGAAATTTCCAACATGAACGGGGATAGGTTACATGAAGACAGACCAGCAAACAACGCGGCAGTGCCACGTGTTGTCCATATAGATCGCAAACAAACACAAAAACGTCAATCACGACGACGAAATGGCAGAGGCAGGGGGCAAAAGGAAGAAACAAGGGGGAAACTAATAGAGAGCCAGGTCAACTTGATTGACAAAACGATCCTCACTCTGGAAAGCTTGGACAACAGGTCAGAAACAAATCAGTATAAGGTGGAGCCTGTAGAGCAAACAAAAACGGTGCCTTTGGATCCATAAAACCCATCTAAAATAACCAAGGTCGGGTCTTCCCTGGGAAATGAGGAAAAGCGACCACTGATGGCCATGCTGTAAGAAAACACTGACATCTTTGCATGGCGACGGCTGACATGAATGGAATAGACCCCAATATTATCATCCACTCCCTCAATGTGAACCCTGCAGCAAGACCAGTTAGACAAAAGAAGCGCCAGTTCGCCCCCGAGAGAATCAAGGCAGTTAGAGAAGAAATTGAGAAACTGCTTGCCGCTGACTTTATCAAGGAAGTGGTCTACCCCGACTAGCTCGCCAACGTAGTAATGGTGAAAAAGGCCAGTGGTAAATGGCGAATGTGTGTTGACTTCACAAATCTGAACAAGGCCTACCCTAAAGACAGCTTCCTCCTACCAACCATAGATCGATTGGTCGACTCCTCGGTAGGCCATAAATACCTAAGTTTTATGGATGCTTTCTCCAGCTACAACCAGATCAAAATGAATCCTGCAGACCAAGATAAGACGTCCTTTGTGACGGATGAGGGTTTATTCTGCTACCAAGTTATGCCCTTCGGGCTAAAGAACGTAAGAGCCACCTATCAAAGGTTGGTAAACAGACTCTTCAAGGACCAAATCGGGCGGAGTATGGAGGTATACGTGGATGACATGAACAGAGACTGTAATACCAACTAAATAGGCATCAATTCTTTGAGAACAACCCACTATGACTCCTTCGCCAACGAAGAAGCACTTAGAAGAAATATGGATCTCCTTGAAGAAACCAGAGACTGGACACAAGTCAGACAGGCAGCCAGGTCACACCAGGTCGCCCAGTACTACAACTCGAAAGTCAAAAGCAGATAGTTCCAAGTAGGTGACCTTGTTCTCAGAAGTTGCGAAGCCAGTAGGCCCACTGGTGAACACGGAAAGATGGCCCTGAATTGGGAAGGCCCTTACAAAGTAACAAAAAAGATTGGCTTTGGAGCCTACACGTTAGAACGAATAGATAGAAGCTCTGTACCAAGGATGTGGAATGCAATCCACCTGAAGAAATATTTCCTGTAATCTTACATACAAGTTGTATTTTCCTTCACAAGAATAATAAGACAACTTGTCTTTTGCAGGAAAAATAACAAAAAGCCAACACTTTTCCCAACGGCCTCTAACTGGCCCACCCACTATCACGTCCACCATGTGCGCTCGCAATAAGACGCCATGATGCATGCTCAGCGGCCTCTAACTGGCCCATCCACCATCGCGTCCACCATGTGCGCCCGCAATAAGATGCCATGCTGCATGCCCAACGGGCTTTAACTGGCCCATCCACCATCGCGTCCACCATGTGCGCTCGCAATAAGACATCATGCTACACGTCCAATGGCCTTTAACTGGCCCATCCATCCTTACATTCACCATGTGCACTAGCAATAAGACGCCGTGTTACACGCCCAATCGCCTCTAACTGGCCCATCCATCCTCGCGTCCACCATGTGCGCTCGCAATAAGACGTCAGGCTGCACGACCAATGGCCCCGAACTGGCCCATACCCCATCCGCGAACACCAAGGACGCCTCACACTTGTACAAACGATAAACCAAGGTAAGCAACCTGCAACAAATCCAATAGCCTACTAATAAACCAAGCAATGCGCACAAAGGTAAACTCCCACACAAACAATGAAGGCAAACCAAGCAATAGGCACAAAGAAGACAAACAAATGGAAACCAAGCAAGTTTTTCATTGATAAAAAGAAAGATTACAAATTCCTAACTACTATGTACAAGGTCCTCGACTACAAGACCACTACCCAACTCAGTTACAGAATCCCCCGTAGCTACAACAGATGGGTCCCTAACTTCACCATCTTTGGGAGGATCCACAAAAAGGGCATCAGCTGCACGAATCTCTTTCGTGACCGCAGCAAGCGGAGGTAGCTCGACTTGCGTGGTAAGGGGTAAAAGTTTCTGCTATAGAGGAGAGAAGACGCCTTCAACCTGGGGCATGGCAGGAACGCCAGACCCTGGAGCAATCTCATAAACCACTTTCAAGCTCTCCAACGAGGGCATTTCAGGGCACAGAGGATCAAAACCCGTAGGAGGGTTCTCAATGACCCCAAAATCAATTCTCCTGTAGTCAAGAGGTCCATGAAACAGCTGAACCCTAGTAAGGGTGGTCGCCCGAAACTCATCCACCATCCCAAGGGCTACATCGACCACCTCACCCTCATTAGCCTCTAAGGCTTCCTTCAGCTCAAAGGCATGCCTTTCCCTTTCAGCCTCCACAGCTTTAGCCTCAGCAATGACGGCCTCCACGGCTTTGGACACAGCTTCGGCAATAGTAGCCTCCCTCTCCTTGTCCTTAGCAGCCAAATCCTGCTTCAGCCGTTGAATCTCTGACTCCTTGGCCTGAACGCGGTCCTCAGACTTGGTGAGTTTTCCACGCAACAGCGTAACCTGCTTCTCAGACTCCACCACCTTGGCCAGGCAGGACTGCTCGATGGAGGATGCCTTGTCCTCAGCGGCCTTAGTCGAACTCTTCTCAGCCTTCAAAAGAACCTCCAGCTCCTTCGCGCGGGAGGCCTTGAGCTGGAGATCTGCCTCCACGTCACGAAGACGGGCGTTCACTTCCCCAACACAGTTATATATGGTCACGGTCGCTGCCAAATTCTGAAAAAAGATAGCAAATCATGTCAGAAAGAATAGCTAACGCCAACTCACTAAGGAGTTTGAAGAATGAAGCTCACCTCTACCATATGCGAAATGACTCTGTGTTACATAGTGCAAAAACCGCAGTTTTCAATAGTCTTCACCTCGTGGAAGGGAAGATGGTTGCAAGCCCAGCTGACGGACGAGTCGACATCACCAAGCAAGGACCCGAAGGACATACGGCTTTGATACTCGAAATATGAGCGAGACCTTTAGCACGCATCCAAGAGGCCGACCACATGGGGTGAAGACGAAGATCGCGCAAAATGTCCCACGACATTTTCGCAGGTGGAAGAAGACCCATCCGTACCCGGCGTGGCTGGTATGAGGGGCAAAGTTTTACCATCTCTAGGAGGATCTGAGGTCTTCTTGGATGGAGGAGCCACATCGGTTGGGGTGACCTCTGTTCCCGTCCCAGCCAATGACTGTTGAGAGCCTTGACCCACCTTCTGTGTGGCCATGCCAAAGCCTGCCTACTTAGCAGACAATGAAGGGACGAAATTCTGCTTCAGCGGCTCCTCGCCGACCTTATGCTTTATTGAAGCAGATTCGACGGGCAGACTATCCCGTCTATGCTTCTTGGCAGGAGGATTCTGGGTAGATGGTGCAATAGGCCCTGTGTTCTGGCTAGGGGCTTTGTTCTTCTTCGTCGCTTGGCGAATCCTCTCAGCAATGGCATCACCCGACATACCTGAACAGAAGAAAACAATCAAATTGAGAACTCATCAAAGCCCAAACGACAAGGGCACGCAAAATATACCGGCTCGCCAAAGATTAAGAAACAACTCCGCCGTAGTAGAACTACCACGCCAAACACTATCGTCGCTATCAGAGCTCATAGAATCCCCCATGTCGAACACTCTATCTTTCTCACTGTCATCATCCAAAATAATAACTTCAACCGGTCCTGTCTCAGCTCCTAAACCATCAACACATGCGCTCTCTGACAAACTGGAGGAGTATGGCAGTTCTATCACAACGGGGTTTGAAGTGAGGGGGTAGGCCCAGGAACCCAAGGCACCAAAACAAGCGTATGGCTGGTCGATCCAAGACCATTACCTTCATCGACACCAACCGCTTCTTTAGAAACCACCTCGCTAGGAGAGGCAGCACTTGCCTTTCCCGAAGGAGCAACCCCACAGTGAAGAGAGGTGTCCGCATTCTTGTGCTTTTTCTTCTTCTTCTTAGGCTCAAGGCCCATCAAAACCTCAGCGTAATAACCAATACCACCCACGGGACATTCTTTACCTTTGGAATGAGGGACCAGACCAGTAAACTTGGCGGCCACCCTGTTCGGACTAATATTCTCCAAACAATTCCTATAAATGAGACAATCTGACACGGCCTTTTCCCAATTGATCTTGTTCGACATATAGTAGTCGAACTGATTTTTCTCTAGATAGTCCATTAGAAACGCCGCCTTTTGTGAATCTTTCGGGGGTTCACACCACTTCACGTGGAAGCCCCAATCGTCCTCCAATTTCAACTTCTCAGCAAAAAACTGCGACCTCCTAATGTGATTATTGCAAGGAGCTTTCTCCACGACCACTCGATGTCGAGGACTAAGATAGCAAAACTTGTCCTGCCTCACTTTCAGATGATACAGATTATGAAAAGCGATGAACATAGGCTCTACATTCCTCTTCTTACAATCTAAGAAATACGCCACCATAACATGCCAAGAGGAACCGGTCAGCTGAGCAGCAGCAATACCAAACCCCTCGAGGAAAGTGGCGAAGAAAGGGTGCAACGGCAGATGAAACCCCCTTGAACATGTGCTCGAAGAAGACCATGTCTTTACCACCTTGCCTACATTGACTAGGACGTCGTCCTGCTTCAGGCACATAGAAGTCATAGCGGTAATTGGGGATGAAGATACCACAGGTCAACATCAGGGTGCCAACCTGCTCGTCGATCATAGTACAACGAATATTATTGTAAAACTGGACGTCAGCATCCCCAACAACCCCCTTACTCTCCCTGCTTTCCTCACTCTCCTTAGAAGACGTTTGGTCTACCTCCGAAGCACCACCACCACCAACTCCACCACTGGTCCCAGCCCCAGAACCAGTAGTCACCCTAGCCCCCTCCTCGATCTCACGGTCCAAATCAGCGCACACATCATCAATGCTCGGACCACATGCGTAGGACAGACCCTCCATCATCTCCAGTGCATCGGAGCCGCCACTATCACTCGAACCCATCCCACCAACCACCACAAACAGCAAAAATTATCAAACAAAAAGTCAAAAGAAGCTCCGAAAGTACCTCTCCAAACACGAATCAACCTCTTCGAATTGATGAAGAAGCACAAAGGAGCAATCCACCACCAGAATGGAGAACAATGCAAGCAGATCGAACCTTCGATAGCAAAACGGGCAGCATTTCGACAGCAAACATGATAAGCCAACAGAGGAAACCGACCCAGGCACCCCTATTTATAGCCAAAGAAGAACCTCGATGGCCGCCCAACGCACCACACAACGTTCGACACGTGTCCATTCTCGAACAGCCCGCTCAGCTTTTAAGCCTGTCATTAAGAGGCAGACACGTCAAACGTTACTTCGTACCAACCAAAGGACAGCAGCAAATGTAGAGCATCTCCTCGCCCAACCTCACCCACACCTCGGTCCCTTCAATTCACTACTCTCCGACACATTCCAAGAAAACAAGGTCGCCACATCTACCTTAGCCAGAAAATCCTGAAATGTTTTTTGAAGCCTTTCACTTTTCGCCATCACAAAACAACCTGTGCAGCACAAAGTACCTCATGTCCACAGGCTCACCAACTGACACTTTATAACCTCCACCTCGCCTAGGGGGCAATTGTTGAACCCACTCGGCCTACCAAGAGCAGGCCCAGTCCGCCAAGCACAAGGCCTAGCTGAACAGCCCAACCGGACAAGCCCATCATGCATTAGGAACAGAGGCCTGGGACACGTGGTCGTCCCTTCTCTTCCCAAAGGTCACATCTCTGGTCACCTCGGCGCCCACCTAGGGCAGTGCAAGGCATTAAATGCTACAGTCTGCAGATGACGGATATTAAATGCAGCCGTCTCCTCGACAAGGCCCCCTGAGGCCGCTTACATCAAACGACCTACCAGAGTCGGGCACGTGGAACTAGTTGGGCGAGCACCAGCTCGCCTAACCTCCCCTATATATGGTCTTCCTCAAGGCTATTCACGGCTAAGCTCTTTTTCTCTCTCTTAAGACTATTTACTCCTCTCTTTTACACTCATCTCCCCTTCTCCAAACACTGACTTAACCATCGGAGTGTTTCCCGGAGCTCAACCTCCATGCCCTCTGACCTGTTTCTCCTCCTTTTCAGGACCTCAGATCACCAAGGGCCTCAAGAACACCACCACGACACAGAAAGACATCAACAACAACATTTTAAAAATTATGACAAATAAAAAAAAATACAAATACGATAAAAATATATGAATTATCATATCTATCATTTAATTTTGTTAAAAATATTTGGTACCGTAGAAAATAATAAAAGTATACAAATTTAAACAAGAAATATAAAGGGATGAAAGAAAGAAGTGTATATTTTAATAGGAAATGGGAAAAAAAGTTCTTTTAAGATCAGTGAGACAGACTAATGGGAAGAGAATGGACCAATTAGAGGAACTTCTATTTTGAAGGTGTGGAAGCAAATGACAAACTGTTAATATATAGAGACAAAATAAATTCTATATAAATCAATTTATGAGTAAATAATTGAATACATACTAGAATGTTACCCCGCTTCGTTAAGGATTTAGAATTTTTTATATGATTTTAATTATATAAATAGTAAATATTTATTTAAATTTATTTAATATATATTTATATATTAAAATAATTAAAATTTTAATATAAAGATTAAATATTTCAAATTACATCTCCCTCACAAATAAAAATTTTATTATTAAATCAATTTTAATTAAAAGAATAAAACTATAATTTTTTTTTAAAATAAAGTGACAAATTCATCAAAAAAAATAAAACTTAAATCAATTTTTTTACCAATATGATTTTACTTTCTTTGGTTGTGAGAGTCCAAACCGACCAATTACTCATACTGATATTTCTTTTTTTCTTCTCAAAAGATAAAAAATAATTGTAATTTTTTTCCACATAATTTTTTTCTATTTCCTTATTAATAATAATTTATTCTAATAATAATAAATAATAAATTTTTTTAGTTAATTGGTTCATTTTGTAATTCTTTTAAAACTTTTGCTTTCTAGATTACATATTTTTCAAGAAAAAATTATTCTCTTTTCTTACTAATAATTATTTATTATTTTGATTATAATAAATAATAAATATTTTTGGTTTTATTAGTTAATTTTGTAATTCTTCCAAAAGGTTTTGGTCACAAATAAAGATTGCAGTAGATTGGATATCTGTAATTTTTTAAATATCCAAATCTAAATTCGCTTAATTTATCCAAAATTCAAATCTGTTTATTACCCACTTACTATCCGAATGCGCATCCGATTTAAAGAGTAATATCTGTCGGATATCCGAATCCGCTAAATATCCAAATTTATTAAATCATTTTTTTGAAAAATAAAAAATTAAATAAGAACTAAACATGTAAATGAAGCGGATAATGGATTCGAATATCCGACATATTCGAACCAAAGTTAAAATAAATTAGGATAACAAATATCTAAAGGTTCATATCCGAATTCGCTCTGAATCTGATGCGGGTAATAAATTCAATATCTGAATCAACAAATTATCCGAATCCATAACATCCGAATCCGAAAAAAATGGATTGCATCACAAAAGCTAAAAAAATGTATTTCCTTATTAATAATTATTTATTATAATAATTATAAATATTTTTAGTTTATCAACTCATTTTGTAATTTTCTTAAAATACTAAAAAAAGATAGCTATCTGGCCTTGCTATAGTACCCTCAAAGGAATAGAGCAGATAACGGATTTAGATATTTGATACTATCCGAACCGAAATTAAAGTGAATTCGGATAATGAATATCCAAGGGTTTATATCTAAATCTGTTACGGATAATAAATTCAATATCCGTATTAGCAAATTATTCGAATCTGAAAAAACGGATCGAATCACAAAAGCTGAAAAAATAATTTCCTTATTAATAATAATTTATTGTAATAACTACAAGTTATAAATAATTCTAAGTAATCTACTTATTTTGTAAATTTACTTAAAATTAAAAAAAAAAAAAAAAAAACAGCTGCTGCTGCCTGGAGACAGCATTGCTATAATATCCCTTAAGGGATTCTTTTAATCTATAGGTATAGATTTGAAAAATATGTTTAGAACTTTTTAAAAAAATTTATTATATATATGAAGGTTAACTTTTGGAGCATTTTTATTTATTTTTTTATCAAAATCTAAAAGAGTTTTTTTTTTAAATAAACGATTTTTATTTGAGTTTGTCTTTGATATATTGATAATTGAATTTTTTTAACTCTACAAGTAAGATTAAAAGATAATCACATATCATATTTTTTAAAATATATTTTAAAAATATGTATCATCTTACTAATCTCATTTATAAAATTTAAAAATTTCACTAAAATAAAATAATTTTTCCTCATATTTATCCAAAACAAGTATTCAATGGCCAATGGCATCAAAAGAAAAATAGTGACTTGGGCTCTATATTGGGCTTGGTTTAGGGCTAATAAAGTGGCTGGTTTCCAACTGAAGCTTAACGAAAATACTTTGATTGGCGCTTTCCTCAACTGGTTTTGCTTTGCCCTTTCGGCATTAGGTTTTGAAAAGCCAAACCAAACCAAACCAAAGCTTAGCAGTTAGCACCAGACAGCAAAACAAGATGGAGATGGAGAGCCAGAAGCCTTTTCATGTAGACGTGGGAAATCTCTTGGCTATTAACCCCTTTCATAACTTTCCATCCCTCCCTACTTCAAGGTTTACCCTCTTTTTTCCTTTATAATTATAGTTTTAGTAGTAAGTTACCTCAAAGAATTTTCCTTTTATTTTTCTCGCTCCTTTGATTTTATGGATTTTCTGTTATATGTTTTTTTTTTTTCCCTCTTTGGGGTGATTTTTCATTAAAAACATGAGAAATATCTGGGGCAATGGAGATTTGAAGTTATAAATTCAATTAAATGGACATACTTTGGAATTTGGATACTTGGTTTCCTTCAAAGCTAGTTAAGTTAGTCTTTTCAAAGCATAGACTGTCCTTTGTATATTTGCTTATTTGGTATGTAAAGAAGTTGTTGTTTATGTGCATTTTTGTTCCTTTCATGATCTTGTGTCTGCTGCCCAATATGTTTAGGGATCAGCTAGTTAAGGAATGTTTACAGGAGGGTACCAAGTTAGTTCAAGCAGTTGCAGATAGTCTTTTTAACTTACCTTCAACTGAAGATGTAGATGGACCGCTTGTTAAGCTGCCTCCCCCAACAACAAGACTTCCAAGGGAGAAGCATGTAAGCCTAGCCTTTTACTAATTTTTAGAGTTGGATTTTTGTACTACTGTAAGTAAAGAATGAGTATATCCTAGCAAATGAATTTGAATTTTATTTAGTTACTTATTCATTTGCATTCAAAATCTAGTTTGTAAGGTGACGTGAAACCTGAAATGCTTTATTGTGCTTGTTTTTTCAGCTTCCAAAGCCTAAACCTCCTACAAAATGGGAGGAGTTTGCTAAAAAGAAAGGTAATTCATTTCACCTATCATCTGAAGTTTACATGGCTATTTTAGAATTTTGAGTTGAATCTCATTTTCCATTGTCTGAAGATTTCTTTTGAAATATCTTGTAGGTATAAAGAATCGTAAAAAGGACAAAGTTGTATGGGATGAACAGACTGGTACATGGAAACGACGCTTTGGTTATGATCGTGTCAATGATGATAAAGACATACCCATCATTGAGGCCAAGATGACTGATGGTGAGGATCGGATGGATTGTTTCCTTAGAGAAGAGCTACTAATGTTATCTGTATTTGTTTTTTTAAGTACTATTAATCCTTTGGAAATACAATGTTAATGACCTTGTAGATAATAAATATATTACATATTGAGTGACAGATAGGCCTTTACTTTATAGTAATAGTTTACAAGTAGCAACAGGACATAGTGGACTAATTTGATTTTTTTGACCATGATTGTTGCTTTTTGCAGAGCCAGGAGAGGATCCTTTTGTTAAAAGACAAGATGATAAGAAGAAACGAGTTGAGAAGCAAGAGAAGAATCGCCTCCAGAACTTGAAACAAGCTTCAAAAGTTGGTGCTTTGCCAAGGTTTTGCCCACCCGTTGTAGTTTTTTATATGTAGAAATTTCCATTGTTATTTTAAGAAGTAGAGATTTTTCCTCTCTTTTTTTTCGATATCTTAATCATATTTGAGACAGTATTGGCATAAATGTCTTCTTAGCTTATTCTTTATGTAACATTTTTAATCGTGCTCTAACCTGTAATTCCTATTCTTTGATACATTTCCGTTATACCTTAACATTTATGTCATTTTAGCAGTTTAAGGGTTAGCCTATGATTGCAGACTATGCTTATAGGAATTTCTTATAGACGTCAATGGGTTGTTTGAAGTCAACTTTGATTTCTTTTCTATAGGCATCTTTTCTCATCCAAACTACTCTAGTTCTTGATGAGAAAGTTTTGACACTTACTTTAGTTTGCATCAAATAAACTAGATCTTTGGTTGCGTTTCATTGCTCCTTGTCCGATTCTTGTAACTTCCAAGAGGATATAGACTTCTGGTTATTGTCAGATACCATGCTCTTTTTTTTTTGTTTTGCTGGTTTTAGAGTTTGGCTATTTGTTATATGTTAGTTAAGTTGATTTTAACTTTAAATGGTTTTGCTGCAGCCATGTTCAGCTTGCTGCTACAGCTCTGCCCATAACAGGAACCCAGGCTCCACCTAAGAAAGTTACTAAAGATGAATTGGGGAATGTAGCTGGGATGGCTGCTACTTCTACAGCCAGCGGTGGGAAATTTGATAGGAAGTTGCCAGGAGAAAAACCTGCTAAAAAGCAAGGAAAGCATCGCAAGGTTTGCATTCTTGGCTTTCGCATCAATGTAAATATTTCTCATGAATTATAATGGCATGCTCCAATATTGTCTTCTACTTTTGTTCAGTTCTTACCAGTCGTTGAAGGATCAGGGATAGGCTCACGAGAGAAGGAGCAAACTGAGAATGTTCTAAATAAACTAATCTCTAAGCATTCCCATGAGATACTCAATGTTGACAAGGTAAGTTTGAGCCTTATAGTTGGGTTCATCTGGTGGTAAAGTTGATATTCCAAATGGAAATTTGTTGCTCACCTGAGCCTTCTGTTTTTTTTTTTTTTTTGAAATCAGGCTGTTACAATGTATAATGTGAAGAAAGAGAAGAAAGCTAGGAATAAAAAGAATCAAGAATGGAAGTCCTCATCGGCCTCAAACAAGTTGAAACCAAAAAAGCAACTTCATAAGAAGACTGCAAATAAAGGACCAGGATCTTCAAAGAAAGGGAATGCAAAATGAAATTATTAATGGGTCAACATTTTGGTAAGCTTGTAGAGATTTGGGTTACATACAATCACAATTTTGTTTACTGGGAACAAGAGAGTTTTATGTACCAAATCTTCTATTTCTTAAGACAGGTTTTAATTTTTACAGTTTTCATTCTGCTGGCCCCTCCCTTTTTTTTTCTTTCTTTCTCTTAGCCTCATGGCAAATGACTACCAGAAATCTCAAGGCTAAGAAAAATCTGCTGCTCACTTTAAGATTTGGGTTAGCAGGACAAGTCAAGGATGGTGATGCTGCAATTGCCTTTAACAGCTAGCTAAACAGGATTTTAAACCAGAACTTTATCAGCAGCAGTCTTACGCATAGCCCAAAAGATTTTTGAGATCTGATTATTAGGGCTTGAGGTTGAGGGTTCCCTCAGGCCTCCGATGAAAACTATCAATTTTATCCGAATCTTGTGTCAAGTCTCTCGTTCTGAGATTCGTTGAAAAATATAGAAAAGAAGTGGACAATTTCGAGTTATGTCCTTGACATTTACGATTGGTGCAAAGTTGCCAACCCTGATTTTTTGTTCCAATCCAGGTTGCATCTTTCATCTTTCAAAAACATGCAAAGCAAAAACAATCCGCGAGACCAGTCTTACAAAAATATGTCAGAGTGAAAAATTGGAATGCCTTTGAAATAATAATGATATAATCTATATCATGTATTATTAATAATTATAATTACAAAGACAAACTTTCCTAGTTCTGTCATTGTTCTGAAACATTGTCCAACTCTTTGTTTGTCAGAATTGTTTCATGTTTCAGAAAACAGGAGACTTGAATTCATTCACTTCTCAAAAAAAAAAATTCCCCTGTAGAAAAAGGAAACGGCCACTAGTTTCTCATGTTTTTTGTTTCATTCGATGCATTTGGTCCGCGTTTTGGTTTTGGTCTGTGTAAAATTGTGACCGGTCTTTCCAGCGAAGGAACACCTTTTAAAGTAAAGGTTCTAAGCCGACACTCTAGACTACACTATTCATAAGCAGAACTACATCCTCTTCCTTCTCTTTATTTAGTCTAACATTTGGATTTTAGAGGGAGAGAGGAAGAGAGAATCCACTTTCCTCTCTACTTCATCAAAACCATCTGGTAATCCCTATAAACCTCGAATATCTCAAATACCCTTTATTCTTGCATCTATTCTTTCTTGTATTCCTCTAAATATTCTTTGTTTTTTTAGCCAAATTATCCAACACCCATCTGATAACATTTATTAAAAACTTTTTTTTGGAGAATACCCATTTGCAGAAAACCATTAGTATTTTAGGAAGAGGGCGGTTACTTTCTTTGAAGCTATAGATTAATGGCTGAACAGAGTTTTCAAGTTGTTCAACATGGTAACAAAGATGTAGTTTTTAGTAGTTCTGGTATCAAGATTGAATGCTCTTTTCCTCATAAGAGAGTTAGTTTGAAAGCACGTGGCTTTTTTGCAAGTGTTAATCAAGCTGGGCTTGGATTTGCTATCTCACCAAACCCTCCAACTTCACTAGAGAATACTGCAAAGTTCCCTTATGCTAGCCTACACACACAATTTGTTTCAGCCTCTGAACCTGGGTTTCAACTTGAGAAGGTTCCACAACTGGTGTTGGATGATGAACTTGACATTGCTGACATGTTGGTCAAGAAGAAGAAGGAGAAGAAGAATGGCTTTAAGTTGAGAATTAAGATCGGAAATGAGTCATTAAGGAGGTTGATGAGTGGGGCAGTTGCAGGTGCGGTATCTAGGACTGCTGTGGCTCCATTGGAGACCATAAAAACGCATTTGATGGTGGGGAGTTGTGGGAATTCAATGAGTGAAGTGTTTGATAACATCATGAGGAGTGAAGGATGGAAAGGCTTGCTTAGGGGCAATTTGGTGAATGTCATTCGGGTTGCGCCAAGCAAGGCTATTGAGGTATGTAATAGGGGACTTCATTTCTCATGGTTAGAATTTGTTATTGTTCATTATGTTTTTGGATTTTACTAATTGCTTGCATGGTGAATTGTTTGCACTGTTATTGCTTTCATGGTTTGGTTCTCTTTCTCATATGCTTCCTTTACTTACTAGCTATGTTACTCGGAGTCGGGTGTGAGTATCATATACGGGTACGTGTCTGTCACGGGTATGTTCAATTTTTTTTAAGTTTTTTCATGTATTTGGAGGATGGTCATATCCCATACCCATGTTTGGATATGCGTTGGACACGGGTGTCGGACACGGATTCTTTAAGAAAAATGAAGATTCGGAGCAACATAGCTTACTAGTCATGTTTTTTTCTGTGTATTTTGACCTTTGAAGGATTCATTTTCATCCTAGGGTCTTTGGTTTGATTTTCTTTATTTTGTTTTTGTGTCTCGAGACTTGGTTTGTAGGTCCATAAATCTCGAGATTATTAACTAATCTAGATGCCAGACAGGAATGATGTTCACTGTTCAATGGTTATGGCTGTTCTTTGATTGCAAAAGAGAAGCAACCATGTCTCTCTTACTGTTTTCTGCTGAGTCCTAAATGTCCTGCAAATCAAGGGATTTTTTATACTTGATTGTGGGATTGCCTGCTAATTTAAGTGGGTAGCATACAAGAGAAACAAACAAAGAGATGAAAAAAAAAGACCTTAAAATCATACAAGTAAATGAAACCTAAGAACGATCCAGATCTTCCAAAACATTTTCTTTTCCCTTTTCTTCTCCGTGCCTTTGTTGGTTGCCATAATTCAATAAGGCTCCCCTTAGTAATCTTCTATGTTTCAAGATTAATGTCTGGTTTTCTTCTCCCCCCTTCCCTTCATTTGCTTGCATTTCCTCTTTTGGCAAATCATCTGATGAGCAGAAGATGTGTCCTTACATATTCTAGCAGCCTCCTTCCATTGTGTTGTTACTTGTTGGTTCCTTTATATATGTCGTTGCCTATGTCTGTTCATATCTAATGGATTGGTCTAAATACTCTTTTAAGTTAGAGGTTATCATAAAATCATGCTATAAATTGTGTATTTTATGAACACTAAACCCTTATTTTGTTGCGGATCCTTTGTGCAGTTATTTGCATATGAGACTGTTAAGAAACAGCTGACACCTGAATTTGGGGAAAAGCCCAAACTCCCTCTTCCAGCCTCGTTTATTGCTGGTGCTGTTGCTGGAGTTAGCTCAACCTTGTGCACATACCCTCTGGAGTTGCTAAAAACTCGTTTAACTGTCAACGTGAGCATGAACTTTTTTGGGAAGGACTAAATGAACTAATTAACATGTCTAATTCTTCATTGAATGTGTCTTTACATCGTATAGCTTTGCTCTGATTGCAGGAAGATTACAAGAATCTTTTGGATGCAATAGTAAAAATTGTGGGGGCAGAAGGATCTGTAGGACTATACAAAGGCCTTACTCCGAGTCTGATCGGAGTGGTTCCTTATGCCGCCTCTAATTATTTCGCTTATGATACACTAAGAAAAGCTTATAAAAAAGCTTTTAAGAAAGAGGAAATTGGGAATATCATGACTCTTGTAATAGGATCGGCAGCTGGTGCAATCTCAAGTGGTGCAACTTTCCCACTTGAGGTGGCTAGGAAGCAGATGCAGGGTGGGGCAATTAATGGAAGACAATATCAGAACATGCTTCATGCTTTGACAAGCATTGTTGAGAAAGAAGGAATCCCAGGCCTTTATAGAGGGTTGGGTCCAAGCTGCATGAAATTGGTGCCTGCAGCTGGAATTTCATTCATGTGCTATGAGGCGTGCAAGAGGATATTAGCAGAGAAAGAAGCTCTATGACTATGATATATCCTTGAAAGTAGAAATTCTGACCTCAAACAAAGAGCACATACTTTTACTATCATTGTGTTGAGAGAAAGTAAAAGCACGAGAATGATGAAGTAGTTTGCATTTTTTTTTTTGTCATTTTAGATTTTAGCATTTTCTGGTCGAATTTATCTCCATATAAGAGGATTCTTTAATTGACTTTCAAAGAATTATTTCTTCATTATTTATCAGTAGTTGCCTGGCCTGATTTTCTCAAGTTCCACAACAAGGGGTGAATTCAACTTGGGAGGGAATGGTAAAAAGGAGATTACATAAAAACAAATCTATGAAGAAAAAAAATTAGACCTGACAATATGTATCAATAATTTTTCGTGTATTTTTTCGTGTCATAATCATATTTAAAATTATATCTATATAAATTTTAACGTATTAATAATTTATGTTATATAAATTTCGATATGTTCTTATATTTGTATCATATTCGTGTTTTTTTTTCATATCGAATTTTATTCATTTTTTTCGTGTCGTGTCTAATATTGTCTACGTTTCTTTTATCTCAATCCATCTGAATAGGTTGAGTATTACAAACATTATAAAACGTCCAGTGTATGTAAGGAAAGGACCAGTTCAAATGCAGGGTTAGTTTTCTAACATCCTCTACAGGTTTAGGGAAACATTCAATGTAAACCTTTTTACTTATTATCAAATAAATCTAATTAAAATTCATACTTATAAATTAGATAAATCTTACTTACAATGACAATTTAGAAATATAATGAATAACAAAAATAATTTTCATCAATTCAAAAAAATCTCCATGTCCTTACTTTTATATAGATTATAGATATAGATATAAGCCAAAAAAATCAGTTAACAACAAAATTGAATATTGAAAAGAAAACAGATTTTCTTTTTAATTACCATCCTAGCACGATCAAGATAACTCAAACACCTACAATGTGAAAAAAGAATTACGTGCCTTCACCAATACTAGGGCATTAAAAACTGACCACCAGAAACTAACAAGCAAACTTCTCTCAAGTTTCAACCCTGCTCTTCTCCATCCACAGCATCTCTTTCTTCAGCAGCAGCAGCCATTAATTCATCAAAATTTTCTGTCTTCCCCAGTAATATCTCAATCTGAGAAAGAACATAAAAGCATATCTATCAACACTCAAGCTAAGAGGATGAAGAAAACTCAGCATTACAAAGACGATAACATTATGGTTAAATAAGCACCAATAACAGGGAATGTTGATTATGCGAAAATTCATATACTGAATTTACCATTTATCTGGAGAGAGCAAAGGCATCTCAGCTTGCAAATATTTTTTGCATAAACCATGGGATATCTAAATAGAAGCATGAAGAGCTATTAAGTTGATTTACCCTCGCTTTTTGGACAGGCCGCCCTCTAGAGTCCTCATTCATGTCAACTGTTGAGGTCGTGATCTCTGCAGAAGTGCAGGTTGATTCCCATGATTATCAGGACTCAATGATTACATTAACGCATTTTTTTTAAAATATAAAAAGAAAAGTGGAAGACATCTTACTCTTCTCAACAGCCAAACCATTGTTTTTCAGAATTTCTGCAATTGTGACTACTGTCGCAATAGCTGCATATATGACATGATCAATGAAAAGAATGATTTACTGCAATTCTCAAAATGTAGCATACATAATTGATTTTAGGTTCATCGATGAACAATTAGCTCCAAAAATAAATCACAAGCAGCAGTACCAGAAAAATTAAGTCACAAACACTTTGCACTTGCGAAAAACAAAGTTTAGAAAAGCTTTATAGCATCTTCACAGCACAATCTCCCCACATAAACAGGTTTAAAACAAAGAACCTATTGATAAGTCCTGAGCCAATGTCGGGGGAAGAGTGACCTGAATATTTGAGATATCCGGCACCATTGCCTTTAGGGCAATCATAATATAAGCATAATTTGTGTATAAAATGCAGAACCACACAGCTCCAATGGTGTACAGTACAATAATCTAAAGATAAAACAACTGTAAGGAACTATAATTACTTAAATCCCCATCTATTCCTATAGAGTATAATCAACTGATGCATTAAAACACAAGGTAAACCATATCTGAGAACAATTCATAATTAAAATTCAGATCTGAAAAAAAAAAAAGTAAATATGAAATTAAAGTGTTAAAAATAGAGAACTGAAGAAGTAAACCATACCCATGCCAAGGGCAGACAGCTCCACCTCATTGTGCTGCTGCATATACCTCTGCAAATAAAAAAAGAGAAAAAACGGTTATCCTATCGACGTCATTTATTAACAAAGAATTTAATCGTCTCAGTTGCAGCTAACAGCCAGCTAAAACGCTAGATCCCCTAATAGTTAGATACAAATACACAGAAAGGAAAGAAAAGAAAAGAAAAAACCTAAACCCATCAAAAAATTTACCGGAGTTATTCAAATTCAGCACTTATTTTCACAGAACAGGATGCAAAATTCAAAAAAGGGAAAGATTTGGAGAAGAAAAGAGGGGAAAAGGAGAAACCTTGGCGAGATTAACGTAGAAAAACAAGGGCTTTTTGGTATTGGAAACTTGAATCCTGTTCTTCTTGTAGGAATCGGCGCCGAAGTTAATGTTGTTGACCCCTTGGGTGATTTCTTCCATTTTGAGACTTGCTACTCAATCCCAAACCCTAGTTCCCAAAACCTGTATCTCTGACTCTGCCAAGTGTATGAAATTTGTGGAAGAGGAGGAATGAAACACAGCAGAGAAGAGCAGAGAGTGAAACAAATTAATTGCAAGTTTTGTGAGCTCTGTTTTAAATTTGGTTGAATCTTGTGGTGGTGGCTATCGACTGGCTAGGGTTTCACCTTGGTGATAAAAAAAAAAGAAAAAAAAAAGGTAATGTAATACCTTTTGAGTACTAATAATTCTATTAATATTAGTACTTTTTCAAAGTCCAATAATATTATTATTTAAAGTTAGTTAATATATTTTTTATTAAATATAATTATATTAGATAAAAATATTATTATATATATATAATAATTTAAAATTATTTTTTAAAATTATTATATATAATTAATATTTTTATTCAATATATTAAAAATAAAAAATTAATTGTTAATTATTAAATTTAATAAAATATATTATATAAATAATTAATTAATTAACTTTAAAAAATATACTAAAAACACTCATCAACAAAATAATTTAATTTATAAAATTAGTGATAGTACTATCTAACATATAAATAATATTGACTACTAGAGTCCTTACTTGTGTGACATGTGTCCTTTTAAGGATAAAGAAGTAATTGTTTTATTTGTCAAATATAATCTTGAGATTTCATGTGCAAAGGAAAAAATAAAAAAAAAAAAAAGTTGAAGAGATCAGGGTAGGTTTAGAGGTGTTCATGAACCGGGTCTATGTATGATATCAACATCATATATGGTTGTTCAAGCCTGGTTCAGTCCGAAATATGGGCCTAAAATTTTGCTCAAGCCCGCCTATATTTGTAATTGGATAGCCCAAGCATGTTTAGACCCGCCCATATATTTTTTTCATAAAAAAAATATATATGTTATTTTTTATTTAATATTTAGTAATTTTATATTTTTTTCATTAAGTTCTTAAACATAGACAATTTAATATGTTTTTTAATGTTTACATTATAATATTATATATTTAATCTTTATAGGACATAAATTACATAATATATATAAAAATAAAAATAATATATTATTTAATTAAAAAATAGATCGGGCCGGCCCGATTTGGACCTTAAATGTTGAAACCAAGGCCCAACTCATTTTTTAAACGGGCCTCATTTTTTACCCAAACCCATTTTTCGGGCTTAAAATTTTTGTCCAAGCCCTCCCAAATATCGAGCGGATCTTCGAGATTGGGCAGGTAGCTTGACCCTTGGACAAGTCTAGGTAGGTCAAAGAGAGAAATGAAAAAAAAAGAAAAAGAAAAAGAGATGGATAGAATAGAGGACGAGTATCTTACTATAATATAAAATGAGTTATAGAAAATATTGTTCACAACTACACACATATATGAATGATGTCGGTCAAAGATAGAAAAATAATTTTATGAATTGTTGAGGGTATTTTTGGTAGAGAAAAAAAATAAAGAATGAATAGAGAGAGAAAAAATACACTAGAGTCAAAAAGTAAAAAAGACGAGAAGAAAACAAATAAAATGAAGAGAGAGAATAACTGAACCCACATGAATATTATGAAAAAAATGAAGAGAAGGGAAGGGAATGGAAGGGAAGGGGTACTACGAAAATGCATTCTTCCCCAATTCTCTCATGATTTTTTTTTTTTTTTAATCTTTCTACTTTCTCTTCTTTCTTTCTTTCTTTTTTTTTCTTTTTTCTCATTATTAATTTTCTTATCTTTTTCTTTCGTCTTATCTTTTTCAAATTTTTTTTTAATGTTTTTATTTGTTTCTCTATTATCTTTATTGCAGTAAAAATAATAGAATAAAAATAACCAATGATGTTTTGTTTGAAAAAAGGATAATAACTATATATATATATGTTTCAAATTAAAATATTTAAATCCTTTTTCATCTATTATTTATTATATATTTTATTAAATATATTATCATTTTGAATATTTAAAAATTTTGAGAAAATATTAGAGTTATCAAAGGGTCGGGTTCATCTCCAAACCTGAAATCTCGTTTGATATTAATGAGAGTTTGGACAAAAATATTAAGTCTATTAAATGGGTTTGGACAAAATTTTGAGATCGTTTAAAAATGAGTTGGATTTTGATTCCAACATTTAAGGTCTAAATCCAGTTTAATTCGACCATTAATTATATAATATATTATTTTTGTATGTTTATATATTATATAATTTATTTTATATAAAAAATATATTTTTAGTGTATACATTAGAAAATATACTAAGCTATCAATTTTTAAATATTGATAAAATAAAATATTAAAAATTAAATAAAAATATAATATTTATATTTTGTAGGAAAAAAACTTATTTGGATGGGTCTAAGTTGCGTGATTTATTATTTAGACGATTTTGATAAGAATGTAAGACTCAAATAATTGGGTCAAATTGGACTTTGACAAGTATGTGTTATATTGATAATATATCTATTTTTATCTAAATTTAATCTGAATTTATCTAATTGGATGCATGAACACTTTTAAAAAAAAAAAAAAATCGATCCTTATATTTTAACTTTTTTAAAAAACACAAGTAGTATATATATTTTTTTTAAATAAAAAAAAAAAATTATGATCCGAGCGAAGCCGGGAAAGTTTTCTAGTTATGTTATTATATTACAATTTTTTTCTTATTATCTACTTGACACATGGCATGAGATAATTTTTTTATTATTATATTTTAAAATAAAATTATAAAATTGATAAAAAAAAATTATATATATATATATATATAAGAATTTTGAGTTAGTGATCTTAGAGTTTTCTTTTAAAGTTTTGTTGGCTTTTTAGATTAGTAAAAAAAGAGAAATTATTTTAGTAGTTTTAGACTTTTGAACAGTGACGAAATGAGGGTTCTAATAGCATAGGGTTTTGATTTATTAAAGTGATTTTATCCCATATTTGATAAGTCTTAAATTGCATTTGATTTTATATTCAAGTTTAGCCTCTCCAACTCTTACCAATTAGTTTTAGATTGGATCCTTAGCATGATATCAGAGTATAAGTTTTGTTATGTTGTTCTTGCATGTTACTCCTACCTGTTAACCATTTTGAGTTTATCACATGATAAGTTCCTCTGTAATGTTAAAGTGGTGTTATCCCACATTTGATAAGTCCTGAATTGCATATGATTTTATATTCAAGTTTAGTCTCTGCATTTATTGTCAATTGATTTTAGGTTGTATGCTTAACATGATGTTTGAGTTTAAATTTAGACTACTACGAAGAGTTCTTAAAGAAAATAAGTTCGGAAAAGGAGAAGGGTGTTTAAAAAAATCAAATTATTTTATTTGGAACAACAATTTTTTGGGAAATCTGATTTTTTCGAGGATTATTTTTGGAAATTTTGAATTTTTTGACGACTAATTATGGGTTTCAAGGTTTTTTTTAGGTTTTGGCTTTGAAGTTTTTATTGACTAAATTTTTGTTTGAAGTTTCCGATGACGAAAACTGGTTTGAAGGTTTTCTAAATTTGGATTTAAAGATTTCGATGAGAGAATCTGGAAAGCACGATGATTTAAGGGTTTTGAGAAATTTTTGTGGCGCTTAGGTTCGAAAGAAAAAAAAAAAAAAGAAAAGAGAAAACAGAGTAGAGAAAAGTGCGAAAAAGTCAAGAAACTTGACTTTTATTCTCAACTGAAATAGTGTGTTTTTGGACGAGGATCGGTGTGTTGACCAAAACTTATCCGAGATCCACACGAACAACTTGCGTCTCAACCCGCGAACTGACCTAAACCAAATCACAAGGCCTATTTTGTTTTGGGCTCTTCTAAACCCACTATTTTTGGCATTTTTGTTTTTATTTTATTGTTATTTGTTTAATTTATTAATTATTATTTATTTTCATAAATCTTTTTTATTTTAATTTTAAACTAAAACTTATATTTTTTATTTTTATCTTTTAACCTTCTAAATATTTTTATAAAAAAAATCATATATTTTATCATAATACTCACAGCATGATATAAAAGTTAACAATAAATATGTAAATATAACATATTTAAATATAAGATTTAAAAAAAATTATTTTCTAAATCTTAATATTTTTATAATAATAAAATATAAGTTAACAAATTTTAAAAATATTATCAAACCCAAACAAGCTTGAAGTCCAGTTCACAAGCTCACAAAAAAAAATTAATTTAGAGTTTGATCATATTTGTACTACTTATAATTTGATCGAGTTTGCTCTTTGTTGCAAGTCAAGCAATACTAATTAAATTAAATGCAATGATCAAAATCTAATAATAAAAGATAACAAATAAAAAGCATATAAAAAATTTCCTGTCAATTGACTTAAAAATATCAAAACGAAAAATTGAACCTGAAAAAAAGAAAAAGAAAAAAAAAAGACAACTAAAAAACTACTAAACAATTACTAACTTCTTTCTTTTACCTATTTTTTTCTCACTATGTTTAGATTCTGTTCATTTCTCTTTCCTCACATAGCCAGTGTATCAATTTAGTAAGGGTCAGTTTAACATTGTTATTGAAAAAGAAAAAATTAAAAATTAAAAAAGTGCGTTTAAAAAGTGTGATAAAAAATATAGTTTAAAAATTTTATATTTGACATTGTTGCTGAAAATGCACTATTAAGAATTAAAATGTCAATTTTTTTTTTTTAAATATTAAAATTTAAAAATATAAAGATAATAAAATTATTTTATTTAAAAACCAGCTCTAATTCTCTCAAACCACAAAAGTTCCGTTTTCTTGATTTTTTTTATTTGAGTCATCAAACCATGATTTTTAACGAAAAAAATCAATTTTTTACCCATGTAACTTTGCATTTTCAATGAAACACATCTCAAAGGCTTGCCTATGGTTGAGACGGGATTTGGATGCTCATTCGGTTGAAGACATAAGAAGGTACCAAATTTCACAATTTTTTTGGCTTACCAATTAAAATTATAACATCAAACATGATTCCAAGATCTAAAACAATATAAAGTATATTAAAGGATAAATGTAGTTGGAGCTTCAAAAAGTCCCCTTCAGTACAAAAGATATGACCAACCATAGCATAGCAGCCACCAAAATCAGCTTCTCCACTCAACTGTAATATGCTAAAATCCCAAAACAGTCTGAAATCTGAATAGCAGCAGTTAATCAGATCAAAATGAGGGATCTTGAAATATGTAACATCCCCAAACTTAAAAACAACAAAAGATTAGTAATGGTTTATATAGTGTATCTCTCTGGAATCAACTAAATATTTAAACTATGAGAAGCTGTATTTCTGATGCCTATAATTAGGTCTTCAACAGCTATTGTATTCTTCTTCTAAACTATTCATATACCATGTCTATCAAACGAAGCAGGGATGCAGGTCTAGTCCCAGCCAGTGGCAACGACCGGTCCATAACTATATGCATATTCATGTGGCCCAGCAGCGTAGAGATTTGCAGAACTTGCAACCAAATAATCAGCAGTATTAGCCGATGTGGAGTATGGATCAGCATAGAAGTCAGCAGTGCCAAGAAAAGTTTGAGCATTAGCACTAGCAGAAGCATAATAACCACCAATGGCAGGAGCAGCGAGAGTATCGTTATAAGTGCTTGAATAGTAATTGCTCTCATTCCTAGATGCAATGCCTTTCCGGAAGTCATAACCACCAAAATTGCTTCCAGCATGTTTGGCCCGACCACCACCACCACTAAAGGAGGAATTCTCAGCATATTGGCTTAGCCAAGATGGCACTTCCTGGTTTGCTTCCTTCATTAATTCAGTCAGTGACTTTGCAAGAGGCAAGTTCTTGTCACTGAAGAATGCTGTAGCAAGGCCACATTTCCCAGCACGTCCCGTTCGTCCTATCCTGTGCACATAGTCATCTATGTTTTTTGGCAAGTCAAAATTAATAACATGTGCAACATTAGGGATATCGAGTCCTCGTGAAGCAACATCTGTAGCAACTAAAATTGGAGTAGCACCACTTTTAAAAGATCTCAGAGCTTGCTCTCTTTCCTGCAAATTTGATGAGTAAACAAACTTTTATAAAGGAGGCACTAGTAAAGAAATAGATCAAAATGAGTACATTAAATTCACAATTACTTCGGTTTCTTCTTCCACCTTGAGTCAAAAAAATCATATGATGATCAAAATTACTCCTCCAGTAAATTGATTCTTATGCTTCTAAATACAAACTATTAACACAGGAAGCATTACTTTTTCCAATTAAGATGACTGTTAACTCTATGAACTAGACAGCAGTAACTGAGTAACATATTATATTAACTCTAGGGGAATATTAAGATGGCAATATCACAATAAAGCAAGGGAGAAAATGTGATAGCAAGCTAACCATCTGCATTTTGTCACCATGTATTGCAATTGCTGGAAAACCATTCCTTGATAACCAGCGTTCCAACTCATTTGAGCCTCTCTTTGTCTCCATAAAAACTAGAGTTAAAGCCTGCTGCTAAACATTAAGTAGGATGTAGTTATCAGCATGTTTATATACAAATGAGTCATATAACATACTTAACATGTACTTTCAAGGTTCCCACAAATCTCTATGGCAGCCAAAACTACATTGCAAATAAAGGTAGAGAAGCAAACCAATAGAATTAGAACATAGTAATTGTACCTTACTACGGGTTCCATTGGACTTTTGAGTATGAAGAACATCCAAAAGGTGGTTTCTTTTGTCCAAGTCCTGAACTAATTCAACTCTCTGGATAATCAAATTACTGCTTGAACCAACCCTTCCAACAGCCAGAAATACATAGTCTGAAAGGAAATCAGAAGCAAGTCTCTGCAAAACAAAATAAAGAGTTTACAGGAAATAGACAAGAACGCTGAAATGCAGGTGGCATAAACACAAAACCACTAGAGAATAACCCACCAAACTATTGCTCATATTCTGATATCACATAACAAGTATTCTGAATTTAGCTAACAAAGGATAATGCACATCAGGGCATAGAGCGGAAACCTGTATCTCATCTGGAAATGTAGCACTGAAAAGCATTGTCTGCCTTGTTCCAGGTGGAGGCATGTCCATTTTCTCAACAATCTTACGAATCTGAGGCTCAAAGCCCATATCTAACATTCGGTCTGCCTCATCTAAGGCTAGATATTTTATCATTCCAAGAGAAACTCTTGCTCTCTCAATCATATCTACCAACCTTCCAGGAGTAGCAACTAAGATGTCAACACCTTTTTCTAAGTTACGAAACTGGAAAAAGAAAAAAAAAAAAAAAACATTACATCCAATGCACATTAGATCATACAGAATGATTGAACTGCACAATCTACAGAAACAGGAAATGTGTAAAAAAGTCCTTCACAATTTGACATAACCAAACTGAACACTACATCAAACTTCAAAGACGGGCATAAACAACTTCTAAATTGATGTAAAAGAATAATATCAAGACTCAAGAGACGCACTAAACTTTCTTATTGAAAAAAAAAAGAGAAAAAAAACAGAAAGACCAAAGCAAATAGTTTCAGGTCATAATGAATTTAAGATCATTCAATAATAACATCACGCAATGAAGCTAAGCCAAAGAATACCTGCTGAGAAATAGGCGTCCCTCCATATACAACAACGATTTTAACCCCAGTCATATAAGCAAACTTCTTTGCCTCATCATGTATCTAATCACCATTCACAAGCCAAACCAAAGAATAATAAATGTCAGTGCTTCTTCCTTACAAAAAAGTAATATAATATTCCACCAACTCCAAGTAGAATAAAGAAAAAGAAGAGAAGAAAAGAAAAAGCAAAAAGCACCTGACAAGACAACTCTCTGGTAGGAGCCAAAATAAGAGCAAGAGGACACGCCACCGCTCCTCCACCACAACTAGCCACCAACAACCGATCCTTCAAAACCCCACAAATAATAGGAAAACAGAACGCAGCCGTTTTACCTGACCCAGTTTGCGCACAAGCCATCAAATCCCGACCCGCAACCGCTATAGGAATCGCATGGCGTTGGATTGGAGTTGGCTTCAGATACTTGCACCTCCTTATGTTTTGCTTCAAATCATCACCCAAATCGATCTCAGCAAAGGTCTCCACCGGCGGGGGTATGTTCTCGCCGCTTGCTTGTACCGGAATGTCCTCGTATGCGTTGAAGTTGGTTTCTTTTGTTTCTTCTAACGTTTCATCAATGACCTCTAGCTCATCGAACTTTTCATCTTCGCAATCTGGGTTTTGGCGGTTGGTGAACCAGGGTCCACGGCCGCGGCCTCGACCGCGGGTGGTTCGAGCCGGTTGAGGCGAGTTGAAACGGTTGAAACGTGGGCGAGTTAACTCAGCGGTGTAAGTATCAGGAAAGATAGCATTGGCATTTTGGGGTCTCAAGTGCGGAGGGAGGTAGCAGGATATGGTTGGGCGAGTTGGTTTCCTGGTTGACTCAGTAAACAAATCGGTTCGAATCATTTTCTTTTTGGTGTTTCCTTCCCTTTCAGTTAAAAGCATGAAAGAAACAAAACCAAGCAAAAACTAAAACCCACTAAAAAACACACATCAAAGAAAAGCAAACGCTGAGAAATGTGATGAAAAGGGCTTTTGGTTTTGTGGGTCTTGAGAAAAAACAAAAAACGAAGAGTCTGTTGAGCATAAATAGGTGTAGTAAAACAGCATAGAAAAATGAGATGTTTGCTGTTTCTCTACTTGTTTCCTCCCCAACGAAAACAGAAAAAAAGGAAAGAAAGAAAGCTGTAAAAAACTCTAATGAAATGGCGGATTTCCAAGGGAGGGATGGGGAAATGGCGGATTTCCGAGAGAGGAGGAGGAGCAGGAAAGGTGGGTGCGTAAAAGGATTTGTACGATGGTGTCTCTCTAACGTTTCATGTGAAGGAGGTACGTGGAAAGGAAGGGAATACAAAAGGACTTTGCTTAGTGTTGTGGGAAATGGGAATATCTTTGGAGGTTGTTCACGTGTCGATATCGTATTGGCTGGTATTCTAGCTTGCTATTGGGCTTGGAATATGGGCTAATTTGTTCTACCTCTATTTTCAGTTCAAAATGGGTTTCCTTTTCATCGTCTTAATTCTTTTCTGCTTCTTGTCTTGATAAAAAAAATTCCAAATCCTCTGTCTTATCCATGTTTTCACTCTTATGAGTAGTGTGTTTATTTTTTTTTGGTTTTTTCATATTTTTTATTTATAATTTTTTATTCGATTTTTTATTTAATAAAAAAATCAATTTCGCTTGAAAAAATAAAAAAATGGATATAAAAACGATACAAATAAAAGAGATGGTGTCATGAAATTCATTTATTCGATCACCGATAAAATACTAATCGATCGTATTTGTATTTCATAATTTCCGTTAAAAAATAAAAACAAACGAAAACAAAAATTCACCGCTTATTATGAGTGAGAACACGGATAAGACAGAATTTCTATTCGATAAAAACAGGTTTGGTCACTTTTCATTTCTCTTTCACAAGTACATAATGTTAATGAAAGACAATTCGTACAACTATATCTCACATTGAATGAAACTATGAAAAAGGATAACTGTTACTGTAAATGATTCCCTAAAAAACTATAGCAATAAAGCCATCATCATACCCCTATTAAGCAGAACCAAAAGTACCTTTCAAAACCTTCAATGAAGCAGCAACACTAAAATTTCTTCCTTCACACATAAACTGAAATGATAATGGGTTATAATTTGTGGGTTTTTTATACTAATATAGCCAAAAAAAAAAATTAAACCCCAAACTACCTATACTTTTAGATTATTTCTCAAAATACGCTTGTTTTAAAATTAGCTGGGAAATCGCCACCCCCCATGACGATTTCCCAGCATGAAAATATTGATTTTGGCTAAAAATACCAGGGGAAATCGCCATGGGGGGTGGCGATTTCCCTTGGTATTTTTTTCAAAATTTGATAAAAATACCAAGGGAAATCGCCACCTCCCATGGCGATTTCCCTTGGTATTTTTAACCAAATTTGTAAAAAGAATGAAGGGAAATCGCCATGGGGGTGGCGATTTCCCTTCATGTAATTTTTTTTTTTTTAATAAATCAACAAATTTTAATTTTTTTTAATTTGTAAATTTTATTTTTTAAATTTAAAAATTATAAATTAAATTAAGTTTCTTATTAAATTTAAATATGGAAAATTTTATTTCTTATAAAAATTAAAAAAACAAAATAATATTTCTTCTTAAATTAAAAAAATCAAAAATTATATTTGTAAGTTTTGTTTAAATTTTAAAATTTTGTAAGTTTTAAAATTTTGTAAGTTTTTTTTTTTAATTTTAAATTTTATAAATTAAATTAAAATAATTTTTTATAATTAAAAAAAAAAATCGTAAGGTAAATTTTATTATTTAAAATTTATGAACAAATTTTTTTAAATTTTGTTAATTGATTTGTATTAGATAAAAACAAAAAACAAACAAAAAAAACTTGCATTACATTTTCCCTTATAATCCAAAGTACATGATAAGTTGAGAAAAACATGTAATTCATTTATTGTTGATGCGAAGTCTCCCCCAATGTGCCAAATCGTTGTGGACAATTTCGACGGTTATGACCTCCGTTTCTGCATAATCCACAACGTTTTGGTTGGCCTTTCTCCCTGAGGTCCATTTCATTACGAATACGACTTGATTTTGGCCGACCATGTGGATTTCTCCGCATTTCTTGATTGGGACACACTTCTGGACCATCATATTGAGGCCAGTAACCTTCATTTCCAACAGCTTCGAACTCATGTCTATAAACATTCAATATATTTTCCAGTTTATAGACTTTGTCCACATATTGCATGCAATCTACATGGACATGTGCACAGGCAGCAACTACATGTGAACAAGGGAACCTTTGTGCTTGAAACTTTCCACAATCACACCACATGTCACTGAGGTTGACTTTGTACTTCATTGCAGAAACACCCTCTTGTGGAGCAACTAACTCTTCAACCAGAAAAGATTGATTTGCTCGCGTAAAATTACGAACAATGTGGGAGTTAGCTTTCGTGCGATTTTCTTGCATAGCTTGTGTGACTGTTTCACAATATGTGTGCCCTCCCTCCATCATGGCAATTTGTTTGTTCCCCATCTTAACAAAAAGTGCAGCCAACCTATAATATGTTGATTGCACTAAAGCAGTAATGGGAAGATGACGCGTTCCCTTCAACACCGAATTGATAGATTCAGCTAGGTTGGTTGTCATATGGCCATAACGCCTTCCTTGATCATATGACTACGCCCACTTCTCCTTGGGGATCCTATCAAGCCAGTTAGCCGCCTCTGCATTTTCTCCACGAAGATTGTCATACATGAAATGAAAATTCGGTCGCCTCAACTCGTATCCTAATAAATTTAAAAACAAAAAACTTTTGAATTTCAATATTATTTTATATGCTAAACGAAATATAAGAGATAAAATAACTATGATTTGATTCCATACCCATGTTAACAATTTGTCGACGCAATTCCTTATTGTTAAACTTTTTCATAAAGTTCGCTGCAATGTGTCGAATGCAGTACACTGAATATGCATGTGGAGGATTCCATCCACCATTGCGTCTAATCGCAGCTTTGATGGCTTCATGTCGATCAGACAGCAAGCAAATGCCAGGCTGTTTTGTCACGTGTCTGCGCAAGTTACTGAGAAAGAATGACCAAGCCTCTGTTGTCTCACCCTCCACAATGGCAAAGGCAATTGGCAGTATGTTTCGATTGCCATCTTGTGCAATAGCTAACAATAATGTGCCTTTGTATTTTCCATATAAGAAAGTACCGTCTATTTGCACAATTGGTTTACAATACGGATACCCTTCAATGCACGACTTAAATGTCCAAAATAGTCGATGGAATATTCTCTTACCTTGGACCAATCGATCACCGTGATATGCAGGTATCGTTTGCAATTCCACAATTGTACCAGGCACGAAATGTTGCATTGCACCTAACCATTTAGGTAGCTCATTGTACGATCTTTCCCAATCGCCAAATACTCGAACAATTGCCTTTTGCTTTGCTTGCCATGTTTTCTTGTAGGAGGTCATGTATCCATACCGGATTCGCATCTCAGCGATCAAAACTGAAACGGAAATCTCCGGATTTGCTTGGACCAATGACAAAATGCATGAGCAGATCATGTTACAATCTAACTTGCAATGATCTTGTGAAATCCTCGCCGATGTGCAAGTATGAGGCCCTTCATATTTTCTAATCTCCCATAGATGTTTCTTCTTCATAAAAGTTGCCCTTATTCTCCAATTACACCCATTCCCATACATTAAGCACTTGGCATAATATTTCGTCGGCTCAGATTCAATTACTCTGTAATCTACAGAGTTTTTGATGTTATAGTGCTTGATAGCTGAAAGCACAGCCTCTTTCATTGGGAATTGTAACTCAACACACAGATCAAGTGCAGATGGATCAAATGTCAGAGGCGTAGCTAATGTATGAACATACTCTGGAAATTCCGGCACATGCATTGCCTCCAGATCCAGTGTATGCATATGGGATGCAGCCTGATATGGGGGAATATCTCGATGAGTGTTGATATCTCCATGAGTGTTGATCTCAGCAGGGACGACGTCTGGGTCAGAATCAGTATTGTCATCACTTGCGAATTCAGCATCCTCTTCTTGCTCACTAAATTCACCAACATCTTCACCATGGACTCCACGTGGACGAACAGGATCAACACCAGCTGGCTCATCTTCGAGGGTAGTAGGAATTAGGGTTTGTGAGACTAATGAAGTATGAAAAGTTGTAGCTTGAGATAAGGGCACGACTTCTTCTGTGGGAACGTCGTATGTAGTGTGAACATAGAACGACCCAGAATCATAATCTTCTATGGGAAAGTTTTCTGTTGTGCGAACATTTGAAGGGCCGCAATCATCGTCAACATCATCTATGTCAGCATATAACTCAAGGACACCAACATTTGCAAATGTCTCATGAGCATAAAACATGCATCTGACATCATCATCATCTTCAAGTGGAAATGTTCTATATCGGACACATCCTTCACCAATAGAAAGAGGATGCCTGTACTTAACCTCTGAAACTCTTTTTCTAGTTCCAGCTTTAATTTTTGTATGAATTTGCAGCTTCAGTTCCTCTAATGTGACGTCGTCTTCAACACGAAAACTTTTTGGACGTTCACAATCAAAGGTAGCACCTTCGTCAGTATTATGAATTTGGCCATTATAGTAGACCAATGCGATCACTCTATTGCTCATGTTGTGTAGCAAAAGAAAGAAGAAATATAGAAGGATGAGAATGAGAATGAGGAGGTTTTAGCACTCAGGAAAAATCTGATTGAAAAACTGTTGTATGGGGGTATTGTAAACCTTCATAAGTATTATGAATTTATAATGGTTCATTATGTTGTACCAGATAACAAATCCCATCCTTTGACTATTTGACTGAAAAAGTTATAACTTATTCAATGCAAAATGTCATTGATAAATCCCATCATTTGTCTCATCCATTGCAGAAAGAATCAAGTTCCAATATTTTCTCCAGCATTTGATGGACTGGAAAATAGCTGAAACCTGTCTAAAAACCTATATCATCAGTCTTATCCATTGCAGAAAGAATCAAGTTCCAATATTTTCTCCAGCATTTGATGGACTGGAAAATAGCTGAAACCTGTCTAAAAACCTATATCATCAGTCTTATCCATTGCAGAAAGAATCAAGTTCCAATATTTTCTCCAGCATTTGATGGACTGGAAAATAGCTGAAACCTGTCTAAAAACCTATATCATCAGTCTTATCCATTGCAGAAAAAATCAAGTTCCAATATTTTCTCCAGCATTTGATGGACTGGAAAATAGCTGAAACCTGTCTAAAAACCTATATCATCAGTCTTATCCATTGCAGAAAGAATCAAGTTCCAATATTTTCTCCAGCATTTGATGGACTGGAAAATAGCTGAAACCTGTCTAAAAACCTATATCATCAGTCTTATCCATTGCAGAAAAAATCAAGTTCCAATATTTTCTCCAGCATTTGATGGACTGGAAAATAGCTGAAACCTGTCTAAAAACCTATATCATCAGGCTTATCCATTGCAGAAAGAATCAAGTTCCAATATTTTCTCCAGCATTTGATGGACATGAAAATGTAATGCAAGTTTTTTTGTTTGTTTTTTGTTTTTATCTAATACAAATCAATTAACAAAATTTAAAAAAATTTGTTCATAAATTTTAAATAATAAAATTTACCTTACGAATTTTTTTTTTAATTATAAAAAATTATTTTAATTTAATTTATAAAATTTAAAATTAAAAAACAAAACTTACAAAATTTTAAAACTTACAAAATTTTAAAATTTAAACAAAACTTACAAATATAATTTTTGATTTTTATAATTTAAGAAGAAATATTATTTTGTTTTTTTAATTTTTATAAGAAATAAAATTTTCCATATTTAAATTTAATAAGAAACTTAATTTAATTTATAATTTTTAAATTTAAAAAATAAAATTTACAAATTAAAAAAAATTAAAATTTGTTGATTTATTAAAAAAAAAAAAAATTACATGAAGGGAAATCGCCACCCCCCATGGCGATTTCCCTTCATTCTTTTTACAAATTTGGTTAAAAATACCAAGGGAAATCGCCATGGGGGGTGGCGATTTCCCTTGGTATTTTTATCAAATTTTGAAAAAAAATACCAAGGGAAATCGCCACCCCCCATGGCGATTTCCCTTGGTATTTTTAGTCAAAATCAATATTTTCATGCTGGGAAATCGCTATGGGGGGTGGCGATTTCCCAGCTAATTTTAAAACAAGCGTATTTTGGGAAATAATTTAAAAGTATAGGTAGTTTGGGGTTTAATTTTTTTTTTGGCTATATTAGTATAAAAAACCCTATAATTTGTAGCCAAAGGAGTAAATATTTCCTCTGTTTCAAGTATTTTCAAGGCCTCACTTTGATGGGACTTTTCATACGCCCACAGAGCACAGGCTAGCAAATGGTCTTTAATTACTTAAAAAAATGACCAGAACCTGTTGAGGGAACTATATTGTCGTGTTTAAATTGTTATGTTGTTTGTTTGTTTGTTTGTATGTCATTGTCAATTCAGTGTGTTATTTATTATTATAACTATTGGTTTTTGAGCTCGTCAAACTCAAATGCAAAAAAAAAAAAAAAAAAAACCCAAAATCAGGAAAGAAAAAAAAGCTGATTGATGAGAAATACAGGTTGGAGGAGGGATGCAAATCAAAAGTTGTCTTTTATATCTAGAGACTGGCAGAAGGCAGAAGCTGCAGTTACCCGAGTTGGATACTTTTCTGCAGATTATGAAATGGTAGAGTGTGGAAGGGTGAAGTTATTATACTAACATTCATCTACTCTGATAAAAGAAAATTCATCAATAATTTTTCTTGGGAGTTCACATATGCGGCACCCTTCTGGATTTCTTTTGTTCGGGTCTTATATTGTTCATCCGGTTTAGAAGAAAAAGCACACTGTGATACTCAAAATCATCAATGGTTAAGTTGTCTTCTGGTCTGAATCCTCACAATCCTAAGCAGGGACGCTAAAAATGACTCATGAGAAGACAAAGGAGAAGAGTTTACATCTTATTCACATGTGTTGCTTTTTTGAGGGTCATATTAGATATTATGGGAAAGAGATAATTATAATTTTAGTTTTAAAATATAATTTTTTTTTTCATTTCAATCTTAAAATTTTTAGATGTAAACATTCGATCTTAAAAATTGTTAATATTTAAAAATTAGTCTTTCAATTATTATTTAAATGAAAATACTAATAAAAAGTTTAGTTGATATATAATGAACACATGTGGATGTCATTTAAATAATTTATAAAATATTAAAAAATTATTTTAAAAAAACAACATTTTTATAAAGATTAAAAAATCACAACTTTATTTTTTTCTTTTTTCTTCTCTCATTAAACTAACATTTTTTTTTTCTTTCTCATTAAACCAACAGTCTTTAATGAAATGATGATAGATTTTTTTTTTTTTTTTTATCTTTTATTTAGAACTTGTTTTTTCTTTTGACAAATAATTTTTTTAATATTTTACAAATTAATTAAATGTTATGTAAGCTTTACATGTGATTTATTATACGTCACATAAATTTTTTATATAAACTTTCAATTAGCGTTTATGTTCGAAGAGTGACTAAAAGACTCTCTTTTGATACATTGATAACTTTTAAGACTAAATATTTATAAGTAAAGTTTTAGGACTAATATGAAAAAAATGTGTATGTTTTAATACTAAATTTATAATTATCTCTATGGGAAAAAAAAAATTAAAACACGAAATAAAAAAAATAACACGAACACGATACGAAAAAATAATACGAACACGACACGAATATACGAATGTCTCAATATTTATATAATATGGATTATTAACATATCAAAATTTATATAAATATAAAATTTTTTAAATATAATTATGATATGACAAAATATATGAATACGATACAGATACACGAATTATCAAATAAAAGCTTTTTGCAGTGTTTACTCTGTTTACAGTGCAGAGACTTGAGGGTGTAACAAGAAGACAAATGTCCACATTCAACAACAAGGAACAAAAACTAAATTAGAAAGGGACACCAAGGCCCCCTTAATCCTTGGACGCCATGGTGGAAAGTTTGAAGCACAAGGAAATATGATTCACTAATTCAATACAATGCCCGCAAGCATTAGTTGTAAAAGTATGTCATAAATAAATGGGTACTTGAAAACATTTTATGAAATAACCTGAAATTTCTAAAAGGCTAGAAATTGTACCAGGTACCAGCAATATGCCATGGATATACATGTCCCTGTCATGGCACAATGCAGCTACCAGCTAGCTAGTGCTGATCTTCAATTTCAAATTAAAAAAAAAAAAAAGGAGGATATGGCCAACAGTCATAGTGCTTTTCAATTCTGCAATTCTGTTGAGTTTATTTTCTATGTTTTCTGACTTTGGCTTTAAATAAACACCAGAAAGGGACAATGTAATAACAAGACAAAAGAAGGGTTCACATGTTGTATAAAAAGAGTTCTTTGGTAGTGAGAGAAAGCAGGGCAAATAAGGGAAACGAGATATGCTAAGAGACATAGAGAAATTAGAGTTCAAGCCCGTGAACCCATTTGTGAGCATTTGAAGTAAAGATTATATAACATCATCAATGATCAAACCTTACATAGAGAGTTCTCAACCACATACGGTCGGAAGCAGGGTCAATTTTAGAAAGACAAAACTTGAATATGCAGTCTTCCACAATTGCATCAATGCAATAAGCCAAATGTAAAGATAATTGTGCAATTGAGAAACACGAAAATTATACCATATATATTGCTTCCTATTAAATTTAAATGTAGGCTTCAATGGAAACACTCTTCCCCCTTTTATTACTTATTTGGGTTTCAAGCTCATCTGATCATATTATGACAATGCCGGTTCAGCTTGTGAAACACCATCTGTGGAGCTACTTTCACTCAAAATACGCTTCTCTACCTCCTCAAGTCTTTGCAACCATTTTAGTCCAAGGTCACATCCAGCTGTTGCTGCTATTTGGAATTGCTCTTTTGCCATTTCAATTGGGTTCCTTGCTGGGTGTTCTACATTCTTCCTTGCTCTTTTGGGAGCACAACTCTTCGAACTAAATTTCGTTAGGCATTCTGGGACTTGAACACCTAAGAAGTGCCAGTAAGAATAGTACTTTTTAAGAATTCAATTCAAGCATATGTCAACTAAAAGTAAGATGTAAATCAAGTTTCCACTTCTAGATGGCCCTTTCTATTATGATCTAAATGATCTCTTAATACAAATAAGTACCCGTTAAAGTCACATCTAGTACTAGCTATTAAAACTAGGTGTCATTTTTTATTGCAATATGTTTCTCTTTTACCTTCAATCTGAGTCACCCCTGCTGATACCAACTACATGATAATAGGACAACCTTCTGAAAATCTTACTAGCATACTAATATGGTGTCAAAGGAAAATCATGAGAAGGTGGGCATGTATTTAACCTCTAAGTAGCAGAGATCCATATGCTATAGCTGCTCCAGCATGTCCCTGCATATATTTAAAAGGATAGAAGGTTAAACCTGTACATTGTAGTACACACCAGTTGACAATATAATAACAAGATTCTGTATGTATTAGAACTTCTAACAGTCTTGCCTTTTTCTGATAGAAATATAGGGGGCAAAAATAACGCAAATTATATACCTTTTCACTTTTATAGCACTGCAGTTACTTAAAATGAAAACTAATCTATTTTATCACTGTTTATAGGAGGAAAATTTAATTAGGCGCAAGGACTTATGACCTACAACCGTCACCAGAAGCTAGTGGGAAATTTTGGGACAGAGTGATGGTTCATTTACTATGTGTAAGGAATCCCCTCTCCTTCAATTACAAAATAATGAGGGATAACCAGACTTCTGCTTCATAATTTAGATCATTGATTTTCAAGTATAACTATTTGATTTTACTCGGTTGAACTTAGAATAGACTTTAATTGATAGCTCATGAGGTTCAATTAACAAAGTTCACAATTCCCAGTTCCCACCTCATCAACACTTAGCTATGATGTTCAATCTGCAGAAGTCCTTCCAAAAGTTCACAAACACTACTGACTTCCAATTTTGATGACATGGAAGAATTCCCAACCATAGAGATCTGATCCACGAGTGATAAACAAAACCACAAGTTATAAGAACAAAGAGAAACCTTACCTTCTCTGATGCCCTGTGGAAACACCATAATGCTGAAGCAATGTCTTTATTCACACAGTCCCCTGTCAAGTATACAGCACCTAGAAGGTAAAGAGCACCTGGATGCAACTATAATACAAGGAGTTCTAGTAAGGTTTTGGGAAAGAACCACATACAACTGAGTCACTGACTTCTAAAGAAACATACCTGGTCAACAGCTTTCTCCAAATAATAGAAAGCTTGTTGATCTGATTGGACATAGTCATTCTGTCCAAAATAACAAGCCAGAATATTAGAAAACAAAAGATATCATTTGCAGAAAAAGTTACAGATCACATTGGTGAACTCCTTAAAAGAGTATCCCTCGAAAAAAATCATTAAATCAATGTCTGCAGCTTCACAAAAAGTGCTTAAACTGCTGTAGTAGCAATATTTTAAGAAAAGGATCCTAACCTCAACTCTTAGACGACAACCCAATTCATACTGTGCGTCTTTATCACCCATATCTGCAGCTTCTATTAACAAAGCAGCTCCTCTATCATAATAAGACAGTTTTCACATTCATGTCCATTAGATAATCCAATCCAACATGTAATACAAACAAGATGAGATTACCAACAAAAACATTAATATGGGAAATCAAACATAAGAAATCATACTCCCATATTCATGTTCCAATGTGTCAGACTCAGACACATATCAGGTACTTTAAGAAAAATAAAAAGTCTGGCTAACATAAATTTTGCTCCAAAAAAAACATAAGAAATCATATACATAAAAACATGAATGCTAACAAACATTGAAAATTTCACATGCATCAACATACTACACTATCACAATTTCAATCAATGTAGCTAACAAAAGTGAGAAAAAATCAAGCAAAAATCTGAATTCTGCGCTCTCATAATTCAATACAATAACTAAGCAATTATGTTAGGATTGAAAATATTAAGTAAACAACCCTGACTTACATGGCTTTACAAGCCCCAGGAACATGGTACTTCAAATGCAATCTGGATAACCAATACCTAGCATGTGTATTGGAATTATCAGCCGCCAATGCCAACTCAAAATTCTCCTTTGCTGCCTATCATTAAACGTTAAAAATTAGAAAACACAAACAAAACAGAAAAAGCTTTTTAATAAAAATAATAAAAGAAAAGTTTCCAGTTCCTGCGAAGTACCCTAAGGAGAGGGATGAGGCGTTTATCATTGAGCTCGCAGTAATCAATGACTCTGTCAACTTCTTTCAAAGCACTCCACCCTTTTGCTATTAACTCCATTGCTTTCTTGTTTCTGCTATGCATATCCCTCTGTAACAACAACAAACCCACAATTGTAAAATTAACAATTCGAATGAAGATGGATTGGAAAAATGAGAAAATTGAAAGAAAGAAAAAGAAAGACAAATGACAAACGCGTGGATTGAACTGAATAAAGCTAAAAGTGGCATGTTTCACTGTTGGTTTTGCGAATAGCTGTCTCAGCATCGTCTCCCTGAGGACTGGGTTTGAGAAGAAATGGCTGCTCTGTACTCGCCGAATTAGTTTTTTTTTTTTGGTAACATCCGAGTCTGTTCTTTCTTGAAGCTCCTCGAATACATTTGCAAGCATTTCCCGTTTAGGCTTAACTTTGAGTGGGCCGGGCTACCTTGGATGGATAGTCCATCTCCAAGTGAAACCCATTAGTTTGATGTTAATAGACTAAAACTGGCCTTACTCTAGGTTCTTTTTTTCTTTTTGTTAATTAACAAGGCAAGTATAAAAATTTAGGTTTGACTTAAAATTAATTTGTTTGAGTAAACATTATTTTTTAAATATTTTTATCACTCCTAATTTTCAATCCAACTAAAATATTGAACTAAGCCTACATTTCATATAATAATAATAATAATATTTATTTAACTACAATATACCCTATTTATTTTAATTAAAAAAATTAAATAAAAAAACTTGATTTGATAATTTTTGAATAGGTAATATGAAATTAAAAGTTTATTTTTTATATATTGATAGTAAAAAATTTCAACTCTACAAACAGAGTTAAAAGATTATCACATGCCCTATTTATTTATTTATTTTTTGATAAATGACATTAACTACTTTTTGCTTATTATTTTTTAAAATAATAATAAATTTGACCTTTAAATTATGTAAAATGTATCATTTTAGCTTTATTCTTTTATTTTCATTAATTAAAACGTTCAACTTTAATTTCTTATAACGAAAATGTGATTGCACAACGATGCCGTTTAAATTGAAAAAAATTGTCGCATAGGAAAGTAATTAGATGGCTAAAAAAATTATTTTCCCGAAATCATCAAAGTGCTTCCTTCCTTTTATCTTATTTTCATTTTCTTCATCTTCTTTTCACCGGATCTGGTCTTGCTACCGGCGACTGGGTCGACAAAGACTAAATCTAGCGATGCACACTGACCCTTATGGGAAGAGTGTTGAGCATATATGATGTATGGAGAGTATTAGTAAGCTGTTATGACCGTTGGAAGTTGTTACAAAACTGTTAAGTCTGTTAGTTGTTAGTAACTGTCAGTAGTCAGTTGGTATTAACTGTCAAGGATTAGTAACAAATTCTCATTGTATATATACAGCAATGAGGTTATACAGAGGATATGAATATACACTCTTGAAGTATCTTCTTCTTATTCTCTTTTCTCTCATGGTTCACCATTGTTGATCTTTCTCGAGGATTGTTCTTATATCTTCAAACCTCCTGATTGATTTCCTTTTTCCTTATCTTCTTCTTGTCTGTTTTTAACCTATACCAACTGGTATCAGAGCTTCCTTCTTGGCAGTAATGACAGAGAACACACGATCACAAGACTTCAAGAGGTTGGAAGAATCTGTCAAGGATTCTTTTAAGGAACTTATCAACAAAATTTAGGGTCAAGAACAGAATCAAGAAAAAATCATTTCCTCACTGCGAAATGATATCACAACCCTCAACATCCAGCAAAATCAGATCATGGCTCAACTTCATACGACAGAAATGAATGCTACAGCTACAGCAGCAACAACAAATCAGGGAAGAGGGCAATACTTTGCTACTAGGCAGGCCAAGGTAGACTTCCCCAGGTTCAATGGAGATGATCTCAACGGTTGGCTCTACAAATGCTAACACTTCTTCGAGATTGATGGTACACCTCCAGAATCCAAGGTAAAATTGGCAGTGATTAATCTGGAGGGAAGGGCATTGCATTGGCATCAAAACTGGACAAAATTCAAGGGAGGAAGTGAAGCAATTCCTTGGAACCAGTATGTGCAAGCCTTGGAGGAACGTTTTGGAGATCACCTTTATGGAGATCCAATGACAGAATTGTTGAGCCTCAAACAATCAGGTACGGTTGCTCAGTACCATGATCTATTTGAATCTTTGTTGGGCAAGGTAAACCTCACAGAGGAATATGCAGTCAGTTTTTTCTTGAATGGTCTCAAGGACACCATACAAAAACCAGTGAAAATGTTCATGCCCAAAACCTTGCATCATGCTTTCACCCTATCACAACTCTAAGAATCCACTATAACTACCCTTCACAAAGAATTAAACACTTCCTACAAGAAACCACCACTATTACCAACACCACCACTACCACCTAAAACCTTCCCAAGGAACCAAACAACCCTACCCAGCTACCACCAACCCATAAACAGTATCACCAAGAAACCACCTAACTTTGATAAAAACCAAAGAATCCGGACTAGTGCCGAATTTGATGAAAAGAGAGCCAAGGGAATTTGTTTCTGGTGTGATGAAAAATACACTTTTGGACATAAGTGTAAACCAAAATAACTCTTTATTATCGAAGTGAATGATACAGAGGAGGAAGAAGAAAATGACACTGAGGAAACTGAAGATGAAAGTGAAATCATCAAATCTCAGTGCATGCTATGAGTGGCATGACATCTAAAGGATACAAGACTATGAGAGTCAGAGTACATGCAAAGAAACGGCCCCTGCACATACTGATTGATTCGGGTAGTACTCATAACTTATTGGATTTTGAGATGGCCAAGAAGCTTGGGTGCAAGATCATGAATGTTGGTCCAATGCGAGTAGATGTGGCAGATGGTAGCAGTCTCACATGTGCAGCCCTATGCAAGAACCTGACTTGGGTATTACAAGGTACTACATTTACAACAGATGTACTCCTACTTCCTTTAGGAAACTGTGATATGGTCCTTGGAATACATTGGCTGGAGACTTTGGGAGTAATCCAATGGGATTTTAAGAACTTGAAAATAGAATTTACCATCAATGGTAAGAGACATATGTTGCGAGGGAGACACCACCAAACGGAAGTGAAGACAATCTCGAGCAAATGTATGACAAAACTGTTACCTAATTCATCTCATTGCAGTTTAATACAATTATGTCACCTGAGATTGGATGAAGAAGCTGTGGGTGTATTAGCATCCATCAGTCCTGTAGTGGATGAGAAAAGCAACTGCCTAGGGGAGTCCAAAAACTGTTTGACCAGTTTTCACAAATCTTTGAGGAACCACAAACACTCTCACCACATCGGGGACATGACCACAAGATCATTCTCAAAGATGGGGTCACGCCAGTGAACATTCGGCCCTACAGATATTCCTCATTACAGAAGGATGTCATTGAAAAAATGGTGCAAGAAATGCTGCAGAATGGGTTTATTCAACACAGTAACAACCCATTTTCTTCACCAGTGATCTTAGTAAAGAAGAAAGATGGTACATGGAGGATGTGCATTGACTATAGAGAACTGAATAAGGGCACTGTTAAGGACAAATATCCTATACCAGTGATAGAAGAACTATTGGAAGAGTTGCATGGTTCTACGCTGTTTTCCAAGATTGATCTCAGATCGGGTTACCATCAAATCCGAATGCATCCACCAGATGTGAGCAAAACTGCTTTCAAAACTCATGATGGTCACTACGAGTTTAGAGTTATGCCCTTTGGTCTCACAAACGCACCTTCCACATTTCAAAGCCTGATGAATGATATTTTTAGGCCATACCTCAAAAAATTCACACTGGCCTTTTTCGATGACATACTGATTTACAGCAAGTCCTTGGTTGATCATCTCACACACTTGGAATTGGTCTTTCAGATGTTGCAACAACATTCCCTATTCGCAAAGCGAAGCAAATATTATTTTGCACAACCAAAAGTGGAGTATCTCGGCCATTATATATCTGCTGAGGGAGTCTCAACTGATCCCAAGAAGATTCAAGCAGTACAACAATGGCCTATACCTTAGGTCTGACAGGGTATTATCGCAGATTTGTCAGACATTACAGTCAATTGTGCAGACCACTTACTGAGTTATTGAAGAAACATAACTTTCAGTGGAATGAAGAAGCTACTCAAGCCTTTTAGTTACTTAAGGAGGCCATGATCTCTCCTCTAGTGTTGGTACTTCCAGATTTCTCTCAAACCTTTGTAGTTGAAACGGATGCCTCTGGGAGTGGCATTGGAGCTGTTTTGATGAAAAATGGGCACCCTCTGGCGTATATTAGCAAGTCACTTTCTGCCAAGCACCAGGCTCTTTCAGTTTATGAAAAAGAACTTCTAGCCATTGTGTATGCCGTGACTAAATGGCACCACTATCTCAGTGGTAGGCATTTTAGTATAAAAACTGACCATCATAGCCTTAAATATCTGCTGCAACAATGAATTTCTGGTCCAGGGCAGCATTCTTGGTTGACCAAGTTGATGGGATTCGATTATGACATCAGTTACAAACAGGGGAAGAAAAATGTAGCGGCAGATGCTCTCTCGAGAATGAGTACAAATGATGTTCTCCTCATGGCCATCTCAACTGTCTCCACCGACCTGTTTCCTTTGATCCAAGCCAGCTGGACTCAAGATGAACAATTGAATCCGTTGATAGTACAATTGCAACAGGGCAATTTAAGTGGATCACCTTACACTTGGAACGAGGGACAACTCAGAAGGAAGGGGTGGCTTGTAGTGGAAAATGATCCACAGCTCCAAAACAACATTATCAAACTGTTTCACAGCAGTAGCACTGGTGGCCACTCTTGCATGCTGAGTACAGTAAAACGACTAACCTTCTTGTTCTTTTGGAAGGGATTAGAAAAACAAGTGAGGCAGTTTATCAGGTCTTGTGATACTTGTCAGAGGTATAAATATGACACTAGTGCTTCTCTGGGACTGTTACAGCCATTCCCAATACCAGCAGAAGCATGGTCTCAAGTGAGTTTGGATTTCATAGAAGGCCTTCCCCCTTCGTATGGTAAATCTGTCATTTATGTGGTGGTGGATAGATTGACTAAATACGCCCATTTTATTGGTCTCTCCCATTCGTATACAACTCTCACTGTGGCCCAAATGTACATGGATTTTGTTTTCAAACTCCATGGTATGCCTACTACCATTGTCAGTGATCGAGACCCCGTTTTCCTCAGCAACTTTTGGCAGGACATTTTTCGATTACAAGGGTGTGCTTTACACATGTCCACTGCTTACCATCCGCAGACTGATGGTCAAACAGAAGTTGTCAATAGATGCTTGGAAACTTATTTGCGTTGTGTCTCAGGAGATCAACCAAAGTCTTGGAGCAAATGGCTTTCATTCGCCGAATGGTGGTACAACACATGCCACTATACTGCCATCATCACTACCTCGTTTCAAGCTCTGTATGGGTACCCTCCACCCTTACATGTTCCTTACTTTCCTGGTGATTCCGATGTGCATACTGTTGATGAAAGTCTGCAAACAAGAGAAGCTATGTTGCAACTCTTAAAATACCATTTGAAACGTGCTCAACACCGAATGAAACAGCAAGCAGACAAACACAGGAGTGACAGACAGTTTGCCATTGGTGATTTAGTATACTTGAAACTACAACCATACAGGCAGAACTCTCTTTTTGACCGACAGTTTCAAAAGCTAGCACCCAAGTACTTTGGACCTTTTCCAGTTGCTGACAAGATCGGGGCAGTGGCATACAGATTGACCTTACCAGTTCATTCTAAACTGCACCCGGTGTTTCATGTATCTCAGTTGAAAAGGAGTTTGGGATCTCACACAACTAGTAACTCACCACTGCCGGTCTCGGGTGAATCTCCCTCCTTGGAACCTTTGAAAGTTTTGGGTCGAAGAATGGTTAAGCGAGGACATCAACCAGCCACCCAAGTTTTAATCCATTGGGCGAATTCATTCGAGGAAGATGCGACATGGGAATATCTCTATGACTTGCAACAACGATTCCCTCAATTTCAGCCTTGAGGACAAGGCTCGTTTTATGGGGAGGGGATTGATGTATGGAGAGTATTAGTAAGCTGTTATGACCGTTGGAAGTTGTTACAAAACTGTTAAGCCTGTTAGTTGTTAGTAACTGTCAGTAGTCAGTTGGTATTAACTGTCAAGGATTAGTAACAAATTCTCATTGTATATATACAGCAATGAGGTTATACAGAGGATATGAATATACACTCTTGAAGTATCTTTTTCTTATTCTCTTTTCTCTCATGGTTCACCATTGTTGATCTTTCTCGAGGATTGTTCTTATATCTTCAAACCTCCTAATTGATTTCCTTTTTCTTTATCTTCTTCTTGTCTGTTTTTCACCTATACCAATATAAAAATGATTGGGGTCACGAGTATGGAAGTAATTCTGTTGAAATTCCATTGGTCTTGCTTTATCTTCTGACCTGGTTTATTTCAAAATGAAAGTCAAGAAATTAACACATAACATAAACACATCAAGATCAAACGAAGGATCAAACAAATTTGCAAGACTAACTAACTTTAGGTATCAAATATTTATACTAATAATATTCCATTTGGACCAAGCCTTGATATATATTTTCTATTTGAATATTCAAACGCAATTTTATTTCTTAATTAATTCAGCCATTTAATTAATAATTTATTTATTACACAAAAACACAAAAACGAAATCAGGACTTGTTAAGCAAAACATTACAATTACAATATTTTTGGTTGTGGGTCAATGGCTTTTCGAAAGCTGTGTTTGATAATAAGATGATTATTTACGTTTTTTTTTAATTTAAGCCGCCGGCCATCCTTGGTGTGTTTCAATTTTTGGACCATGGACTAAAACAGTTATCTAGTCCAAATCTTTGATTCGGTGCTCTAAAAGTTTGCCAAATTTGAGAGAGGTAATTAAGTTTCCAAAATCCCATTCTGATCTATTTTATGAACTTAATTTCCTCATCATATTCCTTACTTGTCATTTTCCCCTATTCCCACTCTCTCGTATACTTACAACAACACATTGAAAAAGTCGTATTACACCAAGTATCTTTGGACTCAACGTCCTCAATCTTGTACCAATAAAAAGCTCTAGACAACACCCACAAAATTCCATAGAAACAAGAAGAAGAAGAAGATTTTGAAGAAGAAGAGATGAGTGGTTTGCAAAGGTCTACAACGTCGTTTAGGAGACAAGGGTCGTCAGGGTTAATATGGGATGACAAATTTTTATCAGGAGATTTGAACCAAATGAAGCTTAACAATCAAGAAAATAAAGAAAACCGAGGGTCAGATGGTATGATGATGAGACGTAGCCGATCGGACGGAGGCGGTGGACATATGAACCGCACGGCGAAGGCAGCGTCGCCTACCATGGACCCTCCTTCTCCTAAGGTCTCCGGTTGTGGTTTTTGTGGGGGTTTTGGCAAACCGGACGCTGCCAAGAAAAGAAGATCAAACAAACGTAAGTCATGATCATATATAGCTTAATTTTTGTACATGTTTTAAATATGCTATACGGCTTACGGTATTCCAATTCCAATTATGTGTGTTTTTCTTTAAATTTATCTTCTTTTTGAGGGTTAAATTTCCACATATGCAGAATTCCAGCTGAAAATTATCTCGTAAAATAGAAAGAAAAAAAATGGTGTATGGGAGCACAAACCTCAAACTTATGTGTTTTGGTTTGTTTTCAACAGCTTATGTTTCAAGGGATTTTGTTACAGAGATGGTTTCTTTTCTTCTTCTTTTTTTTTTCCAGAGCTTTGGGTTGATTTCTTTAATTCCTTTGTATAGTTTTGGTTTTAAAGTTTATGCATTAGATATTTCAATGAACCAAATTAAAAAGAAACTCAGCTTTAATTTATCAATCTATTTTCTTGAAATCTATTATATACCAAATCGCTTTCTAGAAATGAACTTGGTTTGGCAGTGATTAAAATTGGAAGAGTAATTCAATCTTGATTGTTCTTCTTATTTGCCAAGGAGCTTACCACTTAATTATATCTTTGTAATTAAGTTTACTGATTGTTGTTTCTAGTTTAGTTTTTATTTGTAGTTGTTAACTGGAAGGTTGCCGACGTTTAATTTGTTTGTTAGCGAATAGTCTATAATTTAATTAGCTGCCGTTCACGATCCTATCTATGACCTAAAAAAGTTCCAAAAAATAGGACACTCCTATAAAATTAACAGTTGCTTTTTGATCATTTTCTGGCCATTTGAATTTTGACTTATTTTTTAAATAAGAGTAATTAGAAATCAACTTTAAGTCATTTTCTAGATGTTTGTCTATTTATTCCCTTAGATCACCACTTCCACAAAAAAAAAAAAAATTGTTGTTGGTTTTGATATTAATTATTATCAGCAAATTAATTAGGTCTTAAATTTAGTGATCATTTCGTTTTCGTCCATGAAAACTTAGTCCAATTCTAATAGCACCAAAGAGAATATGAATGTATTCTTGAACCATCCATTGCTGGAGAAATTCTAGACGAATTAATTTGAAGGGTGACAGTTTTCACAGTAATTATATTTACTTTTTTTTTTTTTATACAAACGAGATCGAAGTTTAAGGATAAAGAAAAAGGATTACAAATGTTGAGATTCAAAATCCAAACCTACTAGATGTCAGCTCTTAAAAATTACTGCATGAATCAACTGAGTTAAAATTCGAATTCTATATTTACGGGCTTTGTTGCATTATGTTGGCATCATTACGTGAGCATTGTGCAAGTTGATTGAGGCCTGGCTGGCCAGAGACTCCAGTTTTTCCTAGCAGCGTGGGCAAGGGCACGGCCCCTTTACAGCCTTGGCTAGTCGTCTCATCTAGTAATATCTATGCTTTAGCAAATAGCAATACGATGATTAAAGAAATTGAATCAAACCCCTTCCCATTATCACTTCTTTGTTTTTTTTCTTTCTACTTTTTAGACATTTTCTAGCAAAGCCCTTGCGACTAGAAAGATCTAATTGGGTTTTAACTACATTAATCATGTGTAAAAATGTCCACATAATAGGGATTTGAATTTGAACTAAATTTTCTAGCAAGCCTTAATTAAGAGATCTTATATAGTAATTTTTGGAAGAAATTATACACTTTATATATGGTTGTTGACCAAGTAATAAATGGTACGACTCGTTTTTGATACATTAAAAGTGAAAATTTTAATTTCACAAACGAAATTAAAATATTATCATTTTTTTTATAAAATGTTTTAAAGTTTGATATCCACTCGTTAACATATGAACTATCCATATTAAATGTGAGTTTTTGATCTTAATTTCGCTATTTAATCACCTCGAATTGTGATGAGGTAAGCTAGCTAGCACTTTCAAAAGTTTTTATTTATTAAGTTGAAAATGGGTAAAAGTACTCAATTATCTCCAACTCTTCCTTGAAGGAGTATGTGATACTTCTCTTTTAGCTTACAAAATCTAAAATTCAATTATTAGAAGTGGCGGTCTAAAAGCATACAAGAAGCATTAATGTGCAATGTTATATATTCAATTAGACACTCATGGTTTAGTTTATGTGTTGGCTTTTGAAACATTAATAGTAAATTTTTTAAAACTTTTCAAACGTATCATATATATTTTAAATTTTTTTAAATATATTCTTAAAACATATGATAATCTCTTAATTTTTATGTGAAATTTAAAAATTTCATTGACTATAAATAATTTATCTTAGTTTATTCAACATTAGATATTAATTAGATCTGGCAATTCGTGTATCCGTGTCTTGTTTGTATATTTTATCGTGTCATAATCGTGTTTAAGGCATTTTATATTTATATAAAATTTAATATGTTAATAATTCGTATTAAATAGATTTTGAAACATTCATGTATTTATGTCGTGTTCGTGTTATTTTTTTATATCGTGTTGTGTTCATATCGTATTTTTAATTATTTTCATATTGTATAATCATATCTTGTTCTTCAGTATTATTAGATTTAATATTAATGGGGTTAGTTACTTGTATATTTTATTGTATGCGTCTACCTCACGGGTTTTGTTTTGTAAGGAAAGATTGAATAAAATATTAAGATTACCAATGCGGCCCGACTGCTACTTGAGTGATTCCTTTTTCTGATTAGCTCAAGTAAGTAGCAAAGGCTAATTATAGAGGAGGGAAAAACCAAGAAGAAAGACCTAAATTCAGACCCTCACTGCTCTTGAAGTTATGTAAAGGACAAATCAATCAATCCAGCCAATTAAAGACATTGCTATCAGCAGCCACAAAGGGGCCCAAGCGGTCAAATCCGGCTGGCAATCATGCTTTGCTCACGGCTTGACTGATCTAACTAGGCTCCATTTTTTTCTCACTTTTACTCTCTTTCAAAACACAAAAAAAAAGAGTGAGGGAAACAATGAAAAACAAATCTGGCTTGCAATCATGCTTTGCTCACGGCTTGACTGATCTAACTAGGCTCCATTTTTTTTTTCTCACTTTTACCCTCTTTCAAAACACACAAAAAAAGAGTGAGGGAAACAATGAAAAACTATCACCTGTCACTTTTGATTAAAATTTATTATCTAAATTTACTTCTTCGGTTGATGATTGATTGAACATCACAAATATTTCCTATCTAAATATTATATTACTAAATTGTTATTAGGTAATAGAATATTGGAATTAAGTGTTGAATCAATCATTAAAATAATGCATGTAAGAATTCATAAAAATCTTACACTTTGTTACAATATTTTTGTCATTTAAAAACTTCATGCAGAGAAAAAAAAAATACAAATTACCCTGAGGAGAAAATAATTGAGTAAGAAGTAGAGAGAAAAAAAATGCAGGTATCTATATTTGATTAATAGCCTTAAATTTTCTATTTAATTCAATTTGCAACCCTCTGAACTTTTGTTTTAAATACTAAAATGTACAGTTTCTCCATTGAAAAATAAAGAAAGCAACCTGTTGAGTGTGTAACAAATGAGCCGAAATTTGAGCCCACAATGCAATGCCAAGCGGGTCCATAAACTTTATCAAACTCCTGTTTATGCAGCAAAAAATAAATAATAATACATTGTTAACCATGCGACAAATATATTGGACAGAAAGAAGGTAATCAAATGATTAAAACTCAAGGACAGATTGGACTTAGTTTGACATATACTATTTCATTGTTCTACACATGCAATGGCTCAAGGGAATATGATACTGTTTGTAATTTTGTATTGATTTGAGTTTGAGGTTCTCTGGCTGTTTATTCACATGGCTTGTTGGATCATGATCTGATCTCACTATGGATTCCCATATTTGAAGTTTCAGAGTTGAGACTTTTTGATTCTGCTATATATATATATATATTGAAATTGATTGAATCTACTTCAATCTTGAAGGAAAGTTAATGTAAAAAGCCCAAAATTTTATTTGATACAGACTAACATAACTCATTTTGGTGAGCATCATATCAGAAAGTAAATCTTTTTTTTTTTTCCTTTAGTTACTAAAGAGAGCAAAGTTTCTCATAATTTAACTTTTTAGTTCTATTAGAATGAAATGATTCCATGTGACCCTGAACACCTCAGATTCTGCTCAAAGAAACTGATCAGAAAGAAAGTCATAATTTATCTGTCTTGCAGGGTATTGTCTTCTTCCTTGTGGGGTTCCATGAATAAAAGCCTCAATCATTCAAACTAGGCAAATCCAAAAAGAAACACCAATTCTTTTTTTTTCACAAACAATTCAATAATCAATCTACCTAGGCTAGCTAGTTTTGCCATTGCCACTACAAACTGTGAATAGATTAAACTTCAGATACAATATGAAAAACTAATTCTTAAAATGTATACTATTAGTGAAAGAGATATAGCTTTTGAAACATACCTTCTTCATGTTATAAGCCATGTGTCTTGAGCTAAACTTCTCCAAGCTATCATAAGTTCTCCTGGCACAGCGGAAAGCATGCACTTGCATGAATCCAGGCATGTCAGAAACCAAAACCTTCACCTGAAGAAACGAAATCACCGATGACAAATTCGTTTCAACGTGAGACACTGACTTTCTTCCTTGAACAACCTTTCCTCTTCCTTCAACGCCTTCATTTTCTATTCCTCTCTGGCCAGCTTCTTCTATAGTTTGACAATTTTCCAGTTTCTTTAACAACAAACTCTGTGAAACAGGCTTGTTATTTACCACTACAGCAGGCTCGGATTTTGGCTTCTGACTTTTAGTATTGGATCTATAGAAAGTGCTCAAGAAACTACCTAATTTCTTCTGCTTATTCTCTTTGGTAGCCATTAATCTTTCTGATCTCTCTCTCAGAAAGGTTCTAATAATTATGTTCTATTCTATGAAGTCAAGCCATCAAGGTGTAGAAATATATATAAAGTGAGCAAAGGGAGGTGATTGGAATCATTAGCCAAAAGGAATACCCTTATAAATAACAGTGATTAGAAAGTGGATGTGAATAATTTATAGCAGCAAACCATGTGTTTTTGCCTGTGATGAAGGATAAACAAAAGGGTGGTGATTGCTTTGAAGTTTGAACAGATTTGATGGGTTTTGTTTTTCCTCGAATATTCAGTCTATGTGGGTTAAACTTGATTAGAGTTTTTGGGGCATATTTGTCTCCAATGAGATTGTTTCTGAAGAGCCAGCACCCACATGGACCCCCTCACCTTACACACTCCACCGCCTCTTTCCATAGGCTACCTAACGAAACTGTCACTTTTTTTGTTGTACCCTTGATTTTTTTTTTTTTTTTTCTTTTCCTTTTTATATAGCAAATTATGAGAGTATAAATATATAAGATACAGTATGAGTTAGAATCTAATCAAACAACTTTATAATTAGACACAAATTTATGCTACAAATTGGATATAATTATAATTAAGAACTAAATATGGTATATAAACAGATAATGATGGGTGTACTTCTGGTAACAAATGACAGACAGCAATGATCAACTACTTCTGGATGATGAGTTTGCAATCTGTTAAGAAATTATGGTTCTAATTAATATATTCTGGGATTTCACACACTCGAGTGAATATATTTTTTTAAAAATAATAAATTATGTATTAAAAAAATAGATAGTTTTTGTTAATAGATAATTTTTGTAAGTGAATAATTTTTTGAAAAATGAGTGTTTTTTTTAAGTAAATAGATTATTTTTTAAAAAAATTATTATATAAAATATTAAAATACGTAATTATCTTTATTTATTTTTAAAATTTTTAATATTTAATGATTTTTTTGCATTAACATCAACTGAGTTGGTGTCACTTGTCATTCTCTTGATGATAGTATATATATATATAAATTTAAATTTCTCATAGGTATGGCCACCTGTTCTTAGTTTGGATCAAAATTTGTTTGCTTACAATTTTTTTTTTTTGTTTCATTCTTGGTGATTTAATTTGTATAATATTTTCACCAAAAAAAATTTATATTTGCACATTTCATGCATATACTTTATGTTAGTCCCAAACATGATAAAAGATAAATGTCATACTTGTACCTCTTACCATGCCTAGGTAGGCATGAGGTGTGTGCATAAAATGTACACATGACAAGATCTTTTGTAGAATAGATGAGATCTATATTGTTCCGACTCTTCATTTTTTTTAAAAAAATTGTGTTCAATATTCGTGTCCGACGCATATAAACATGGGTGTGGGGATATGATCCTCCAAGGATCCTCCAAATACATGAAAATCTTGAAAAAAATTATTGAATATACCTGTGTCAGACATATACCTATATCCGACACTCACGCCGCATCCGAGTAACATAGGATGAGATAGCCTCTACCATAGCAGCTTTATACTTGGGTTGTAAAGGAAAACCCTATTTTATGCAAAAATTTAAGTTCTCTTATATATAATACTAGTATCTTTCTTTTGACAAAAATCTAAAAGAAATATGATATTCAAATTTTAAGATCTCAAATTCTCAACCCTTTTAATGAGCAGTAATAATCACTAAAAAAAACCTTTCTTCTTTTAATTTTTTTTATTGTAGTCTTTATATTTTTGAAAATAATACTATAGTATATATGTTAACATTTATACATTGAACTTAACATTATTAACGATCTTAAACAAAAAGAACGAAATCATAAAATTAGAGAAGAACTTGTCATTTATTTTATTCGAATTTGAGGGTCAATGTCGGATACAATTATGTATTCGATATGAATATATTTAAAATTTAAATTTTTTTTATATAATTGAAAGATCATATCTCTGACTCATACTCATATATGATAATATATATGTTGAACACAAAAAATTTTAAAAAATAAAAAATCTAGTAACATAACTTTTAATTTATGTCATTTAATTTTAATTCAAGACAAGTTAATTTTATTTATCCTAATTTTTTTATGCCAATGACACAGATAATTTTTTGTGATTGGACCACATAGATTCAATTTAGATATTCTATTTATTAGCATGTGTTAGAAAAAAAATTGTTAACGAGTGTTTTAAAAGTATTTTTTAAAGTTATTATATATAATAATATTTTTATTAAATATATTAAAAATAATAAATAAAATTATAAATTATTGTATTTAGTATTATATTAATTAATTTTAAAAAATATTTTAAAGAACTTCATTAAAAAGAAAAAATACTTACTAAAAGATAACTAAAGGAGAAAATGCCTACAATTATTTAGTTTCATCCTAGCACGCTTTACAGTGCAGCTTTCTCTCGATTTCAGTGAAATTGACTTTTAGAAACAGGGGCAGAGCTTGTGCATTTCTTTCTTCTTGACTTAAAAAGCTAAAAAGGAGTTTGTAGTTTTTTAAAAATTCTTAGTTGACATTAACTTGATCAATTGCTGAAAGACTAGCATTTGTTATAGTAGATAAATAATAGTTCAAATTTCAAATTCATGGCTATATGAGTAATTGTACTTTAATCATCAATAATTTTTTTAAATAAGTAATGTATGGGTAATTTGAAAATGAAAAAAATTTGAATTTAAATTTAATCTAATTAATTTATGCGATCATTTAAAAAAATTATTTAATAAGTTTATACTCAAATTTCATCACATGTAATTTTTTTTTTTTTATCTTCAAATTACGATTTTTTTTACATATAAAAGAAAATAATGTCACCCTCAAATTAAATACTATACCATATATGGTATGGATTTTTATATACTTGTCAAACTAGAAAAAAGAATAATATACTAGTACTATTATTTTATCTTCCTCATCAAATCATTGTAGCTGAAATGATCAATTTGAATCAGTTAATGATCTCAAAAAATCAAAGTTGAATCCATGTCCGTGAATCAAACCAAGAAAATTTCAACCAACTCCAATTAATAAAGAAAAATGGGATAATATTTTTCATTGGTTTAAGATTTTGAGGCTACGATATGATCTAAAGAATGGCCCTTCAATATTGGTCCTTGGACACAAGCGAAGCCATGGACCTTAAAATTATGCAATCATATTTTTATGTTTTCAAAGTGTAACTAAAATAAATGTCCATGACATGAATGAATATGTGGGGAATGGGCAATGGGAGAGCATACCTGTTTGAGGAAAATTGATGGAGGTTTTTGGATTCTGGTTCTTTATCTTTAGAATAATACTATTACTAATCAATTTAGTTTATTTCAGGTGGGGTTTGAGCTTCCAAAGCTTTTAATGGCCCCCCCTTGTCTGCAGGAATATTGTGGGCTAAAAGCTCAACACAGTAAACCATTTATTCAGATGGTCTTGACTCTTGATTAGCAAGGAAAAAAAACTCTTCTTTTAATTTGTTATGAAGAAACATTTTCAATAAGGTGTTATCAGATAAAACTTTTGTTATGATGTTTTTTGGTGTATATATATATATATATATATATATATATATATATATATATATATATATATATATATATATGTATTCGACATATATTTGAATATGAATATACGATATGATCCACCAAATATAAAAAAAAACTAAAAAAAATTAAATATACCCGTATTGGATATATACTTGTATCCGACACTCTCGAATCCAAATAATATAGACGTTCAGTTCGTGATTTGCTAGTGCATGAGTGATCTAAACATGGATGAAATTGTATTATAATTAAGCAGTCCATGAATTGAAAGATGACACTGTTGGGTATATTGAGTCCAAGTCCCACATTGAGTAACTTGGTTAAGCTAAGAGGAGTGTTCATCCCACATTGCTTAACTTGGTTAAGTCAAGTAGAGTGTTCATCTCTCATCCCACATTGAGTAGTTATGTCAAGCCAAGAAAGATGATCACCTATAAGTATGAGCTTTGACTTTTGGAAAAGAACTACCACCACCACTTTTATGAGATAGAGCCTATACACTTGAGAGAGATTGTATTAAGGTTCTATAGGTAGTGAGTTATAGTAGTTGTAAGGATGGTTTGTAGCTTTTGTTGGATATCAATGATTATTGAATGTCCTTGTCTGATTGAGACATGTTTGTTCGGATTAGACCGAACCGTTTGGTTCTTTTCCTAATGTCACAACTTTTAATCGAACAGTTTTTTTCAACAGTTGTGTCTTGTCCGAATAGGCTTCAGGTTTCCTATTTATTCCATAGACCTGTATTTGTTTTAAAAAGTGAATGAAATAATTCCAAAATGTTTTCTTCTTTGCGTGAGAGAGACCAATATTCTTATTTCTGATTATACCAAAACTGTGAGTGTTCGTATACTCGTATTCTATATATATATATATATATTCTGATATGCCGAATTTATATATTCTATTATTCTTATTTTTTTATGTTTAACTAGTAATGGAATAATCACTAAGTGCATACAAAATTGCCAATAATCTTAAGATGATTATGTTATATTTTCGTGTTTTGTTTCATTACTGCTGTTATTTGAATATGCTCGAATAGCCTTGGTTTTGTCCAGTATTTGCAATTGATAAAATGAGACTAGCTGTTAGACCCTGAGATGTGCAGTATCGGGGCCTTGCTGTGGATCGATGCAAGCAGGCCAAGATCGGGGCCAAGTTGCGACGAGGTGATTGGTCTTTAGCACAACCAAGGTGCGACCTTGGGTGCAAACGTGGGAAGGCTGTAAGAGTCCAGATGTGAGTAGGAGTCTAGGCGCATGGTCCGTGATATGCGCAAGCACGTGTTGGCTTGGAGAAGTTGAGTTCAAGTGGGAATCTGATTGTGCGCGAGATGTTCGGACGCGGACAAGCCACGAAAGAGGCGTGGTGCGCAAGTGCGGGGCCGAGGATTAAGGCGCACACAGATCGTGATCAGAGTTCGTGGTGCACAAGGACTCTAACTGTTGCCAAAATGTGTAATTGTAGTCTTACTGGTCAGGGATGTTGGCCAAGTATTTATCTATAAATACTTAGTTAACTAAAGCAGAGGACACAACAGAAAAATAGAAATTTGAGTGTGTGATCCCTGCAGCAGACTTTGTATTCCGTTTTATTGACGAGCAATAAAACGGTTAGGAGATTTTCCCGTAATCTTGGTTGCCTTTGTTTATTGTTATTTGCTTCCGTTGTGCTTGTGTGTGGGCTACCTAAGTGCGTGACTTAGTGCCATCATAGGGCGAAAATTTTGGGAGAAAGTTTAACCCTGTGACAAGTTGGTATCAGAGCCAGGTTACCAAGTTTAATGGCAAACAGAGATCTGAACGAGAGTGTGAGTGTGCTCGAAGAGTTGGAGGGAGCCCCAGCTCATGATGCGGGATCTTTGTCAGAAAAAGGTGAATTGCATGCGGTGCGTATGAAAGAGTTGTCTCAACTTGTTCTGGACAATCAGAAGGATGTTGTTGCTCAGTACAATGATATTCTCAGTCAGTTGCTTAGAGTCGTAGAGCGGGCAGAGGAACGATTTTGTGCTATTGAGCAGGATGTGTCCTTGCTCAAGAAAGCTGCTATGGGACAAGGCAGTGGTGATGGTGGCGAGAAACCGAAACTCAGAGTCCCTGAGCCAAAGATGTTTGATGGCAGTCGGAATGCGAAAGCGCTTGAAAACTTCTTATGGGATATAGAGCAGTACTTTTAGGCTGCCTCAGTTACGGTGAGTGAGAAAATCACCATCACAAGCATATACCTTGCCGATGATGCTAAGTTGTGGTGGAGAAGCAGGATCAATGATGATGCTTGTGCGGGTAGACCACAGATTGAGATGTTTGAAGTACTGAAAAAAGAATTGAGAGACTAACTCCTACCTTTGAATGTCGCGTGGGTAGCAAGGGAAGCCTTGAAAAGGCTAAAACATACAGGGTCTGTGCGAGATTATGTCAAAGAGTTTAGTTCTTTGATGTTGGACGTGAAGAACATGTCGGAGGATGACAAGTTGTTCAATTTCTTATCGAGCCTTCAATCAAGGGCACAGGCTGAATTGAGAAGGCAGAATGTGAAGAATCTGGCATAGGCCATTGCAGTCGCAGATAGTTTGGTTGATTATAAACTCAATCATTTTTCATCGAATGCTGATAAGAACAAGGGAAACAATGGAAAGAAGGGAAAATTCGAAAAAGATGGAAAGAAGGATAAACATAAAGAGGGGGAGTTGCCTAAGCAGAAGGGTTTAGATCCACCCCAAAGGAAAGGTAAATCTGGTTGCTTTTTATGTTCTGGTCCCCATAGATTTCGTGATTGCCCCAAAAGGGATAGGTTGTCTGTCCTTGTTTCTAATGAGATAGGTGATGATGGTGGTTCTAATGAGTGCACACCAAGAGTAAACCCGATACAGTTGCTCAATGCGATGACCACGGAGCAACAGGTTCCACTGAAGATACTGATGTATGTGACAGCCAAGGTGAATGGCAAGGCTGTGCGTGCTATGCTAGACACGGGTGCTACAAATAATTTTGTGTCGCTCAGAATGGTTGATCAGTTGGGTTTGAAATTAACCAAGAGTACCAGTCAGGTGAAGGCTATGAACTCGAAAGCTCAAGGTACGGCTATTTCTACATTGCGGGTAGGGAGTTGGGAAGAGGAGTGCCGCTTCATGGCTTTGCCTCTAGATGACTTGTTGACATGATTCTTGGTATTGAGTTCTTTGTACAAGCCAAGGCTATGGCTATGCCACATCTGGAGGGCATTATGATTGCAAGCGAGAGAAGTCCAAGTTTTGTACCTGTTGTGGGACAGGTCACAGAGAAGCCACTGATGCAAAGTGCTTCTCAATTCAAGTCGGGTATCAAAAGAGGAGAGACCACCATGATTGCTGCACTAGTAAAGATTAAACCAGATCAAGTGGTGGATGTCCCAGATTCGGTTGCGGAAGTACTGGATGAATTTAGGGACGTGATGCCTGCGGAGTTGCCAAAGGTATTGCCACCTAGGCGTGCCATTGGAGCCAGGAACTCGACCCCTAGCACGAGCCCCATATCGAATGGCCCCTGTGGAGCTAGCTGAGTTGAGAAAACAGTTAGATGAGTTGCTCGATGCTGGATACATCCAACCATCAAAGGCCCCATATGGAGCCCCGGTATTGTTTCAGAGAAAGCAAGATGGTACATTGCGGATGTGTGTTGATTATAAGGCCTTGAATAAGGTCATGGTGAAAAATAAGTACCAAGTCCCGAATGTTGCTGACTTATTCGATAAACTATCCAAAACAGCTTACTTCACAAAGCTTGACTTGCGATCGGGGTATTGGCAAGTGCGGATTGCTGAGGGAAATGAGTCAAAGACAGCGTGTGTGACTAGGTATGGCTCGTATGAATTTCTTCTTATGCCTTTTGGTTTGACTAATGGGTCTGCTACTTTTTGCAACTTGATGAATGATGTGTTGTATGAGTTCCTCGATGATTTTGTCGTTGTGTACCTGGATGATATCGTGGTGTATAGTCGGACCCTTGGGGAACACATTGAGCATTTGCAGTTGATTTTCTCTACATTAAGGAAAAACTCCTTATCTGTGAAAAAGGAGAAATGTGAGTTTTGCCAACAAGAAATCATGTTCTTGGGGCATAAAGTGAGTCAGGACCGGATTCGTATAGACTAGAGGAAGGTACAGGCCATTCTAGACTGGTCAGCACCAACCAAGGTCATGGAGCTGAGATCTTTCCTTGGTTTGGCTAATTATTATCGGTGATTTATTAAAGACTACTCAAATATGGCGGGTCCTCTCACGGATCTGTTAAAAAAAGACAAGCATTGGGAGTGGTCAGATGTTTGTCAAGAGGCATTTCAGAAAGTAAAGCATGCAGTGACATCAGAACCGGTGCTAAGGTTGCCTGATTTTGAGTTACCTTTTGAGGTACATACCGATGCGTCGGACAGAGCCATTGGCGGGGTGCTGGTCCAGTAGGGACACCCTATTGCTTTTGAGAGCAGAAAACTGAAAGAAGCAGAGCAGCGTTACTCAGCTCATGAGAAAGAAATGAAGGCGGTTATGCATTGCTTGAATATATGGAAACACTACTTGCTGGGTACAAAGTTTGTGGTCGTAACTGACAATGTGGCAAACACTTATTTTAAGACTTAGAAGAAGCTTACGCTTAAGCAGGCATGATGGCAAGAATTTTTGGCTGAGTTTGATTTTAGTTGGGTTCATCGACCAGGGAGTCAGAACCATGTTGCTGATGCTTTGAGTAGGAAATAGGTGAAAACCTTTGTTGCCTCTTTATCAACCGTGTAGTCGGATTTCCTAGAGAGGATAAGGCAACAGGCCGATGAGGATAAGAATTATGGGTAGCTCAGACAACGAATCAGAGATGGGCTGGTCCGCAAATACTGGCTAGATGATGACCTATTGTATGCACGGGGCAACAGACTTTATGTCCCTGCGGGAGGGGCAATGAGGAGAGAGTTGTTGCGGGAAACACATGATCCTCAGTGGGCGGGACATCCTGGTGTTGAGAGGATGATAGCACTATTGTCACGAACATAATTTTGGCCAAAGATGGAGGAAGACATCGAATTATATGTTCGGACATGTTTGACTTGTCAGATGGACAAGACCGAGAGGAAGAAGCAAGCGGGCCTTCTTTAACCACTTCCTATTCTAGAGAGACAGTGGGAGTCTGTTTCCATGGATTTTATCACGGGGATGCCTGAAGTCAGTGACTTGGGTTCGATATTGGTTGTCGTAGATCGCTTTTCTAAGTATGCAGTCTTTATGGCAGCACCACAGTCGTGCACCCTAATGCAGCGGCGAAACTCTTTCTGAAACATGTGGTGAAAATTTGTGGGTTGTCTAAGGATATGATTAGTGATCAAGATGCTCGGTTTATTGGTAAATTCTGGACTTGCTTGTTTAAATTGCTGGGTTTGGAATTAAAATTTTCAACAGCAAATCATCCACAAACTGATGGCCAAACGGAGCGGATTAATGTTTTGCTGGAGGAATATTTGAGGCACTATGTGATGGCTAGTCAGAAAAACTGGGTAAGTTTACTTGATACAGCTCAGTTTTCCTATAATTTGCATAAGTCATATGCTACGGGTTTAAGTCAATCGGAGTTGGTTTTGGGACAACAACCGTTTACACCTTAAGAGGTAGCTAAATCTAAGTCTCAAGGAGAATGTCTTGCAGCCTATCGCTTTGCCAGAGAAAGACAAGAGTTGATGGACCAGGCAAGTGAGAGCTTAGAGAAAGCACAGAGGGGGATGAGAAAATATGCTGATCAGCATAGCCGGCCATTAGAGTTTCAAGTGGGAGATAGAGTTCTATTGAAACTAAAGCCTCAGATTTGGAAGAAGGTGACTGAAAAACGATACCACAAGGGCCTTGTGCAGAGGTATGGTAGTCCTTTTGAGGTGATTAAGCGGGTTGGTAATGTAGCTTATCAGTTGAAATTTCTTGAACGAATGAAAGTTCACCCAACGTTTAATGTGAGCTTCCTTAAGCCTTATCATGAAGATACTGTTCATTAGAGACCGTTGATTAGACGGGGACCTCCAAGTGTCAGACAACACTATGAGAAAGCAATTGTGAAAGTTCTCGACCATCGGAGGGGGGGGCACTAGTAGAAAGAATCGGAGGATTATTACTTAGGGTAGTGGGAAGGTGGAAATGTGGAAGATGCTACTTGGGAAAGGGATGTGGACCTTTGGCAGTTTGAGGATGAGATCCAGCGTTACTTGGAAACTCTTCCGACGAGGGCGTAGGAATCATCTGGTGGGGGTGGGTTTGTTAGACCCTGATATGCGTGGCATCGAGGCCTTGCTGCGGATCGACGCAAGCAGGCCAAGATCGGGGCCAAGTTGCGACGAGGTGATTGGTTCTTAGCACAACCAAGGTGCGACCTTGGGTGCAAATGTGGGAAGGCTGTAAGAGTCCAGATGCGAGTAGGAGTCTGGGAGCAAACATGCGCGGGAGCATGGTCCGTGATGTGCGCAAGCACGTGTTGGCTTGGAGAAGTTGAGTTCAAGTGGGAATCTGATTGTGCGCGAGATGTTCGGACGCGGACAAGCCATGAAGGGGGCGTGGTGCGCAATGTGGGGCCGAGAATTAAGGCACACGCAGATCGTGATCAGAGTTCGTGGTGCACAAGGACTCTAACTGTTGCTAAAACGTGTAATTGTAGTCTTACTGGTCAGAGATGTTGGCCAAGTCTTTATCTATAAATACTTAGTTAACTAAAGCAGAGGACACAACAGAGAAATAGAAATCTGAGTGTGTGATCCTTGCAGCAGACTTTGTATTCCGTTTTATTGACGAGCAATAAAACGATTGGGAGATTTTCCCGTAATCTTAGTTGCCTTTGTTTATTGTTATTTGCTTCCGTTGTGCTTGTGTGTGGGCTGACTAAGTGCGTGACTCAGTGCTATTATAGGATGAAAATTTTGAGAAAAAATTTAACCCTCTGACATTAGCCGACTAGCAATTGCAGTAAAGACATCTCTTACAGATTTTGCAATTGTTTTCTAGTCTCTAGTATTTCTTTGGTAAAGGTCATAATATGTCTTTACTGCATGAAACTTTGTTGAATAGTAAAAGTTGTGGCCGAATGGCTAAATGGTTTTTCTTTTCTTAAGCTTTGTGTTGATTCGGTCTTGTGGTAATAAATAATTGAAGTCGCCGCTTCATGCTTTTTATTTGGCTTCTTATTTTTCCTGCTTGGTTTCGGTGGTTAAGTATTAATTTTAAGAGATGCCGTTTCATGAAGTTTGAAAGGTTATGTTTTTTAAAATTCGGTAATATATATATATTTGTGATATATATTTTTACTGTTTTTAAATATATATTTATAATTGTTTTAGATAAATATTTACTGTTTGTTTAGTAATATATTGTGATATGTTACATATATATTTATATATTGTTGTTGTGTAATATATATATATATATATATTGTACATATATATATTTTAGTAATATATATTGTGAGATGTTATTTATATATATACGTTGTTCAATAACTTTTATAATACTAATGTTTTGTATTATATTATTACATATTTACGTGATTATAACATAAGCTGAATATTTGTTATCATGTAATATGTTATAATATATTATATATATATATTGTGGTTATATGTATATATATGTTCGTAATATATATATATATATATATATATATATAAAGTTGATCATGTTATTTTTAAATAACAAATGGCAGAACGGTTTATCGTAAATGCAAGTGCGCTTGTAGTGCCAATGCCACCACATGTTACACATGGTGAGAAACCCGAAAAAGTTCAATGGTTTGGACTTCAAACGATGGCAGCAAAAGATGCTGTTCTATTTAACCACTCTCAACCTAACTCGGTTCTTAAGGGAGGAGGCCCCGGTTCCCAAAGAGGGAGAGACCGATCCTACATCTGTAGTTTCGGTGCAAGCATGGAAGAATTTTGACTTCTTATGCAAGAACTATATCCTCAATGGATTGGACAACAGGTTATACAACGTTTATAGCCCAATCAAAACAGCGAGAGAGCTGCGAGAGTCCTTAGAAAGAAAATACAGAATCGAGGATGCCGGTACAAAGAAATATGTGATTAGCCGATTTCTGGATTTAAAAAATTGGTGGACTCAAAAACAATGATAAGTCAAGTCCAAGAGTATCAGTTGATCCTCCATGATATTACTGCCGAAGGAATGATTCTTAGTGAATCATTTGAGACGGCGGCTTTGATAGAAAAATTACCTCTTTCATGGAAAGATTTCAAAAACTATCTAAGGCACAAGAGAAAGGAGATAACCTTAGAGGACTTGATTATCCGGTTAAGAATCGAGGAGGATAACTGTGGTTTAGAAAAGAATGTTAAAGCTCAGACCATGGAAGCCAAGGCAAATGTCGTAGAATATTTGCACAAGACCAACAAGAGAAAATTTTTTGGTTCGAGTTCTTCCCAAGTTAATAAGGGAACGGATTTCAAGAAGTTCATGGGAACTTGTTTCATATGTAACAAGCCCGGTCATCGAGCAAAATACTACCTACAGAACAAGAAAATAGCTCAAGTTAACTTAGTTGATGATAATGAGATTGAGCTTGCTGTTGTAGTGTCACAAGTGAACATGGTAGAAAACCCTAAGACATGGTGAGTTTATACCGATGTCACTTGTCACGTTTGTTTTGATAGAAAGAGTTTCTCCGAGTATAAAGAAACAAATATTTATGAGAAACTTTTCGATTTACAAGGTACGAGGCCATGAAAGGTGGTGCTCGAGATGACATCTGTTAAATAACTAACTTTGAACAATGTGGTTCATGTTTCTGAAATTCGTAAGAATTTGGTTTCCGGCTCTCTGTTGAGCAAGAACGGGTTTGGACTCTTATTTGAGTTTGATAAAATTGTACTCACCAAAAGTGGTATGTTTGTGATAGGTTTTTTTTAAGCTCAATGTAATGGTTGTTGTGCCAAAGAACATAAATAATAATTCAATTATTTCTTATGTTTATTTGGTGGTATCCTCTAACATATGGCATGGTAAATTAGGTCATGTGTTTTACAAGACCTTGCAGAGAATCAGCAATTTAGCTTTGGATTTGCTTCCGCAAATTGTTATTGATAAAAATCACAAATGAGAAATTTGCGTGGAATCCAAATTGGCTAAGGCTCTTTTCTATTTGGTAGAAAGAAGTAGTAAACCTCTAGATTTAATTCACACTGATATATGTGACTTAAAGTTTGTGCAAACTGAATGTGATAAAAAGATATTGTTATGTCTATTTGCTAAGAAGCAAAAACCAGGCCTTGGAAGTTTTTAAACTCTTTAAAAATGAAGTCGAAAATCAACTAAGAAAGAAAATAAGGAATGATATGGGTGGTGAATATGATTTCATGTTTAATGATTTCTGTTCAAAATATGGAATCAACATTCAAACCACTTCTCCTTATTTACCTCAACAATACGGTATTGCGAAACGCAAGAATCGAGCGTTGAAAGAAATGATGAATGCTATGCTTTGTTGATTAGTTCAGGGTTATCTCAGAACTTCTAGGGGGAAGCTATTTTAATAGCTAATTATTTTTTAAATAAAATATCCCATAAGAAATCAGACAAGACACCGTATGAATTATGGAAGGGTCAAAGACCATCCTACAAATACACGAAAGTGTGGGGGTGTCTTGCGAAGGTATTGATTTCTCCGGCTTAAAAGATCATAATAGGACCTAAAACTATTTTCGGTGCCTCATTCAATGGATCATGACCCAGTCCTTGAGGGCAAGAGAAGTACATGTGAGAAAATATCAACTTTATGCAACAAGGGTACTCGGGTGTGATCTTGTCGTCAATGAGGGTATCGACATAGTAAGTGGGGAAGTGTTTCATGGTATGGTATCTGCATGCCTTGTTGCTACCATGACTACCCCGTTGTGAAGTGGAGGATGAGGCATTGTCCACGGGATCGGTGATCCAGATGGTGCCAAGAGTGGCACGGACCCTGGAAGCAAACCATTAGGTTGTAAATGAATGTAAAGACATAACATATTCAGTTAGCAAATGAGTAGATTTACAAGTAATCCTGGAAATGATACTGGAAGGCCATTGTGAGGGTACTTAGATATTTAAGATACACCTCAAATTATGGACTGCACTATACAAGATATCCAGATGCAAAATGGATATTCGATACTAAAGATTTCAAATCCACTAACGGATTTATCTTTATTATTGGAGGAGTTGTAGTGTTTTGGAAATCTTCTAAACAAACGTGTATTTCCAGATCCGCCATGGAATATGAATTTTGAAGCTTTAGATAAAGCTGAAGAAGAAGCGGAATGACTTCGAAAGTTTAGAAGATATTCCAAGTTGGCTGAAACCTGTGCCTGCAATTTGTATAAATTGCGATAGCCAAACTCTAATTGATAGGGCACATAGTTGTTTGTATAACGGTAAATCTCGACACATTCGTCGAAGATATAATACCATTAGACAGTTGCTCTCAAATGGAATTATCTCTATTGATTATGAAAAATCAAAAGATAATGAAGCGAGCTTACAAAAAGGTTTAACAAGAGAGCAAGTAAATAAATCATCGAAGGGAATGTGTTTTAAGCCTATAAATTAAAGTTACATAATGCCAACCCAACCTAGTTGAGTGGAGATCCCAAGATCTAGGTTCAAAGGGACAACCGAGTTATGTTAACTTAGTGTGAGCACTAAAAGAGTTAAACACTCTAATCCATTCCTATGATGAATTAGTGCTGCCTGCAAAGGAGTTAGGATAAGTTATGCTTTTAATGATTCTTATAGCTTGATAAAATCAAGTGGGGTATTGTAGGATACTCTTAATAAGCAATCATCTATTATGAGTAAGAAACGTGACCACTTCTATGAGAATTGATCAGGCTAAGTTTTCTAGAATACTCATAGAAACCAGGAAGTGTTTGGGGCCAAAATGGACACAACCGTGAGACGAAGATGTTCGAAGGGAAATTGCGTGATACTTATTGTCTTGGTTTACATGAAAGGCTGAATAGTTCAAGACATCATGTTCACTAGTTAGCCGAGTAAATCCGATAGTTGTCACTATGGAAGATTCAAAGCCAAAAGCTACCTATCCTGATGCAATAACTCGTCAAAGTTATTCTCGCTCATATTCCTAGTCAGTTCGTCGTTTTGATCAGACAATTTCCATTCATGTGGGGGATTGTTGGATATCAATGATTATTGAATGTCCTTTTCTGATTGAGACATGTCTGTTCGGACTAGACCGAACCTTTTGGTTCTTTTCCTAATGTCACAACTTTTAACCGAAGATTTTTTCCAACAGTTATGTCTTGCCCGAACAGGCTTCTAGTTTTCTATTTATTCCGGAGACCTGTATCTGTTTTAAAAAGTGATTGAAATAATTCCAAAATATTTTCTTCTTTGCGTGAGAGAGACCAATATTCTTATTTCTGATTCTACCGAAACTGTGAGTGTTCGTATACTCGTATTATATATATATATATATATTCTGATATGCCGAATTTATATATTTCGTTCTTCTTATTTTTATATGTTTAACTAGTAATGGAATAATCACTAAGTGCATACAAGATTGCCAACAACTTTATCCATGCAAAAGTTACAATATTGGAAGGATGGTTTGTAGCTTTATCCGTGCAAAAGCTACAAGTGTATTGTGAGAAGGTTTGTAGCTTTATCCGTGCAAAAGTTAAAAGTGTGTTGTAAGAGGGTTTGTAGTTTTAACCGTCCAAAAGCTACAAGTTGGAATATTTCCTAAATGAAGTATGTTTATCCCTTTGGGATCGTGGATGTAGGCCAAGAAGGGCTGAACCACGTTAAAAATTTTGTGTTATCTTTTTCTCTTCTTCCTGAGTGCATGCCAAAGAAGCTTTTTGTTCTAGGAACCGAGTGCATGCCAAAAAAGCTTTTTGTTCGAGAAAGAAGAGTTGTTGAGTTCTTACCAAAAGATAATTAGGACTTTGACTCAAAGGAGGATTTGTTAGGTATTTTGAGTCTAAGTCCCACATTGAATAACTTGGTTAAGCTAAGTGGAGTGTTCATCCCACATTGCTTAACTTGGTAAAGTCAAGTAGAGTGCTCATCACTCATTCCACATTGAGTAGTTGGCCTTTGGAAGAGAACTACCACCACCACGTGTGAGATAGAGTCTATACACTTGAGAGAGGTTGTATTGGGATTATATGGGTGGTGAGTCATAGTAGTTGTGAGGACGATTTGTAGCTTTATCCGTGCAAAAGTTACAATATTGGGTGGATGATTTGTAACTTTATCTCTGCAAAAGCTACAAGTGTGTTGTAAGAAGGTTTGTAGCTTTATCTGTGCAAAAGCTACAAGTGTGTTGTAGGACGGTTTGTAGTTTTATCCATCCACAAGCTACAAGTTGGAATATTTCCTTAGTGAAGTATGTTTATCCATTTGGGATCGTGAATGTAACCCAATAAGGGCTGAACCACGTTAAAAATATTATGTTCTCTTTCTCTCTTCTTTTCGAGTGTATGTTGTGGGTTAATACTTGTTGTGGGCTGTCACGCTATTCCTAACAGACACCAGCTAGCATATATAGTTTCTGTAGATCACCAAACTAAAAAAATGAATTTGGATGGTCTATGTAAACTGCAGAGCTTGCCTTAAACGAAGCCTAATATCTATGTAGGTATATATAGTTCCAGATAGTAGAAAAAAGTAGTTAGCATGAAATTTCAAATATGGCATGAATTGCTAGAACTAATCTAAAATTTTAGTTTCTTGTTTCGTGCGTACGGCGTACTTCCCTCCTGAGCTTCATTATCAGAAAACAACGTTTTATCAAGCTGCCAGAATTGAATTGTATATTTGTATGTCAAGATCAAAACATCTTTATCATTGGTATCCAGTCCACCTTATTTATGTTGAAGGGACTTTTGAAGTAGTACATATTGAAAAGCAATTCTTTTCTAAACCTTAAGTATTTTTCTGCACTTTATAATTAATAGTAGCTAGTTTCTGCTACAATCTTTTTGTCTGGTAATGTAATTGTACAGACAACAATTGGAGATTTACTTGATTCTAATCTGTTTTTTATGCTGTATAAATTTTGGTGTGCTTGTGTTGCGTTGATTAAAGCCAAAAAAAAGAGGATGAAATAGGTTCATTGATTTTACAAGCTATCTATATTATATATGTTGCCATGTTTCATGATTATCTGCTTCAAAACAGTAATCATGAATGAAAACATTCTCCACCCTGTATCTAGCTGACATATTCTCATCAATTATCATGGTCAATTGAATGAAAGAAAAAAAAAAAAAAAATAGCAAGAGTCGTGGTACAAAGTACTTAATTAATTTCCTTGAACAAATATATATACATAGTATAAGAATTAACATCTTTTTCTTCTTTTCTATGGCAGTATCAGAATTAGCAAAACAGCTAACAGGTTAAACAATACTTGAAATTTATGTAGCGAAAAATGTCCTCACGTTGGTTAATCAATCTTAATTATATCAGTATACATATAGTTTATCATCTCCATTCTCCAAGACTCCAAAGAAAGTCGCTAGATTTTTACTGCTTGTTCAATCTTCTGCTGCTGTAATTGTTGCTGCCTTTGTCGAATGTTGCAGTTGATGAGCGAGCATGACTGGATAGCATCTCCAGGCAGTGGAACTACAGGGAGGTTGTCACAGTTGCAAAACTCAATCATGTTGCCATCAGGGTCATGAAAGAAGAGTTGATCAACGCGGATTCCACCATCCTCCACACCACCCTTCACGTATTCTAGTTTCATCTCCTTCAATTTCTTCTCCACTGTTGCCATGCTCTCACACTGCCCAACGAGAATTACTTCAGTACATATATAAACATTTACAAATCATATGAAGTACCCAAACCGAGATCGGTCAATGCTGAAACTCATACAGAGATTAAAAGGGGAAAAAAAAGGGTACTGAAAACATGTTTTCAATTGCAATGTGCTTTGAAAACAGGGTTTTTAATTAGACTATTAATAAAAATTCGGGGCTTTTTTTGGCCAAGGAGTAGATTGGGGGCGTGGGTCGGCTTGAGGGTTCCTTCAGGATGTTGCTTGGTCAGGAGTTAATGTAAGTGTTGGCCGTTGGGGATTGGTCTCTGTTGCAAAAACAGATATTGTAACCCGCCGCGTAACGTGAGCTTGGCGCTACTTGGTTTGCAAAATAAGTTCCTCATTAAAACTGAAATCTTCTAATATGTAGTGTGTATATATATATATATATATATATATATATATATATATATATATATATATATATATATATATATATATTATTAGCATGCAATACATGACATATATAACATACCTGGAAAGAAATATGATTGTCCTTGGGATTAATAAGGCCAATCTTAGGCATGTTATCAGGGTTTTCAGATTGGAGAAGATGGACGCCAATGCCGTAATTGAACAGCCTATCCTTGTCAAAATCAGAAAAACTATGAATCAATATTTAATAAAATAGAAGTTAATGAAAACAAAAAGAACTTGACAAGAAAGAAAGGAGCGGGTTCTTTTTTGTTCTTTATTCTCTCTTTTTTTATGATTTCAAGAATCTTGGTTGAAAGGTGAAATTACCATGCACCAGAGAAATCAAAGGAACCAGGTCTCTTGATGGGAAAGAACCCAAGAATATTCTGATAGAAATCAAGAGATTTCTCAATTGATCTGCACACAAGTGAAACGTGATTCAAGCACTTGAGCTGTAGAGGATTCTCCATGTTTTTTCCTGCCTTAATTCTTTGGCTCAACCGAAAAAAAAAAAAAACTTAAAAAATTGCTGTCAAGTTTCTATATGCAACAGAGATTAATGTTATAGAGAGAAAATGAAGATTAAGTAATGAAAGTTAAAAGAACTGTGCAAAAAGAGTAAGAAGCTTTCATGAAAATGAGGAGATTGGATATCGCTCTACTTTGTACCTATTTATAGAGGGCAAACAAGGGTTATTTTGTATCTGCAATGCATGACCTTTTTTTCTGAGATTTTTTTAATCCCTTTTCTTCCAAGTTTGGTTAACACCATATTTATCCGTATCTTATCATTACACACTCACACGTAGATTCCGCGTTTATAATTAGAAAAACAGGTGCAGCTAAGATTTGATAATTTATGTATTTATATGATATTTATATTATTTTATATTATAATCGTATTTAAAATATTATATATTTATATAAATTTTGAAATTTTAAAATTTTAATAATTTATTTTATATAAATTTTAATTTGTTAATATATTTATATATTTTTGTGTTATTATTTTTTTTATGATATATATATATATTTGTTTTCAACTAATGTAAATATCCTGTACGACACAAGATTTAATGGAACAGCTTTCTTGACCATGTAAAGAGTAAAGACTAGTCATGGATAAAGCCAAACTTAAAACAAGAGCACTTTCGGACAGTTGGTTCTGATGAGACAAAATATTTTCTTTTTTCAAGCAAAGCAATTGGTTTTTTACTTCCCCTTAGTTGACAGGTTGTTTTGATTGTTTCCTCAAGAATTGTATAATAATCCAAATTCGTTCAGGCTTTCAGAAAATTATACTGTCCCCTCTTTGAATATGCTAGGAAATTTCCTATTCTTCTTCCTTGATTTTTTTTCCCTAAACAAAACCGTTTTTAGTAATTAGTTTAAATAATTATAGATTTGTATTTGATGCAATGTTAATATATAATTTTATACACTGACAGTAAATCTTACGGTGACACTTCATTAAAAAAAAATCTTAAACCTTAAAACCCTAAACCTAAATCTAACTTGACATAATGTGGTGCATGATCGGTGTATAAATCTATATTCTGAGAATACATCAAATATAAATCCAATAATTATTAACTATAGAGTTATTATCTAAGCTTGATCCTTTCAAAGTTTCATATCTTCATTACTAAGTTGGATAAAATTTAATTAATTTAAAGTTATAGTAGGGCACTACGCTATCTATTAGCCTAGATTCATTGTCATGTAAGGCACTAAGGCATCTATGCTAGCGAGGCTAATCCTGATCGGATGGATAGCTAATAGGTATACATTAATATTATGTTATCAGGATTTTTTATTTTTATCTGTGTTTGGTATATGTGTTCATCACATATTCGAATATAAATATAAAAATATGATCTTTCAAATATCTGAAAAAAACTTTAAAAAATTTAAACATTTTCGTATCGAACACTTAACTGTATCTGACTCTCGTATCAGGTAACATAGGATTAATTGGTTTTGGTTACTTCTAACTAAATAACGTTTTTAAGATTGGCAAAGCCTGTTTTGCATAATAAAAAAAAAAACTGCGGGTCTTCATATTTTCTTTCATTAGATTGATGTTTCTTCGTTTTATCATTAATCCCCAAATGCAAGTAACTCCTCTGTTCCACTGCTGGATTGCCCCGAAAAGTATTGAAAATGGATTACAGTGTTTGATCAAACTTGAAATGTGAGAAAATTACTAATTAAGTTAGAAAATCCCAAGAGCTGATCGCCTGAGACAGACGAAGAACCTAATAAACGAGTGGTGAAAGTTGCTTTTGCCAATATAATGGGATTCGGGGTGCCAATGCTTCTTGGTAAACTCATCATGGATGGTAATCATCAAACAACAATTCCAGGGCCCTTGTCTAGCATAAGTGAGCAGAACAGATTTTCTCTGTACGTGCTTGGTGCCTCTTTAATGATTTTTTTTTTTATACGTGTTCAAAAATATTTTTTATTTATAAACAATTAAACATAAGTGTTTTTTATTTGGATACATGGTAAAAAACTATTAGCGAGGCACAAAGAAGACACCAAATGAAGACAGAAAAAAATCTATTCGAGCAGAACAGAGGGAAAGATTAGGAGGACAACGTCCACATAATTCTTTTTCCCTTTATTTTTGTGTAATCAATGCTAATTTTGAGAGAAAGAGTCATTCTCGATTTGAACTCGGGACATCAAGTTTATCATAAAAAATTGAGAAATAGCTACTTTCTCAATCAACTTTCTTGTATATACAAAAGAAAATCAGAGGAGAACAAGAAAAAAAAAAAGGAAAGGGGGAGAGGGAGAGGGAATTAAGAGAAGGCACCTTTTATTGTCTCACTTGGATTTGAGTGTAAATGTTGGATATGAGTACGTGTACGACACAAATATGCTTAATTTTTTTTTTTTATAAAAATTCATATATTTAAAAGATAATATTTCATATTCATATTCGAATATGTTTCGGATATAACATAGACCTCACTATAAGCAAAATACTAGTAATTTCAATAATCTTTTCGTGGGGGTAGGTATATGATATTTTCAGAGTCTGCTAAGAAAAGTCTAGCAACAAACATGAAACAGAGTAGTGTTTGCCTACTCCACTGCACTGCAGCTATATGGAGAGTTTTAGTGATGACTGGTTTCAAGCTGTTCAAAGTCTGCTACAACGCCAATCTTTGTGGACTTTTATGCAGTGTGGTCCTCTAATTTCAAAGGCGAAATCACTGGCATTTCAACATATTTTGCATCACTGATTGTGCAACTTTATTTCCTGCTGGTCCTGGAGGCCATAACTAGGCAGGTGATTATTGTCATGCCTAATACCTAAAGGGTAGGTAGAGTGTTTTAATCAATGTTATCGATACCGTATTGGTATTAGTAGTACCAGTCAATACATACCGTTTTTAAGGTAAACCGAAACGATACGAGTCTCGTTCCGTTTCGGTTTTGGTACCGGCCCGTACCGGTCGTACCGGTCTGTATCAGTCTGTACCGGTCAATACCGGTACATATCGGTTGGTACAAGATTTTTATTTTTTAATTTTTTATTTAAAAATTCACTTGTTTGAATTTTTAAACCATTTTCAATATTTTTTATGTCATCATCATTTTTATTTTTTTTATAATTATATTTTAATATATATATGTTCATTAAATTAGGTTATTGAATATAATTAATAATAATTTATTATATTTTTTTAACATTTTAATATTTATTTTATTAAAAATTTTAGATACTAAATATTTAAAACTTATATTTGTATAAAAATATATATATGTAATGGATGCATATTTGCATGTGTATATAATATATATTTTATTAAAAAACTTGAAAATATGTTATACATATAGATATATGAAAAAATATTTTAAAAATAACGGTAAATCCGAAACGGTACGCCGAAACACACCGGTACTGATACGTACCAGAACAAAAACGGTATGCCCACCGGTACGATACTGACTACCTTGGTTTCAATCCCACATCAAAAAGAAAAAGAAAGATCTTGGATTATATAAGCGTAGATGCTGCACACTTAAATAAATCGATTTTGCAGAAAAAGATAATGATCCCGTAACATCTGATATCAAAACAAAGAACAACTATTAATTATCCGACTCCATGTCGAATCCCAGGTAGGCAAGATAAGCCGATTTTACAGAGAGAATAATGACCCGTGACAATCATTATCAGACTTCTCATTGTTCAGTTTCAGTAAAAAAAAAAAAAAAGAAGGAAATTGGGATATGTTAATTGGTCCGAAAGTCGATGTTTGAAATGGTGCCGATAACTCACAATGGCAATGCTGTATACCAATGGTTTTTTTTTCTTACTTATAATTAGTTGCCAGACTCTTTTCAGACTTCGAGTCTCGGATCAAAATGCTCATCTTTTTCTATAAAAAAAAAATGAGTAGTTGTTGAGAAAGAAATGTATTATGAAAAAGAATATGAAGCAAGCCTCATGGTAAAAATATGGAGCAATGGTTAAGTTGCACCTAATTAAAAATAATAATAGCAAGAATAATAATAATAATAATAATAATAAAAAATCATGGAAATTGATGTGTTATAGCTAGCTAGCTAGCTAGCCATGCATCCAGGCATATCCATGATTTTCACATCTTGTTTATATCAGGTCTTCGTCATGTTTCATTTGTCAAATGATTCTCTCTCGTCGCCTCCATAATACTGCTGCTTATTAAAAATGTATATTATCTGAGTTCGAGTGAGTATCATATAAGATATGTATTTGATATAAATATATTTAATTTTTTAATAAAAATATTTATATATTTGAACCATATTTTATACTCATATTTAAATATGTTGAACACGAATATTTTTAAAAAAATAAAAAATTCAGATATCATACGTGAAAATAATAAAGAAGAAAAAAAAAAGGAAAATAATTATTAGAATCATTTATGCTCAAGTGATGTTCTTCTAAATGGTGAATGATCCAATTAACATAAAAATCTGTGATTTTGTTGTTTCTATTCATAGTTTTTTTTTTTTTTTTCTTCTTTTCTTTTTTAGGCTTGTAAAATAAAAGGTAATATTTTATAATTAATATCAAAAATAAAAAAATTTATCGTCTCTCTTATTTTAGAATTCGAACTCAAAATCATTAAATTAGATCTTAAATTTTAACAACCTTCTTGGAAACTGGAATATATATATATATATTGCTTTATAAAGTAAAATTTCCCGTGGGAAAAAAAAATGTATTGTTATGTTTGAAAATATGAATTTAAAAATTTGGATTTGGATTTCATTTGTTATATAAATTGTGAGAATGAAGTGTGTATATTATGCATAAATTAATAAAGATTAAATATGGATATATATTTGAAAGGTATAAAAACATGAATTTCAAATTCACAAATAGCTATAGCTATTTCAAATTCACCACTAAATAAGCATTCAATAAATCTATGAATTTAAAAAATAATTATTAATATTACATTTACATGTGTTTTATAATAAAATTTATATTATTTTTGAAATCCAAGTTTTCAGAAGTAACTTAACATTATTTTCAAATCTTGGATGATTGGATTTGGGTTAAAAACACAAAACAAACAAACCCAAACCAAACCAAATCAAGCCAAGCCAAGCCTTGGTTCCTACTGGGCCTTCCCCTTCTATCCTCCGAGTTAAACAAAAGGCCCAATTCATCGTGCAGAGGAAATCTATTCCTATTCATTTGTCAATCCTAAAATTTCATGGGCAAAATAGACTTTTTCTTTTTAAAATCTCAGAAACACTGAAACACAATCACTTTCTTCTAGGGCTCTTCTAAAATATTCCCTCAGATTTTCCGGGAAAAAGAATTATGGACGGAAACCTAGAAATCTCCTTGGATAAGCTTCCCGTTAAACGCCTCGACGGCATCGAAGAAAATGGCCTCGAACGATACCCTCCGTAAGCGTCTCTTTCTGATCAAGTTCCTTCATTTCCTTACTGATTACGTCCTAATGTTTTCTTTTTTTCGTTTTAAATGTTGTATTACACAGCGAGTCGAGCTACGACGAGAAGCGACTGTCGCTGATGCGGAGAGTAGACTTCGCGTGGGCGGTTGAGGACGATGAAGAAAGGGAAAGGAAGAAGAAGCAGAAGAAGAAGAGCTCCAAAGATGCCTCCTCCACGTGGCAGTGGCAGAGCATGGTTGATAATCTTCAATTGGCTCATCAGGAGCTTTCCGTCATCATCGACCTTATCAACACTGTAAGTTCCCTAGCTATTGGTGCTTTACTTTGGTATCGTTTTTTTCGTTGTTGCTTTTGCTACTTAGTACTTAACATTCTTTTTTATTTTAATTATTGGAAGTAAAGGTTAAAATTTGTCATCAGTTTAAAAATAATTTATTCGATACAAAAGTAAAACCATGTATATTGTGTATGAATACTTAAATTTCACATGATTGAATTTAATGCCATTATTTGGCCTTGTATTAATCTTCTACTGTTTCTGTTTTTTCCCCTTTCTTCTCAAGTAAAAAAATGAGAATATTAACAATTGAAATTGGTGTCCTTAAGTTTTATTCATTTTTTTGAAAGGTGGAAGCTAATGATGCTGTAACGGTGGCTGGCATGACCAGGCCAAAGCCATTACCTAATGAGGTCCTGTCTGATCTTGCTGTATCTGCTGCAACCAAGCTACAATGTTACCGGGTATTCGTCTTCTTCTTTTTCTGGGGAATAGAAGTGATACTATCAACTCTCTCTTCAACTTAAGTTTGAGTTGTATAAGATATGTGACTGTAACTACCATTGCCATTGAAAATATGCCTATTTGTCTTGGTATCAGAGATATTTGGTGAATTTCCTATTGAATTTTACTTCTATCGCAGCATCTGGGTAAATACTTCAAACAGTCTGCCAAAGCTTTGGAACAACAGATTGCTAGGGAAGCAAGATTTTATGGTGCTCTAATCAGGTATCCCTCTGCATTGATTTAAAAGAATATTTATTCTGAAATTTTGTTACTATTATGTTTCATCTTCTTTACTTATTATTCTATAAGCTCATTGTGCGATTTGTTTTCTGGAAGCCTTGTTCTTTTACATGCTCCATTTCTCTTATTTCCTAACAAGCGAATAGATTGCAGCAAAATTGGAAAGTTAAACGACAACGAGTGGCTGGTCCAGCTTCTAGCAATGAAGGCTTCACTATTGATCTTTTTGATAATTCATTATATGGTTCGATAGCAATGTCTCGCCTATCTTCTCTATCTACCATTCGTGTTGAACATGATTCAGCTGGAATGCTGGCTATCAACTTACCTCCAAATTCATGTCGCTCTCTTCATTTTGGTTTTCTTGGTGTGCATTCTGCAAATATCCCAAATGAATCGAGTAAGATCAGGAGGACCCATGGCTCAGTTGAGCAGCCCACAAGAGACACTGAGAAAGAATCAACGAGTGATAATGAGTATGTCAAAGAAACACATTTGCTCCTTCGTGAAGTTCATCAATCAATCTTCAATGATCAGGTAGATTTTGCTTTCTCTAAGCCTTTTTTTGACTCTAATATGTTTTCATTTATTTACTATTATTTTGTTGCTTTGATTCAGGTGTTTGATATGTTGAATCGTGAAGCATTCAACCAATCTGTCGGAGTCAATGTAACTGGAATACGAGAAAATTATCTACAATTAAGCATAGGTCAAGGAACCTCTCTGTTCATATCACTTGTGCCATCTAGTGAGGGTGATGATCAGGCTGTTGATATTGCCAATACCCAGACTTTAGAATCTGCAATTGTACCTTTGGACTCATTTGATGATGTGAAATTCGGAGAAGGAAAACATGATACTCCTAAAAAGAAATGGGGTTTCCCTAATCGTATCAGTTGTGAAATTTATCTGCAGCAAATTGTTCATGAACATGCATTTGTAAAAGCGAAGGATAAACCAAATTTATCTGGTACCCGAGTATCTGGTCAATCAGGAAAGAATGGATCTGGTCTTCTGGGTCATTTCTGTCTGTCTCTGGCTCATAGAATCTTTTCGAACAGAGTTCTTATGGAGCTGGAAAATGTGGTATTTTCCTCATTAACCATTTGACGTGGATTACTACTAGTTTTCTTTAGATTTTATTGTTCCTATTTCCTAATATAATTTTTCATGATATCTGTAGGTTTGCAGGGTCCCATATCTCCATTTGATGACCCATCCCACCTGGCATTCTCGGACATCTTCCTGGACAATCTTTATGAAAGTTCCTCAGTCCATTCTTCATGCAGAGTCCCAATCCCCGAAATCAGACTTCCAGAACATGAAGGATGCTATAAAATCACAATTTCGTACCAAGGTGGTGCTGCATGATGACCGTATCAATGTTGAAGGGGAAGGTGCTCCTAATGTTGTTGGCCTGTTCAAAAGAAGTTCTGAGGACATATGTTCTGTAAACAAATATGACTGTGACTTGGCTGATCTTCCTGTTATAATACTGCAACAGGTAGGTTGCTTTTGTAAATTTTGAGAAATGACGTCACCAAGTATTATTTAGACCTGTCCAACGGCCATGGACAGGTCTAGTATTATTCTGGGACCACTGATTAGTAAGGTTTAAATTGACTGTTAATGCTGACACGAACTGCATCTCATTTGATATCTATATACAATTAACGTAATGAGGCTGACTAACAACCTAATATTGGAATGAGAAGATTAAAGTGTTTGCTACTCAGTTATTTGAATTAGATTTATAGTACTATCATTTAGCAAATGTCTGAATGTACTCTCTCTGTTAGTATAAATCATTACCCCTCCAGCCTTCCCATGCTGAGAGGCTGAAATGAATCATTAGGAATACTTAATTGGCTAAATTACGTGTTAGACAATATCTTTTGTAACTTTAGCAGATTTAGAATATGGTATGGAAGCTATACCTTGATGGAAACAACTGTCTACTCACTCTTGGTGGTTCAGATGATTTAAGTTATTGTTTGTGCAAAACTAAAGATTTTATATTATCATAATCTAAATGTGAACAGAATAATTTATGCTTAGAAAGTTAATGAGCAGTGCAAATTCCTCACCCTACTTGGTTGTGTAAGCACCAATTATGTGATTACCCTGAGAGTGTATACTTCGATTGAAGTGATTAGACAATAATGTGGAGAAGGAGTTTCCCCTGCTTAAAGGGGAAATGGGGGCTGATATAGAAGCATGAGGAGAAAGTGATATGTAAAAGTAAAAGATGTTTACTTTCTTCTCAGTGTGAGAATGATGGCCCTATTTCTCATTTTTGCTCTTTTTATCAGGTTTCTCTCTTACCAAGCAATAGAAAAATGTGTTTTATCTTCCATTTTCTACCCATTAGCCCCAAGTTTTCTCTCTTACCATATTCAATTTCTAGTTATTGGTAATGAAATAGGTTGTTGCATAATCACGAATTAACTGTGATTTGTCTAATTAACTTTTGTTATTTGGTGAGTTTAATGTAGAATGTATGCTGTTATTTTGTCTTGTTTACTCACATTCCTCTGGAGGTGTGATTAGAAAATGCATGCATGTTCATGTCTAGATATTTTGCTGATATAGTCCTTACTGACATGCCATTGACTCTGGCTACAGGTTGCAAGCCAAGTTATTCGTTGGCTTCACGAGGAAGCTCTTACGGTGGGAATAAAAACAAATCGAGATTTTCTGTGCTTGACTTTTGAGCTAGAACAGGGGGAGACTGTTAGCCTGGTGGCCCATGTGGACCCAGAAGACATTCAAGGCGGCATCTCTTGGTGGTTAGTGATGGAAGATGGATTTGCAGAGGATTGGAAACTTCAAATGGACATGTGTGATGGTACATCCGAGTATAGGAAGTTTTTGGGTCATTTAACTTTGGATATATTATACTCAACATTGATGGACTTGGTTAGTTTGTGCGGTGGAGGTGGAAACCACTGAGCCTGTTTAAGTTTCATCCCATTCAAGTGGTTTCTATCTCTACTCGAATCAACATTACATGTAATATTATAAGTTCCTGTATGATCATACAAGTAATTTCAGTTTTTGGTTCTCTACGCGTTGTTTGACCTTTTCTGCCCAGCTACTGGAATGGAGTAATTTAGCTTATTGACTTGTTACAGGTTTACTTTGAGGTTACAGCAGCTTAGAGTTGATTTTAAGGTTACGGGTCCCACAAAGAAGCCCAACCACGAAAAGACATTAATATTTCCAGGTTAGGTCACTTTCATTTCGTTATTCACCAAACAAAAACAAAAAAGATGTCACTTTCATTTCAAACAACAGACAAAGAAGAGTTGGCATTATCAGAACCAAAAAAAAATGTCTGAAGAAGCAACATTCCTTTTAATTACTTATCCAAAAAAAATTCCCTTTATTTAAGCAGCTATACTAAAACACAAAAATAACGTCCTTCCTTTCCTTTCTTCCTTGTTGCAAATTCAAATTCAAAGCCAAAAGAAACAAAATCTTGACATTCCACATTTTCACCAATCAACTGTCACCACGTAATCACATATCACCCTCACATGACCAAGACCCATAATCATCATTTTACGTTAACCACCACGTTAATATTTATTATTATTAAAAAAATTGAACAATTTTTAAAAATTATTATATATATTAATATTTTCTTTTAATGCATTAAAAATTATGAATAAAATTATTAAATTTTACATTAATACAATATTATTATTATAAAATAATAATAATAACTAATTTTAAAGAATGTGAGGACATTCGTTAACCCTATAAAAAAATTAACTCTTAAAAATAAAATTATTTTGCTAACAATGTATTTAGAACGCTTTTGTTAGTTAATGTATTATTTATAATAATTATATTATATTAAATGTGATAATTAATTATTTTATTCAATATTTTTTATATATTAAATGAAATATTATTATACATAATAGAATGTTTTTATAACACTGTTAATAAAAATTAAAATAAAAAATAATTCTATAAAGGCAAAAGAAGTTTCCAAAAAAACACATTCTTTTTATTCAGTTCATGACTTCAGCCTTTCATCTCTTTTTGTTCAGTTAAAGACTTATGAAAGATCCTTCTCGTCACCCATAAGACCACACATATTTTAACGTACAATTTTCTAGCACGGAACTAAAAATACCAAAAGACTAAATTATCCTTTTTGAATATTTATTTATTACACCATTTTTTTTGGCATTTTTTTTCTTTGGCATTAATGAGTAGAATCAGGGGGAAACAATTACGTATGTATCGAGGAGAAGCTGAATTTTTATCTGGGTTTTTGAGATTTTGTGGGGCTTGTTGATGGGTTTGAACTAATACTCTCTTTTTCATTTTTTTTAGATTTTTTATTGAATCTCATAAGATGATAAAGATTGAAATTGCTATCTGGGTTTCTTTGTAACTCATTTCCCCTATGGGTTGAATTTTTCATTGAGTTTTCAATTCAATTCGTTAGAATTTTGATTCAAAAAAGGTTGTGATTTTGACATTGGAGAAGGGTTTAATAGTAGAAAGTAGATTCTTTATGGAAATTCCATTCCATGAAGTGGTATTTTTTAGTTTTTGAAAAGATTGATTTTTTTTTCTTTTATTTTTGGGGGGTTAATCTTGTGTGAGAAGGTGAAAAAAATGTCTGGTGGGAAACCAGTTGCTGGTGGATATATGAGGCAAAGGCATAGTCAAGGCTATGCATCAGGCAATGAGGACCTTGAGGATGATGCTTGCTCAAGGTCACAGCCTTTGTCTCCGGCAAGTCCGAGAACTAGGACTTGGACTGAAATTCTGGAAAATGTGCTTTGGGTTTGTTCAGCATTGTTCATTATCTACTTTGGTGACAGGCACTCCAATTTGATATATCTATTGTGGCACGATGAGCGAATCAGAAGGTAATTGACTGGATTGAATTTTAACTTAGTGTTGTTTAGAATTCTCATATTTGCATTTTATGTATGACTTATGAGATTTAGTTGTTAGCTAAGTGCTTATGATATTGAATCTTGTTGTTTGTCTGTTGAATAATTGCTAATATCCTTCTCTATATACTTACGGTATCTGAAAACTTATCATGGCCCTTGACAAGGTTCATTATTATGTTTGCTTTGGTTGCTTCAATATCAAAGTTCTTGGAGCTAATTAAAATTGCAACTGAAATGGGAGAAACTAGTTAAAAATAAAACAACAATTCCAAAGGGCTCCTAAAAGAGTTGGAAATGCTGCTTCAATTGGTTCAAAAGTCAAAGTGCTTTGGTGTCATTTAAAATTTGTAGCTGAAATGGGAGAAGTGCTTGAACCACTAAATTGGTGGACATAAAAGTGGAACTACATTGCTGTTCCAAAACTATTAAGTATCCATTTTAAGTGTTGCTTTGCACTTTGTTCTTAACTCTAATTTAGTAGTTAATCTTTTGGGTTGCTGAATGATTGTTTTTGTGCCCAAGATCTGCTCATATCAATTTTAGCATGGAATTTATGTACACAACACAGGAAGCACCAGCTCAGTAATAGTGCCTGCTCTGTTGTTGATAGAGCTATTAGATCCTTTTTTTTGGATTTATTTAAATGCGTGAAAAAATTTTGTTTTGACAAGCTTTACCTTTTTGGACAATGTTTCTTTTTAAATATTACAGGGTAACTGATTGATGTGTATGTGAGCGTGCAACCATGTGTATGTTTGTATGTGTGTGCATGCCCAATACCCATGTGATAAAATCAACTAATCAAGTTCTTTGTGAATAAGGATATTGTCTATAGAAGAATGGAAGAAATGTATCCCTAATTATTAGCTCGTTGAATTTGCTTATCGAGTATTTTACTGCACTTGAGTAGTGTTACTGTTTGCTTCATTTTATCTATTTTGTCATGATTAAGATTTTATTATATATGTCAACACTCTTAGCTATACAATGTCTTCAAGATGAAGACTTTTAGTTGATAATTGCATAATGAATTGATGATATAGAAACATCATGTGTTCTATGTATTTTTGTATTTATCATAATCCATATGCTTTCCTCGCATGTGATGAGGCACTTCATAGTGGATGTGACACTAAACAAACTAAAGGCAAATATGTTTTATCTATCTAGTTCTCATGTTCTACTAAGTTGAATTTTACTAGTATCACCTTGTAAGCTGTGCTGCACATATCATGGCACAGAACCAGAATATATATCATGATATAAATAACTTTTTAACTTTTGAGATCAGAGAGATCCGAATGTATAAATATTGTAATCATGCAGGATCATGCATTTTAAGTACCTTTACATGGCTTTGACATTATGTTTTCCAGATATATGGACATGTTGAACACATTGCTAGAAAAGTGAAGTTTCATCCTATAAAGTAACTAACAGCCTACTTGTGAGAAAATTTGCATTTAAAACATGTTTGTCTTGGGTTCTGTCAATTGCCTTATAAAAGTTATGACTCAAGCCTCATCCAGTTGTACTATGAAGAAAGTGCCACTGTGATGAATGATGACTTCCTAACTGAATGGAGTTGATGGGCTTGTTAGGAACTGGGATCATAAATTATTGAACTTGTGCAAGAAATGCGGTTCACTTTTTCCTCCTGTGATTTCTTCAATGGTATCATTACCAATGGAAAAATTACTGGTAGCATCTTTGCCCCCTTTGAAGTAGAATAGTTTTTCTTTTCTTCTTTCTTTTCCCCCGAAACTTCTTATGTTAAAATGGAGAAGTGATGAGTTTGTTGTTTCACCCCAAGGGCCAAGACTTGTTCCATGCTCTTAACATTTATCCAGCTATCTCTTGTGGCTGTGAATCAAACCTAACTGATTTGAGCGTCTTTCAATTTATCTAACATACAATGGATATATTGTCTCTGTAATGTAGCAGACAATCAGAATTTAATTATGTTTTTGGTAAATTTTGTGATAATATGATTATTTTCATTATTCATTCATCAACAGGCTGCCTTAACTTTTGAATAGTCCCAATAATGCTTTTAGTTATGAGTTGCAACATTTGCTCCATTTGTAGTTTGCAGTAATGATTTATTTTTTTTAAAATTTTTCATACAGTTTCTAGGTGCTCAACATTGAGATACTGTGTATATATTTATGGGTGTGATTCAGCTTAATATATATCCAATCATCTTATGTCATTTAATTCCTGTGCAGAATGCCTTTATACCTTGGCTTGGTAGGGATTGGATTGAATGTTGCCATCTTCTTTTATACAATCATGTTAGCATGGAGTGTAAGGAGGTTTGACGAAAAGTGGGAATTGTTAAGCATTATAGCTTTGCCATTTCTTACCTTGCTTGGGATTGTTTCCTTTTGCTTGTAAGGAAAACAATTGTGTTATTTCTTCATAGATTTGTTGGGTGTCTTATATACAATATTCTTTTCATGTTTTGCTTACATTTTTCATACAGGCTCTGCTTTGCTCTGTGGCCTATTTGGGGTTTCTTGACCCTTCCTCTTCTGGTACATTTCATCACGGCATTTACTTTGTTGCTTTCACTTGACTGATATTTCACCTCTGGAAACCAATGTTACTCGGACTTGAGGATGAGTGTCGGATACGGATATGTGTCCGATATGGGTATGCTCAATTTTTTCTAAGTTTTTTCATATATTTGGAGGATCATACTTCCATACCCATGTCCAAATATGTGTCGGACACGGATACTTCAAAAAAAATGAAGAGTCGGAGTAACATAGATGGAAACTGTCTAATTATATTTTGTACTTCTGCAGTTCACGCTGTTTATGGCTGGCTTGGTTTTATACCCTCATATCATGATTGAGACATTAAGGCCACAAAATGATTTTTTCCGCATAGATTAAGCATTTCTGGTATAAAGACACAGTACTGACTTGAATGAAGATACAATCTAGAAGATTGATAGTTGGCAGCATCGGCTAGTGACCGGAGTTTTTTTAGCATTCTGCCTTTGCTTCTCATGACATTTTTTGCCCTGTCTGTGCCGATGATGATACAGCTGATTATCTTTAATCAGTCTGATTTTACATTGAAATGTCAACCTTGGCTTGATGCATTTTGTTATTGCATCTTTTAGGATTTTGAGTACTATGATCAAATATGGAGGGCTGGTCTCTTCTACTTTTAACTTGTGTTCATCTGATGATATTGAGGCATCATTTAGAGATAGACAAGATTGTTCTTTCGGATGAAATTCTTTTTGTAGTAAACCACATCTCTGTTGCTCGGCATTCCCTTGTGTTTTCTGCAGTGTGTACTGATCTGAACGAAAAACGAGTTTGGTTTTCATATTACAATCTAAAAATTTAGAGTTTGGTTTTCATATTACAATCTGAAAATTTAGCTTTCTTGTTATTTTCTTGTTAAAGTCACCCATCTCTTTGTTTCATTTTCCCTTAGTTTTTTAGTTGCAACTTACCCATGATTTTGTTATAGCATCAAGAAGTTGGACCGATTCGATAAAGGCTCTTGCACAAATGAATCAATAAGCTTTACCAATTTGGAGACTGAAAAATCAGAAGAAAAAATATAATCTTGAAGAATTATAAATATAATAATCAAATGCTAATGATATCCCAATGGCCGAAACTGAAATCCTGAGCCTGACTGACATGTCTCTGAATTGCATGGTGCTTTCACGGGGTTCTATCCTGAGCTCTTTAAAATAGGTTTTTGGTAAGCTCCAAGATTAGAAAACTTGAATAGCAGGTTATCACATTACCAATTTTTACATATAAACATGATCAAAATTACAAATAAACATGACAATTTACATATAAACATGACAAACATGATAAATTATATATAAACATGACAAATTATATATAAATATGATAAATTACATATAACAAATTACATATAAACATGATAAATTACATATAAAGATGACAAATTACATATAAACATGACAAATTACATATAAACATGACAAATTACATATAAATATGACAAATTACATATAAACATGATAAATGATAAATTACATATAAACATGACAAATTACATATAAATATAACAAATTACATATAAACATGACAATTAACATATAAACATGAGAAATTACATATAAACATGACAAAATTACATATAAAGATGACAAATTACATATAAACATGACAAATTACATATAAACATGATAAATTACATATAAACATGACAAATTACATATAAATATGACAAAATGACAAATTACATATAAAAATGACAAATTACATATAAAGATGACAAATTGCATATAAACATGACAAACATGAAAAATTACATATAAACATGACAAATTACATATAAAGACGACAAATTACATATAAACATGAAAAATTACATATAAACATGACAAATTACAAATTACATATGAACATGATAAATTACATATGAACATGACAAATTACATATAAACATGACAAATTACATATAAACATGAGAAATTACATATAAACATGACAAAATGACAAATTACATATAAATATGACAAAATGACAAATTACATATAAAGATGACAAATTACATATAAACATGACAAATTACATATAAACATGACAAACATGAAAAATTACATATAAACATGATAAATTACATATAAAGACGACAAATTACATATAAACATGAAAAATTACATATAAACATGACAAATTACAAATTACATATAAACATGACAAATTACATATGAACATGACAAATTACATATAAACATGAAAAATTACATATAAACATGACAAATGACAAATTACATATAAACATGACAAAGTACATATAAACATAAGAAATTACATATAAACATGATAAATTACATATAAACATGACAAAATGACAAATTACATATAAAGATGATAAATTACATATAAACATGACAAATTAAATATAAACATGACAAATGACAAATTACATATAAACATGACAAATTTGTAATTTTCAATCTTTTGTAAAAATTAAATTAAAAAAGAAATACATATTTAATTAATATAATGCATGCATCAATTAATTTAGATAGACTATCATTTTTTTTTACATCTAATGGAAGTTAATTAGAAAACACTCGCATATAAAATTTTACAAATGATGCATTGACAAGTTAAATTTTTCAGTCATTTACTTTGGATATTGGGATAATAAGAATTTCATATAAGTATTATTTTCTTTACTTTGGTGATAAAAACAATATAAAACATCCATGCTAGAAAAGCAGTTGTTTTGGAGTGTATGGATTCGTAACTCAACATGCATTTTATCTTCGTGCATGTACAAAATAACAATAATTTTTAATTTATGACAAATATTTCATCCGTATATATTTGCCTTCAATTAACACATGAAATTAATATAATTTAATTTCGATGCAAACTTTTAATCCATAAAATTAAACATTAGTAAAATTTTAATTTTAATTTTTTTATATTGCTGCAAAAATTTTATATATGAGAGGAAAAAAACCTCAAAATTTTAAGATATGCTTTGTTATAAGCTCTAAAATTTTGCTTTTAACTGTTGCTAGAAATCTTGTGTATTTCAATGATTTCATTATTACCCTAATTATAATACAACACCAAATCTTCATGCATGTACAAAATAACAAGAATCTTTAATTTATGACAAATAAATCATCCATATATCTTTGCCTTCAATTAACACATGAAATTAATATAATTTAATTTCGATGCAAACTTTCAATCCATAAGATTAAACATTAGTAAAATTTTAATTTTAATCTTTTTATATTGCTACAAAAATTTTATATATGAGAGGAAAAAAACCTCAAAATTTTAAGATATGCTTTGTTATAAGCTCTAAAAATGTACTTTTAACTATTGCTAGAAATCTTGTGTATTTCAATGATTTCATTCTTACCCTAATTATAATACAATACCAAATCTTCATGCATGTACAAAATAACAATAATCTTTAATTTATGACAAATAATTCATCCATATATATTTACCTTCAATTAACACATGAAATTAATATAATTTAATTTCGATGCAAACTTTCAATCCATAAGATTAAACATTAGTAAAATTTTAATTTTAATCTTTTTATTTTGCTACAAAAATTTTATATATGAGAGGAAAAAACCTCAAAATTTTAAGATATGCTCTGTTATAAGCTCTAAAAATTTGCTTTTAATTGTTGCTAGAAATCTTGTGTATTTCAATGATTTCATTCTTACCCTAATTATAATACAATACCAAATCTAACTTGCAGGAGTGGATCTCTTTTTTTTTTTTTTTTTTTTTTTTTTACGTTCTAATATTAAAGGGGGAGAAGAAAAGAAAATTTGCAAACCAAAATTAAAAGACTTAAATATATAAAAAAAAATTCCCCAACTAAATACCCTAAGAAGAACCCTTTAATTCATTTTATTTTATGCTATGTTACAATTTTAGAGTTCACAGCAAGCCAACAACAACCATGCTAAGCTCTTTCAGGCAATCTCGAATACATTCTCTGATAATCCAAAAGAAATAGATTTATTGTCCCACCACCAAGACCACCGGATGCCCTTTATATCTCAGCATAGATCTGATCTAATGACAGTTTGAAATTATCATTAGGATGTACTAATAACTCTTGCAAAGCATAGATATGATCTCATGACAATAATACCGGCACAATGTTGTCATTAACTCTTCATAAGCTAATATAGGAGAATTTAAACTAAATTATATATATATTTGACTAACATCCAAAACAAAACAACAAAGGAAATCGGGCTATCTTACTGTGGCTTAGCATTTGAGACTTGGTAAATCCAAATAAACTGGAGTTAGTGATCTAGGCTTTAACATTTTAAGGTTCCAGCTTCTCTTACATTTTCTCAAGCCACAAACAAAGCCAATGGACACCCCAAATTCTACCACATGATACTTTAATGCAAAATTGACTGTAATAAAACAACAAAAACCTCTAGCTGCATTTTACAACTTATTTATGGTGAGAGAAATAAAATGGAGCATCCCTCAATGTGATGCCTTGAATCATGCTTACTGCCTGAGTATCTGTCACTAGAAGCCGTGTGATAACTCTGCCACCTGCACCTACTGTCAACAGGTAATCAGAAACATGTAAGCTAGAAAACACTGCAGTTCAAGAAACAATGCAAGTAACTAACATATAAGCATAAGAACTGATGTCATTGAATCCTACACCAACAATATTGAATAAGGGTTAAACCATTCTCAACATGCAACAAGCTAAAGCCAGATCTTTCTAATTAATGCCTTTACAGAGCATTAAAAAATTGTAAAAATGTCAATAGTTTATAATAAATGAACTTCAAATTAAAAAGCAGATATAAGGAGCAAAAGAATTAAATATCAAATATATACAAAAAACACAAGAATAACTCAACTTATATTTCATCAGGGCTATAAAAGATTTTCAGAAGTCAACACATGGAGACAGAAAGATATGTACAGGCTTAGAATACCATATTCTACGCCATTGTATATATACTTTCACAATTATCAATATGACCTTAAAGCATTGGATCAAACTCTATTTCAGAAGTAACTTAATAGGCAAGGATACCTTGAATATATTTCCATGTTGTAGGGTTATATGCGCAACCATATCAACTCCCACCCTCATTGCACACACGGGACATACCTGCAAATAGAAACAATCCATCAGAAACAGAGATTAGATTCAATAAACACCTTTCCAATTAGAATAAAAGGGTCTCACACACCATGCGACAAAACAATCTATAAACAATAACTATAAAACTCTTTTTCACCAAACTTGCATATAAAAGATCAATCTACTGTTTGTCAAGTCAGACCAATATTAATATCAAACATGTAAATCAACAACAGAGCTAATTTTTCCAGTTAACTGAACTGGAGCTCATAGTCCAAAACTAGTTCATCCAAATTTTCAATCTCATAACAAACATCATTTTATATCCAACGTTATAGTTGGATTTTTGTAGATGTATAATATATATATATATATATTATGAGTTTAAAGTGATTATGAGTTTATTTCTACTAAATTAAATTGAATAATGAATCGACTTCGACAGATAGGTATGTAAGGCTAAGGAATGAAATGATTTTTGACTTTTGAAAACCATTCCTTTACCTTATGAAATAAAAGGAAGTAGCTTAGCTTAGCTAGCTATAGTATATATATGTATAATAGCTAGCATCTATTTTTGCGCTTTGGTTTTTTGATTTGAAAGAATCCAAAATAATCTTACACAAACAGTGATTTACATCGCTCTTTTTGAACCTAAATCAGAAAGGAAAAGATTTCCAAAATGATTCCATGTAATTTTTTCTATATTCAATTTCACTACTAGTAAACAATCAATTGGACAATAAAAACGTTCATAATAAGCCTATGTAACAAATAAATTATTGAAAATGACCTTTCAAATTAGCTCTAGAAACAAATAAAAGAGAAAAGGCACAACTACTTTCAAATAAAAAAGATGAGCAGTCTCCAAAATTGTGAAACTGAAATCAAATGCAAAAACAACTGAAAAAATGGTGCTAGAGTGAGAAAACGATACCACAATCCAAAGTTAAGCAGGAAATTCCTTGTTAGTGAAACATCAAAGCCATAACTGAGAACAATAAGAGTGGTAGATTACTTACTTGGCTATCAACTTCAAGTGAAACTTTATTCTCAGATGAGGTCTTCTCTTCTTCAAGACAAATAGAAGAAAGGAGAATGTGAGGAACACATGATTAAGAGCATTTCATGAAAATGATGATTTGCAATTGGAATACTATAATTCCTGTCATATGGTTTTAGCATAAAATCACCAAAGAATTACCCTGACAACAATGTTTCCTAAACTTTGTGTTTGCAAATAATTTCAGACTTTCAGTTGGTTTTAGGTCTGTTGTGCTCTAATTAACTGCCAAAATGAGTGACTAATTTCTATATAGAGGGTGAATAACATACTATAAAGCTGGATACCACCCCTGCGTCGTAGCTGTGATTGCAACTTGTCCTAGCTAGATTGTATCTCTCCCAACGAGAGCTTTTCATTACCAGAAGATGCCCATTTGCATAATGTAAAGTGTGGTTCCATGGAGTCAACTATCACAAATCACAAATCGAATAAGTTCCCTTATAGCATAAAGGTAGAAAATAAATAAAACCTATGATTAAATATTTCAATATGAATGAGAATTAGGGGGCTTTAGACCTAGCTGTCAAAAACCAAATACAATAAACCAAATAATTAAAAGCATGCACCAATAAATTAGAAATAAAAACAAACCCATAAATAACTTGGATGTTGGGAATCTTTTGGGTTGTAGCAGATTTAATCAAAAGGAATTAATACTTCGAATGCACAAGATAAACAATTTTAAAGACAACACCATTAGTTAAAGACAGAGGAAAATATTACCTGCAAGCCAAGCAGTCCTTAAATGCATTGCCACATTGATATAAATTTAAGCTTGTAAATTAAAGCTTCAACAAGAAGATAAGCCACAAAACATGCTGTATATACAAGTAATTAAGAGAGCTAGAACTGAGAATAAAATAACAACAAACTATCAAACTACAACAAGAAAAATAACATGAATGCCCAAAACCACAAACTCTAAATTTCCAAGACATCGGTTTAATGGCCATGCACATAGAATGGGGAGATGAAAGAGTAAGATATCCTTTCTTGAAGTCTTGTATCAGATCAGATGCTGTGGAAACAATGCTCATCATCACACCACAAGATGCAAGACCCGCGATGATTATTTAAAAGTTCAAACATAACAATAAACAGATATATCATCTTAACCTAAAGTGCATTCGAACAAAACATGCCTTTTAAATCTAAAAACATTTCATGATTTTCAGATACAGAATCTGAAATTACTATTCGTCCAACAGCCCCGTATCACCACTCAAATCTATGGAATCCCCTTCACACTCAACAAGTGCCTGCACAAACTACAAAACCTTTTGTTAAATTACACTGGTTTCTTTTGAATGCACAAATACATAATCATATGTCCAAAATTTATTATATTACTTCTATAAGATTTAAGATCTTCATAACATAAAATAGATTTAAGATCTGAAGTGAAGAAGAAAGGGTTTAGAATGAGAAGTTTTTTTTTTTCTACAAGGCTATCTCAAGTACCCAAAAAAAGGTTGAAAGGGAACAATTTCATTAACCTTTAAATCTTAGCCACAAATTTAATTGGAAAAAAAATGTGGGGGCAAATTTGGTGAAGAGTGTCAAATAAATCACTCTCAAGAAAATAGCATATTGGTGAAGAAATTACCAAGTAAAGCACGTAATAGAGTAACCTAATGAAACTTCTTTGGAATAAAAAGGAAGAAAAAATAGCAATCAACGAAGTTTAAATAATTGTAAAAATGAGAAGTTAAAGAAAGCAGGGTAAAGAATAAGGATACCTGACAATAACGCAGCCAATCGGGAGAATCGTCCATGAAGCTGCTCATTCCACACCTATGCTATTATTATTCCCTGATATTAGAGTATAAAATTAATAATTTCAGTATTTAATTAATCTGAGAAAACAAAAACAAAAGTCAAATAAATCAATGGAAATATTTGTTTGAGAGAATATAATTTCTCGTGATAAATTCAAGCGGATTAAAAACACAAAGTGAGTAATGGTTACAACTTGCAAGGTAAAAAACTATTTTCATGTAGGGGCTTAATTTGAAAAAAAAATATATAATAAAAGACAAGAGTAAAATAATTAATTAAAGAGAGATTATAGAGTAAGAGAGAAGGATGAGAAAAGTAAGTACCAAGGAAATTGATGATGGTTTTTTCATTGGAGAACCTCCCGGTTGGACCTCCTTGAAAATCAATATCGTATGGAGGATAATTGGATTTTGCCAAAGAACTCAAGCATTATTGTCGCCCAACATTTGCAATTGCCAGCTTCTCAAGAGGTAATTCATCTTCCTCATGCACTGCCTTATTGTATTTTATAGCTAAATTGAGCATTTCCTGCATCAAAATAAACCACCATCATTACTTTGCCTTATAGAAGACAATTTTTATTATAACAAGAAATTAATTATTTGGAGTTCACATTTGAACTCTTTGAGCAAACATTCTAAATGCAGCTTTTATAGCTAAGAAATATTATTACTGTTGAGAATCTTAGCCCACATATTTATAGCCCTTTTCTGATGGGCATTTCTCAAGTGACTCATTGCAAGGGAAGTCATTTCTTGAGCATGTAACACCAAGAAAAAAGATCAGCAAGCAATCTAGAGAAATAGGTCATCAAGGAGTACAAAACCATCTAATCTTGTCATATAAATATCATGTTTCAAATTCTGAGTTATTTCCAACAACTATTATAAGTTAACATGAATGAAACTAGAGTATAGATAATACCTTCCTGTTTGTTTGAGCATGTCAAGCATTTTTGTTTGAAAAACATGATCCACAACACTAACACCAGTACCACTCTGTGGCATTGCAAAGACATCCACAACACGCACAATGTACTCATCAACAAACTCTCCCAGCATCAAACCCATAACTTCCATGGGAACTCCAGCTCTTCCTATAAAATATTCACATCATCCAAACAAAGAAACATAATTACAACAACCCACTGGTAAATGTTAAACTCTTTAACCCTTAAAGTAAACTAGAAACAGCTCATGGTTCTCATAGATAAGTACATGAAAAGCAGATCAGAAAAATAAAATTTTGATTTAATAAAAAACCCTAAACTGCAAAAGCAAAGTAGTATAAACCCATCAATTGCTTTTTTTTATAAACAAAATATAAAGCAATGAAACCCTAATTAGCTAAGAAAATAAAACGAAAAAGTGAAAGAACTTCATATAAGTAGATGTTGAGAAGGGGAGAGATAGAAAAATACTGTGCTTGAGCATTTTGAGAAGGGCTAGAGAGAAGATATAGACCTGCTCCGACGAATCGAGAGTCGGGGAATCTGGCGGCGATGGGCAAGCAAGAGTATTTGTTTGAGAGAACGAGATAGGTAGCGGCTGAAAAACAAAATCAACAAGAAGAAAAGAAGAAAAGAAGAAAACCTTTTTAGGTTAAATGTTAACCGGTTAATAGGTAAAGTGGTAAACAATATTTTTCCCTTTTTTTTTTAAAATCAATGGTTGAGATAATTTTTTTTTTATATAATGGTTCATATTTGTCTAAGCCTATATGAAGCTTACGGTAAGGAACCTTTTTTAGAATTTTCCTGCTTTCACATAATCAAAAAATTGGCAAGTGCAGTTGCGTCATTACTCATCAATCATCAATCAAACCAAACTCACTCTTTAATATAACATGAATGAAATCAATTTATGATATAATTTTGATAACCTTTAATATAATTTTGATAATCATTGATTTAATTTTGGTAATCTTTGATACAAATTTTGGTAACATTTGTTTCAATTTTAATAACTTTTGATATAATTTTGGTAATCTTGAATGTAATTTTGATAACATTTGATACAAGTTTGATAACTTTTGATATGATTTTGGTAACCTTATAAATAATTTGGATAAGTTTTATATAATTTCTTATATGTTTTGTTAACTTTTAAAGTAATTTTTGGTTGGTAACTTTTGTTATAATTTTGGTAACCTTTTATCTAATTTTGATAAGTTTTCTTATAATTTTGATAACCTTTTGATATAATTTTAATAAGTTTTGATATAATTTGGTAACTCAAGATATAATTTTTTTATAGCCTTTGATATAGTTTTGATAACCTCTGATTTAATTTTGATAACTTTTGATATAATTTTGACAACCTTTGATATAATTTTGTAACCTTTGAAATGATTTTGGTAACCTTTGATATGATTTTAATATCCTTTGGTATGATTTTGATAACTTTTACCAAAGTTTAGTAACCTTTGATACGATTTCAATAGCCTGTTATATGATTTCGATAACCTTTGACATAATTTGGATAACTTTTAATATAATTTTAACAACATTTGATATAATTTCGATAACTTTTTATATGATTTTGTTTACTTTTGGTGTAATTTTGATTTTTGTAATTTTTGATATAATTTTGGTAGTCTTTAATATAATTTTGATAACTTTTGATATGATTTTAATAACATTTTATATGATTTTGATAACTTTTGATATAATTTTGATACCCATTAATATAATTTTGATAACATTTTGTAATAGTTTTAGAAACCTTTGTATAGTTTTGATAACATTTAATATAATTTTGATAATCTTTGTAACAATTTTGTTAATTTTGAATATAATTTTGGTAACTTTCGATATGATTTTGATAACCATTTATAATTTTAGTAGCATTTAATATGATTTTTTTCATTCTAATAGCATTTAATATGATTTTTTCATTTTAATAACATTTGATGTAATTTTGATAATCTTTATACAATTTTGGTAACCTTTGATAATAATTTTGATAATTTTTTATATAATTTGGATAACCTCTTATATAGTTGGTAATATTTGATATGATTTTGGTAACCTCTGATATAATTTTGATAACATTTGTAATAATTTTGATAATCTTTGATATAATTTTGAATGCCTTAGATATAATTTCGATAATTTTTATATAATTTTGATAACATTTGATATGATTTTGATAACATTTGTAATAGTTTTGATAACCTTTGATATAATTTTGAGTACCTTAGATATAATTTCGATAATTTTTATATAATTTTGGATAACCTTTGATATAATTTTAATAACATTTGTAAATTTCCTGATAATCTTACATTTGTTAATAGTTTTGGTAACATTTGATATAATTTTGGTAACATTTGTAATATATTTGACAACTTTTGATATAGTTTTGATAATCTTTGATATAATTTTGGCAACCTTGATATAATTTTGGTAATTTTTTATATAATTTTGATATAGTTTTGATAACTTTTGATAAATTTTGGTAACATTTGATAAAATTTTTGGTAACATTTGATATAATTTTGGTAACATTTGATATAATTTTGGTAACTTTTGTTATAATTTTGTTTAACCTTCGATATAATTTGAGTAACTTGTGATATAATTTGATAACCATTGGTATAATTTTGATAACCCTTAATATAAGTTTGGTAACCTTTAATATAATTTTGATATCTTTTGAGATAATTTTGGTAATTATTGATATAATTTTGTAATAGTTTTAATGAGATTTGTAATAATTTTATTAACTTTTGATATAATTTTGATAATATTTGTAATAGTTTTGATAACTTTTGATATAATATTATACCAAAATAAAAAAATATCTAAAAAAAGAAAAAAAAAAGTATTTAATAGTGAATTATATATATTAAAATAAATAATATTAACCTAAAACACTTATAGCATAAACTAGTACCAATAAAAGCCAGGGCAAAAAATATATTATATCATGAAGTGCTATGTTAAATCTCTCAACAAAAAAAAAAAACTGTGAATTAGACTTAATTAATCACCATAAGAGCTTTCAAGTAGATATCAAGAGGATTCAGCAAGAAACTAACATAAACAGTTTCTCCTTTCTATCAATGACTTAATGCACATTATAATATCATCTTTTCAGCATTTGGCGGATGAATGTTATGTATAACTCAAACCTTTAGTTTTTCTTCTATGGCGAGTTTGATTAGGATGAATATATCAGAATCTTTCAGTGATTGTTGCATTGTTTTCAATCAACCATTGTAATTTAGAGATACCCAACATTTTGTTGTTATAAAATATGGATTTCCATTTACTTGTATAGATTAGCTTGAGAAAAAGGGTGTCAACATTAGATGAGGTGCATGTTGTAAGTTTGATTTCCCAAGTTTGGCTATGCTTGTTCAAAGTTTTAGGCACAGAATCATCTTATAGGTTTTTCATTTTTTGTCTGAAAGTTTGCCAAGCAGCATTTCCATTGATCCTACCTTCAAGGATATGAAAAAATGATTTCTTCAGGTTGTTCCAAGTTCTGGGAAACAAAATTCCTTACAAAGTAATGGTACAGGAAAATGACTAAATTCCAGAGAAAAACTCCATGAATGACAGGATTTTATCTTGTGAAAGTGTTTTTTTCATCTCCAAAGAAATTTTACCTCAGAAAAAACAGTGTCTGCAGGTAACATCCATGGCTCTGTGCTGGGATTCCACTGATTTAGTTTCATCAAGCAAGAGACACCTTCTTTTGGAGAAACATCACTTGTTTGATGAGATTGCTAACAATTATTAGGGAGAAACTTGTGCAGATTTTATGTCAAAAGTCAATTCCACATTGATATTACCTGCCACAAAAAAAGATATTATGAATGTTACAAAATTCAGCAGAGGCATTATGGCACATAAGACTGTGATGTTAGAGGCCAAACGAAAATATAATGATTAATGAACCATAATTTTTTTTGGAAGAAAAATATTATATCAATTAGAAGCATTTAAGAGAACCAAGCCAATAAACAGAGGAAATGATTACTAAGAGGGGGCTCTCAGTTCATCTGAGCTCAATGGATTTTCAAGTAGGTAACTTTTGCCTAAAAATGGAACATTTTTATTCTATGGATACTCTTAGTTAAAATGGTTAGGTAACATTTAAATACCAGAAACAGAAAGCATGTGATTTGGTTTAAAATTTGGGGGTTGGATTTATTAGCATTTTGGTTTTAGTAAAATGGTTAAGTAACACCTCAAATAATTTTTGTCTTGATCATATAATTTGGATTTTTATTAATGCCATTAAAAGAAATTCATAATAAAATTAGATCACCTAATGTACGGTGGCTGGAAGCCTGGAACATGTATACAATCATCATTTATGAGTTTTTCTAATATAAATGTCCTAAAGAACATATGCAGATTCATGGAGTAGTGAAAGATAGTTTTGAGAATGACATTTGAAGTTGGGTCTATTCTGAAATTATTTGCTGGAACTTGTGTCTGCGTGTCATGGTTCTACTGACTGAATCATGTGTCTCTCAGGTTGTACAAGAAAGAAACACCTTTTATCAAACCACTTGCGCAATTTAAAGACAAAAACTCTTTTGTCATGCGCCATTTTTTTATTGTTCATTGATAAATTGACCAAGTTGTCTTGTCTGTTTGTTCATTGAAGGAATTGATGTATCATACAGCAAAACCCATCACCATAAAACCCTTCAAAAGGATAAAAAAAAATATAGTTCCCTCAAGTTGAAAAATGAATCCAGTCAGAATTGTTGTTTCACCAAGCAACTGCATTCGTTCCCCAATAGTTTTTTTTTACAGCAGTAATTTTGCAGAGTACCATAGTTGAGGACTTTCCCTCTGACAGCTGAGTCCTGCTAATTTGCTGCCATCATTGTCACATTTGTCAGAAAAAGGTAAAAAATAATTTAGGCCAAAGGTAATAGATGTCTGTCTTTATTTGGATTTGTAAAATCATTCCTTGAATTATTAATTGTATCTATGCTTTGAGCGGTGGACAATGATGCAATGGCATAAGGTAAAAGGGTGACAAGTATGGAGATTCCTTTCCATCTTTATATGATTCTTCATTCTTTGTCATAGATGCAGATATAAAAATTAAAATAAAAACCCTGCAGAATTAAGGATCATTGCCCCCATGTGCCTTCTGTAAAAATCTGATTGTTGATTATGGCCTCCTCTTTGCTGTCAAAAACGTAAAGAAGTTTCCTTTTAACATATGTCGGTTTGATTTTGTATAGAGTTGCACTAAGGTTTATAGTTGTCCATCAGGGTTTTTAATCTTGGGATCTGCAGATTAGAGAGTCTTCCAAAGATTCTTTATCAGAGCTGGTGCTGAAATTCAGGAGACAAGAAGGATTTTGGTGCTGAAATTCAGCACTTTCCTTGGAGATTCTGAGAGCTTTTGAAGGAGGTTTGTATAAAGGAGATTGTGATTAACAGAAAACTGAAATTAAAGAAGTGATTTTTTTCACTGGTTTGAACTGTTTTATCTTCTATAAAAGCTTTAGTACTTGGGGATGTTTGATGGAGGAATGACCATGTCTTTCCATACTGTAAACTGCCCACCAGTTCTAGGTAATTTAAGTAAAATCAGAACTCAGTGTAGAACAAGACCAAAATCATGTTTTGCAGTACAAATGTCTTCAACTTTTCTGCAAACCGATGAGAGTGGAAATCTATCTGAACCCAAAAAGATATCAGGTTCATCATATTCAGCACAACTAAAAAATCAGGCTCAGAATTCCCTGCTTAGCCAAGCAAATACTGTAGGTATAATTGGAGGGGTTTCTGTTTTGTCCACTCTTATTTTCCTGGAGAAACTTGTGTGGTGGAGCTCCAGAAATGGAGAAGAATGTGTTCCTTTTGTCGTCTGCAGTGATCCAGCCTTAGACGGGGGCCTTATCTCTCAAGGTTCAGTTCGTTCATCTTTAGGTGAAATTGCTGAAAAGGAAGTGAATCATGAACCTATTATCCAGAATCTGAGGCATAAAAGAGTATTTCTTGAGAAGTCTGGAGCTCGCTGCATAGTTATGCCATGCCATATCTCAAATGCATGGCATGATGAGATATCTGAGGGCTGCTCACTGCCATTTTTTCATATTGGTGAATGTGTTGCCAGGGAGCTCAAGGAAGCAAAATTGAAGCCACTGGATGCTGGGAGTAATGTACGGATTGGGGTGCTTGCCACCTATGAAACTATATCTGTTGTTCCTTATCAGGAAAAACTACGGAATCAGGTATCCTAATTCCTAACTCTTGCCCTTATGTTTAATTGTTTATAGTACTTCTATGCTATGTTGCTCCGATATTTCATTTTTTTTGAAGTATCCGTGTCCGACAATCATGTTCGACGCATATCCAGACAAGAGTATGAGGATATGATCCTCCAAGGACTCTCCAAATACATGAAAATCTTAGAAAATTTTGAACATACCCGTGTCCAACACTCACACCCAAATCCGAGTAACATAACTTCTATCTCATCAAAAAAGTTGAGCTTATTTGAGCTTTACTATTGCACCTTCACTAAACTATCTAATTCTGGATTGGATTTTTTGCTGGTATTATCAAGTTGATATACATTGTATGATAAAAAGAAAGCTAAATTCGAGTCTTAAAAACTTGCATCAGAAGGAGCAGATAAGTTTTTTTTTTTTTATTTATCCAAAAAAAGTTTTCATCTAGGTTACTATGTTCCAAAACTTGACAGAGACAATTTCAATTCTATATGTATGTATCTATGTTATGTCTTTATTTCTTCCGGTTGAAAATTTGGGAGATTGCTGCTCTCCCAGGATTTTGGGGTTGTGGATCTTGATAAATTTGCTTGATTATGATTTCGAACCTACCGAGTCAAGGATATTAAGATTTATTTACCACTGTTTGCAGCAAAGTTTTTCTAAGAAAGTTTAAACTTAAGGTTTACTTGAAAATCCAACTATATCCTCACTGAGAGATGATGGGGGCTCATTCACCAGTCACCTAAAACCTTTTCCTTGATTTTAATTTGGTTGGAGAACTTCATATGAAACAACTAATTGAAGACAAAAGGCCTGAAAAAAGCATTGTCTGCTACCTCATTGTCCTTTCTGTCAAAATACTCTAGTATCTATTTAAAGATCTAGAATACCTAATGGACCATAGTTTAGCTTCTCAAGCATCAAATCTTTCTTTTGAATTTGTTTTATCTTTCTGCTGCCTTTTTCCATATTTTTATATTGTCCATACATCACTCAAAAAATACCACTAGGAAGAATTTTCATTTTTTCACTATATTCATCTTGAAGTACACTTCTTTTCTCCTAACACTTAAATTTGCAGGGCTTTGAGGTTGTTTTGCCAGACAAGGCAACCATGGAACACATTCTAATTCCTGCAATTGAATCATTGAACAAAAGGGACATGGAAGGGGCTCGAAACCTCTTAAGAATTGCAATCCAGGTCCTTTTGATCAGGGCTGTGAATGTTGTCATCCTTGCTTCTGATGAACTGCAGAATCTTTTACCTCAAGAGGATCCTCTTCTGAAAAAATGTATCGATCCGATGGATGCTTTAGCCAGGACAACTATAAAATGGGCTAAATCTGCAAACAAGGTTCATAAGAAAACTTGAACAATACTTGGCATCACACTGCCAAAACGTGTGAAAAAACTCTTGCTGTCTTGTAGGGATATTTGTCTATCAGAAGTGCACACCATCTTGTTCATATTATCGTGTCAATAAAAGAGTAATAACAGAATGAATATGATATACCAAAAATTAACCATAAGACATGTTTTCCAGTAAACTAAACCTGCCCTGGTTCTCTAATTGCAGAACCAACATTGCTGCATGCTCAAATGAAAAGAAGGGAATAATACATACTGAACTGTTTTGAACTTGAAGATAAACAAAAGATGCCTAGATCTTTTGAAACACTTGACAGCTATTTTGCTCCAACTCTTAGATTTTTCTTGAAATACCCATGTCCGACACATATCCGGATATGGGTATAGAGATATGGAGATATGACCCTCCAAGGACTCTCCAAATATATGAAAAACTTAGAAAAAATTGAACATACCCGTATCCGACACTCACACCCGAGTTCAAGTAACATAGCTTGACAGGTACTTTCACAGGTTGTGTAGAGATTAGAGAAATCAATTAATCAGCAATAACCTGTTGAAGTAAATGCGTAGTTCCCCTGTATCTGGAATCATGCTTCTCATTTTTGCTGTTCGAAATGACTCCTTAATATCTGACAAGACAATCAATTAATATTTGATTACTGACACATTAACCACGATGATTAATGGAGTAAGGAAACAAAATGTGCTGTTCAACTCTGCCTACGTTTCCAACTGGAAATAGTACAGCCCAGATCTTTAACCCAGGGAATAAAATAGTGATTTGAATTTGCCCTAGGTCATAAGTATAACTAGCAAGTTAATTTGGGAACTGGCCTTGAGAAAAACCCATACGTTCTCTTTCTCAATTCCCAATTTTCCAGATGCAACCTGCTGCTATGGGTAACAATTTTAGGAAGTTTTTTGGTAAGTTGTAAGATTTGGCACTAACTAGCCTGCAGTTCCTAAAAGATCAGTAGCTGCACTCTATAATTCCTTGCTATGTTTACATGAGAAAATAACTTCATAACTAAGCAAATAAACGATAATCAAACTTCAGGGAGCACCAATTACTAGTTCACACAGTATCTGTTTTGAATGGTGATAAATGGATACGATAAATTAATCTACATTGCGCATCGAATCCGAATGTTGATTACACAAACAAAATGGCAAACTTTACAGAAAGCAATATCCTAAAATAAAAAGGGAAACTGCTTTCATTCATTTTGAAAAAAAATATTGATATTTTTCTAATATAAGATGGCAGAATTTCTAGAGTTTCAGAGAATCCTTGAAATGGAAAAAATGGACAAACCGTCGCACCGTCGCTTAAAATGAGGAGGAACGCATTGGAATAAGGACAAAGCATCTGCTGCAGCCATCGGAAGGGAATGAGAATGCTATAAACTTGAAAAGGAACTGCTGGGCTGCTTCAATTGAGCTTCAATGCCAGTTGGTGGATCTTGATTAGCCCAGGTAGAGATGAGGTGATGGGCAATTGCAAATGGCCCAGGAATGAACATTGGAGCAAGTTCCCCACTTTCCACATTAAAATCTGCAGACAAACTCTGTCCCTTCTCAACTCCCTTGCACATCTGATCTACTTTAGCTGCTGCGGTTCTTTGTGCCTTCTTGTATTCAGCAAATGCCAATGCTTTCCTCACATCTTCTCTAATGTGCCATTTAGCATCTAGACAAACAAAAAGTTTCACCATTATTACTATCTTAAACCCAATCAAATAAGTATAAGTGCAAAATATGGGAAAACAGGTTTCCCCTTGCATGCTCAAGGCAGTGATTGCTGCCGGGACTTCTGCGATGAATATGTGCAAGCACATGCACATGCACCTGCTTACATGTGTGTGTATCATGCAGTCACTAACCATAAACTATTTCTCCCTTAACTCATATATTTCTATGATTCTATTGCAAAATGCATGGGACCTATTGCATTTCAAGATTTTCTGCACCAGGTCATCTGACAGAGCAAAAGCTTTCTTTATAATCTGTCACCAAACCAACATGACTATTGCAAAATATTGAAATCCACGTCAATCATAAGAGTACTGTATCCCCTGCATCATAAACTTGGTTCCTATTGAATTGAATTTTCAAACTGTGTTTCAATATGTCATATTTATTAACCATTAAGACAGTTTTATTGAACAGAACCCATTGAAAAACCATTAACAGCACTAATAAAAACAATTATGCTTCACTACAAATACAATAGGATTCAGGATGGCAAAAGTCTAAACAACATTAACCAGTATTTAAATAAAATGCAATGAAACATCACCAATCTCATAAGTATGGATTAAGCATGGTTTACACAGCACCTATGTTACTCGGACTCGGGTATGAGTGTCGGATACGGGTATGTTTAGTTTTTTCTAAATTTTTCCGTGTATTTGGAGGTCCCTTGAAGGGTTATATCCCCATACTCATATCCGAATATGCGTCGGATACGAGTGTCGGACATGGGTACTTAAAGAAAATGAAGAGTCGGAGCAACATAGCACAGCACAGGTGTGTTTACTACTTGGTTTCCAGGAGTGAAGAAAAAGAACAGAAGATTACATGGCAAAAGGACTGAAAATTATGTTCTCCATGGATTAAGCATGGTTTACACAGCACAGGTGTGTTGACTAATTATTTTTCCAGAAGTGAGGAAAAATAATAGAAGAATTACATAGCAAAAGGACTGAAAATTATGTTCTCAAAGAATAAAGCAACCCAGAAAAGAAAATTTTAAATGACATTACATTTCTGCATGTTCCAGTACCTTCTAATTCTTCCTTATCCACGTTTATTTCAAGAGATTTTGTATATGCAAAGAACCCGACCATCAATTGGCATGGCATGCTACTCGGACCAACTGCAAACAAATCAGATTAGTAATTTTAAGAAGTAACAGGTATAGGTATGCTTAGATAAATAGGGGGGAAATGCATCTAAAAATAATAAAAAAGCTACTGGATAGAAAATACAAAATAGATAATCTTTGAAGACCATTTTCAGACCAGATTTTCTCTTTCTACTTTCCAAATGATGGGCCAGAAGCTAGAAGATTAACAGAACAAGGATATTGAAATGCTAGAAAAACGAAAGGAAAAAAGTGAAAGGAATGGGAGCACAAGCATCAAGACCTACAGCAGCACACTGTTTAAAAAGGAAAAGAAATGAAAATACAGAATATTAACTAACCATTACAACTAGTAATGTCTAGCTGGAGAAGTGGAGTCTAAATGGTTTGCTATTAAGTATTATTATATCTCACTTTACAGCAAAAATAAATCAAACATAAACCACAGCACAACACAACACAACAAAACATGTTATGCATCTAAACAATCTTGCAGAATGATACCAGGCCATGGCTGAGAACCATGATAGACAACTTCTCCAACTTCAATACCAGCCTCTTTATACGTTTCTCTCCTCACTGCCTCTTCTAACTTTCCCCTGGCTAAGGACAATATAAGATATCAAACAGTGAAATTGCGAAAATAAACATCTTTTCTTTTTTTACCAGGATACTGAGAATAAAGGTGAGATTGCTTCCTTTCTCATATTTAAGATATTTTCTAATTTTTCAAATAACAGATAAAACTTGATAAAAGGTTGAAGTCCCTAAGACGATTACCTCTATGAATCCAGCTAAGCAACTCCACATTCGAGGTACAAATCTGGACTGTCTACTTAAAAGTGCACGATCATTTTCTCTATCAATGACCAACATAATGACAACCTATTATCAAGTAACATTAGTTAGAGAGAGCAATGAGACACCCTACAAACCTACTGGATTGAAATTTCAAAGTTCAAACATCAATTGTAGCATATAAGAGAAATGCTTTACTGGATCAACACGAGGGTAAATCCTCTTTTTGCATAACTCATTGGAGCATTGTTTCCTTCTTCCAGCTTCCTTGGGGACTGTTTTCTCTCCACAATGTCCACAAAATCGTGATATATTATGCCATTCAAGCAATGCCCGAGCCTGATCAAATGTAATAAGCATGTAATAATAAAACTCTTGCTAAAGAAAAGATACAAAAAGTAAATAACAGTAGTCGGAAGCTGCAAAACCTTTTATATATAGTTAATCAAACGGGCAAATGCAAGAAAACAACAGTAAATAGGCAAAACTTAGCAATGCCAATTGGGTAAGATTTCAACGGCATTGTTCATTTAAAAACATGAAGCATTTTTTAACAAATGAAGCTTCAAAGGCAAAAACAAAAACAAAAATTAAAATTACAAAACATGATTCAATTATGAATCCAACATCACCACTTTTTTCTCACTTACATGACCAGCAACAGCCAATTCACCCATAGCCAAAGAATCAGCCCAATCAGTAGCCACCATCAGTGTCCTAAGCTCCACAAAGCAAAACTTTATGCTACCCAATTCAGGAACCAACCCACCTTCCTCAGAAACATCAATAGCCCAATAAACAACATCCTCCTCAGCCCTTGAACCCAATAAACCAAAGACTCCTCAGTCAACAGGACCCCACACTTTCCCAAAAAACCCTTACAATCAGGCAAACTGATCCAACCCAGATGCCAACTGGGCACAACATCATCCCCAGTAACAGAAGAAGAAGCCAAAGGCCTACCTTTTCTGAAAGGCAAGACCTTGAAAAGAGGAGACTTTGGAGGAGGGTGGCTTTTTGGGTTTTGGAGGAGATGGGTTTTGAGGGACTCAAAAGCTGAAGAAGGGGAAAGTGGGTCGTGGGATTTTGGGGTTTTGGATCTTAAAAGGTTGCCAGCAAGGGGAAATGAGAGTAATAATAATAATAAAGAAGAAGAAGAAGAAGAAGAAGAAGAAGAAGAGAGGAGAGACAAAGCGAGCATGGCCCCCTTTGGTCCATTTGGGTGGTGATAGAGAGAGAGGGGGTAGGTATTAGGTGATGACTAAGGCGTTTGGAGTGATGACACGTGTCGTATTTGAGAACTTTTCACTTTCTTCTGCGTCCATTGCTGATCATCAGCTACCATACTGACGGGCAGCCATGAAATTCCAGTCTTGTGGAAAAATCTCATGAGTTTTTGCAAATCGTGCTTTTCACTAATTTCTAGGATTTTTTTTTTTTTTAATAAAATTGTGTGTATATAATATGATGTTTTTGAAGAATTAATATCTTAATTATTCATTTTTAGGTCAATAATTTTACTTATTTGTCATTTACTTTGATACTTTTATCAATTTTTTAAGAAATAAGATGGTGAATTTTTCATTGACAATCAAATTTCTTCATGCACAAGAACAAACCATTATTAATGCAATAAAAAGAAGAATATAATGGACAAAAAAGATATTGATTGGATATATCTTTACTCAAAGTCTTGCTTTCATTTTGATACATTATCTAACACAATTATTTGATTTTTCAACCCCTTAACTTAAAAAGAAGGGTAACAAAGGAAGGAAAAAAGTGAAACAATTTGGGAAACCGAATAGATTTTCTCTGACCCCATTTGACCAGACAAAAAACAACCATAGCTGATAGCTGATATACAAATACAATAATTTGAGAAGGAATATGATTTTCTCTTATAAAATAAAGAAAAGAAAAGAAAAAAGTTGCATGCTCTTAAAATGACCCAATGGAGGCCAAAATCTCAAAAATCAGAACTCAAAAAAATAATCTTAATCTTCAGGTCCGATTTTAAACTTGAATTTGAACTCAGTTCTCCACTTGACTGGGCAAACTGTGTACCAATGGCAGATCATCCAGCCAATCCCCATAAATCCTATTGATTTTCCTCGGTCCTTTCCATTTGAACAAGCATTTCTTAGCCTGGGTTCTTCATTTAAAGGGACACTTGCTGTCACTGGAGGTGGATCATTAGCAGGAAGGTTGTGACTTTTTGTCGAAATGGAGCCAATTCTTGTCAAACCAGAACCTGTATTCCCAAAGTCCCCATCAACAAGTCCACCACTCCCCTGCAACTCTGGTTACAAAAACAAGCAGCATTAGATAAAGATTTGCCACCAATATCTTCACATGAAAGTGAAATATGGAGCTAAACCTGACAATTCATATATTCGTGTCGTGTTCGTGTATTTTGTCGTATCATAATTATGTTTAAAGTATTTTATATTTATATAATCTTTGATATGTTAATAATTCATATTATATAGATTTTGAGACATTCGTGTATTCGTGTCGTGTTCGTGTTATTTTTTCGTTTCATGTCATGTTTTTAGTTATTTTTTCCGTGTCGTGTTCGTGTCATATAATCGTGTCGTGTCCAATATTGCCAGGTCTATATGAAGCACCATGAAACAAAGAAATATAATGGGTCTATTTCATACTCACACCTAAAGCATCCTGTCAATAGTATCACATTTTGGATTTGAAATCTCTTCTACAATCAAATTTAGAAAACCAATGCCTACGAATATACTTGACAAAAATTCAAAAGGGTATAGCAAATTATTAAGTGCATTCCTTCAGTCATAGCCTATATAAGAAATCACTTAACTTGGTTAGTATTAAGTTTAACACAAAAGTACGAGTTCACCATATCTTTATGTGTTCTTAAGGTTTGTGTATAAAATACCAGATAACATTGAATAATCTATCTTAAGTCAAAACCAGTAAGTTGCATGGCAAAAATGATAAGATAAATCAAGCTAGAACAAAAATCTTCACATGATATAGACCTGCTTGCCCATGAGCAAAGTGACATTTCTCACCGAAGGGGCAATGACCTGTTGTCTCCCACTTTGTACATAACTTTGTTTTCCAATACACAGGATACACAGGCTTCGTATTTCCTCGAAAAGCATCTGAACCAATGCTGTTTACAGGCCTATTACCTTCAGATTGATCAGATACAGTTCCATGCCCTGCAGGTGGACCTGTTGTGCCAATGCTAATAGCTGAGCTCTCCCTAAACCTCCCCATATCATCCTTGAACTTTGATGGATCTTCATGAAGAAAATTACATCTGCCCCCGTATGGACATTCCTCTCCATTATAAAACTTCTTACACAGCTTCATCCGGTGGATTATCTTTTGATCATCATCCCGATTCCCTGATGAACGTTCATCCTCGCATCCACCAACAAATTCTTGCCAATTAGAAGGAGGCTGACGCAGATCCTCAATGCCATGAGCAAAGTTGCAACCTTCACCATTCCTACAAGTACCCAATCTAAATTTCGCACACATACGCGTTTTAAAGAAAATATTAGTCGTCCCTTTATTGATTGGCGAATTTAAGGGCATCCTGGGATTTGTAGGTGTGCATTGCACAACATTCGATTGGCTGTCCTCGGAATGTCTAGGTCTTTTGAAGGGAGGTTGTTGTTGTTGTTGTTCAAACTCTGAATGTGGGTCAAATTGCCCATCATTCATGGAAAATTCAGGCCAAATCCCAATGGCATCATTGCCAGCATATGTTGACGGCGGCGGACTCATAAAGGAAGAGCAATATTCAGGATAACTCATACTGATAATTAGTAAAGGTTTTCAATCGAATCCAACTCTATCCCAAGACTTTAACTTTCAATTAATCTACCAAGGTCAACTGCCAAAGTTTATTGGATCAAAATGCTATCTGATTAAACCTAAGCAAGAATCAGAACAACAAAAACTCAATCAGATAACAATCGAAGTAACCAATAATTGCATAAAAAGCCAAGCTTTTTCCAACAAAAATAATAAAACAAGGTTGAATTCAATGAAAACAACAATCAGATTAGAATAACGCAATAAAAAACTGAGATGGGTATCTGGAAAATAAATAAACCAGGACAACTTACCAGTATCAAAAGAAAATTCAAATTGAATAACTTGATAATGGAGATGGTGAATGCTCAGCAAAGAATAAAAAGTACGCAGATGAGAAACTTGGATCAAAAAAGAGTTTAAACTTTAAAGAGAAAAAATTGAGATTTTTAGATTCCCAATAAAGGAAGTGGGAAAAATTGTAAGAACTTTTCAAATATATATGAGGGAGTGTAGTATGAAAAATAAAAGGAAGGAAAGCAACATTAATCTATCTAGAGGAAGGTCAAAGAAAAAACTCTAGCCGTCTTAGACAAAATCATAATTCAGGAACAAAAACAACTTTGTAAACTCTAATCTTATTAAAATAGAAAAATTACAAGGAAAGCTCCTTAAGATGATGAGTTTTCTATAATCTAATTTATTATGTTTATATATAATTTGTGTCATATTTATATGTAAAAAAAAATTATACTATTTAAAAAATTACATATAAACATAATAAATATGTCATGTTTATATGTAATTTGTCATATTTATATGTAATTTATCATATTTATATGTAATTTTATCATGTTTATATGTAATGGAACTTATTTTAAATTCATCATAAGGTAGTTTACCCTAGAACTCCCTGTTAGAATAAGGAGTTTCAAACCAAAATGAAAAAAGTTTGGGTTAGAATAAATTTGAGTTTAAAAAAATTGTATTTAAAAAGTGTGATGAAAAATTATAATTTAAGAATTTTTAAGTGTTTGACATTGTTGTAAAAAAGTGTTGTGAAAAATTAAAATGTAAAAAAAAAAATGTTTAAAATAATAAAAATGTAGAGATATGATGATAATAAAACTATTTTATTTTTTAAAATTCAAAAGTTCTATTTTTTGACTTTTTTGTTTGGGTTGTCAAATCATAATTTTAATAGCAAAAATTAATTTTTTTTACCCATTTAACATTATGTTTGTCTTGAAATATAATTTTTGATATTAAAAATTATGTCAACAACAATATTAAACGGGATCTAAACTTCCAAAACCCTGCCTTTACGAACTTTTATAGCAATCACCCTCTCCCCGCTAGCTCTTTTTGTTAAAAAAAAGTTTTTGCTTTTTACACACACAAAAAATTACAAGAAAACAATTGCTTTTTTTTTTTAATAAAATTTTTTATTTGTATTTCAAATTTTTTTTTTTTTTGGATAATTGAATTTCATTCCAATAATTCAAAAAGAAACAATAAAAACCTGCAACATAATACTAAATATATAACCTTACATTGTTTAGCTTTCTTGACTTATATCCCACTTATTATAAAGTGTATTATTTACAATTGAATTGACAGTCTTAGGAAATGAACAAAACCGAAACTTAACAATAGTAACCATCAATTGAAACAATTCTTCAGGACTCCTTATTGTTGTAGTGTGCTTCTTAGAGTTCTTTTTCCATCAGATATAATAAATTGAAGATGTTCAGCCCAACTTCAATAGTGTGGCCTTAGAAGAATTCCCTCTAAAGTATGTAATAGTCCAATGCAGATCATTATTCTAGGTAATAGCCTGTCTATTAATAGAAGAAACAACAACAAAAATTTGTCATACTTGCGAGGAGTATCGACAAACAAAAATAAGTGATCTCTGCTTTTTTCAAACTCTTCACATAGCACACAAGCAATATATTAAATAAATTGTCCATATTTCAACTTTAATTCAGATATAAAATAAAAAATTTCAGATACTATATTTTTAATGAAAATACTTGAATTTTCTTTATCTCATTCAATTTTATTCGATACGATATCGACTACACTAATTTGAATCTTAATATATGCAATCCATTCTCTTATTTTCAGATTGCGATTTTAAAAAAATAATAATAAATCTTAATTTTGTTATTTTCTGAGATGTTATAAGTTAATGAGATTTACATACAAGAAAAAAAAAAAAAAAGGGAAAATGTCATCATATCTCCAAATTCCATGTTGAAACCTACATGAGGAGTAAGAATCGATGCTGAAAATAACAGAGAGGAAATATGATGAAGCATCCAATTCATTCCCATGAACCCAACCATGCATTTGTGATGGAAGCAAAGTGGTCACAGCTCTCTAACATTCATGAATATGGCGACACCTACCCAAGAATAAAGAAGACAAGGGATCAGAGGCTTAATTTGCAAGTGATATCAACTGCATGTAAAGCAGATTCTCCATATAATATAACTCAGTTTAGATGATAAAACTCCTGTGTTCAAATAAATTTAGACAAAAAAATGCCAGCTCGAGTAATCGTTTCGTGTTACATATAAATTTTAATGAGTAATTTTTTATTTTATTTTATATTTGAAACTGTCAAAAATTAAATCATAATTATTGAAATTAAAAATTTAATATTTTATTAATTTATCATACGAATGAAATTGGCTTTAAAGAGTAATATGGTTTATTCATTTCGGCATTAAAACAAAACTCGTCTAGCTAGATTGATCGTAAAGAGACAGCTTGTGAAATTGAATACGAGGACAACAGCATCCATTCACTTTCATGCACGTTTTTTTTTTTGGATAAGTAAGTGTTTTATTTATCCAGAAAGCAGTTAAACTGCTACATCCAACATCATGTGCAACATGTACTTAAAGCTATACATACTTAAACAATACTTGAACAAAACTTAAGACCACTAATCAATCAGGGAACAATAGCAACATACTTCAGCAATACTTAAAGCTATTCCAGAATGGACAAAGATCCTAGGAAAAAAGAGACAGTCCCCAATCTGCATCCAATCTTCGGTTCACTTCATCAGGACTAATGTTCTTGAGCCCCAACAATCGCATTCTGATGATCTCTTTTATCTGCTCAATGATGGCTCCTTGTGTGGATTGAAGGCGATTAAAACACCTATTATTTCTCTCCCTCCAGATCGAGTAAAGAAAGGCACTCCATGATAAACGCAAAATAACAGAAATGAGAGTTTTTCCTCTGATTCTGTTTACTGCCCATTGCAGCTCTGCTTGCCAGCTCCTTATGCTTCTATGAAGTTGACATAAGCATAGTATATGCCCCCAGATTTCCTTTGAATAGTCACATTCAAAAAATATATGATTCCGGGTTTCTTGCTCAGTTTGACATAGCTCACATTTGCCATCCACCTCCATGCCCCATGACATCAATCTGTTCTTTGTAGGCAGTTTGTCCAATATAGCCATCCAAGCTACCAGTGCATGTTTAGGAATATGAAATGGAAACCAGATCAGTTTATCCCACTCCACCTTGTCCTGCCTAGGCCTGAGATCATTCCAGACCTTAGCCACCATAAATCTGTTCCCAGGGAACTGCCAAGTTAGAGCACCATTCTGGTTGGAGGTGAACCTAAAAGCCAAAGCCCTCAGCTGAAGCATTTTACGCCATGTCCAGCTGCTTCCTGGGGAAGGTTGAACCTGCCACATTGTTCTTCCTTTCAGCACATAGGCATGAAGCCAGGCAATCCACAATGAACCTGCCTGAGAGAGAAGTGCCCATAGGTGCTGAATAATGCAAGCCTTATTCCATATTCCCAAGTCTTTTAATCCAAGACCCCCCTCTGACTTTGGACAGCAAATGGAACTCCATTTGACTCTTGCTCCCTTAGCTGAGTCATCTCTTCCTTTCCAGAAGAACCTGCTGCATAATTGATTAATTCTTTTAAGAACAGCCTTAGGCAATACAAAGTGCCTGCACCAGAAATTGGACACATTAAAAAGAACAGATTGAATGAGCTGAAGCCTTCCTGCATAGGATAACATGCGTGCTGCCCAGCCATTGATTCTCTGAGTAATTCTATCGATCAAAGGAGAACAATCCTTTTCAGAGAGTCTTCTTGTGACCAAAGGGACCCCAAGGTACCTAACAGGTAGTTTGCCAAGTTTAAACCCTGTCAACTCTTGCATCTCAAGTAGAGTGGTCCTACTAACACCAGAGGAGAAGACTTCACTCTTGGAAGGGTTTAATTGCAAACCAGAAATGGTATAAAAGTAATGGAGAATACCCTGTATGCCCACAACAGAATCCAAGTTACCCTTTGCAAAAATCAGCAGATCATCTGCAAAGCACAGGTGAGTAAGCTTGATTCTGTGACATTTAGGATGGTAGCTGTAAACTCCATGAAGAGCCCCTGCATCCAGAAGTCTGGATAAAACATTCATAGCAATGACAAAAAGATAAGGAGAGAGAGGGTCTCCCTGCCTTAACCCCTTTGCTCCTTCAAAGTACCCTACTAATCCTCCATTAAGAGAAATTGAGAACTTTGGGGAAGTGATGCATGCCTTGATCCATCCTATGAACTTATCAGGCAATCCATAAACTGATAAAACAGTGAGAATGAAGTCCCAATTTAATGAATCAAAAGCTTTTTGGAGATCAATCTTCATTGCAAAACGGGGGGATAAGGTTGCTCTTCCATACCCTTTGACCAGTTCCTGAGCCATGAGAATATTATCTGAGATGCTTCTCCCTGGTATGAAGGCACTCTGATTGCTGGAGATCATAGCAGGAAGGAGTGGAGTGAGCCTGGCAGTGATGATCCTGGTAATACATTTATAAATGACAGAGCAGCATGAAATAGGCCTGAAGTCCTTCATATGATTAGGATTCTGGAATTTTGGGACAAGAGCAATACATGTAGAGTTAAAGACTGATATCCTGCTCCCTGATTGAAAGAATGATAAGATTGTTGCAGTGACATCCTCTTCCACAATAGGCCAAGCAGTTTTAAAAAACTGTGCAGTGTATCCATCTGGCCCTGGGGCTTTGTCCCCATTCTGCTCAAACATGGCTCTTTTCACCTCCTCTTTTGTAACAGCCTTAGCTAAATTGTCCTTAGCTTCAGCAGGCAAGGCAGGCTGAATAAGTTCAGTAAGAAGCTCCCTAGGGCAGTCTGTGACCTGTTTGTCCTCAGTCCCAATCAACTTCTGAAAGAACCTTACAGCCTCCTTTGAAATTTGGCCAAAATCTTCCAACTTCCTTCCCTCATCATCATAGAGGACTCTGATGGATTGCTTGCTATGCTTTGCTGACACCATTTTATGGAAATAATGAGTGTTCTGATCCCCCTCCTGCAGCCATTTTATCCTTGATTTCTGCCTGTAATAACTTTCCTCAGCCTTTTGGAGTTCCATCAATTCTGCATAGAGTCTTCTTTATGTTTCAACAAGAGTATTAGATGGCCTTTGATGCAGATTGATCATCTGCACGCTCTCCAATTCTTGCCTTTTATCTTGAACCTTCCCTGAAATGTTGCCATATATGGCCAGGTTAAATGCCCTCAGTACTGCCTTTAATCTCTTCAATTTGTGGAATAGAGTGGTCATAGGATTGCCAATGAAAGGCTCTTGCCAAGAGTTTTCCACAATGTTCAGGAACTCTGGATTCCTAGTCCAGAAATTAAAAAACCTAAATGGCTTTGGGGGAGAATGAGCAGTCAAGTTCATCTTTATGTATGCTAGGCAGTGATCAGAAACCATTGGAGCCAAAAACTCAACAAATGAGTGAGCAAACTGTGTATGCCAGCAATCATTCACCAAAACCCTATCAAGCTTTTTAGCCAAGTAAGCATCAGTTTGGTGGTTGGACCAAGTGAATGCTGGTCCAGTACTGGTATGATCAAACACTGATAGCTGTGTCAAGCAGTCCTGAAAATCCTTCATATCAGAGGTAAGCATGTAGGAGCCATTGAAATCTGAGCTTTCCTGTGGTCTTGCTATAACATTGAAATCTCCAGCCAAAAGCCAAGGAGAGCCATCAATTCTGCCTTGAATGTCCTGAAGATGGTGCCAAAGCCTTCTTCTACTTATGCCTTCATTGCTTCCATAAATTGCTGTAATGTAGAACCTGGTAGAATTATAAGTGGTGCAGCATGTAATGCTCTGATCAGATGTTGCAATAAGATCAACCTGCATCTGATTTCTCCATAGGAACCATATTCTCCCATTATAAGCTTCTAAGTAGTTGTGATGTAGCTTCCATCCCTGAAAGAGCCTATCTACTATAGCTGGCATGTTTTGTTGTTTCACTCTTGTTTCCAGTAAGCAAACAAGGTCTGCCTTCAGGCAGTTTATTCTCTGTATAATACTTTTCTGCTTTTGAGGGTTGTTTAGCCCCCTAGTATTCCACACTATAAAATTCATGAAAGTTGAGGGGGGGTCACTCCAGAGGCAGGTAAAACTGCCTTACCTCTTTTCCCCTTGTCAATGGGCCCTTTCTTCTTATTCTTCAAGGCTTTCATCAAGTTTGCAACTCCTGCTGCTGCTGCCCTTTGCTTCTTAGGAGACTTTGACTCAAGGGAGGATATGTTGAGTATTTTTGAGTCAAGTCCCAATCCCACATAGCTTGCTTATATCAAGCCAAGGGGGCTTTCACCTTATAAGTAGAGAGCTTAGGCTTTGGTTGAACTCACCCACCACCCTTGTGAGAGATAGTCTATACTATTGTATTAGGATTATCCGGTGGTGAGTCATAGTGTTTAATTTGAGGGTTTGTAGCTTAATCCATTTAAAAGCTACTTGTAAGAGAGTTTGTAGCTTAATCCATTCAAAAGCTACTTGTAAGAGGGTTTGTAGCTTAATCCATTCAAAAGCTTAATCCATTCATGCACGTTTTGAAAATGATAGATTTGTATATTATCGGAATATATATATATATATATACATACTTTGATGGTATAACAAAGCCTCCAACGTTTATTTAGACACGTTAGGGCAAGCAAGTTTCACGAGCTCCTTAGCGAATCATCTACAGTACTTGTCTCACCCATTAATATATATATATATATATATGTTTCGTTTTCAACTTTTAGCAAATTTTTATTTGTCAATGCCTTTGTTTTCCCTTGCATTGCATATAAGAATTAAACATAATATGCTCCTTGATTTAGCACCATAAATTAAGCCACACTAATGAAAGTTAAGTGGAAAGTGAAAAACAGGCGGGCAGCATCGCAATGTTCTTTTATACTTATGTATGGACTCTGGTAGAACTGGTTCAGTTGGAATAGGGACACTTAAACATCTTAAAGAATAATAATGAGTAACATAAAAGTAGCCCTAGCCAATGCCAATTGCCAATAAGAATCTTGTGAAAAAAGCTAGATTAATGGAGTGTAGTAGGGAGACAATTACGTATAGTTGCTATTTGACTCATAACTATTTCTCATAGTAATTAAACAGTAATAAATATATATAGGAATACTGAATAATAATGAACATGATTCTTTGACTTAATCTTTCAAGTATCACTTTTCTTTACAGATGAGATACATCCATTAGATAAATTTTGTTATTTTTGCTGCAAAGAGAGGTGGTCATGTCGCCCCCTTAGTGTTTTTTGAGGGTTGTCGAGGGATAGAGAAAAAATAAAAGAGAAAAAAAAAAAAAGATGGTAGAAAAGAAAGAGAAAAATTTATATGTTTGTATTTTTTTTCCTTATAAATTTTTACATATTAATAATTTATTTTATGTATATTTTTACATGTTCGTATATTCGTGTTGTATTCATGCTCTTTTTCGTGTTATATTTTAATTATTTTTTCTATGTTGTGTTCGTGTCATGTCTCAGTTTATTTTATATTTTACATAGCTTGTCATTTTGATTCAATTTAGAGACAAAATTGTGTGTTCGTGACGTGTTCGTGTTTTTTTTTTTGTGTTTTCAAAATATTATAAATTTATATAAATTTTTACACGTTAATAATTAGTCTTACACGTTAATAATTTATATAAAGTATTATAAATTTATATAAATTTTTACACGTTAATAATTGTTTTATGTGTATTTTTACGCGTTCGTGTATTCGTGTCATATCCATGTTATTTTTCGAGTTGCGTTTTAATTATTTTTTCTATGTTATTATGTTAGTGTTGTCATAACGATTTTTTCGGACCGCTACAACGATTTTGATGAAAACACAAAAAATGGAGTCGCCACCAATCTTTTTTGCTAGGTGTGATTGGCCACCTATTAAAACCGACTTTAGAAAAATATTTTAAAATTAATTAAAACATTTTGTAAAACCAATTTCGAAGTCCGCGCTTTGAACCAGAGAGAAAACAAAATCGGGTTCGGAAGTCGGTTACGTGCGGGGAAGGATTAGCACTCCCGCAACGCCCGTTTAGAAAACGGTACCACTTGATCACGTGTTAGCTTTAATCTTGATTTAATGGATTTAACATCGGTATTTAAAAATAATTCTCTTTTATTTTTCTATTCTTAAAAAAAACATGTTTATTATTTTTTTTTTGGATTTTCTTGAACTGTTTTTTATTTTTTAAAAAATCGAAAGTGAACATAAATTTATTATCGAAAATACTCATTAAATATTCCCGACACTCTCGGTGGTATTTAACGAGATCTTCTCACCTCAAGACATCTCAAGAATCACAACCATGATATCTTTCGAATTCCGTCGTCGGCTATTTGCATTTATTAAAATCTTTTTTTTTTTTTGAAAGTTAAAATACTTTTAATGATTATTTTCGAAAATAAAAGAAATTATCTATGTAAGAATAATTCTCGAACCATTCTGATACTTTCGATAATGTTTCGATTATTATTCTTACTCGGACCATTTCAAAGAACGATTGATACTCCGACCATCCCGAACAAAAAAATCCTTTTTTAGAAAATTTTATTTACCGAAAATAATTTTAAAAGACATGTATTAATTGGAGAAATTATTATTTTAATATTTAAAACCGAAACAAAACAATAAAAATGCATCGAATACTGAACAAAAATAATAACGAAAACAAATAAAAATTAAAATCATACTTGAAAAATATCGAGAATCCGAAATTCAAAATGCCGGACTTGATCTTTGCAAAATTCTTTGTTCCTTCTCGACCACCTGAAAAATGTCAAAAATAACAAAGTCAAAATCGATAATCGTGAATTTTTTTCTTTTTGTTTTCTTGCTTTTTTATTTAATTTTTCCTTTTTTATTTTGTGTCATTATTAATTTATTATTTTTTATTTTTTAATTTTTAATTTTTCCTTTTTTTTCCTTTTTTTATATTTTTTTATTTACCCTTTTTTTTATTTTCAATTTTACTATTTTATTATTATTTTTTTTATCTATTTTTTTCTATTTATTAATTTTTTTATTTAAAATTTATTACTATCTTTTTTCTTTTCTTTTCTTTTTTTTCCTTCTTTTTCTTTCTTTTTCTTTTTTTCTTTCTTTTTCTTTTTTTCTTTCTTTTTTTCTTTCTTTTCTTTCCTGGCCCTCTTCACTGGCCCAAAATGCCTGGCCTGGGCCGGATCCGGTTCGGGTTCTTCCCTTTCTTCTTTTTTTTTTTTGGGTGAAGGGGTATCCGCGCGGACCCCGGGTCGGATCCGGGTCCAGGCGCGGATCCTCCTCACTCGAAACGGCGCCGTTTCGGCTCCACTAAAACGGCGCCGGCGCCAAACAAAAAAAAAATTTCTGGAAGCAGGTGACCCGCGCGGACCCCGGGTCGACGCGCGGGTCTCTCTGACCCGCTTCCCCTAAACGGTGCCGTTTTGGCACCGTATATAAACCCTAAACCCCTTTTTTTCATTTTTTTTCTTTCCTCTCTCTCTCCCCTCTTCTTTCCTCTCCCTTCTCTCAAAAACATTCCCCTCCAGCCCAGTATCCGACGGTCGGGCCACCGTGCCGGCCTCCGCCGTCGGCCGCCGCTCGCCGTCGGCCGCCGCTCGCCGGCGGCCGATGCGCTCCAAATCTCACCGTCAGGGAGATTTCGATCCCCTCTTCTCGGATTCGGGCACCGTTTTGCCCGAATCATGCCAGAACCCCCTAGATCTAAGTGGGACCGATCGACTTCCCTTTTTTTTTTTTTGCTGCTGTGTTTTTTTTTTCGGCTTGTGGTTTGTTGTTTTTTTTTTTTTGCAGGGTTGGTTTCGGAGGAGGTGGGGGGTCGGGGCTGTGTTTTTGGTGTGGGGGGGTCCGATCTGGATTTCGGACCCCGGATCTGTTTTCGGATTTTGGGGGAAGCCTTTTGGGATACTTTGAAAAGTTCCCAGATCTGGGTTTCGGACCCCAGATCTGGGGTTTTTGGTGAAAAAGGGGGTTCTCCTGAATCGGGCCTCCCTTCCTCCTCTCTCCTCCCTTTCTGTTGTTTCTCTTCTCGATTTTATGGTGGAGAAAAAAAAGAGGGGTTGAGTGTGGCAGGTGGGTGGCGTGGGAAGCTGGTTGGCGTGTTGGCAAGGAGGCTGGTGGCAGAGGGTTGTCAGGTTAGAGGAAAAGGGGGAAGCGGCTAGGGTTTCAGGGGTAGAAGATTAGGGTTAGGAAATGGGGAAATGGGCCTGCTGAATAGCAGGCCCTGTTGATTTGGGCCTGTTGGGCCTGTTGGTTAGCAGGCCCTATTGGGTCTGTTGGGCCTGCTGGTTAGCAGGCCCAAACGGGCTTTGGTGTTTACAGATTGGGCCTGCTAAATAGCAGGCCCTGTTGCAACTGGCCCGGGTCGGATTCGGATCCGACCCGGACGAAAATTAGTTATTACAGCTTCCCCTCTTTGCATATTGCTGAGAATCAGGAATAGGGCAAAGACAGTATAACCAATTTTGTCCGGTTATTGAGATTCATTTTTAGCGAGGCTCTATCATTTGGAAAATAAATTGCTTCTCTAATCAGAGGCTCTATCACTTGGAAATAAACTGCTCCTCTCATCAGAGGCTCCATCACTTGAAAAATAAATTGCTCCTCTAATCAGAGGCTCTATCACTTTAAAAAATAAATTGCTCCTCTAATCAGAGGCTCTATCACTTGGAAATAAACTGCTCCTCTCATCAGAGGCTCCATCACTTGAAAAATAAATTGCTCCTCTAATCAGAGGCTCTATCACTTTGAAAAATAAATTGCTCCTCTAATCAGAGGCTCCACAACTTTGAAATTAAATTGCTCCTCTCATCAGAGGCTCTATCACTTGGAAAAATAAATTGCTCCTCTAATCAGAGGCTCCACCACTTTGAAAGATAAATTGCTCCTCTCATCAGAGGCTCTATCACTTGGAAAAATAAATTGCTCCTCTAATCAGAGGCTCCACCACTTTGAAAGATAAATTGCTCCTCTCATCAGAGGCTCCATCACTTGAAAAATAAATTGCTCATCTCATCAGAGGCTCCACCATTTTGAAAGAGAAATTGCTCCTCTCATCAGAGGCTCTATCACTTGGAAAAATAAATTGCTCCTCTAATCAGAGGCTCCACCACTTTGAAAATAAATTGCTCCTCTCATCAGAGGCTCTACAACTTTGAAAATAAATTGCTCCTCTAATCAGAGGCTCTATCACTTGAAAAATAAATTGCTCCTCTAATCAGAGGCTCTATGACTTGGAAAAATAAACTGCTCCTCTCATCAGAGGCTCCACAACTTTGAAATTTAAATTGCTCCTCTCATCAGAGGCTCCACAACTTTGAAAATAAATACGAACTTCGAATTTTTGACAATGAGTTTGAACACAACTTAGATCATCACCTCACTTACTACCTTAGTCTTACGAAAGTGAAGACTCATTCTGGATATCCCATCTCTTTCTCGTTCAGTTTTGAAATTCCTTGTCAGATTCTTCAGACATCGCCACTTGACTAATCATACTGAGGCTCGACCATTCTTAAAGTAACGAGTTTGACTTTGCAAAAATTGAAAATGGTACCCGGAGGTTTTGAAAAATGTCATTTTGAAAGATGTTACCCGGAGGTTTTTTGAAAGCACATACTTGGAGGTCTAAAAATGTTACTTCTTTGAAAGTGGTGCCCGGAGGTTTTATTCTTGACTTTGAGAATGATGCCCGAAGGTCTTTATCAATGATTTTTCAGAAAGGTGCCCGGAGGTCTTGAAAACATGATTTTTGAGGATAATGCCCGGAGGTCTTGAAACAGTTGCCCGGAGGTCTTAAAAATGTCTTTTTTCTTGAAAATGATACCCAGAGGTCTTATCGACGATTCTCGAGAATAGTGCCCGGAGGTCTTGAAAACATGACTTCTGAGAATAATGCCCGGAGGTCTTGAAACAGATGCCCGGAGGTCTTTAAAAATGTCTTTTCCTTGAAAATGGCGCCCGAAGGTCTTATCCATGATTTTCGAGAATAGTGCTCGGAGGTCTTGAAACAGGTGCCCGGGGGTCTTTAAAAATGTCTTTTCTTTGAAAATGGCGCCCGGAGGTCTTATCCATGATTTTTTTTTTGAATAATGCCGGGAGATCTTGAAACAGGTGACTTATGAGAAGAATGCCCGGAGGTCTTGAGACAGGTGCCCGGAGGTCTTTAAAAAGGTAACCCGGAGGTTTTTAAAACAGATGCCCGGAGGTCTTTTTTTTTTTTTTAATTTTCTATCACTTTTGAAAAATAAATTGCTCCTCTAATCAGAGGCTCCACAACTTTGAAAATAAATTGCTCCTCTCATCTGAGGCTCTACAACTTTTAAATTTAAATTGCTCCTCTCATCAGAGGCTCTACAACTTTGAAAAAATAAATTGGTTTCTTGTGCCCGGAGGACTTCTTTTTTCTAATTTCCTTTTTCTTTTGCTGTGCCCGGAGGTCTTAAAAATGTAACCCGGAGGTTTTAAACAGATGCCCGGAGGTCTTTTTTTTTTTCTATCACTTTGAAAAATAAATTGCTCCTCTAATCAGAGGCTCCACAACTTTGAAAATAAATTTCTCCTCTCATCAGAGGCTCCACAACTTTGAAATTTAAATTGCTCTTGGTGATTATACCTGAAAATCATATCTTTGAAGAAAATCTCACTGAATGTTCGAATTCAAATGTCAAAATTTCAAATAGTCAATGTCATGCATGAAATGAATGTCATGCGATGTCAATGCATATGCTCCTGATGATGCATGTGCAAGTACCTTCGGATAGTGTACACATTTTACGACACGATGTAGATGCAAAACTTAATAAATATGCGAATGTTCATGAATGATGCGAATGTTCCCAAATGTTTTATCTGATCTTGGTTTAGCTTTTCCAAATCGTTTTTCCTCTTCGAAACAGAGTGTATCCTGAAACGCTCGTGCCTCGTAAGAGATCAACCCTTTTCTTCACTTTGGAACTATCTCTTTGCCCCGATAGTTTTTCAAAATTTTAACAACTGGAGTCTGAGCCAAATGTTCATTTCTTTTACCTCAATAGTTCCATACCTCTGGGCCAGAAGAACATTCGTCTTATGCCAACATCGGAAATGGTTTCTTCCAAAAATATTTTCATTTATCTGCTTTTGCTTGCTTTCTTTTTTTTTTGAAAAATGTTTGCTTATTTACTGAAAACTTTTGAGCTGAAAATGTCATCCTCATGTTGTGATATCCAAATCTCTTGAAGATTGATGATCACTGTTAGAAGTTTTTCTAAGTATCCATTCGGCCTTTTCAAATTAAGTCGAAAGGTTTGGTACAACAAGATTTTGATTGATCCAAGGAGGCTTCGCAATAGGAAAAATGCATATCCTTACTAGACTCACAAATGGAACAGATTTTATAGAACATGATTTTTGGACTCAAACAAATTCAACCTTCTTTTAGTTTCCAAATCATGGCGTTTTGACATACGTCAAGGCTAGCTGGGGTGTTCAAACTGAAGAATTAATTCTGGAAAGGAAAACGGTCTCAGTTTTTTTTAAAGTCAAACCTCCAAACGAGAGTTGACAGTTTTGGAATATTTTAGAATTCCCAGATGTTCCTTAACTTCTTCAAAATGACTTCTTCTTTTGTTATGGCCTCGACGATACCATAAGCAACACCGAAATTCTCCATTTTACTCTAGACTGCCCATGTCGGGTTTTCACCCTAGAGTCTCCTTCTTTCCATTTTTCATTTTTTTTTCTTAAATGTTTCACCATGCATTCAAGAAATCAAGACTTATCCAAAAAAAGATTTTTAACCAAAAAGGAGACCGAAGTCTCATGCATTTCTCTAAGAATAGACTCATCAATTTAAATGACCATGCTCGATCGAAATGGTCTTTTCCAGGTACGTAATGTAGGCCGAGGTTCGAGGTACTGAAAGAAAGATAGATAGGCCCAAACATGTGTTTAAGGTGATCAAATCAAGGATCATTTCATGAGGAGGATTCTCTTCGAAACACTTGTCTTTTCTGAGCTTTTCTCTTTATTCGATGATTTTCATCCGTTCTTTTCTTCCTTTTCTGTTTTTGCTTTCATCTTTCTTTTTATCTCCTTTTTTTTTTGCATCTCTATTTTGACCAAGTGAGCCCGTAGTTGTTTGGAAGCTCAGATTTCTCTTTGATTCACGGCTTTTTTTTTCGTCTTTGAACCAAGACTTCACTATCTGTGACCTTCGAAGAGATCCTTCCCCGCATTTGCCTCCTAGCGTGGAGGGTGATCCTTGATCGGGGTTGAAAGAACGAAAGTATTCATTAGGCTCAAAATGGGTAGCAAAAGGATATTTTCTATTTTGTGAAAGGATGATGAAAGATGGTCATTTTTCATCTCGAACACAATCACGTAAATCGAAAAGTCATTCCTTAAAGGAAAATAATGAAAAGGTTTTTTTCTTTCTTGAAACCGTCTTGAATTTCATAAATGCATGATGTCACACTCATTTTTTATTTTTCTTCTTTTGTTTTCTTTTGTTTTCATTTTTTTCATTTTTTTTGATGCATGCTCCGAAAATTACTCCATCTTTATCCACCACGCGTCTTTCGTATCTACAAATGATACACCATTTGATTGGTCATACAAATGAGAATTCGTATCATAACGAGAAACACCTCGAGTCTTTTTGCTCTCCGAAGGGACAAGAAAGAATATGGCTCGAAAACAGCTTTTTCTAGGAACACGAGAAAATCAGGTTTAATCATTGTTACCCGAGACGTTAATCATGAAGTGACGTCTGGGCAACTCTTGTTTTGCGGTTACGAAAAGAGATGTGAATGGTTTTGGCATAACCTTGACACACATCAATTTACCATAATCCAGATCCTTGAAAAAAGTTTCACTTGTTTGAGACACCAAAAAGCTCGGATTTTTTTTTCCAAAAAGTTTGTTCCATTGCTCATAACCTAAACTAGGATCTGCATTTTTTTTATTGCACTGACTATGGTTTCCGAAATTCAACAATATATTCCTGGAGGCATTGATTGTTTCAAACTCAAAGGATTCAAGCATAGGCAAGTCCGAAAGAGAGGGGGAAGGATGTTGGGTCATTTCTAACATTGATCATCAAAAATCTCAATATATCTCATCATTTCTTAACGTGAAGAAAGATTTTTTTTCTTTTAAGAACACATTCTTCAAAATCAAGAATTTCAAATTATCATTAAAACACAATAAACACAAAGCATTTGAAATTTGAAATTTATTTATTTCATGTGGATGCCAACATAAGACAAGTGCTTTCATGATGAGGCATAGAACTACATGCATATTCCTTGATGCTTGTTCACATGCTTTTAGAGGTAACCATTCTCATCCTCCAAACCCGTGGCGAAGAAACCGATTTATGGCAATGCGGATTTCCACTGTTCGACTAGCTCTGGAGTCAAAAGGCCATTGTGGACAAGACCTTCAATCTTTTCCTTCAGTTTTCTGCATGCTTCAGTTGTCTGCATCTTTCAGTTTTCAAAACTAAACCGACTTCTTTTTTTATTCCTGTCAAGTGTGCTTCATGATGCATGAGCTATGAATGCCGTGAATGTAACACGATGCCCATATGATGCATGTAAAGAATAAACAAATTAATGCATGAGTATATACAATGAGTGACCATGTATGTCACGAATGCATGACCTTATTGTTATGAATGCAATCACGATGTCGATATGATGCATGTAAAGAATAAATAAAATGATATACTGGTATATACAGAGAACGATCATGTATGTCACTAATGTATTCTACAATGCATGACCATGCATGTTATGATTGCAATATGATGCGAATTTGATTTGTTCTAAAGAATAAACAAATTAATGTATGAATATATACAGAAAACTATTCATGATTTGGACTGAACTTGATCATTCAACAATTTTATTGCACAAACTTTGCCCCCAAATTCAATCCGCAAAAAAAAAAAAAAAATTGTTTGTTTTTTTTGTTTTGAAAAATGTTTTTCGTAAAAATCAAAATATTATTTTCACAAACCAATTTCTATAAAAAACTTTTTGTGGTAGTGGGTCTTATTATGGCACTGATGTCCAAATATTTACTCAACACTACCGGTTTGCAATTCTCATTTAATCGACAACAAGTGTTTATGCGGTTTATCAAATGAGATTATTAGTAAATGCTTTATTTACAAGTGCATCAATGCATGAAATGTACGAGATGTACGAAAAGAAAAAATTTTCATATTTACAAACTCAAAAAGTTAACGAACATTTGCTCCGACAGTATCAACTTATTTAAGCATCACGGTGCCTTCGGAGCGAAAAATGAAACTTATTGCGGGTAGCACGATGTACGTTCATCATTACCCGATTTACAGTTCTTGTTCGGAATGTAAACAAATAGCGAAAGATCACCATGTTCCTTCCAAATTTCGACCGCTTCCGATCGGAATTCGATATGGCTCTACTCAAGTTCACTACATGAGGTTGAGTTAGGTTCTAAAAGGCTCCAAATTGCTCCTTACTGTCGCCCGTGAAGGCTAGTAAGGCATCCCGATTTAAAACGGGTTCAATTTGTTGGAGTATATTTTCCAGGCTTATGCGGAGGTTATTGCCTCACGAAAGCGTAGGTACTTTATTACTCCGAAAGTGTTTCGCTAGCCCATGCGGAGGTTATTGCCTCTCGAGAGCGTAGGTACTTTACTTTCACCTAAAGGGATAAAGCTCGGGTATAGAGCTTATGTATGAAATGTATGTGCTCGTGTGTGAGAAGGAACAAGCAAACCTTCGACTATTTGTCTATGACTCTTTATTCTAAACATTCCACGATTTAAAAAATAAACGACATAAAAAAATGAATCAAGAATTAACAAATATCAAAGTGTAATTGCAAGCAAAATAAAAATAAAGAAAGAAAGAAAGTAAAGAGAATTAAAATTAAATACCGATTAAATTCATTAATTCGAGATTTTAAAACAACACATGATCAATTTGTGGCTCGACTCTCAAGGCATCCCCAGTGGAGTCGCCAAGCTGTCATAACGATTTTTTCGGACCGCTACGACGATTTTGATGAAAACACAAAAAATGGAGTCGCCACCAATCTTTTTTGCTAGGTGTGATTGGCCACCTATTAAAACCGATTTTAGAAAAATATTTTAAAATTAATTAAAACATTTTGTAAAACCAATTTCGAAGTCCGCGCTTTGAACCAGAGAGAAAACAAAATCGGGTTCGGAAGTCGGTTACGTGCGGGGAAGGATTAGCACTCCCGCAACGCCCGTTTAGAAAACGGTACCACTTGATCACGTGTTAGCTTTAATCTTGATTTAATGGATTTAACATCGGTATTTAAAAATAATTCTCTTTTATATTTTTATTCTTAAAAAAAACATGTTTATTATTTTTTTTTGGATTTTCTTGAACTGTTTTTTATTTTTTAAAAAATCGAAAGTGAACATAAATTTATTATCGAAAATACTCATTAAATATTCCCGACACTCTCGGTGGTATTTAACGAGATCTTCTCACCTCAAGACATCTCAAGAATCACAACCATAATATCTTTCGAATTCCGTCGTCGGCTATTTGCATTTATTAAAATATATATATATATTTTTTTGAAAGTTAAAATACTTTTAATGATTATTTTCGAAAATAAAAGAAATTATCTATGTAAGAATAATTCTCGAACCATTCCGATACTTTCGATAATGTTTCGATTATTATTCTTACTCGGACCATTTCAAAGAACGATTGATACTCCGACCATCCCAAAAAAAAATCCTTTTTTAGAAAATTTTATTTACCGAAAATAATTTTAAAAGACATGTATTAATTGGAAAAATTATTATTTTAATATTTAAAACCGAAACAAAACAATAAAAATGCATCGAATACTGAACAAAAATAATAACGAAAACAAATAAAAATTAAAATCATAGTTGAAAAATATCGAGAATCCAAAATTCAAAATGCCGGACTTGATCTTTGCAAAATTCTTTGTTCCTTCTCGACCACCTGAAAAATGTCAAAAATAACAAAGTCAAAATCGATAATCGTGAATTTTTTTCTTTTTGTTTTCTTGCTTTTTTATTTAATTTTTCCTTTTTTTCTTTTGTGTCATTATTAATTTATTATTATTTATTTTTTAATTTTTCCCTTTTTTTCCTTTTTTTATATTTTTTTTATTTACCCTTTTTTTTATTTTCAATTTTACTATTTTATTAATATTTTTTTTATCAATTTTTTTTTATTTATTAATTTTTTTATTTAAAATTTATTACTATCTTTTTTCTTTTCTTTTTTTTCTTTTTTTTTTCTTTTTTTTTCTTTTTTTTTTTCTTTTTTTCTTTTTTTTTTTCTTTCTTTTCTTTCCTCGCCCTCTTCACTGGCCCAAAATGCCTTGCCTGGGCCGGATCCGGTTCGGGTTCTTCCCTTTCTTCTTCTTTTTTTTTTGGGTGAAGGGGTATCCGCGCGGACCCCGGGTCGGATCCGGGTCCAGGCGCGGGTCCTCCTCACTCGAAACGGCGTCGTTTCGGCTCCACTAAAACGGCGCCGGCGCCAAACAAAAAAAAAAATTCTGGAAGCGGGTGACCCGCGCGGATCCCGGGTCGACCCGCGGGTCGACGCGCGGGTCTCTCTGACCCGCTTCCCCTAAACGGTGCCGTTTTGGCACCGTATATAAACCCTAAACCCTTTTTTTCATTTTTTTCTTTCCTCTCTCTCTCCCCTCTTCTTTCCTCTCCCTTCTCTCTAAAACATTCCCCTCCAGCCCAGTATCCGGCGGTCGGGCCACCGTGCCGGCCGCCGTGCTCCGCCGTCGGCCGCCGCTCGCCGGCGGCCGATGCGCTCCAAATCTCACCGTCAGGGAGATTTTGATCCCCTCTTCTCGGATTCGGGCACCGTTTTGCCCGAATCATGCCAGAACCCCCTAGATCTAAGTGGGACCGATCGACTTCCCTTTTTTTTGCTGCTGTGTTTTTTTTTTCGGCTTGTGGTTTGTTGTTTTTTTCTTTTTTTTGCAGGGTTGGTTTTGGAGGAGGTGGGGGGTCAGGGCTGTGTTTTTGGTGTGAGGGGGTCCGATCTGGATTTCGGACCCCGGATCTGTTTTCGGATTTTGGGGGAAGCCTTTTGGGATACTTTGAAAAGTTCCCAGATCTGGGTTTCGGACCCCAGATCTGGGGTTTTTGGTGAAAAAGGGGGTTCTCCTGAATCGGGCCTCCATTCCTCCTCTCTCCTCCCTTTCTGTTGTTTCTCTTCTCGATTTTATGGTGGGGAAAAAAAAGAGGGGTTGAGTGTGGCAGGTGGGTGGCGTGTTGGCAGGGAGGCTGGTGGCGTGTGGCAGGCTGGTGGCAGAGGGTTGTCAGGTTAGAGGAAAAGGGGGAGGCGGCTAGGGTTTCAGGGGTAGAAGATTAGGGTTAGGAAATGGGGAAATGGGCCTGCTGAATAGCAGACCCTGTTGATTTGGGCCTGTTGGGTCTGTTGGGCCTGCTGGTTAGCAGGCCCAAACGGGCTTTGGTGTTTACAGATTGGGCCTGCTAAATAGCAGGCCCTGTTGCAACTGGCCCGGGTCGGATTCGGATCCGACCCGGACGAAAATTGGTTATTACAAGTGTCGTGTCTCAATTCATTTCATATTTTACATTATTTATCATTGTGATTCAATTTAGAGAAAAAATTTGTGTGTTCGTGTCGTGTCTCAATTCATGATATATATTTGCATAATTTGTCATAGTGATTCAATTTAGAAAAGAAATTGTTTGTTCGCGACATGTTCGTGTTCGTGTTTTTTTTTTTGTTTTTTTCAAAGTATTATAAATTTATATAAATTTTTACACGTTGATAATTAGTTTTATACGTTAATAATTTATATAAAATATTATAAATTTTTATAAATTAATAATTCGTTTTATATATATTTTTACGCGTTCGTGTATTCGTGTCGTGTTCATGTTATTTTTCATGTTGTGTCTTAATTATTTTTCCTATATTGTGTTCGTGTCATGTCTCAATTCATCTCATATTTTACATAATTTGTCATTGTGATTCAATTTAGAGAAAAATTTATGTGTTCGTGTCATGTCTCAATTCATGACATATTTTGCATAATTTGTCATAGTGATTAAATTTAGAGGAAAATTTGTTTGTTTGTTCGTGACATGTTCGTATTCGTTTTTTTTTCTTTTCAAAATATTATTTATATAAATTTTTGCACGTTAATAAGTAATTTTATAAGTTAATATTTTATATAAAGAATCATAAATTTATATAAATTTTTACACGTTAATAATTTATTTTATGTATTTTTTTACACGTTCGTGTATTAATGCCGTGTTCAAGTTATTTTTTGTGTTTTTTTTTTTATTTTTCCTATGTTGTGTTCGTGTCGTGTTTCAATTCATCTCATATTTTACATAGTTTGTCAGTGCAATTCAATTTAGAGAAAAATTTATGTATTCGTGTCGTGTCTCAATTTATGACATATTTTGCATAATTTATCATGGTGATTCAATTTAGTAAAAAAATTGTGTGTTCGTGTTATTTTTTGTGTTTTCAAAGTATTATAAATTTATATAAATTTTTACACGTTAATAATTAGTTTTACACGTTGATAATTTATATAAACTGTTATAAATTTATAAAAAAAATTACACGTTAATAATTCGTTTTATTTATATTTTTACACGTTCGTGTATTTATGTCGTGTTCATGTTTTTTTTTTCTTGTTGTGTTTTAATTATTTTTCCTATATTGTGTTAATGTCATGTCTCAATTCATGATATATTTTGCATAATTTGTCATAGTTATTCAATTTAGAAACATTTTTGTGTGTTCGTGTTATTTTTTTTTGTTTTTAAAGTATTAAAATTTATATAAATTTTTACACGTTAATAATTTATATAAATTTTTACACATTCGTGTATTCGTGTCGTGTTCATATTATTTTCGTGTTGTGTTTTAACTATTTTTCTATGTTGTGTTCGTGTCGTGTCTCAATTCATCTCATATTTTACATATTTGTCATTGTGATTCAATTTAGAGAAAAAATTTGTGTGTTCTTGTCGTATCTCAATTCATGACATATTTTGCATAATTTATCATAATGATTCAATTTAAAGAAAATTTTATATTTTCATAACGTGTTCGTGTTATTTTTTAATTTGTGTTTTCAAAATATTAGTATTTGTTATCACATGCGTTTGTATGTGAATACTCGTTGTTTTTTCTATTTTTGAATATATATTTGTATATTTTATAAATAAATAAAACTAATAAAATGTATATTAATTAAATTTTGGTAAAATTTATTTCATATGCAAATTATATCAAATTATTGTAAAGTTTATTATTTTTAATATCAATACAAAATTAATTATGAATATAAAAAATTAATGTAAAATTTAATTATTTTTTTATCCATACTAAATAAATAGATTTACTTTTAAAGGTTAGTGAAAATTTTAAACTTTTAAGATAAATCAGTTTTATATAAATTTTATTTTTTATTTATTATCAAATTAATTCATTTAACGAAAGTATTTTAATAAAACTAAATTTCTTTCTTATAAATTAGATAAATTTTATTAATAATAAAAATATTTAAAATGGTAAATTAGTAATATAATAAACAACAATGGATATTTTCGTCAGTTCAAAAAAAATTTCACATTCGTACTTATATATATATATATTTTTATAGATTATAGATAATAAATTATATAAAAAAATTATGTTAATAATTAATTTTACATGTTACTAATTTACGTATTCATAACATTATTATTATTATTATTGTTATTACAAAAATAAAAAAGAATCGTTTTATCCTCAGCCTAACGTTGATTTTTTCCTAGTAAAATTTTGCAACCCAAACTCCCGTTTGAACCCCACTTTCCCTTGACCCTGTTCCTGTTGCACCCCCAAAGTCCGCACCCCATTCCCCCTCCCCCTGAATCCTGATGAAGAAATGTAGATTTTTGGCTTATCTAACGTTTTTAGGCATAAATTAAACATAGTATGTTTTTTCGTGTAGGATAAAAGGGAGGTTAATTACTCTCAATTGACACATACTGATCAACTATTGCTCATTAGTTTGGAAATTTTAATCCTTTAATTTCCATATTTAGCAATGGTATACGATCGATGTGGATAGTAAGTGAAATCGAGGGGTTCTGACTTGAGAGCTGAGCCACTAAAATGAATGGCAAAAGAAGATGAAGGGAAAAGTGGGATTTGACTTGCTTTTGAACTTGGCAACTGGCATTGCATCTATGCTTTTAAAGTAAGAGCATCTGGTTCTTATCTTCATAATTATAATATAGTTCTACAGATTTTATGCTTAAAAGGAATCATAAATTATTGCTCTGAGAGAAAGCCTGCATTTTGAGATTAACTGCTCATAGAGATTCTTTGAATCTTATTGCTGAATTTCAGCTATCTTAATTTTGAATTAGTTTTGTTGCATTGGTTCCTTTGATTAAGACTTGAATTTATCTGTTGGTATTAGCAACCATTGCCAGTAATTCCTTGGACCACCCCCCAAAAAGTGGTATTCAATTATGGATGTTTCCCCACACTCACACATACCCAGTGGGAAAGAAGGATTTTTACATGCACTGAAAACATAGTATTTCTATTAAACTTTTATAAAAGAAAAATTAAAGGAAGAGATCTCAAAGCTTCATGTAGGAACACCATGCACCACATCATAAAGCCAGAAACCCTTCTGCTGATCAGCGCAGTTACATGGCTATGCTTGAAAAAAAAGGGATTCACCTTTGGTCAACCTAAATGTTATTTGACTCCAAATTAAACAAAAACTGACGATGGATGGATCCGAGGTGAAGAGAAATTAGTGACATTGCAGACAATATTCTTCCTAAATTCCTAAGCACCACCTGAAAAGTAGAAGAAAAAGAAAGAAAAAAAAAATTGTCAGGAACTTGCATTGAATAGCTTTTCAATGGATTATGTTGGAGTTTATTCATTTTCTTTGCTATGATAAGATCAATGCTGCAATGACTTACTACCAAGATTTCTTACCAAAATCCCTTGGTGCCTTGCATTTGAAGCATTCCATCCTGCTAGCATAATTGTGAACTCCACACCCATATCTGTCCAAGCAAAATTGCAGTCTTATCAGATGAAGGATAAGGATATATTATCATCATTATTCAAGTAATATATGTGACAAAATGGTTATCAACCTAGAAGCAAAAAGGACTGCATTGCCATAGAATTCTAAAATTATGCCGAGTAATTTCTTGAAAATTTTGTTTTCAGAAGATGAACACTATTTGAAAATTCATATTATCATATGCTTGGAAGAGGGAAAATAATGCAATATCAAGAATGTCATAAACAGAGACAATGCAGCTTATTTGTGGAATTTCATGCTCATCAGAAAGAACATTTTCTGAAATTTTATTACAGGGTTATGGTCTTTTTCCTTGTTGCATCATTTACTCAAAGCAAAATGTCGATGCAAACTCACCTGGTGCACATCCAGTCGCCAGTTTTCCATCCAGGAGGAACACTGCTTTCAGAGCCCATCATACTATAACCACCGTAATCATTTTTCATAGTACCACATCGATAGCAGTTTGTTCGGCTAGCGTAGTTGTGAGCTCCACAGTTCATGGCAGCACAATACCAGTCGCCGGCCAAAACTTCTTCTGTCCTGTTGTAGTAGGTTGATACATCAGGGCCACCATACTTGGGATACCCGCAGCGTTGGCATGCTTCTCTCTTTTTAAAATTCTGGTGTTGGCATGCTGCACACATCCAATCTCCTCCTGTCCAGCTCATTTTGATCCTGACAACTATTTTACAAAGCAGACAAATTAGAAAGAAAAAAAAGAAATCACACCAGATCATTTTATTCCACTTTCAGCTAGTTTCTTGTTGTCCTATATAAGGAACAAAAATGAAAATTTTATCTTCCAGCTAGCTCCTTTCACTTGATAACAAATTTCTATTCAATTATAGTACTTCTTGAATTCTATGTTCTTCTTCTGCTAACAGAAACTAATTAATGCAACTGTGGCTAGAACGAGGATTTTTATTGATGGCTTGAATTCCAAACCAAAGAAAAACATTTGAAGGGCAGAAAACAAGCTAGACTGGAGAAGCTTACCTCCTGGAAAATAAAGGGCCTGGAAGAAAAGTAGTACTTAGTAAAGTGTTAGTAGTAGCTGAATTAGTAAATTCTTAGTGCAATTGGTGATTTTGGTGTTTGGGGTGGGAGGGCTATATATACTTGTTAAGGCTTGATTCGTGGGGTCATGGATGTTGTTCTGTCATTTTTTTTTCTTTTTCTGTCTTCATGGGATTCTAAAAGCTGACATTTTCTTTCTTTCAGAGAGGTTTAGATCAGTGTTATCTAATTCACCTGCCCCTCCAAATTATGAACTAGATCGAACGATCCAAAACATGATACAAAAGCAATTTAATTCGTAAAATTAAATAATCCGTTTGCTAGAGAATGAAGTTGAATTTCAAACAAGATTGATTATAACTTTTAAAATATTATATTAAGCATTGTAACCTTTTCTTTTTATGCATGACTACTAAAAATTCTTCTAAAAAATTAATTGTTGCTTTCTCTAAATGATAATTATTTTAATTAACATATAATAATGAATATTTATAAAAATAATTACAACGTTACATGTTCGTACCACATTTTGAATAAATAATGAATTACGTTTCAATTCCCAGTTCACGAACCGACCAATCTGCGTTTCAGATAACTCTGGTTTAGATAAAACCTAGCTAGCTCCTCATAGTTTTGCTACTTTCACTATTCTTGGGAAGAAAGCGTAGCAGTGCATGACTGCATGTAATTCATACATACTTTCAAAATAGAATTCCAAACATACCCCCCTCTTTATGTGATTCCCTATCATTATTGCTGAAAAACAAATGTGAAATATTCTTCCCTTCTCATCCATATTGCTACCAGCTAGGTGTTATGAGGGGAAGATGTTATTTGGATATGGAGGCGGCTGTTGGCCTTCTTTTTTTTTCCCTTGATGAATACACTATAACTTTTTAAGTATTGTCGAATTTTATTTAACCCCTTTAACTCTTGATTTGAATGAATTAATCCATCTTGAACTGTCCATAACCCTTTCAATAATTTGAATGAATCAATCTTGGGGCTGTCCCTATATAAGTTTTCTTGCAATATGATATTCACTTCTTAAATAGAGGAAGTATTTAGAAATATTATGTGAGAATTATAATATTGGAACTTGTTAATAGTTTAAACATATATTAGCCCTTTCAATAAGTCCAAAGTTAGAGTTATAATGGTTCATTTCACCCATATTCTTCCTCCCCAGCATGGCAATGACCATGACACCAGCTATAGCTTCATTTTACACCCAAGTTGCCAGGATTGCTCCTCCCACGTGCAAAGCTGATGTATGTGTCCACGAGTATAGACGCGTCATGCTCCTTCCATATCCAAAGCTGACGTGGATGGACACGTAAAGTGCCAAAATGGGGAGGTTCATCCTGCAACTAGCCAGATATACCTTCCTTGAGTAGGCTTATGCAGTGCCGGTGCAGTTGGGACAGTAAAATAGGTAAAGAAACGTGAGAGGAAAAAAAAAATTTGCATTTGGAATTTATTCTTTATAATGCACATCCATTGCAAAATTCCTTTTTTCTAAATTTTTTGCATGTTTCGATTCCCCTTTCTTGCAATAATTCAAAAGCTATTTGAAGATTCATATCAATTGGAGCCCCTTTGCTTTCAATGCTAGCTCTTCCCAATTACTCTTTCTATGTATATTTCAAATGTGACTTGATCTTGGCCTTCCTTTCTGCACCTTATGTGCACATACAAAACAGAACCTGATGTTTTCAATCAAACTCCCATATGTCTCTTATAGCCTGACGCGAGTGGAAAAGAAAAACAAACAGGCCAGTATGGTTAAAAATTGAAATTAAAAAAGGGAATGTTCTGCTGAATGTTTAACTCGAATATGGTTTGCGGCGGACCGACGCTGGTGGGCTATAGCTAGTTATCTGATAAAAGTAGCACTGCACATTGGAGTTGGGCTCCATTAATGCACCTGAAAAATTCGAACCATTTAATCTAAGTTTTTTTAATATATGATGTGATGACTGATGAGCTGCATTGTTTTGACCTGCATGAAGTCTTTAATATTGGCATTGGCAAGATTCTTAAGGCATGCCTTTTGCACGCACAACAACGCCAAAGAAGGCGTGCCAAGAGGTGATCTACAAGAATTCACCATCCTAATTTCCTAACCAGTCTTGGCTTAATCATGAACATATGGGATCTTTGCTTTTTCTTTTTTTTTTTTTTAAAGAAAGAACATTGACTACTTCTAATCTATTGATTTGTCTCCAGTCTACCACCTTGGCCTCATTCATGAATATGGGCTATGCTTTACGTTGAACATTCCCTCAAACATATTACAAATGTTTTAATGGAATATGTTGGAAATAATATATGCTATATACTGTAAAATGTAAACAGAAAAGAAGAAGAATTGAATATATATATATATATATATATATATACAAACATATTACAATAAATATGCAGAATCGAACAAAGACACTTACAGTAATTGATTTGAAAAAATCAATATCGAGTTAAGATTGGACCTCTAATCTTAAAACATTTTTTGCCTGTCTAAGGTGCTTACAGTATCGATGCAAATCGTCTCCCAGGTTTTCTCGATATACGTTACAAATGAGAGCACACTCGGATGCAACACAGCGAAAAGAAGAATGTTGAAGTCTCTCTCTCGGAAGACAAGAATATTATCGGTGAATTAGTGAAGTGAAACAGATACAAACACTCCTATTTATAGATACAGAGAAGTCTGTTCGGTCAGACACATCTGTTGGACAGGAACCGGTTCAGTCAAAAGACAAGTCTGTTACAATGAACCAGTTCAATCCAACAGGCAAAGACACAACTGAAAAGGCAAAGAAACCGAACAGACACATTCTAGAAGATGGATTATTCGGACAAACATAAAGCTGGTTGGTGCTGAGCTGGTTCGGCTGGTTGGTGTTGAGCTGGATCGGTTTGGACAAAAAATTAAGCCGGTTGGGCAGTAAAAAATAATTACTGACCCAAACCCAAACTCGACCCAACCCGACCTAGCCCAAGCCTGGCCCGGCTCGACGACGCGCGTGGTCCAGCCCAAGTTGTGTAAGTCCTCACCCTCTACAAAAACTTGGGTACCCCTTGGGGCCCAACCTATCATGACACTCTAGCTTATATAAACTATAAGTTAAAGTCATTCTTAATCCTATGTGGGATTGACTACCACACATACCTTCAACCAACTTTCCTTCCTCTTCAAGTGGGTAAATAATGAGACTAATTTCTCATTCACTTTGATATCATTTGTGTACGTAAATATACACCGTGTATCTTACTACGACAACCTACGTATTAAAATACGTATTTCATATATATGCACTTAATATATACTATGATATCTAACAGAATATAAGGAAGTCCAAATTGCTCAAAATTAGCTTTGAGAGCAATTTATGCAATTATTTTTTAGAAATGACATCGAACAAATTTATGATTCGAATTTTTTGGTCTACAATCCTTTTCTTTATTCCTAGATTGCAACTTCCTTTATAAAAATAAATAAATAAATAACATGTCCCTCAATAACTGTAACATGATTCGAAAAGATTGATTAAATCTAAAACACAGCCTTTTCCGAAGAAAAGTAAATATAATTACCAATTAAGTTATATTTGGATTTCATTAGAGACAAATTTGTGAAATAGTATCAAAAACAAAATCAACCACCTAATTCGCATGTGAATAAAGAATGGAAGGAAGAAAAATATGTATTTGCAAGTTACAGGGCCAATAATAGAATATACTCACTCAATTAAAGGTTTCATGAGCAATTTGCAGGTAAAACCCTCTCTGACTATGGTATATATGCGGGGTCTCTATTGCTTACACGGCAAACATATTCAACTCCAAAATAGGCATAAATGCTTGCTTGTTTAGCAATTACAGGTTTGATAAGGAGGAATCCTAATCACCATTTTTTTTTTTAATATTCCTCATAGAAAAACCTTAGAACTGCAGCCACTCCAGCTTTATTCTCTGCTTGTGACTGTTTTTTTTCAGAGGGCCATCTCCCTTCAATAATACTTAAGAGAATCCACATCCATTAAGGAAGAATAGCCGTTGCTTTTGAATTTTGAATATTCTCTTCCCCTTCCTTGCCCACGTGAATTAAAATTTTCAGCTACCTATATATATAGCAGCATTAAAATAAGTAAAACCTTAATCATGATGTTAACAGCAGTCTTGCTCAATGCTCATTCCAGATGCATTGGTCAGATCACATTCGATCAAAGTCTGAAATATTTTAGCCTGTTAAGTCATCCAAAGCAACTTGGCCCACCCAACAAATCTGATTGCACATAGCCCATAGGACCAAAAATAACTAAAGTCGCTTGATAGATACTTTTCTAATCGATTTGGCAGATCATTGGTAGTGGTGTAAATTAACAAAACGTTCCAAGAATAATTTATGAATAGTTTAATTTTTGTTTGTTTATATTCGTTTATCAAATTAAATAAATTATTATAAACATGATTTTAAGATTTGTTTATTAAACGAATCGAACACGAATAAAGTATATTCAATTCATTTATGTTCACAAACAAACTCGTTTATGAATTATTTAAAATTCGTTTAATATATTATTTAAAACTCGTTTAAAGCTCGTTTATTGTTCAATTATAATATAATTAATAATATTATTATTATTTGTATTTTATGTTATTTACTTATAATATAATTAATATTATTTGTATTTTATTATTTTATATTTAATAATAATTAAAATTTAAATATATTTGTATTTTATTATTTTATATTTAATAATAACTTAAAATTGATTGATTTTTTTTTGTTAAATTTATTTAGATTTATTTGTTTATTGTTCATGAACATATTTTTAATTGTTAAAGAACATATTCGATTATATGTTTATGAATATATTCATTTAATTTTCGTGAATAAAGTAATTTAATTTAAATGAACAAACGCGAACAAAATCAAATTTTAAATGAACAAAGCTTAAACATAATTTTAAAATCCTTAATTAAAACGAATCGAATACAAATAAGATCAAAAATAAATAAACAAACGCAAATAGAAGTTTATTCAAGCCCGATACATTGGTCACCCTTCCAAGAGATGATAGATATTATCCTTGCAAAAGCTTCACCCCCTTCCTTTGGTGTCTTGTCCTCCTTCCCTGGCTATTATCCCAACTTTCAAAGTGAGAAAATGACGGCATCTCTCCGACTTGACACCAATTATTGCACCAGATTAGCTAGTGATTGTCACCCCATGTGGTGTTTCGTTAATTTAATTTCTAAAGGGATTGGATTAAGGCAATAAATCGTAACCATTACCATTAAATTAACTTCATCAACCACGTTTGAACCATAGGCCTTTTACATATACCATTCTTTAAGGCAATTAAAAAATCAACCAGAACAACTGTGGCATGGAATGGATTTGAACTCTTTCTGAGAAATATTTTCTGGGATGTCTAAGATCTTGATTTCGAATTTCAGCATCATTGGATTTCTTGATTTCACACATAGTTTAGAGTCTCCTAATTCAAATCGATTCTCTGTCAAGAAATAGGTTTGATGTCTCAGGGTGTTTTTTTTGTCTCTTCTTTCGTCGTATTATTTCATTATATCTAGCTCTCCAGCTTCGATCAAAATGATGTTTTTGCCATATCAAACTCCTGTTTGTGAAAACTATTCTATCAGCAAGATCTTGCCAAGATTTACAACCACCATGGCAGCCAAAAAGAACATTCAGAAATCACAAACCATATTGCTAACTATATATAATTCTAACAGAAGATGAGAACAACCCCTGAAGTATCACTAGTTTTATTTTATGTTATTTTAAAACATCACTAGTTAATCATGGATAAAATGCCATGATATTTTGAGGATCCAAAATCCAAGATGAGATCGGGGAAGGCAGGGGCCACTGGCCAGGGGATCAGCATCTGGACTTGGAATCTGAATAGAAAGCAATTAAAGCTGAATGTCATTACTTGGGCCAATATAAGCTTAAAACCTTGCGTTATGTAAGTTATTTGTACCCAAATCCCCTAGTCTGGCAAACCAGCCAACTCTTATGGTCTTACCCTTGTTCTCTTTTAAATGCAGCATTGCCTCTAGATCTCTCTTTTCTTCTCTGATTTAATTTACTCTAACCACGCATTAACCTAGCTGTTTATTAATTAATTTGATCCGATCATTTGTCCTCAACCACAGAGTTTTTTTCCTTGCCTGAAATTTATCCTGGGGCTTATGTACTCTTGTCAAATAACTACGCAGGAGCTGGTAGATGGGATGATGTAGCTCGAATTTACCTTGCTAAATAACAAGGGAATGAAGAAAGTTCCTGGTTGCAGCTCTATTGAGGTGGTCAGTGTTGTTCATGAGTTTCTCGTCAGTGATAAAGTGCATCCGTCGCTGCAAAGAAATTTATGACATGTTGAATGAAGTCGCCACGCTTTTCGGAGAAGGCTGAGTTTGTGCCTGATACATCAGAGGTAGCGAGAAGTTAGCAATTGCTATCGGTTTGATCACTACAAAGCCAGGGACAACAATTAGAATTCTAAAGAATCTTCGCGTATTGTGGAAATTGTCATTCAGCTACAAAGCTGATATCGGAAATCTTCAACAGAGAAATTATTGCCAGAGACAGAAACCGCTTCCCCTAGTATTAAAATGCGGTCATTACGCGACGTAACGGGCAGCATCGTAACGGAAATTAGGGAAGCCGAACCGCGATTTAGGCGTTACACGTCTGGAAAACGAATCACAATTTTTGCTACCGAAACCGTTACGTAACGCCTCAATAGCGGCTTAAAAGCAGCGTAACCCCCGTTACACTGCACCAACATGAAATTTTGCATCCATTTTCAACCATCCTCAAGCTTCTTTCAATTTCTTGTGAGTTTTTACGATGACACCAACTGTGCTCTCAATCATACTCTGTTATTTTAACACGTGATACTCCAGACCCCTCACCACTCTTTGGCTCCTTCACCTACTCCAATTTTCAGAACATCTATAACCATTGGCACCCCAGCAGTAATGCTAATGCTGTAGAGAACTGAGTTGAGTTTCTTTGAGCCTAACCATTAAGCACTCATGTTTGCATATGGAGGCTGCATTTCCTCTTTCGGCTTTATCTTTGTTATTTTTGTTGCAGAGTGAAATAGGATTAAAGTGTCATCATGCCTTTCTTCCCATAACTTTGGAATAGTGTTCCGAGTAAGCTGGTTCCAGGACAGTTGGCTATATTTGCATAAAAAAGCATTACCTGTGCTCTCATGCTCTGTTTTATTGAATTTTTTTCTTTCTATTTGATTCAGTATAAATTCAAGTTTATTGATTTTTCTTTCTTTCTTTTTGATTCAATTGACAATCTTTCAACTCTACTTTTACTTCTATACTAATAATTTTGGTTAAACAATTTTAAATGATCTTTTCCTTCTAAAATTCAAAGATGCTTCGTTTCCTTCATCCTTAACAACAAATGCAATTTATATTCTGCAATGCTGCGTTGGCTCCAGTCAAGAATGCTAGATCTTCCTTCTTTGGCCTATTAATCTCTTCACTTTTTTTAGGGGACTGAATGATGTTGAGGTTGGGGTTTTGGTATCAAATGAAAAAAAGAAAATACTCGAGTCTGTAGAGCTTATTTGTTGGGAAGATTGTCCCTAGCATTCCCTTAAACCAATATGGCCTAAAGCTTAAAGCATTTTCTCTTTACAGTTTTTATTTGTTGGAAAGACTGTCCCTAGCATTCCTCGTAAACCTATATGATTTTATTTGTATGATTTTGTTGGATAATGATTGAATGATATTGTCTATATTCATTCTTAAGAAAAATTTATTTTTAAAATTAGAGTTTTTATTTTTATAAATTAAATAAAACTCATAAAGATTTATTATAAATATTAGAATAATAAAATATACTATCAAAAATGTATACATATAATGTTTTAGAAAAAAATGTTATTTTTGAAAAAAAATCACGTCCGCGAAACCCAAAAAAAATCACGTTCACGAAACCTGTAACCACGACATCATAATTATATCCGCGATGAAATTCGCAATCGGGATTTAATACTATGCGTTACCATTTCAAGGATGGTGTTCTACTCATGCAAGGACTATTGGTGAAACCGTAGTTTTAGTTGGTGAAACCGTATCAACTTGCAGTTTTAGTTTGGGAAGAATTTAAAGGACACATCCAAATCCAAGTGTTTTAATTTTGTCACAGTCACTAAGAGATACATGTACTCTAGATTTAGAGTCTATTTAGATAGACGATGAAATTGATTTTGATCAGATTAAAAATAACAATAACAGTGAGATTGAATACTATAGCGGTGAGATTAAAATCAATGACAGGATATGTGTTTGAATTCAAACACAACGGTAACGATGAGATGAATAATAATAATAATAAAAAAAAACAACTATTAAAAGTATTAAATTAAAATGTGTGTATATATATATATAATAAATAATAAATAATTAAAAATAAAAATAAATATATATTTATATTATATAATAAATATATATTAAAATTATATTTATGTTAAATAATAATTAAAAAAAATTTAAAATACATTTATGCTAAAAAAATTAAAAATCTAAAATAAAAAAAAAATGATTATAAAATTTTAAAAAAAATTTAAACAAAAATAATAATGAAAAGAGTAAAATGGGAATTCCACAAAACTCCAGTCCGGTGGACTGGAGCGATGGGATCCAATGGCTGCCTTACTCGATAGATGGAAGTGAATTTTTCTGTGCAGAAAGCTCTGATCCTTGTAAATGAAAACCATCTTTATTTATATATATATAGACGATGGATTACATAGCAACTGGAGCAAATGGCTGCTTAGAATAAAAATTCACGTCTCCCCACCCCTTCTTTTCTATCCCTTTTCTTACGCAGGTGAACAGTAATGATTATGGAGTACATGCGGAGTTTAAATCCAGACCAACTCAAATTCATGCATCCATGTTAGGGACATGCTTGAAGGAGTTCTTCCGTGCCGTAGCCAAAACAGTCTTGTCTGCAACTATAAAATAAGCAGCTCCAGCCACTGCAATCGAATCGAAAACTTTATTAACAAAAGGAAATTATTACTAAAAGAAGATCTTGAGATACTGGTAAAAGGATGATGATGAAAACCTGTGGAGATTATGAGAGCTTGTGCGGTGTGATTAAGATTGGCTCTTGCCCAGGGCAGCATCCTTGCACTAGCTAGCTGCATATGGATGTCAAGCGCAAGGGATTGAAAAGTTAGATTTAATCATCCCTAAGAAAATTAAGAAGGATCTGCTATGAAATTGTCCTTCATGTATATACTTACAGTTGGAATGGCAGTGGCAATGGTAGCAACAATGGCTGCCTTAGCTCCAGCAACTACGCCCTCTGTTGGTGCAAAAGAAGAAACAGATCATCATTTAAGTTATTTTTCGTTTAAATAAGTAAACCGGTAGTGTAAAATGGTGAAAAAATAACTGAGAGAAAGCAGTATTTATAAAAAATAATGAAAATCTGATTACTTTAGCATTAATTATTTGATGAGATTAATCAAATCAAATCAAATCTAAAGCTATCATTATCACAAACCTATAAATTCTTGACTGTCAGATGTTCAAAGTGCTATATCCAATAATTATTGGCTGTGAAACTAAAGTACGCAATTCATAATTTGGAAGAAGGCCCCGGGTCTAAGGTTATCAGGGTCCCCCACCATCAGAGAGGGGCTCTTTCTCTTCTTTCTTTTTCCATTTGAGAGTTAAGGAAGAACTAATATTTTATACTTTTTGATTGTATGGAGGCTATTATATGACAAATCTCAATCAAATTATTAAGATCCTGATCACTCACTAATATACTTTTTAAGGAACTCAAGCATGTTATTTCATGATGTTTAACATAATGAAGTTACCAAAGAAAGGCAAGTTGATGAAAAAAGAAGAGAAATTAAATATAATAGCTAGCCAAGACACAACTGAAGCCTGAAGCTGTGCCTGAAAAGGGGGGAAAGCTAAAAGGAAAAGGAAAAGGAAACTTACCATGAGAGCAGCGCTTTGCCATGGCCAGCTTTTGGTCAAGTGAAGCCAAGGTAGCAGATTGAGCAACATTTTTAGCCATTGTGAAAGAAATATATATGATTTCAAACAAAACAAATGGTAACAATGAATATAAACAAGTTTTAGAGAAAAGATATATATATATGGAAGACAAACTACTAATAAGTATGTATGTATGTTTCTGAAGCTTTTGGCTGAAGAGATTGTGAGAATTGCATGGGTATATTTATAAGGCAAATTGGGATAATGGGTTGGAGTGGGTTGAGAGGGACGGTGCCTGAGCCTCAGGTGTTGGGGGAGTTTGATGGTTTCACTTGAATTCTAGCGTCAGAGACACTTGTTTTCACTTAGATTTCTGCTAATGTCGGTTAGGTTCTGTTGCTCTTGCACTGTTCCCTATATGTCCTTGGTTTTTAAGGACAAATTCAAATGTGACTAAAAAGTAATTGATAAAGTAGCATATGTTAGTTACTAGGTTGGAAAAGCAGGACAAAACAATAACAATTGTAATTGAATTACCATTCAACCCTTTACATTACTTCATTTATTACTTTACTTGTGGTGGATAATACCCACATTATTCTTCCCTTTTTTTTACTCTATTTTTTCTTTTTCTTTTTTTGTTAAAATCACAAAATTCAAAGTATTCTTTCTAATTATGTAACGAAAAAGAATACTAAAAACATAAAAAATAAAAAATCATTGTAACGAAAACAAATATATTAATAATGAAACTGTTAACTAACAAATTCAACTGATAAATTTAATCAGAGGTATCACATAATCACATTTAACAAAAACCCTTTTAACATTTAACTTTTTTTTTATCAACATTTAACTTTTATTAAGTCATGCAAAAGGCAGCTTGGTAATTAGCAGTTACAGGTTTAGAACTTTAGATGGGTTGATCTGAAATTATTAAAAAACAATGGGCATTGAGATTTGCTCACAAAAACTTTTTAACGGAGATTGATTGCAGAAGCCACTGGTTTAAGCCAAAGCTTTCATAAAACCATGGGTAACCTTTTTAGGTGATTTTTGGAAGGAATATTAATTGGATTTTATGCACCTGCTGCTCCACTGCACTGCCCATGAGATAATAAGACCACGTGTCCTGGAAAAAAAACGTCTGGAAATTCATGGGATTGCTGCTCCATCGCTGGTAGGCTGCCACCTGCCACAGACAGACATTAATACTACTAAAGTACTTAAACATGGGTTTCTTATCTTTCTTCTTGTAGTTCATGGTTTCAGCTTGAGTGGGTGGCCACTGCCTGGGTTTCACTGTATTGGATTCATTCATTATACATTCACAATGATAATTGTTTACAACTTACTCGAAGGTTGAACCCTCTTTTTCTCTATTATTTATTTATTTATTTATTATTTTTATTGCAGGTTCATTTGCTAGAAAAGGGGAAGAAAAAAAAAACATTTGTTTTTGTTGTTTTCAAACTTTCCAAGCACCCTCTTAAGTGTCTTAAACGAAATAAAAATGTAATTAGAGCAACATTAAGTTTCTAACTTTAGATGCAATATATATAGTTATTGCTTCTAACTTTATTCAACAATATTTAGGTATAAATTTTCTTCAATTTTTACGAACAAATGAAAATGAAAATCCCAAAACCATTTGTGGAAATTCTTGGTTAACTGGGACATTTATCCTTGGAATATTTGTGCAGGTCTATACATTCATTATTTCTGGATCAATAAAGTTAAAGTCCCATTCAGAAAGCCCATCCGTCAAAGGCTAAAGACCCAAATTTTGTTTGGGCTTCTGGAGTACTTCTGAGTTTGTCCATTATTTTATTGATGCTTTGTTTGCTTAATTACTAGGATTTTGTAACTTTAACAAAGTGATGTCCAACAAATGAAGTTGGCATGGTTATGGGTATGGCCAAGAAAAAGAAACTGGAACAGTGGCCATACTGATGGGTATGCATGCGAGTGAATTATATATAGAATTTCAAATCTTCAAATTAAAAATAAAAAAAAAAAAGTTTAAAGTTTAAAGTTTTAAAGTTGAGCTTTTCCTTTAAGTCGAAACTCTAAACACAAACAATTTTCTTGACTTTGAGTTAAAGAGGGCTGAGTCATTTTCTGATCAAATTAATAATTTTTAGTTGAAGAGCTTGGTTACTAAGCATTTATTCTTAACAACGAAGTTTATTAAAACTTTTTGGCAATCCTGTCTTGCATTGCATGTTACCCTGAGGAAAAAAGGGCAATTAAGCAAGATTTTTAAGTATTTTCTAAAGCAAAGCTTAACTAGTTCAAAAAGAAAGTAAATAAAGGAAGGAGATATTCTGTTTAGGAAGATTCGTTTTCGTTTACTTGAAGATCCCCATAACTTTTGCCGACCTGGGCTGATGACCATTTCTGTCAGTTTAATTTCCTCTTTGATGAAACCTGGCCATGAATGAATCTATGAGAATTTTGGAATACTAGAATAGAGATAACGCTGTCGCTTTCTCCATGCAACAAAACCAAGTGGTGGGTTGAAGAAGAAGCTCGCGTGCTTCTGCAAGCTGACGCCTGACCGGTCCCCCCCAGTCCCAGTCCCAATATTCTATCAAAGGACCTGTTGCTACCTTTTCTTTATAATTAAGCTGTTGACTGAAACTATATATATATATATATATATATATATATATATATATTCCTCTCAAAAGTTCTGACCCAAATCATCAAATCCCATTTCATTAAAATTTGACTTATCCTTAATCAACCTAGTGACTGTTGTGCGGAAGCGAATTGATATTACTAAAACCGATTTAAACACACTGAAAAAACACCGTTATTTTACGTGGTTCGGCAACTGTGCCTACGTCCACGGGAGGAGGAGCTTGAAGCTTTGTATTAATGGAGTTTAGAGTACAAACATATACAGAATTCAAGGTGCTACACAAGCACTGAACTCACAACTCAACACAATACCGAATTACTCTATAAACACAGAGTATTTGCTTCAACAATTTAGCTCTAACTTACTCAACTCTACTCTACTCTCTCATTTTCTCTCTTACTCTACATGGCTATTTATAGCCATAATATCAAGGTGTGAACATACATCAAGTGGCAGCCACCATAGCCACCTTCCACCACCTATCTTGGTGTGAACACTTTGCAAGTGGTAGCCACCATAGCCACCATCCATTTGCAAGTGGTAGCTTCCATTATTGGTGGTGCAAGTGGTAGCTCCATTATTGGTGCTAAGCCACCATAAGTGACTTTGAGCCATACCATATTCCAACAATCTCCACCTTGGCGAGAATCCACAGAGAGAATTCACAGATCAGAGCTTCCTCCTTTCTCCTTCAAATGTACACACCATTACTCACATATCAGGGCACCTACTGCATTGGCATGATTCATCAATGCACTGAGCCTGAGTCAATTTTTCTGTCTACTTCCCAGGAATTTTCTTAACTTCTCCAAGATCATCTCGAACTCTGAGCTCAGTTGAGCCTTCAGCCTGTCGATCTCCACCTTGCCTTTTTCAGCAGATAGACAAATGATCCATCTTGAAGTTTCCGGAAATAAACACAGTGATCAAATTGACTGTGTGTGTACTTTTCATCCTGTCATGAAACAGTCCAACCGTTTGTACAGCTGTCACGGGATTGTTTCAGACCATACAGTGATCGGTTCAACTTGCTTTTGTAATCTTTGCGACCGGGGACTCCAGAACCATCTGGTTGAGTCATACAAATTTCCTCCTCTACGGAACCATGGAGGAATGCAGTTTTTACATCAAGTTGAACTATCTCTAGGTTATACAGTGCTACTAAAGCCAATAAGATCCGAATAGATGCATGCTTAACAACAGGTGAAAATACCTCATTGTAGTCTATTCCTTTCTTTTTGAGCCTAACCTTTGGCTACCAATCTGGCTTTGTATCTGATGCTGTCTTTGCCGGTAGCACCCTCCTTTTTGGCAAAGACCCATTTGCACCCAATTGATATCTTGAGTGTTGGAAGTGGAACCAACTTCCAAGTCTAATCGCCTCCTTCCACTGGGCATGCACAGGGCTGTTTACAGCTTCTTTGTAATTGATCAGAACATCATCATCAATTACTGGAAGGGCGTATGCCACCACGTCTGTGTATCGAGCAGGTTTCCGAATATGTCTATTCGGTCTACTGGTGACAACTGATTCAAGTTGCTGAAAGATTTCCGGTGATGACTCCTCCACTTCAGTTAAGGTGTCATCAGATTCTGGTTCAGATTCATCTGAATTTTGACCAGCATCTTCAAATTCAAAACTCCACCTGCTTTAGAGAATCTTGGTTCACATTCTCTGGAGTTGACAGTTTCAGCATTACAGATTCGTCAAAGGCAACATCTCGGCTTACGATGACTCTCTTTGACTCAGGGTTCCACAATCGGACTGCTTTTACTCCTTCACTAAAGCCCAAAGAAGACAGCTTTCTTGGCTCTAGGATCCAGTTTTGCATCCGTTACTACGAAGCCGATCATATTCAATGGCAGAATATCCGGACTACACCTCTATGGGAGTCTTCTCATCAATTGCGGTGGAGGTTAGTCTGTTGATAATGTGGGAGGCGAACAATAAAGCCTCCGCCAAAAATGCTTTGCTCAAGCTTGACTGGGATAACATGCAGCGAACTTTATCAACCAAAGTTCGGTTCATCCTTTCTGCAACTCCATTCTGCTGGGGAGTGCCAGGAACAGTGAAGTGTCGGATTATCCCATCATTCTGTGAGAGGCTGCTGCTCTGCCTGTCACGGTTTCTCTGTCAAGGAGATACAGATTTCCCTTCATATAACCCTTCATTGCTAAGAATGCTCCACGTACAACTCTCAGGACTCCATTCTGAATGGTCACCTTGTAACCATTTGAGTCTAAGACCCCCAGTGATATGAGGTTCTTCTTGAGATCAGGGACATACCTTACGTCTGTAAGTTGTCTGATTGTACCGTCATGCATTTTCAGTCGGATCGTTCCGATGCCTCTAGTGTGACAAGTATTGTCATTGCCCATATGGACAATCCCTCCATCAAACTCCTTGAAGTTTGAGAACCACTTCCGGTTCGGACACATATGGTAGGAACATCCGGAATCCAGAATCCATTGATCTGAAGAGTGTGTTGTTGTGGAAATCGTAAATGCAGAGTCTTCCTCTCCCTCAGATTCTTGAGCTACACTCACAATCGACCTCTCCATGTTGGGACAGTTATTCCTCCAATGCCCTTTCTCATGGCAAAAGGCACACTCGTCCCTCGAGAGTCGTGTTCTCGATGATCCCCTCCTTGAGCGGGATTTACCTCGCTTGTTTTCTCCGGCTCCTTGGTTGCTCGTCCTGCCTCTGTACACAGTTAAAGCTTCTGGTGTAGTATTCTGGTGATCATGCTGATCCTTTTTCCGATACTCATTATTCACCAGAGCATTACAAACATTAACATATTCTATATCATTTTTACCATACAACAGTGTAGTGGTTAAATGATCATAGCTATCAGGCAAGGAATTTAACAGAGTAAGAGCCTTATCTTCATCAGAGATATTTGCATCTAGATTTTCAAGATCAGCGAGGATTTTGTTAAAACTTACTAGATGCTCCTGCATGGTGATACCTTGCATATACTGGAAGCGGAACAGCTTCTTCTTCAGATAGAGTCTGTTCTCCATGCTTTTTGTCATGTACTTGTCCTCAAGTTGTTTCCAGAGAGTTTTTGCATTATTCTCTCTCATGACAAAGTACTTCTGGTCCTTGGCTAGGCATAACCGGATTGTGCCACAAGCCTGACGGTTGACAAATTTCCAGTCATCTTCCGAAATATCTCTGGGCCTGTCTTCCAGAGCGATATATGAACCCTCTCGGAATAACAGATCCTGAACTTCGCACTGCCACATGCCAAAGTTGGTGGTGCCATCAAATTTCTCTACCTCGAACTTTGCAGTGGTCATCGAGTTCTTTCTGATATAAGAACTTGATCGTGCGCTACTTGTCGTTTCATGTGTCTCTAATGATTCTGCCATGGTAATAAAACAAAATTACCAACAAAGTGTTTTTCCGGTACCTGTATGGAAAAAAACGGATGCCGCGGTTGAGTCCGGAATAGTCGAAATAGCCAGGAACGGGTCCAACTGTGTAAATTTTGGACACACGGTGAATATTCTGCAAATATTCTGCTACAAGCGGCTCGAAATGGACTCGGTTTAGCTCAACCGGCTCGGAAAAGTCTCGGAATAGTGTTCTGAAACGGCTCAAAAAATAGCCCGAAAAAGTTGGTCGGAGCTGCGGCGGCGCGTGGGGCGCGTGCGGCGGCGCGTGGGCGCGTGAAGGCTGCTGGCTTACCGGCGCGTGGGGCGCGTGGGGCGCGTGAGGCCCACTCGTCTTCAACCGCGTGCGGCGCGTGGGTTTCACGCGTCTTCAACCTCCAGAGGCGCGTGCGGCGCGTGGGCGCGTGGGGCGCGTGAGCTCCTCTTCTAGCGGCGCGTGGCGGCGCGTGCGGCGGCTTCTGGCGCTCCGGTTGATTCTGCTGCACTCCTCTCAACGACCTCTTCAACCTGGTATTTTCAAAACACAAATTGGAGCACTTTTGAAAAACGGACAGAATCGAACAAACTCGGTTTTACGTAAAAATTGGCTCTGATACCAATTTGTTGTGCGGAAGCGAATTGATATTACTAAAACCGATTTAAACACACTGAAAAAACACCGTTATTTTACATGGTTCGGCAACTGTGCCTACGTCCACGGGAGGAGGAGCTTGAAGCTTTGTATTAATGGAGTTTAGAGTACAAACATATACAGAATTCAAGGTGCTACACAAGCACTGAACTCACAACTCAACACAATACCGAATTACTCTATAAACACAGAGTATTTGCTTCAACAATTTAGCTCTAACTTACTCAACTCTACTCTACTCTCTCATTTTCTCTCTTACTCTACATGGCTATTTATAGCCATAATATCAAGGTGTGAACATACATCAAGTGGCAGCCACCATAGCCACCTTCCACCACCTATCTTGGTGTGAACACTTTGCAAGTGGTAGCCACCATAGCCACCATCCATTTGCAAGTGGTAGCTTCCATTATTGGTGGTGCAAGTGGTAGCTCCATTATTGGTGCTAAGCCACCATAAGTGACTTTGAGCCATACCATATTCCAACAGTGACAACATATATAGTCCAGAAAATAAGTTCCCAACCCCATGCTTTATGTTACTCAGTTTTTGAATGAACTTTGTATCTGGGTAGATATCAATACATTCATTTTTGGATTTTACTAACGAGTGTCTTAAAGGCACTATTTAAGGTTATTATACATAATAATATTTTCATCCAATATATTAAAAATGATGAATAAAATTATCAACTTTTGTATTTAATACAATGTTATTATTATAAATAGTATATTATCTAATCTTAAATAAAGACACTCATTAGCAAAATCTTTCATTTAAAAAAAAAAAAATTCCTTCAGAATTTTTTTCTTATATTTAAAGGGTTTGTATTTGATGCACTGACAGTGTATAACTTCATACACTGTCAGTAAACAAGATAATGCTACCTCATTAAAAAAATTTAAAAATAAATATAAATTATTTTATTTTTAATGAGGTGACATTATCTTGTTCACTGACAGCGTATGAAATTATACACTATCAGTGTATCAAATATTAATCCATATTTAAAAGATCAAAATCAAACCCATACTATAAAATGAATACTTAAAAAAGCACCTAACAATATTTCAGACAAGCTAGCAGTAAGTTTTATAAATTCTTATTATCTCTTGTTCTACCTTGACATCTACAAATGGGATGTAAAACCAATAAAAAAAGAAAAAAAAAAAAATCATGAATCATGAATTGCATCTAACTTTTATATAAAAAAAAAAGAGTCAAATTATCACTCTTCTTGATACAGTTAAAGTTTGATTAGTATATAAACGAGTTTATATACATGGTCTAATTCTTTATATTTATTGATTATGATGTTATTATTCAACCACATTCTAATAATCATGCAAGTGGTCCAAACATGATATAGTCGATTTATTATTTTCATATGTTATCATCTATGTTTTATACCTTTATACCCTCCCAAATTTTATAATCTTATTTTTTTTTCTACTTTTAGACTCCCTCTGCCATAACCTAGTAAACATTAACTTTAAGTGGATAAACGAATGGAAGGTGAGATTCATTCCTCCAATGAAATTTTTAATTTACTTTTATTCTTGCTTTTGTTTGGGGGAAAAATGAGAGAGGGAGGGGAGCAGGAAAACATGATTGATTATTTGTCACTTTTTAAATTTTTTTCTTCCCTTTGATCGGTGAAAGGACATGTGAATGCGTGACTATGAAAGTGCTCATTTTATGAAAAAAGAAAAGTAGTTGAATTGATAGAAAAAGTTACAAAGCAAAGCATTAGTTTTAATTTTTTTTATTAATTATTTTTACCATCATTGACAAGAGTCATTATTGTCACCACATGAAGTTCATAGATTTCTCATGGAATCACATTGGGACAATTATGGAATCCCTTCCTTTTACACGTAAGCCCAAATATTAATTGAGAATACATAAAAATAAATTAAATGTTTTAATTAATTCAAAGCATAGAAATTAGAGGCTTACAATAATTTAATGTCTAATAAAAGTCTGATCTCTCATTAGCAGGAAAAACAAAAGGAAAACAACTCTTTGTTTTGGTGTAATACATGATTTTTCTCTTGCTTCCTGTTTTACCTATTTTTATTTACATTTTACAGTTAGAAGTAGTCAAAATGATGAGGGATTTGATATGGGGCATCTCTTTCCTCTTTGCTTAGCTTTGGTATTTGAGCTCTACTACTTCTAATCTTGTAAAGATCACGAGGGACTTCAGGTGGCTTCACTGATCTAATTAGAGCCCAATTCACCCCCTTGAAGAATTCGTGCCTCTTAATTTCAACAGAACCCTTCAAACTTCCAATCCTCTTCTTGGGATTCTTCACTAGGAGCTTGCTGATAAGATCTTGAACTTTGACCATCTCTTCAAACTCTTTACCGCTTTTAACACTGATTCTTGGGAAGGTTAATGGCTGTTTAAGGATGTTAATCAATGTTTTCTCATTGTTTTCGCCTTTGAAGGGTGTTCTCCCGTACAACATTTCATACAAAAACACCCCTAAAGTCCACCAATCTACAGCACTTCCATGGCCTTGCCCCGAGATTACTTCTGGGGCTAAGTACTCGTGGGTTCCAACAAATGACTTGGATTTAGCATTGATTGGTTCAGCCACCAATTCTGGTCCAAATTCTTGGCAATATTTATCTGCTTGTTCTGTGATTGTTGTGACTCTAGCAGCTTTCTTTTTCCTGTTGGAAGACGAGAAACAAGAGAGCACTGGTTGCATGGGTGTAGCACATGAAGGAGTCAAGCAGTATAACTTATCGTACTTTTCAGTGTCTTCCAAGTTGGGTTTAAGCCTTAGCAGCTTTGGAACAACGTCACATTTGAAGGAAAGATCGAAATCTGAAAGCATAATATGCCCATCTTCTCTAACCAAGACATTCTCTGGTTTCAGGTCTCTGTAAACAATGCCCATCATGTGCAGATACTCTAGTGCTAAAAGTGTCTCAGCAGCGTAAAACCTGTATTATAATAGTTTTTACCTTAAGTCAGCGAACCATTTACTTGAATAAAAAAATACTATAAGATAGATAAACAGAACATGTAAATAGCAATAATCAGATAAAAGCTAATTATTTAAGTAATTAACTTACTTAGCAGATGAAATGCTGAAGCGCTTTCCGGGTTGGCGTTGCCTAGAAGCATACAAGTCTCCACCAGGACAATACTCCATGACCAAGCAAGAGTAATGAGAAGCCTCAAACTCTGCATACAAAGTTGGCACAAATGGATGATCAAGCATACCCAGGATCTCTTTTTCCATGTCAGCTCTCTGCAACTTCTTCCTTATAGCAAGCGCTTCTCTATCCACCACTTTCATGGCGTAAAAACACTGAGGCAACCCAACTACAGGGTTCCTTATCTGGCAAAGATAAACATTCCCTAAGTCACCGCTTCCTAGCCTACGCAGAAGCTGAAAATGGTCAAGCCCAACTCGACCTTTGGCTCTCCTGAGTCGCTTCATGGCTTCCCATGCGGCCTGGTTTGCCTTGTGCGGCTTATGAGAGCTGTAGAGAGAAGTTTCAACAGAACAAAGAGAAACCGAGCTCCGACGGCTGCCGAAGCTTAGGTTGCTCATCCAGCTCCGGCTGGAGTCGGGCACAGTTATTGACGAGGAGCTGCTGTCATAGTCGGATTCATCTCTGGTTATGGCTGCTGCCATTGTTGTTGTTGAAGCATGTAACAGTAGTAGTACTTAGTAATGAGAATTGAGAAGTTTATAATGTTTGTGAGGGTTTTCTCTCTTTTGCTTCTTTCTCTGGCAGTCTGGCTTTTATATACAAATATGCCTGATCGAAGAAAGTTACAAAGCGTTGCTTTTTTCTCTAATCGGGGCTTGGAACTTTGATTACTAATAAATAATAACAAAGTGAATGTATTTTTATGTGGTCGTCTAAACGACACTACTTTTACATTTTATTACAATATTGCCATTTTCACTTTTTTTTTTCTTTTTCTATAAAATTAGATATTAAACTTATTATTACTATTCCTTTATATAAAGCAAAAGGAGTAGAGATTTGAATTCAATAAAAAGTATAATTTTTGTAAAAAATGGAAGAAAAAAAAAACATTAGGATAATTGAAGCTTAATTTAAACAAAAGTACTTGAAAGTTTGTCAAAAATTTAGGTTAATTTTAACACATTAGAACAATTTATGTTCAAGAATGTACTACATATATGAATTTTTGGATTGAAATGCGAAAAACATATCTACTTTTTTTTTTTGCCAAAATTAATATATCTACTTGATTAAATCTATTTAAAGATGTTCATGATCATGCCGGGCTCGAATAAATTTTTTTTTTCTCATCATAAAAATATAAAAACCCATTTTACTTTCAAAATATATTAAAATTATTTTATTTTTATATTTTTACAAATGAATTTAAATAAAAATTATTTTTTATTATTTAATTAATAATATGAACCAAACTCGATCGATTTGGTTCTGATTACAAAAAACTTATTTTAAATTCGGCTCGATTTAGACCAAACCGATAACCCGACCGATAGGACAAATCTAAGTAATGAAAATCAATAAACCCTATTATAAGTTTTTGAATTACATAATGAAACATAGTTTCATGATCCTTTCACATCTTATAAACTTTATTATTTTTCCTATTTAAATTTAAATTTTGTTAGATTGAAATGGAGATAAAAATTATACATCTTAAAGCTTGAAATTTTTATTGTTAAAGAAGTAAAAAAAAAATCGAAATTCTTTCATCTTTATATGCAAGAATAACCATGGATATCAAAGATGGAGCTCAATTCAAAGCATTTAAACCCTAATTAATTAAAACATATATGGGACAAAAAATGTTGATTTTGAAACATATAATTTGTAAGGCTAAAAGTATATATCCTTCCAAGTTAAGCTTTCGAGTTTCAAGATTGGACGGAAAGTTATGTCATGTTTGTACAAAATGAAACTAATATGTTGAAAATCTTTACCTTTAAAACTTGCCAAGTTATAAAACAACAACGTAAATAAAAAAGGAGCTTTTATATTTTTGTGATGAGCATGAGCATGCTAACTCCCGCTGACACAACCACTAGTCTTTGTTTTCTCAAAAGTTCATGCACAAATACAATGCTTTGTAAAATTAAATATTAAATATCAAAATAATGGATTTCTTAAACTAATTTGACTAATCTTATAATCACCCGTTAACATTTTTCATCTTATGCCTTGTATTTTGTTTTGCGAGAATTGGTTTTTTGAAAATAATTTTTGGAAAATGAATTTATTTTTTGAAAAAGTTGATATTTTTTTTAATTAAATAATTTGTGAAAAATATTTTTTATTATTTGACTATTCTTTCAAAAATTCTCTATTTATATATAATAACAAAAATCCTTATACTTAATTCATTTTGCTTTGCTTCAACTTCCATAGAAAATTATAGATTGGATCAATATTTTGATTGCTTTACTTTAGCTTCCATAAAAAAAGATCGATCTTTATACTTAGGATATCTATCCTTTTACTTTGCTTTCACTTTCATAAAAAAATTTATCTTTTAAAAGGGTAAGATAATTTTCAAAAAGTTAAGTTAATTTTTTGTTAATTCAAAATTCATATTTAAATGACATTAACTTTTTTCTCATAAAACAAACATCAAAAAATATATAAATTATTTTTTAAAAAAACAAAAGAGCATAATCTCTAAAAGGATGTATAAAAAACATGATAAAGAACTACCATTAATAATCATAAAAATTAATGTAAGTCATCAGAAATCGTGACGTTTTGTTTGAAGGAGGGTGAGAGTTGGTCAAAAGCCTTTCTTCTTTTTCTGCTATAAAGCTTATATCAATGCACCGATTTTCAATAAACGTTTCCCCACCAACCAAACCTCTTTATAATTATACCCAATTAAACTAATCAAATTTCCGATGACAACCCCCCTCGCCAAAACGACATGCTTACCATAACAAAACGATATCATTTTTTTGATGGGTCAAACATGAAATTTACCTCTTCCCCTCCACTTTGAATGGTAGTTAACCTCCTAACCATGAAAAAATTAAAAAAGAATACGTAAATAATAAAGTAACGGAGCTTTTGGTAATTTAAAGATAGATAGATAGATGTTATGTGAAAGCTGTCGAAAGCTGGGGAGGTGCACGAAGCACCCGTGCCCCAAATTCATTTTCGCCTCACTTTTTTTTATCCTATCTTTTCTTTCAATTCTTTTTTTTTTTTTTAATTTATTTTGTAGGGATATGATAAGATGAAAATTGAAATGAATTAATAAGTAATTTAATTTGAATTCAAAATATATATTTTTTTGATGCTATAAAAAAATAAGTATTTAATATCTACATCTTATCTTAACATTAAAAATAACCAATTTATTTATCCTGAATATTGTTATTACTATCAAGAAATGAAGTAATATCTTTTTATGATATTCTTGTCATGCATGTGAACCCGATATATAAGAAGGGAATGTATATTAAGGTCCATGCCTATGGCTTTACACGTGTCGAATTTTAATTACACCAGTCTAGAGTTGGAGACACGTCGGGCAAATCGAGTCAAATTTGGGTCGACTCTTGAGTAAGGAATTGTTAGTCCAGATTCAGTATAGTTTGCAATATTAAAATATTAATAATTTTTTTAAAATTTTTAAAATAATTTTAAAAAAATCTCAGACAAAATTGAACCTTGAGCAAAGATTTTAAAAAGCCAATTAAATCGATCCATGGATAGATCTAAGAACAATTCATATTTGATTTAGATTAATTAATTATGTATTTTTTTCAATATTATTTGACCAATTTTTGTTTCTTTGAACATGGTTTGTTGATAATAATAAGAACAAACATGATCTTTGGACGATATATTGAGGGTCTTCTTTTTTGGCATTTGACTTTTTTATTTATTAGAACTTTGACTTGATTTTAATAATTTTAATTTAAACATGAAATGTTCATTATTGAAGAACTATGTAGAATATAATGTTTGGTCTTAGTTGTCCAGATATATTTTACAAGAAAATTTTAATGTACTAATCAAAATTCAATTATATATATGTATTTTATGCATATAAATATTATTGTAAATATAAAAGTTAATTATGGGTAAATAGTTGTTTGTGTCAAGAAAATGAATATAATAATGTTTTTAAGAAAACATTTTTCAAAAAAAATTAGATTTTAATTTTTTTTAAAAAATCACAGGAGTGAAAGGATCACATATTAAAAAAGATAAATGAATATAATAATGTTTTTAAATAGAATAATAATAATAATAATCTTTTGAATTTCTTGGATTTTTCATTGTATCTTTTGAATTAGAAAAAAACATTAAAACTTTGTAGTATTATCTTTTTTTTTTCCCTCTCCTTCCTTTCAGAGCTCCACTTTTGTCTGCAAAATCTTATCATGATTTCACTTTTGGTTGCAATTTCAGGCAGCAGACCCAGCAAAAATTGCAGCATTGCAGAGTAGCAAATGTATAGGAAGACTCAAAGCTCCATCACTTGCCCCATACATTCTTCTCCCCCATTCCACCATCCTTTTCTGTTTTAGATTTTTCTTTAGGTACAAACAAAACTATCACATTAAAACATGTCAAAATTCTACATTTTTAATAACTTCCAAGTTTTTTTCTTTCTTTCTTTTTTTGGCATTGCCTTTATTGAATTTTCACATATGATAGCTTCATTACTGTTTCTAATGTTTATGCCATTTCATTGTCATGATGAGTTCAGCTTATTGCTATGGATTTACGGTCATATACTCTAGCAAATGACAGTTAAACAAAATGAAGCAATCGTTTGGTAAATCTTTGGGGCCTCTCATTTTCTTTTAATGGCTCTTTTAGTCATGATGATTTCTTTTGATTTTTTTACTTTTTTTGTTTTTTGGACTAATAATAATAATGAGCTAAAAGAAATTGGTCCTTCTTCAATTATTTTCCTCCAACCCCGATGATGAATGACCAAAATCTTAAAATGATATGAAAACATGATGACCATGTTCTACCAGATCTGTAAATTGTAAAAACTGATAAAACTTCATGAAAATATATATATATATATATATATATATATATATCAGAATTCGCAATGGTCTCAAATTGATTTCAGTGCTGAATTCATATCATTTTAATGACTCCAGACCTTCAAAGTCTTTGGTTGCAACAGTATATCAGATATGTAGAGCTTACCATAAAGATGCAACTATTTTTATACTTTATTCGGATTCGGGATGAGTGTCGAATACGGTATGTGTCTGACACAAGTATGTTCAATTTTTTTTCAACTTTTTTCATATATTTAAATAATCATATCTCTATACCCATGTTCGAATATGCGTCGCACACATGTATCGGACACAGATAACATAGCTCATATTAAGGATCATAAACACATTCTTTTCTACTTTTGAATTTCCAGGTAACTATATTTAATAACTTTGCTTGTCTACCGCCAAATTCACCTAAAATAGAGCTTATGAAGTTATGATCCTACCAAGTGGCAAGTACCAAGAAACTGGTGATTGATTTAATTGCAATTCTTGGCAAGTAAAAATATGAATTAGGTATACAAAGTTATTCTTGGTAACAATCAAACAGAGAATGTGACTGAAAAAGACAAGATGGAATGAGAAAAAAAAAATCAACATTCAGACTGCAGACTTTCTACCCCCCAACTTTAATAATGTGTAAAATAAACTGAGCAAAAGATGGCCAGCCTGACAACTCCACAACACAATGTGTAAATGCAATGGTTATTTAAGAAACATTCACAGCATCAATTTCAGTGAAAAGCAGACCAAATTTAAAACAGATATGGATGCATACACTGAGGTATTACTTCTGATCTTTTCTTTTCTTTTTTCTCTTATTAAAATGGAGATTTTGTTGAGACATATCATCATGGGCAGCTCCAACTCCTGGGCTCCAATCCAATCCAAGACATTTCTTTTGTTTTTATGCTGTGTTGGCCTTGAATGTGTTTTTATTTTCTTCTTTGACAAAGTTTTGAATAATGCTTTTAATTTGCAAAAGATATCATAGTTAAATTGGTCCCCACACCTTCAAAGATCATGTCTTTGAATGTTAAAACTATTTATCATTCATGCATGCTTAAGATTAGGATCTGATAACCTGAAAGACTCGTCTAAATTATGAATAATACCATATCAATTTTATATAAGTTGAATTATTTATAACAATTTAAATAGTATAAGATCATAACAGAAGTCAAACATTGAAATAGTATCAAATAACATTTTTCTAAAAAAAATGGAGAGAGGGAGGTGGGAAATTTCTAGAGAAATATTATCATACTATATATCTAGCTACAATTGCAATAATTTTCTTTGTAATGATGCATGCTTTGAAACATGTTATTCATTTAGCTTGGTCAAGGTTCTTCTAGTTTTTTTTTTATTTTTATTCCGGAGTCTGAGTTCCAAGTCTCCAACTAACTTCAGCCAACAGATTGTCTAGTTGGTTGGGGACATGGGAAGATGAAGGAAAAAGATTGCTCAACCAAGTCACCATGAAGAACAGAAACAAAGCAGTTGTTCAAATTTAAGAAAGGAAAATCTAAGTGTTCATAATATTACTTTATAAGCTATTTCTGCATAAAAAGGGGGAAAATATTGAGCTCAGCATGTATATTTTTATTTTAGCAAGTTATGTTTTTCTCCCATCCATGAGGCCATTAAAGTTCTTTAACAGCGTAAAGCATAACTTGACCATATTTCCTTCAAAATAGCAGTTTCAAGATTAAATGCATCCTGCCTAGGAGCAGTTCATAGGGAAATTGCCATATTAAAATAGATGAATCTTGCAATCTGATATGGTTTTAGAACTAGTCATGATAATCCTTAGTTCCTTACATATGGACTGATTTTTCATTTTTCAGTTTCTGATGCCCATAAATCTCTTTAGGCCAATCTGTAAGAGTGTGAAAGGAAATAGAGAAACACAAATGGCCCAGCAAGCTCTGGGTTAGTCAATTTCAATGCACTGTTTGTTGTACTGGTATTGAACCAAATGAAAACATCAGAAATAATTTACTCATATAGAGGTTAACAGAGCCACAGAGGGCATAATCTGCGGGAATTCAGGATTTGTTTTGAAATACTAAAAGTTTATCTTCAATTTAAATTAGTTTCCTTGAATCTTTAAAACTCTGTAAAAGATATATAACAAATCAAAATTTGAGTCAGTAATTAAGTATCTTTCTTTTCAAAGATTAAATAACAACCAAAAAAAAAAAAAAAACAATTAAAATAATTAGCTTTTTTAAGGTTTGGGAAGTTAGTAATTAGTAAGAAAATAGTTTCTAGCAACTTGGGTTAGAAATTGACACAAATTAAAATGTGTATTTATATGTACAAAAGTATAGCTAGCTAGGAAGCAAAGAACTTGTTGTCACCAATATCAACAGGTTTATCCTCAAAAAGAGACTCAATCTCTTCAAGGGTTTTACCTTTTGTTTCAGGCAATAAAAAGTAGAAGAAAATGGTAGCCAATGCCATAATCCCAGCAAGCATAAAGAAAACTCCAGCAAAGGTAATCTTGTTTGCAATGGTTAGGAAAGTCATGGCCACAGCTCCACTCACCACCCTGTTTACAGATACTGCAATGCTGCTGCCTTGTGCTCTGTACTTCATTGGAAAAATTTCAGATGAATACACCCATGTAATGGGGCCAAGCCCGATGGAAAAGAAAGAAAGATCAGCACAAACAGCAATTATACTCAATACAATTGCCCAGATAGGCTTAGGGTCATTTTCTGCAAGAAATTTTGATCCCAACCCTAACCCCACCAAAGCAACAATCATTCCAAGAGTGCCTATAAATAGGAGTGGTCGCCTTCCAAACCGATCTAAGAAAAGAGCAGAAACCAGAACAAAGAATGTCTTGCTAAGTCCCATGATTACTGTAATACCAAAAAGGTGTCTCTTGTTGTGGATTCCAGCAGCCTTGAACACTTCGGGACTGTAATAAACAACAGCATCATTGCCTGAAGCTTGCATGAAAAAGTTGATCCCAATTGCTGCAATAAGAATTCTACGAAGAGAACGAGATGGCCTTAACAATAACTCTTTCCAAACACCTTTACCACTGAATTGGCTTGGATTTTCACTACCCAAATTTGAAGCAGCCATTTTCATTTCTTCAAGTCTTAATTCAGCTTCCTCCTTTGTGTCTGATGTTTTTAGCAGGATCTTATTTGCTTCATCGTACCGGCCTTTCATGACAAGCCACCTAGGAGACTCTGGCATCACCAAGACACCTAAACCAATGGCAATTGCGGGTACTCCGGCTAATCCAAGCATTATTCTCCAATTGATATGATTCGGAAGACCAGCTAAAAAATAGTTAGATAGGTAACCAAGTAGAATTCCTATCGTTATGAAAAGTTCAGGAAGTGATGAGAGAAATCCTCGAGTTGTAGCTGGAGAAAGCTCTGTAGTGTAAACTGGACCTATCATAAGGGAGTAACCAACGCCAATGCCAGCAATCGCTCTCCCAGCCATCAAGAATGCATAAGATGGTGCAAATCCCATTAGAACTGCACCTATGAAAAAGGTTGCTGCTGCTAACACTATGGTGAAACGTCGACCAATCAAATCAGATGTCTTCCCGGCAAGTAGTGAGCCAAACAATGAACATACATTCAAGGAACCAACCAATATCTCTACTTGAATTGTTGAAATGTGGATGTTTTCCTTGATGAAAATGATTGCACCACTCATCACACCAATATCTAAACATATTTACTAATCATCAGAAAAGGGTACCCAAAAAAAAAAGGTTAAGGTATACAATTTAATGATTCAATACAATGAAACAAACACTCACCATATCCGAGTAAAATTGAAGTTGTGGAAGCCAGTAAAGCAGCTGCAAAGGCAAATTTGTTAAGACGATGAGGCTTTCTAGGACCATGGACTTCATGGGACGAATTGTTTTCCAAGGAATCCATATCCGAATTAGGGAGATGACCTTACCAGGATTGTTTTTGTAACCAACAAAAGTTTATTTATTTTTACTTGGCGATGCTTAATATCAGGAATGGTTTAGGAAATGAAAAGTGTTTTTGACTAATGGATTATGGATCCGTCATTGCTCCTTACAGAATATATAAGGCGACATTATCTGGGTTTGGTGTCACACTGTCACCTCAATGTTTATCAGTATGTTGAAAATAAGTTGGAGTGTTATCAAACTTCTTAACCAAACCCTTCTGCATCTCCTATTTTTACTCCTCTCCTTTTGCTTCAACCAAAACTTTTTATCTTTTTTATTTTCTCTCCTTATATATTGCTCTTGCAGTTAAATTTTAGGATTTATATTTGATGTAATCAGAGTATATATATATATATATATATATATATATATATATATATATATATATATATATATATAGAGAGAGAGAGAGAGAGAGAGAGAGAGAGAGATCCACTTAAATTAGTGTAAAAACAAATTAGTTTTATACACTTCGATAACTTTATATACGATTTATATTTTAGCAAATTGACCGTTGGATTTAACAATATAATTGCACTCGTTGTGCACGTAAAGTTTTGAATCGATCCGATATCTCTATCATATCGATCAAGAATACTGTCTTTTTCAATATATATTTAACGGTTGAAAGTTTTTTACATCGAACAAATAGTTAGACATTTTTAATTTACTCGAAACTCGACGTGCATGATCTACGTGAATAGAATATGAAATACAACGATCGGATTAAACAAATATAAATAGTATATAAAGTTATCGAAGTGTGTAAAATTGATTTAGTTTTAGACTAGTATAACTGGATTCCTCCTCATATATATATATATATATATATATATATATATATATATATAGGTTTATATTTGATGCACTGTCAGTGTATAGGTCTATACACTGATAATGAATCCAACACTTACACCTCATTAAAAAACTAACACATAACCTAACTCCTAACTCAACGACAATACATCAAACACAAACTCTAAAATTTATTAGATCACATTTTTTATTTTTTGTTATATTTAGCAAGGTTAAAAATATCGGACTGGAGATCGATCCAGTTCGAATTTCGATTCTCGGTCCAACCGGTTAGACCGACCGATTTGATAGAGTTTTTTTAAATTCAAGCACTAAGTTATATTAAATAAATATTAAATATAGTTAAAATTAATAAAAATATGCATTTGGCTTAATAGTATGGTATTTAATATAATACTAAGAGGCTAAAGGTCAAATTTCATTAATTAATTACAAATAAAATTTTGAAAAAAAATAAAAAATACATATAAAACCTATTTTTTACCGATTCAATCTAATTTTTTTATCGATTTGATAAATATCTGATTTTAATATACTCATCAAAACGAACAGATAACATATTTTCGATTCAACCAATCCAACCGAATCTCACACAATAAACAATAGCCTTATCATGAATTTTTTGATTTTATAAAAAACTACTTGTTATGCGATTTACGAGTGATGTAATCCTCTCTCTTTTCAGAAATTGAAAATGGTGGACTAAAGCATAATTAGTAAGTTATAGAATACATATCATTCCTTTTTAAAAAAAAAATTGATAATTAAGTTAAAATAAGTTACATATTCAATGATCATCTCAACTAGGGACTCTTGGCATAAATCTATATAATAGGATAATGTTTTGTGATTCAAATTGGTAAGCATATTAAGGTTGAATTTTATAAGTTTAACAAGTTATCCTCTACTTTGGTAAGTATGAACAATTAATTTAAAGATGTTTTATACTGCATAAGTAATACTCTCACAGCCTCACTCACACGTGTTAACAATGATTAGTTTATTTTTCTCATAATAACAAAAAAATTGTTTTTTATACATTATCAGAGTAACTTTTTAATTTTACAAATAGAATTAAAAGATTTTCATATATTTTATTTTTTAATTTATCTTTTTAATATAACTTAATTGATTGTGTTTAAAATAATTTTAAAAAGAAATAAGATTAGTTTTTTTTTTTTTAAAAATCACAACATAAAAATAAAATAACAAATAACAAATATTAAAATTCAAACTTTAAATCTATTAAATATTATATCTTGAAGATTACTTTATTAACAAACTAAACACCGGGTTCAAATTTTATGCTTGAACCCGGGGCTTAGTTTATTAGTTTACTTTTAATAGTGTCGACACGCTACCGTTTGGACGATGAAAACGGACAAAAAGGTAGTTATCACAAAGTCTAAAATCTTTGGAAAAAACATTGACACTTGGCAGACGGACATTAAAGCAGTGGAAATTTCTTGTAGATAGAATTATAAAAACACTGATCTCAACTCATCAATCATCACTTAGAGGTAAAACTCAACGGGTTATGCACTGACTGTGTTCGGAGAAAATCCTGTAAGAAATTAAATCACTGGAAAGGTTAAAAAAATGATCCCAAAGCCATTTCGTATATTGAGCAAAGGCGCTGCCATAATTTTTGGAGGATTTCTGACTCTCAATCTTGCTGCTACTGTTACCGTTGGTGCATTTCGCTCTTTAGCTGAAAAGAAACGGGTAAAAGACAATCTGCCAAGACCCTCTCTTTTCTTGTTTTCTTTTCTTTTTCTAATGTTTTGCAAGAGTGAAAATTTTCAATTTTGCTCTCTGGGTTTTGTAGAAAAAGTTTGCCTTGCCTTGTGGGGTTTGTAATGGGAAAGGATTTTACATATGCAAGCTGTGCAATGGAAATGCTACAATAAAGTGGTCACCTTTGTATGATCCTATTCATATTAACCCTTGTGTTTGCCCTACTTGTGATGGTAACAGGTTAGTCTTCTTTCTTTTTTTTTTCTTTACCATTCAAAATTTTCTTCTTCGAGAGGCGTTTCTGTTGGTTTTGATGGTTTCTCTCATGGGATTATTACAGGGTGCAGCGCTGCTTAAACTGTATTGGGAAAGGTTATAGTTGACTACTACTTGACTTGTAAGAACTTCAATTTTGGTTACTCTATATTTCTGTATTCCATTTTGCAAGTGATTTATTTTCTGCTATGTATTGGAGCCTTATTCCTGCTACTTGATAATCTATGTATACTATTACACTATTTTCATGACATGATTGCATACTACCTTGTTGTTGCCTTTTTCAATTAAATGCTAAATAATTATCTTCTTAAAACTGTTATAAATTTTGTGCACTTAAATAAGGATCACACTGAAGAATTATAATTCAGGAAATAGACGATGTGGCTAGGTTTATTTAAGTTGAAACCACATAAGTTATTGATGAAGTACTATTTGCGTAATAATCATGGTCAGGATATTGCTGATGAAACTTCTAAGATGGGGTAGTTTATTTTGCAATTGGTCAAGCAATGTTTTCTTGACATTTAATAAACTACAAAAGCTGTATATTGCTTGCAGCTTATGGTATGGACTATGGTAGTTGCATAACTAACAGAGAAAATCCAGAATTGTTGGCATACGCGCATCATCCCAAATAGTTTTTTTTTTTGGGGTGAAGGCATGTGGAATGGGGTTAGGGTTTGTATACATGAAGAAAAAAAAAATTGCTGTTAACACATGGGTAACTAGAGTCTATCATTGGGAATCAATGAGCTCAAGCATTTGATTGTTATGTGCCTTCTTTAAGCTAAAAGTCCCCGAAGGTTTCTCTGTTCCATTTCTTATTTGAACTCCTCTAGTCCTTTAAGGGAAAAAGAACTTTGCTAGTCCTCTAGTCCTAACCTCTTACCGAGTGTTTTCTTTGGAATTTCTTGCCCACCAACCAACTTTCCCTTGTTGTATACCCTAGTCATTCACACTATTGTAAATCAGATTCTATGCAAACGTGAAGATATCAAACCATAAATGAGCACAGGCTTCATGAATCATGAAATTTTAAAACACCTTGAATTTCAAGTCTCATCATGATCTGAATATAAACTGCAATAAGAGCACATTTTCTAGTATAGACGTTTGGCAATCAAAAAATCAAGAAGCCATCTTACTATGTAATAAATTGTATCAAATATCTATAAAAATTATTCTTAATAAAAAAAAAAATCCAGTCTCTTTTAGGTTGGCTATCATCTATCATAAACATTGTGTTAACTGAAAATAAATGAAGTTAGACATTGAATCCTTCTAGTTCTTTTAATTGCTTTTCATGGATGATTGATATTAAACAATTTGATTAACTGCTTTATGTGATTGTGTCTTCAATAAGATGAATGAAATGAACTGCTGCTACCTGATGTTGCTGTTAACTAAAAGCTAGAAAATTGCAATAGAATTACAAGTTCAGCAAGCTGCTGTCATGACCCCAGTTTGCAAGAAGTTTCTATAACTGCATCTGCTCTAGATGTTTGCCAAGTTGATGTGATTTACAACACAATTGAATTCGCAAATACTATTTTCAGATAGGAAGAAAGTAGGTAGGTGCTGGTAACTCCAAAAATTTTCCTTGAAATTTTTAGATCACTTTCTTGATCACATAAATCATAATTGGATCAATAGCTCCTTCAAATGGAGTATTTCCCTTGGTGAATATATTGTAGGAAGAATATCACTCCATATTCAGGAACCATTGTATAAAGAATTTACCAATGGAGCTAAGGAGATTATTCCTGTATGACAAGAAAAGTAGCAATCTCTTCTGAAATTGGATTCTTATAAAGTAAAGAAATTATTCATGGCAGTTGGCATAGATGCAACTTGACCAGTCTATTGTACTTTCTCTACATGTTCCATCACTTCGGCTTAGTTCAAGTGGTAAGAGTGTAAGTTTAGGGTAAGAGTTGAACCTGGTGCTTGATTTTTGTTCATGAAAAAAAAAAAGAGTTAACATTTGCTAAAGAGAAATATTATCTGCTTAATTAATTACACAATTGTTGATGAAACGAAACCAAGTGCAGGAAAGTACCAAAGTTGAGTATTGTTGTTTCGAGGGCAAGAGTGAAAGGTCAGTGTTTAAATAGTGACAGTGACAGATGACTCATACGATCAATTTCAGACTGGAATGAATCGATTTCCAGTTAAGAAATGGGGAGGGTCTGACTCTGACTGATTCACCTTCCACAATTCCCGTATCCCAAACAGCCAAATCATTTGCAAAAGAAAGATTTTTTGTTGCATTATTTGTATGTGAACCCGGAAGTCTTTACATTAGAGGTATTGCCATTTTCTAACTTTTAGGCTACCCATCTTGTGATTCTTCTCTTAACTTGTCCACCGGGGCAAAGATATATATATATATATATATATATATATATATATATATATATATACTGTTAGGAGCTTTGGCCTTTGAGGACCAACTCTTACCACAACTTATTGATCTATGTTAGAAGAGGAATACTTAAGATGATCGTGACAGATGATGATGCCAACAATTTGGTATGGAATGGGATATCTTAAAAGTCTTAAAACCTAACTCAATTCAAATCAAAACCTCTAGAGATAATATTTAATCAAAATGACTAATTCAATGCCTAAGTTATAGACTTATAGTATGTGGTTAGAGAAATAAATAATGAGAAGTTGAGAACATGGTTTTATCTAAACCGATAACTTTAGACACGATACGGATATGACATGTTTAATAAACAAAAAAACAGTGTAATAAACATGATTAATGCAACATGTTTACTGTATGTATCATATTTGTGTTTAAATTTTGACACATTTAATGATTTTTATTATGTTTATAGTTACATAATTGATACGGAAAAAATACAAAACATGATAAAATATACATGAATTGCCAAGATTTTGTTCTAAACCATTCATTATTTTGTTTCAACTGTAGGAAGTAACTTCAAAGCAAAAAACCATAAAATAACAATACCTCATTGAAGAATTAGTATGATAGGATTTATATTTGATTTACTATCGATGTAAAATAAAATTTTATATTTTATTTATTAATGCATCAAATATAAATTTTTAATATGATTTTCATTTATAAAAAAAAGTTGCCATATGTTTTGATATTCAATGTGCTTTGTTATTGTAAAAATGATGTGAATTCACATAACCAGGTTGGACTGTTCATGGGTTGGGTCAAGCAAGCAACAGTTTGAAAAATTTTCATTTCTTTTATCCAAACCCGACTTTGAGTGAGTCTGAGTTGGTCTGTCGATTCGGTTTATTATTTAATAATAATAATAAATTTAAAAAATTATTTTTATAATTAAATTTTTAAAAAAAATTATTAATTAAACAATGATTCGATCAGATCAAGTCGACCTGAATCAAAAATATCTCTATCTAAGTTCGATTCAATACGGGCCAAATGGACTATCCGATTCTTAAGCAAGTCTAATCGGATGTTACTTCTCAATTTCAATTTTAACCATATTCAAATGTTGGGAAGATTTTGCTTTTTCAAATATCTTTTTTGGAATTAACTCCAAAGTCAATAGAATTAAAAGGGATGTAAAAAAGGAGGAAAAAAATAAATTAAAGAATTGGCTTCTCTTTACTTATGATTAAATTTTACAGTTAAATTGCTAATTATTACCTTTTAAATTACATTAATATATATTAAAAAGATAAAAACTTAAAATCCCAATTTTTTTAAATAAAATTGGCCATTAAAAATCTCTATTTCAAAAGTAATTTTTTGAACTACTGTAAAAAAAACCCAATTATTTAAACTTGCCTTTCTATTGATAAAAGTTAATTAATTTAATTATATGTTATATTGGATCTTGACTTCTAAATTTAATTAAAGCTTACGTGGAAATAACAACTTTTCTTCAAGTTAAGCAATGAGAAAAAGAGACATTTTTTTATCAAATACTATAAAACAACTTTTATTTTTTGTTTCACTTTTAATTGTATTTTTTTTATTCTTTTTATTCTAGAGCGCGGTAGTAGAATTTTTTTTATTGTTTTTCTAATCATGAAGATTATGATATTAAAAATAAAATTGTCCTAGAGTTTTTTTTTTTACTCTATCATTTCCATATATATACATATTCTTTTCTCCTCACCTCAAAATAAATATTTGAAATGTTAATAGTTAGGGTTGGAAAAAACCAATCGATCGAATAGGTTTAATAAAAAATTAGAAATTTATTTGGTTTGAACTAATGCATAAAATTGAAAAAATATTGAATTGATACGATTTAATTGATTAAAAATAAAAATAAATAAATAAAAATGATTTTGAAAAATTTTATTATTTTTTCAAAAAAATTTAAGTAGTGAGAATTGATTCTTTAACATTTTAATTTTATATTAAAAAATTTATTAATTAATGTTCCTGAAGGAAGAACACAGTGGTCGAACCTGGTGGGCTGGATGTATTCTGATGCAGAGGATCCATAGAAATTTCAAAAGAGTTTCCACCCCAGTGGATAGAACATGGTTACACCCATATCCATTTCGGAGCAGTCAGACTAGCACTAAGCTACCATGTCATCAAAAGACGACCAGTTTTTGTCAGAATAGCCTTGTTAGACTCCATATACCTCAAATATGAGCATGCTTGCATAGGAATTGCTGAGACATCCTTGAACTCAGGAACGATCTACTTGACCTTCTTCCCCAACTACAACATGGCACTCAAAGATCCAACTCTCCTTGATTGTTTGAAAGTCCAGATTCAGATTGCTAAAGCAGAAATGATCAATCAAATAAATAAAGCCACTCTCACTACCAGATGGCTTACAGGATCCAAGATCATGCCATTGACAACTCAATTCCATAGAAGAATGAGATCCCCTTCTTGAAGTTCGATGCTTAGAACAACAGTACCACATGTGTACCAAAAGCAGCTACCTAAGAACAAATGCTATATCTTCTCCCAACTTCTTGGGTCACAAACTATGAAAAGATCCATAAAGAAGAATATTTGTGTAAATGATTTTTCTATATTCTCATTCACTGATCGGTTACAACTTTATACAAGAGAATACTACAATCTAGGTCGTAACATAGTGCCTATAAATTAGCTCTAATCTTGTAAGAATGGTAACTAAATAAAGCTAAATAATTCAGTCAATATACAATTTCTACTTTCCTATTTTGCATGATTGTCTTCAACACTCCCCCCTCAAGTTGGAGTGTATGTTAATGACTCCCAACTTGTCAAGCAACATCTCAAATTGTGACGAACTCAATGCCTTGGTGAATAAGTCTTCAGTTTGGTTATTGGTCCGTATATGTGCTGTTTGGATCAAGCCTTCTTGAATCTTTTCACGAACCAAGTGACAATCAATTTCTATATGCTTTGTTCGTTCATGAAAGACAGGGTTTGAAGCAATGTGTAAAGCAGCTTGGTTGTCACAGTACAACTTGACTGGCTGATCATGTTTGATTTCCAAATCCTTCAACAAATTCTTCAACCAAATAATCTCACAGCATGTAGTTACCATAGATCGATACTCTGCTTCAGCAGTTGATTAAGCCACCATTGTTTGCTTTTTTGTTTTCAAAGAAATGGGTGATCGTCCAAGGAAAACACAATACACTGTTACAGACCTTCTTATGTCCTTGCAGCGAGCCCAGTCTGCATCACAAAATGCATTTAATTGAAGTGTGCTTGTGGAGGATAAAAGAATACCTTGCCTTGGTGCTTGTTTCAAGTATCTAAGGACTTTGTGAGCTGCCTCAAGATGTGGTGTACTTGGTTTGTCCATAAATTGACTTAAAATATGGACGGCATAGACCAAAATGGTTTAGTAACAGTGAGGTAGATCAATCTTCCCACAAGACGCCTATATGATGAGGGATCACTGAGGAGGTCTCCATAGGATTGTGTAAGAGACAAGTTTTGCTCCATTGGAAATCTTGCAGGTTTAGCTCCTAGAAATCTAGTATCTTCTAGTATCTCCAACGCATATTTCCTTTGAGAAAGAGAAATGCCTTTCGAAGACCTTGCTACTTCTATGCCCAAGAAGTATTTGAGTTCACCAAGATCCTTAAGCTTGAACTGCTTGGATAATAACTGTTTTGCATCTTCAATATGTTGCAGATTGTTACCGACCAAGATTACATCACCAACATATACAAGTATTGCTGTAAAACTGCCTTTGTGGGATCGAACGAATAATAAGTAGTCGGCCTTCGATTGGTGAAAACCATAAGATTTTAGAGCTGATGAAAACTTCAAAAACAACTATCGAGAAGCTTGTTTCAAGCCATATAGCGATTTGTTAAGTTTGCACATATGTCTGTCGTTCGAATCCAGGCGATAGTGACATGTACACGTCTTCATGAAGATCACCATGCAAGAACGTATTGTTGACATCAAATTGGTGAAGATGCCATCCTTGAATGGCAAAAACACTGAGTAGCACTCGTACAGTAACTAGTTTGGCAACTGGGGCAAATGTTTCTTGACAGTCGATTCCTTCAATCTGGTTATATCCCTTGACAACCAAACGGGCCTTGTAACGCTCAATAGTCCCATTAGGCTTTAGCTTCACTTTGTATACCCATTTACATCCGATGGCTTTCTTACCAGGTGGAAGAGGCATGATTGTCCATGTATCATTGGCTTGCAAGACTTGAATTACATCATGCATGGCCTTACGCCATTTGGATCTTTCATGGCTTGCAAGAAACTGGTTGGTTCTTTGGTAATGGTTAATGAGTTGGTAAAAGCTTTATGAAATGATGACAAATGATCATATGAAAGAACTTGAGAGAGTTTATATAGTGTACCTGATTGTGTGATCACGCTAGAGGTAGATGATTGTCTAGGTCGTGATGGGAGAGTAGCGTTCACATGAAAATCATGAAGGAAGGTAGGTCGTTTTATTGGTCTGTTGCATAGACGACGCGCATAAGAGTTGGAAGGGGAAGGTGCAGTGGCCACATTTGCAAGGTCATGGTTTTCTGGTGTGGTGGGTGCGGGTGGTTCAATGGGACTTGGAGGTTTGTGTGTGTGTGTGATGTGATCATCAAAAATGGAATTTATAGGAGTGGGAATCAAATGACTCTCTCTGGAAGCGGAAATATGTTCAAAAGAAAATTCTTTTTCGAAAAAAAAATAACATCTGGAGATACAAATACTTTGTGAAGTTCAATATCATATACTCGGTATCCTTTTTGTCCATAAGGGTAACCAAGAAAAATGCAACGTGTTGCACGTGCATCAAATTTGGATGGTCTTTGGGCATGAGTGGAGGCAAAACATAAACACCCAAATACTCGTAAATGTGAGTAATTGGGTGCTATATTAAACAGTCGTTCATAAGGTGTTTGGTCTTACAAAATTCTTGCAGGTGTACGATTTACGAGATAAGTTGCAGTTAAAATGGCATCCCCCCAAAACTTTTTAGGAAGATAGGCTTGAAAAAGTAATGCTCGTGCCGTGTTTAGTAAGTGGAGTGCATACACAACTAGTTTGGTGGACAATACCTTTGGACAAGTAATAGGCTGGAAGTTTGAATTCAATGTTATTATCACTGCGCACAATTTTGACTTTGGAAGAAAATTGAGTTTCGATCATATTAATAGGCTGGAAGTTTGAATTCAATGTTATTATCACTGCGCACAATTTTGACTTTGGAAGAAAATTGAGTTTCGATCATATTAATAAAATCGATTAGGTGAGTTTGAGTGTCAGATTTATGGCTCATTAAATAAACCCATGTACACCTACTAAAATCATCAACTAGTGTTAGGAAAAATTTGGCCCCAGAAATGGATGCAACTTGGTAACCCCCCAAATATCAACATGCAACATTTCTAAACAATATTTGCTAGAAGTCTTACTTAAAGAAAATGGCAATCTGGTTTGTTTAGCTAAGGGCAAACCAAACAATTATTTGCATCATGAGAGTTATTTTTTTCGAAAAAGAGAAATAAAACAAATACTTTATTCGAAGGGTGTCCAAGACGTTGATGCCAAGGTCCAGATGAGGGATAATGGACTGAATTGCATTACGATTTCTGTGAGTGATCAAGGTAGTAGAGCCCCTCCCGCTCAATTCCCGTCCCAATCATCTTCCCTGAACGTAGGTCCTGTATTGCACAAGAATGGGTAAAGAACACAGTGATACAAAGAGAATGTTGGATAAGTTTGCTAACGGAAATGAGGTTTAATTGAAAATTAGGAACATACAAAACATTATCAAGAACTAAGCTAAAAGAAAACACAACTTGACCAACGTGTGTAACATCAACAAGAGAGCCATCTGGTAATTCCACTGTTTTATTTTTAACAGTTTTCCAAGTTGTAAGCAATTCAGGCCTACAAACAATATGATTAGTTACCCTACCATCAAGAACCCATGTTGCTTTCTTACCTTGAGAAGAAAAGCAAAAAACTTTACCTGAAAGTTCTTCATAGGTTAAGGAATTACCCACATGGTTTGCCATGGAGGACTTGTTGTTATTAAGCATGTGCAAAATCTGTTGGCATTGTTCTTGGGTAAAGGGGAAAAAGTTAGAGATGTCCTTCTTCTCGGTTTGTTTGGAGACGTCTTTCTCAAATTGCTTAGTTGATTCTGCCTTCTTGAGCTTTCAACAAAATTCAATTGTGTGACCTTTCCATCCACAAAAAGTGCATTTCAAGTGTACCCTACAATTTTCAGTGCTATAACCATCTTTTGCACATTTTCACACTTGTAATTACCACATTTCTTGCTTGGATTTTTCACCGCAAAAGCTACTGCCTCAGGCTGACTTGTGTTTCTTTTAGCAGATACATCTTTCTGCTGTTCATGTCTAAGCACAAGTGAATAAACCTTGCCAATATTAGGCAAAAGATCCATTATCAAAATCTGTCCACGTACCGCAGCAAAAGAATCAGTTAACCCCATGAAAAACTTAATGGTTTTCTATGTTTCTCCATAGGATAACTCTTCTTTCATAGTTCCACAGCTATAGTGTGAAATAGGACAAAGTACATCCATTTCATCCAATAATCCTTTGAGCTTGGTGAAGTAGGAACCAACAGACATATTCTCTTGTACACAATCATGTATTTCATTTTAATATGAAATAATTGGATACTGTTTACCTGAGAAAAACGCTCGCACAATTCACTCCAAACTGCATTTGCTCCATCACAATAGAATACGCTGGCTGCAATTTCCTTGGAGATCGAACTCAATAACCAGGTTTTGACTAGATTGTTGCAATGAATCCACTACTTCAATTCATTCCCTGCATCATCGCTTGGTCGCTTTATCGATCCATCGGCAAGTCATATTTGTTCTTGACTGTTAGGGCTATAGTCATGGAATGACTCCATGTGCTATAGTTCTCTTCAGTGAGAAGCTGTGATCCGAGAACCAACCCATGCTGATCTGAATGGTGAAGATACAGTGGGTGGTTTGGATTATTAAACTTAGATGCCATGCTCAATTGAGTTGAGCTCTTACTATCATCTCTCATGGTGATGCTCTGATACCATAAAGAAGAATATTTGTGTAAATGATTTTTCTATATTCTTATTCACTGATTGGTTACAACTTTATACAAGAGAAAACTACAATCTAGGTCCTAATATAGTGCCTATAAATTAGCTCTAATCTTGTAAGAATGGTAACTAAATAAAGTTAAATAATTCAGTCAATATACAATATCTACTTTCCTATTTTGCATGATTGTCTTCAACAGAAAGGTCTAAGCTGGTTCAATCAACAAAAGCTACTTTTGTCTCTAATCCAGAAAAAACTATCATCATCAAGTTCAACCATCAGGATAAAGAAGTAGCTACTCTCTCAGTCTTTTCAACTCAGTACATGATGCAGTCTGTCTTTACAGCAGAATCAATATAGTTCAGTATGCTTGAATTCTCAGATGATGCACCTAATCCAAAGTGGTCCTCACCCAACAACATCATCACAACTTTGCTACTGATGGCAAAGAAATCTAGTATTTTAAATATCTCATTACAAGACACTGTTATTGGGATATCAATTGCAACTGTAATGATTGTTATGATGACTTTCTTGAAGCAGAATTCAGTTATCCAGAATGTGAATAATTAAATTAATTGTCTTAATCGATCAAATCAATAACGAAAATCTCATTGATTTAACTTACTATCCAAATTTTTTAATAGCAATATTTTCCCTGTGATTTAAAATGTGGTAAATTTGAAAAACATATCATCAACAGTAAAATAACTGTTAAATGGTAAATAATCCGTAATTATTTGGAAAAAAAGAAATGAAGAAAAAATAAATTATTAAAAAGAAAATTGTAAAGACAAAAATTGTCCTTAATAAAAAAACCTTTCTTTTCCCCATCCTTCTCCCCAATCCCAACCCATTATTTTTCCTTGTGAGATTTTCAAACCTCCTCTCTCTCTCACTTAACAGCAGCTCTGGGAGTTACTGTTGATGCCCCTTATATAAGGGAAATAACTCAGGTCCCTCGTCCTCTACTTTTTAAAGTTCTAATGCAAAGTTAAAACTTAAAAACTTTTTAGTCGATAATCTAATGGGGTAGTCTTAAATTAATTTTCTCTTTTTAGTGAGAGAGAGAGAGGGCTTGAAAATTTCACAAAGGAAAAAGAATGGATCGGGATTAGGGAAAATGATGAGGAAGAGAAGGGTTTTTTATTAAAGACAATTTTGTCTTTACAATTTTCTTTTTAATATTTTTTTTCATTTTTTTTTTCAAATAATTATGGACTATTATACCATTTAACAGTTATTTTATTGTTGATGGTATATTTTTCAAGTTTACCCTTTAAAATAAGAAGTTGCTCAAATCCTTTCGATTAAAGTACTTAAATAGTCCTTATATTATAGTCAAAAGTGCATTTTAGTCTCTATATTATAGAAGTGAGTAATTTAATCCTTGTATATTCGAAATTAGTGCAAAAAAGTAAAATTGATAACAGTGTTAATGGAAAACCGTCTAAATGTTGATATAGACATGTCAAACTGACAAAAAAGATGATTTGAAAAAAAAATAATGATATGTCAAATTTTTTTACTCAATTGATATTTAGAAAACATTTTTTTTTACCCAAACCTCTTTCTTACCCGTAAAAATATGTCATCATTTTTTTCGAAGTCATCTATTTTGTCAGTTTCTAAATTTCATCTGAGCAAAAAAATTTGACACATCATCATTTTTTTTCAAGTCATCTATTCTGTCAATTTCACATGTTTACGTCAGTATTTAAACGATTTTTTATTAATACTGTTATCAATTTTACTTCTTTGCATCAACTTTAAACATATAAAAATTAAATTACTCACTTTTATAATATAAAAATTAAAATAAATTTTTAATTATAATACAAAAATTAACTAAATATTTTAACCGAATCGTGGAAAGTTAAGAAAAAAAAAATCGTGAAAATTCTTAAGCAAGCCGCCAGCGAGTGAACAGCTGTACTCACAAAACCTCTGCTAAAAAGGTAAAATAAGAAAAGAAGTGAAAAGCTACATAAAATTTGAACTGAACAATGCCCTTTCGACAAACGTCAAGAACGCGCGTGCTGATAAGTCATCCTCCGTCCAATCCCAAAACGGCGCCGGTTTAAAAATAATCATTAAAATTTCTAAAAAATATATATATATATATATCGAACCGAACTTGTCCACGTCAGCTTCCTCCCTATATACGAGATGCCCCTATTTTTTTCTCCAACACATTTATTTATTTATTTATTTCTATTTGGAGCTCAAACAAAAAGGAAACTCGAAGGAGCCCTAAAAAGGCTGCCTCTCTCTTTCCTTTTCTTTGTTCTCTCCTCTTTCAAATCCCTAATAATTACCAAATTTAAAATCTGTTAGTATTTAAAAGAAAAAGAAAATGGATTTAGTGTAAAAGGATCTTAGCCTCCAAATCAAATCGGAAGTCACTTCGTTTATTCTATTGACGCCTCGAAGTTGAAAGTAGCTGGTAATTACCTAATTCGAAAGTTCTCTTAATTTTCATTTCTTTTCGCGTTTCGAAGGGTGCGATTTTACCCTGATCTTATCGATTCCACTCCTTTTCATCCTGGATCGGGTTCTTAAGAATTTCTGATTCGATTCCTTTTGTTTCTTATTTATTTCATTTTGAAAGACTTTTTTTTTTTGTTTGTCGGGGATTTTGAGCCTAATATTTTTGTTATATTCGAAATTAATTTAATTTGTTAATTTTTGGAACTCAAAGAAATTTTATTCCTTAGGTTATTACTGCCTCCGATATTGTTGTGTCTTTTTTTTTTGTATTTCAATATCCCTCCTCCCTTGAATTTAACTTATAATTTTTTGCTTATGGAATTAATTTGGTGCTGGAAACTGAATTGAAATGAAGAGCTTATACTGTGAAATGTGAAGTTAAGCGTTTAAATTCACAGTGCTATACTGCTATTATTGTTAGGGATACTTGAGAGAGTTTCTTATAGTTGAGTTTCAGTGTTGAGAATTGATAAACGCTACATGTCGGGTTAATCTTGTTTGGCTGAAAAAAAATATATAGATATGTGGGAAGATATAATGGTGGATACTTTAAGCATTTTGGTTTATGTTGTCAGTGGCACTAGCTTTGTTTATGGATATTTTATCTTGTTCTAGTTGGTTGTAAGAAGTAAGCTTTTATGCAAAGAGAAGAAATTGCTTGTGGTAGGAGACTGAGACAGTTGTGTGACCCTAAAGAAGCAAACAGATGGAAAACAGCATTAAATTTTCGAATGAGTTACAATGCACGAGAGAACTATTTGCTGGATTCGAATAAGGCCTGGTGTATATGGAATAAGATGTTGCAACGGTCTCCATTTATCTTAAAATTTGGTGCCATATGATGCTGTAAAAAGTGGGTGGTTTTTTTTTGGGGGGGGGGAGGCTTGTGTGCATTTGAATTCAAGTGTTTTAGATTTTAGGCTATTTTGACCTAGAGTTTGACTTAAATATGAGGATATTTTATTGAACCACCCAAATTATGGTGTCCAGTTGGATTCTGGGAATTTGTCCATGGTTAAGGGGTTTCTTGAATTATGTGTAAGACTAATATCGGTACTGATTTATCATTATATGAAAAGAATGATATTGATGTTGGGTAGCAAATTAGATTATGTTAGCATAATTCTGCATTTTAAAAATATATATGCCATTGATGGGATGCAGTGCAGATGTTGCCTTTACCTTGGCCCTGCAGCAATGCCACAGCCTCGAATCTGGGTAGATTCATTCTGTTGCTTATGCCACTGGCAGCCAATAGTGATTCTCATCTTTGTTATAGATTCCAGTTCTTACAGTGTCAGCTTTGTAAGGATGATGCCATGGGAGTGGTTACTGTTCTAAAGACTGATTGTGAACTAATCCGTAAATTGGCTGGAATTATAATGGAGTCTTAAAATCATCTCTGCTACAATCATAACTAACAACATTATTTCTCTTTTATATAGCTGTTGAAGTCAACTACTTGGCCCACAGAATCTGTTTTTTGTAACATCTATCTGCTATTGCTGGAGCTTATCTGATGTTGTACAAATTCATTTTAAAATATACAATATCTTCTCATTTATTTTTTCCCTTGAATTTCTATGATATGTTTGTGAAGTTTTGATTTTCCATTTTCATACATTGTATCTGTACTTGGGGTTTTCTGTTTTTTCTTTTATTTTACTTGTTAGCCTTGGCTCATTTCATTTTCTGCTGAATCTTATCCTTTGTATGTAATAACTAATCATGATGTTATGTTTTGTACTTTTAACCATTCAGTTTCTGCCTTCTGAAAGATCCAGTCATTTAGCATTAGTTTTGGCTCATTAGAGATTTCAACATGCCAAAAGAGAGAAGAGATCGTTCCCTATCTTCTGATAGGTATAGGAGATCTCCCTTCTCGTGTAGCTCCAGCTGTAGTCACCGATCTTCGCCAAAACTCCCTTCAGAAACTGAGGAAAATGTAAAGGAATGGGAAGACGCCAGGTGCCCTGTCTGCATGGAGCATCCTCACAATGCGATTCTCCTCGTATGTTCTTCCTATGAGAAGGGTTGCCGTCCATACATGTGTGATACAAGTTATCGCCACTCTAACTGTTTTGATCAGTTTTGCAAGTCATTTTCGGATACCTCAGCAACAACACCACAAGATCCTCAACAAGAAGGAGCTCAACTTGTAACCACAAACTTATCACCAGCTGCGACTGCAACTTCAGAATCAACTGTCTCTGAGTTGCAGGAAGAAAGGACTGAGGAAGGGCCCTCCACCCAATCTATTGTCTCGTGTGAGAATCAGATGCTGTCAAAACTAGTGTGCCCTCTGTGTCGTGGTGAGATAAAAGATTGGGTTATTGTAGAGCCTGCTCGTCATTTCATGAATGCCAAATCTAGAAGCTGTTCCTCTGAAACATGTAATTTTACTGGTGTCTATAAAGACCTAAGGAAGCATGCAAGACTTGAGCACCCTTCTGTGCGCCCATCAGAGGCTGATCCTGAGCGACAGCGAACTTGGAGGAGGTTGGAGCGACAAAGAGACCTTGGGGACTTGCTCAGCACACTGCAATCTTCATTTGGGGAGGAGAGGGCTGATGATAGCATTTTGCCAATTGATGATGGAAGTTGGCTCACTGTCTTTTTCCTTATTCGAGTGTTTCGACCAGGGTCTAGTCCTAGGAGCAGCAGTTGGTCTGGCACCTCAAGGGCGAGAGCTCAATTGAGTATTAGGAGGAGATCTACCAGACTTTGGGGTGAAAGCTATGATGGGGAAACTGGATCTACCAGAGGAGATGAGGAGAATGAGTCTTCAGATAGTGGATCATTTCCTTGGAGGCGCCATGTAAGGAGACGGACAACTCCTGACAATCAACCATGACTGTGATTGTATCTTTAATGTGCTCTGTTTATTGTTTGCATATGAAAGTTTCGATTGTAAGTGTCACGCTTATTAATCTACATCTTTTACTTGTTTGCTTAGTTCCTTCATGGTATGGCTGATAGATTCTAAGAACGTATCTGAACTGACTCCATTTTTTGTGTCTCAGGTAGGACAGGGAGAGGAAATATAAGTCCATTGCTTGAGCGTCTGTGTTTGTTCCGCACAGCGCGGAACAAATTTGGTCCTGAGTTATTAGATGGTTATCAAATGAGTGAAGTAAATTTTAATGTATCTGGGAACTTAAAATCATGCAGTATACCCTTTTTCTTTCGCAGCAATTTCATTTTCTGTCTTTATGGCTGCAATAATTTCAAGGTTTTCCTTTCAACTGTTGAGGGATATTTGTTTGTTTCTGCTTCTTTCGAGAACTGTGATGATGTTCAGAGAGCTATTCGCCTATTCCTGGTTGCCATTTTGGTTAAAAATATATTTTTTAAGAGAAGACAAAGTAGTAGGAAGGAAAGGAATTCAGTCAACTCACCAAAAGAACAACAAATTCAATCTCTCTAGTTTCTTCAAATATGTGGAATTTATGCGTTAGCTTTGAGTCCAGTCGAGTCTCGCATGCTGCACTTTTTGGCGACCGCCTGACAAGGATTTTCCATTCTCTTTTCTACGGCCAAAGCCTGTTGGAGTTCTTTTAAAGGTAGAACTGGAAATAATTAAAACGACCAACTTTTATTTCCTGACAGATAAAGAGGTCATATTTTTATGTGTTGGACTTTAAATTTGAAATTTTAATTTTAATCAACTTTGAACCAAGAGCATGAACCAGCCATTGTACTTGCTTGTGAGCCTTTGTAAAGGAAGTTTTTCCCAAAAAAAAGATCTGCAACAAGTTTGAGAGTGGCAAAGAGAAAAAATTGAGCAGATGGTAAAATATTTAGTGTTGTGATAGGTGATGAAAGAAGATGAGAGAAATATAAAGTATGAAAGAATATGAAATAATAATAGTTCGGAAGTAGAAGATGCTATAAAGGGGGAGTTCTCCGGTATGCTATTTTAAGGTGAGCTTAAAATAAGTTCTATTACATATAAACATGATAAAATTACATATAAACATGACAAATTACATATGTAATGGAACCTAAGGGAAGCTCATTTTAAAGAATTTTCTTTAGAATTTTTCGCTATAAAGAGCTAAAGGGAATATTTAAGAAAGAACTTGTGGATTTGCCGAAAGAGTTGTCAAAAACCTCGTATAATTATATATATATAAATTTATATATTATCAATAAATCATATCATTTCATTAAATTTTTTTAAAGTAAATACAAATTTACATATGAATTAAATTATGAAAAAGACACCCAAAAGGTCCCATTTGGTTAAACTTTTCTAAACATAAATGGATTTGTATGATTTAATACGGTAGGAAAAAAAAAATTTCAAATTTTCAAGCAAGTTGTTTTTTGAAAATTTTAATGTACTTTTAAATCTTCCAACACTTATATCCATTGATCTGATAAAAACATTGTAGCTTAAATCTTTTCAAATTCACAACTTTAAAAAAAGGCTTATATACTAAAAAAAGCTCTTCAACTAGTACTCGACACCAACTTTTTTTTTTTTTTTGAATAATTTATCAAACACGTTTATTTTTGCCATCAAAACACATTTAATAGTTTACGTGCATTATTGAACATTGGACTTTTTAACTGTAAGCTGTAGACAATCGTAGCCAACTTGTCTTTGCCATATTTGTCCCTTTCTTATTTCCCCCCTTTCTTTTCTCTTTCTATTTCCTCCGAAAAAGGAAAAGAAAAAGTTCAAACCCTTTTACCCTCAACAGATACATGGATCTTTGAGACTCTCTCTCTAATATACTGAGAAACAAGGAAAAGATTTCTGGGGATTTTAGGAAATCTTTTCTTTGGCAAACTTTTTTTTTTCTTTTTTGTGTTCAATAAAAAGAAAAAAGATGGGGATAGGGGAAGTCTCAAATCCCAGCTCTGGGAATCAAAATGTGTGCAATAACAACGAAACCAATGTGGTTTTGAACGTCTATGATCTAACTCCTATCAACAATTACTCTTATTGGGTTGGTTTCGGGATTTTCCACTCCGGTATTGAAGGTTTGTTCTCATTTATGGATTCCTTTTTTCTTTTTGGAGTTTTTGTTTTATTGTATGTTTTGGGACGTGGGTATTGGTTATTTTAGCTTTTTATTGCTCCAAAATGGTGAATTTGGTTTCCTCTGATAGAAAACAGATATGGGTTTGCTGATATTCTTTTTTAAATGATTTTTACGTGATTATCTCCAATATGTAGCTGAGGATCAATATTTATTTAGGTTTTTCTTTCGGAAAGAAAGGTTTTTTTGGAGAGGAATTTGGAATATAATAATGGTATGCATTATGGAGAAAATGAGATCTTTTGATGCTTACTTAGATCTTTGTATTAACTAATGGTTCATCATCCAATTTTACAGTACTTTTTGTTGGTATGTTTGCGTTTGTAAATTTGTTTTCTTTAATAAAATGGGTCACATTTTTATGAGCTGGAGTAGTAGAAAAATCACTTTGGTGTTCTTTTTTTACTCTCTGATGTTTATAAAAAAATTATGCTAAAGTTTTGGCATGCATGAAGCAATGTTTTTCTATTTAGAAAGATTTTGTTCTTATTTTTTGAAAAAAAAAAATTTAATCAAGGTTTTATATGTTAAATGAAGTTATAACATCTTTACTTTTGGTCATAAAATTCTTCTGTTTCGATTTCAAGTATAGGTTATTTAGATTAGTTGAAAATAAATTGTGGTGAAGGACTCAAGTTCCATAAGTTGGATTTAAGATTAGGCATTTCTTGTTAGTTGGTGGGATTGAAATGCAGCAAATCTCAAAGAAATTGTAGCATGCTTGAAATAAAACAACTTATTGCTAAATACTTCGTCTCCATTTAGTCGTTTCAATCTGAAATCAAGTTGTTGAGAGCTTTAGGCTAAAGGGAGAGGTGGACAGCATTTTCGCAATGTGACATGACTTTTAGTTCTTGTGTCGATAATCTCTTTTTTTTTTTTTAATTTAGGAAACTGAACTATCTATCTCAATATTTATGAACAGTTCATGGTAAAGAGTATGGGTTTGGGGCCCATGATTTTCCAATTAGTGGAGTTTTTGAAGTGGATCCAAAGAGCTGCCCTGGTTTTATCTATCGATGTTCCATCTCGTTGGGATGCATAAACATGCCTTTCTCTGAATTCAGAGCGTTTATCGAGAGTGTAGCTTCTGAGTATCATGGAGATACCTACCACCTCATCTCCAAGAACTGTAACCACTTTACAGAAGACATGGCGCATAGATTGACAGGCAAACATATCCCTGGATGGGTGAACCGGCTGGCTCGGCTAGGTATGTTGATCCTTCCAATTGTTTATCAAATTCTGTATATGCATGTATATATATGTATGTGTATGTGTCTATGTGTATCTTATCTTTCTTTTTCAATTGTCCGTGACATTTGATGATATCAATGCCTTGCTCTTCCTTACATCATGTCATAGCGTTGATCTTTTATGGGGGGAGCCCTAAAAAAATTGGCAATGTGTGTAGCTACTTTTGTTCGGTATGTTTGAACAAGGCGGGGGAAGACAAAAATTGACCCTGGTCCTTGACACTCCATTGGAGGGAAAACAACCACTAGGCCAAGCATAGATTGTTATGTTGTCTACTTTTCGTCGTCCGGGCATTTTCCTGTAAAAAAGAAAACCACAATGAAAATCATAAAGTTCATGATTGTCAAAAATGTAGGTTCTTTATGCAGCTGTCTGCTTCCTGAAAGCCTTCAAGTAACTACAGTGAAGCAGTTGCCTGAATACCACGAAATGGGTATGCTTACTAATCTCTTCTGTCTTGCTTTTGAGAAGTTGAACCTGCCATTACTCACTCAAAATACTCAATTGTGATACTACACTCATATTTGGGACTTTCTTCTGCTTCTTTTTGGCTGCTTGCTTCCAGAAGATGGAACTGAATCTCTCTCAACCGCCACCCCATGCGATTCAACAGAAATCGACGATACAGATCAAGAGAAGCACTTGCTGTCACCAAAAGATGGAAATTTGGATATATCTTTTGTTAAAGAAGCCCAAACGTGAATGCAAAGATTCCTTAAAAGAGGGGTTATGATGTTGGCCTTCGTCGAGAATACTTGCTTTGAAGGGAAGAACTAAATTGGAAGCAGAAAGTGCTCAGCTTACATGCATGCATGCAGGCCTTTCATTTGAATGTTGTAATTATTTCCAGTATTCTTTCCAATTTTTTGGGTGTCTTCATTTTTTTTGTTGCTCCTGTTCATTTTTTTAAGCAGAAGAATTTGGCACTGGAAATGTAGTTTGTTGTTGATGCTTTGTATGAGTGGTTACATTAAAACTTGTGGACGCTAAATGTGATTGCAGATAATTTATTGTGAGCTTTTCTGACAGAAAGTTAAAACATCTCAAAACCGTACAAAATCAATTTTTTTTTTTTTTGCATCAGTTGAATAACAATTGGCAGCAGACGGAAGAAGCAGCTAGTAATTTGCAGGCTCTTTACATTTTTAGCTGCAATTTTAACCGCTCAATATAAAAATGGATAGGACAATATTGAAAGGCAGATGCAGAAGCGTGGCAAATAACAAACTGCACAAAAATATCTGACAAAGGAGAGATTGACCCTTCAAACTAAGCATTGCTCCCAGCTCAGCTATCGGATTTCCAACGAACAAGTTCCAACATTATATGAACAGAATAACTCGAATCATGCTTGAGGACACAAGAAGCAAGTGACCGACTGACTTCCGGCTATCGGTCGATAATCACCTAACGTAGTTTGGAAAGATGGTTGAACTTTCATGTTACAAAGAAAATGCTCCTCCATGCTTGTCAATAACATGAGCTCAATACATCCATAATTCTTAGTGACGCCAGTGAATCAGAAAACCATGCTGTATTTTTTTTTTTTTTTTAAACATTGAATAGCAAGGAAAAGCATTGGGGAAAACATAAAACTTAGAATCCACATTGCATTCCAAATAATAATATTCCAAACTGCAAGTTAATGCTCAAATCTGTACATGTTCCATCACACAGTTCTAGCAAGGTCCATGACCACTTAAGCAATACCAGCTAGAAGAGAAATAACAAGGTATGCATATTATCACTATACCATGTATGATACCCATAACCAGAATAATTTGCTCCATTTTGTTACTTGCAACTTGTAAATAATTCCTCCTCTCCATTTCACTTACTCCAAATGAACATTTTCATATTACAACCTTATGTGGATCGACCGTCAAGCCCCAGTTTTGAAGTTAACCAAGCACAGACTTGTTCCATCTCCTCAGGGATTGTATAGTGACCAAGCCTAAATTGTTGAATAAAGTACCCAGTTTAAACCAATTTGTCAAATATATAAGAAACATGAAAGTTTTGTCAGACACTCAAGATCCATACCCATTGTAGGATTTGAAAGTCATGTCCTGAAATCCATTTGAACTCAATGCTCGAGAGGATTTCTCACCAAATTTATATGGAACCACATCATCACCTGCAACCAACCATGTAATATATAATATACATACTAAGGAACATCACCAGTAACCTTGATGCCAATCATGAAACTAGACTATAATACGAGTAAAAATGAATTTGGTAAAACGATTGCAGCTGCTAAGTTAATTACCAAATGTTTCAAACATGAGCTTAGGCTTCAATAATGACAATATTCTATGTTACTCGGACTCGGGTGTGAGTGTCGGATACGAGTATGTGTCCAACACGGGTATGTGTCTGACACGGGTATGTTCAATTTTTTCTAAGTTTTTTTCATGTATTTGGAGGGTCCTTGCAGGGTCATATTCCCATACCCATGTCCGGATATGCGTTGGACACGGGCACTTCAAGAAAAGTGAAGAGTTGGAGCAACATAGACAATATTTACTTGAGAGTCTGGGATTCTTGACCTTTTGTACCTTGAAACAACTCCTGATATGTAAACACCAAAAGAGATGTTCACTTGGGTCAGAATTGTTTAGGCTTCAGAATGGTTGTCTATTGAGGATACATTTTTAGACTTTTTTCAGTGGGTTATTTCCTTTTCTATGTAAAATAGGCAATAACATATTCCTCGATTACTTCCGAAAAACCTAATAAATCCAGAAGGCCCTCATATAACATCAAATGTACACAAAATTTAGCTAACAACAGTATTATGTAAATATCAAATACATTGCTAGGATCACAACTCATCACCACAATTTCATTGATCCCTGGAAAAAAAAACAGAAATTTTAGATGTTATGTCAGTACTTTTCTTTTAATCCCCTTGAACACTAGTCTAATCAAGTAAAACAGGGATTTGCTTTTCTAGTTATGAAGAACTAAACTCAGGTTGACACTAAATAGTTGGCTGGTCAAACTCCTCAACTAGCAATATCACTTTATTTGAATACCATCTTGTCATATTCCGTTGCTACTTTCTAATCAAAATAAATTATGCTAATGGTCGTGGCACCAATTCTATACCAGATAAAGCCAATAATCTGACACCACCTCTGACAAAATGACCATGCATAAACCCATGATAATCTGCATAATGAAGGTGATTATAAATACCTTTGCCATGGCATAGCAAAATGGGCAAGGATGCAGCACGTCTTGCAGCCTCATCCTGTCCTATTTTGTTTTTCAAAGTCCTGGAAAAGAATAGAAGTTATAACAATATACCAAAGGGGGGGGGGGGAGAGAGAGAGAGAGAGAAAACATGAAGCTCGTATGAGAAGGTGCCAATGTAGGAAACCAACTTTGAACATGGAAGCCATCCACTAAGTCCTACAACTGCACTCAAATTGGCAGGATACGGATTGCCATTTCCATATTTTCCATGAGTAAAACAGGTTGCAGAGTATAGGGAGGTAGCTGCACCCATACTGAAGCCTCCAACACCAAGTTTAACTGTAATTGGAAAAATCTACTATTAGAACGATGTCAAAACAATGACAATAAACAAAACTTTCATTCCTAAAACTGAAAACTAAGGCGAATGCAACATTGCATTGGTTGTAAGCAAAACTAATCAAGCAACAAATTACTGAGATTTAAACCAATCCTAAAATGTAGTCATTATGTCAAGCATTTATTGGAATGACGGTAAATAAAAAGAATTGTAAAAAAAAAAAAAAAAAACCATGGTTGTCAAAATAGATAGAAACATAAATCAGAGGGAAAAACTGTAAGAGCTCCTTGGGCCATTACAAACTAAAGAGGCAGATGCTTTGCTGCACTCTTTAAAGAATTGCCAGGGCCAGTTACATTTATCAAGTTAGGAGAGAAAGGAATCCCAGTTACATTAATCAAATCTATCAGTGCATGTACATCCAGAAAAAATCAGCCAAAAATAATACATATCTTTGTCCTATCAATACAAGAACCAGAAAATGAAACTAAAAGGCACTAAATCTAATGACTTCCAAAACCAGCACTGTATGTTCTCGTGTTCTTGCTTTATGGCCAAAAAAGGAAAAGAACATTGTTCACATTTGGTAGCAAAAAATCATGGAAAATAAAATTAAAACTAGAAATCTTGCAGAATGTACGACTAACGAATGGCAGTTGTACTATGTAAAGCTGTCATTATGAATTCTCGCAATAACACAAAACACAAATGTCTAAAATGCATTGATACCTAAATATTCAGAAGAGAAATGAGAAACACTCCCCCCCCCCCAAAAAAAAAAAAAATCTGGCATCATAAAACCTCATAAAAAGTGACGAGAGGAAACATACTGTCAGCAGGCTCTGTTGACAACAAATTTGCAACATGTGCTGCAGCAGCATCCAAACCCTGTATATCATCAGGAGCATCTTCTGAAAGGTCTCCCACATCAAACCCTGATGTATGTCACATTATAATTCAACAATTTCATTAGCATTCAAAGCACTCTCAACAAAGGTTGAAGAGAAAGAAATTTAATGCATTTTGTTTCCTTCATATCAGATTGTGTGTCCATACAGAATTCAGAAAATACTTACAAGCAGTTGATGGAAATCCACCAAATATAGTTATTGGTTGAGTAGGGGCAGTTGGGCATATCCATTTAATCTGCACCATAGGATCACAAGCATAGAAAATTATGAAGTTATCAAGAAAAATAAATTTATTGGTTAATACTTAATAGTTAGAATATATTCTCCTAAACATTTTTGGCTACAATCAATCATCCTTACATTCGGAAGAGGGAGGGTCTCCAGGAGCTGGGACCAGCTGCCAAAAGATGAAAGAAAAATGAGGATTGAGTAGATATTTCAAAAGATATCAAGAATTTTCAGTCTTATATTTGGGATCGTTGATCACAAAGATAGGGAACCTTACAGGAGAGGTTAACTCAGATTCCAAGTGGCACCCATATAAGTTATTGGATGAAAAGACTTACTGAAAATATATTAATATTGGAAGTATAAAAATAACTTGCAATTGAAGACTAAACCACTTGAAAATCAACCAGAATTATCTTATTACAGCTTAATTCGTAGTTTTGTGCAAGCCTTATCAGCAAAGTACTAGCAATTCAAGATTAAATTGTAAAATATATGCATAAAAGAAGTTCTTTTGCATGCAAATATTAATTCCCTACTAATTATTTAAGCATCGGTAGCAATAGTGCTATACTACAAGAACAAAAATTGCATAGAGAAAGAGAGGTTTCTACTTCGTTCATAATGCCAAAAAATCCCCCCCCCCCATGTATTAAATAAAAAACAATAACATCCATCTAATTAGTATGGAGGATTACTGAACCGACATAAAGGAAAGACCTCAAAAATTCTGATAGAAAGATTTATGTAACACCTTGAAGAAATGTACTTCTTCACTACAAAATAATAATCCATAGAAATATTGTCATGGGGGCAAATGATTTCTTGAATCTCCCGAAACAGAAGGAAATAACAAGACACAAAGATGTTAAGAACATCTCAAACTCTTGGGACTATAGTTAACCGGTGCAATCACCCAAACAAGAAAGGGAAAAAGGAATGGTGGAAGCAGTAAAAAGAATTGTCACTAACAAAATCAGAAAAAAAATCAAAGACAAGCTATCATTATTGTCCTTGAAAGATCTGTTGAATTGCTGAGACAAGGAAGAACTAGAAATGATAACTCCACGTGCATAGAATCTACAGAATAGAATATAGTCGATATACATAATATTTATTCCTTTAAAAGTTGACAATTAAAGAGAGATGAGGAATCTGAATTTTAAATCGTTTTCTTTTCCTCAAAGAAAATAAGTTAAATAACTGATATTATTGATAAAATAATCTTAAATATATTCACCAAAAAATAACCAAAAACTAGGAATAAGAAGCTTAGAAAGCTATGCAAAGTTTAGAATACCTTGAACCATTATCACCAAGGCCATGTAGCCAAACAATGGTCGCTTGGTGCCTACCTTTGGGCCTGACCACATAGGTTCTTCCAAATTCAAGTGCTCTTCTAACGGTTCTACCACCTGAAATTTGTCACATTAGAGTTCAAGTGTAACAGTTAAAATTAAACACAAGGAAAAACAAGCTCGTGAATTTATATATATAAAAAAAAATTACTTCAATTCAATCATCAACAATCCACAAAAGAAGAACCAATGATTCAATTTCCATAAGAACAATCAAAATATTTATTCAAGCTTGCTAGTGAGCTCTCATTATAGACATTACCATTATAGGAAGGACCTGTGAAGCTCATAGTAGTAGCCCACCCAAAAGAAGCAGTAACCAAACCCGCCTATTGCACAAGCAGAAGGCAGCACTGAACCTGCAATGAAGAAAGACCCACGTTCATATTTAACATCAAAAGTCAATTCTACAATGCAATTCATTTTCACTACATTGATACTAATACTTATGACTAAGCAACTTGGCACCTGCCGAGAGGCCTTGTCAGCAGCACTTTAACTAAACTCCATATCAAAATCCACAACAAATTTGCCAAAAAACAGGTACATTACAACAAATTCATGGAAAGAAGACATTTCTATCTAATACAAATTAGAAATCTTTCAAAAACCTTCATAAAAAGGGATTTCAACTCTAAATAAATGATGGTATTCATTGCATCCAATGAAAAAGAACATGAAAATTAGATGAAAATTCATAGGAAACTAAGATAAAAAAAGAAAACAAAAAACCCAAGATGGAATAAGAATGAAACTTTTAAAGTCAACTGTTTTTGAGGATTAACAGGTTGCAAAGACCTGCAAACTGAACTCCAAGGAATTCTGCAAAAGAAAAAAAAAAAAAAAAAAAAGCAGAAACCTGGGAAAAGAAGAGATCAAAAAAGGAAAGGAATTTTAGGGTTTTAGGCATTTTACCTTTTCCAGTGATACGTCGACTCGACGGGATGTGAAGACTCCGAAGACTTTAGATAAAAAATAAATAAAAAAATCTATTTTTTTGGTCCCCAAAGGGCAAAGGGCAAAGGCCAATTTCTTTTTTTTTCTTTTCTTTCACTGATAAATCCTCTTGTTTGAATTGTGTGTCGTTTACGATTTCTTTTTCTTGTTTTGTCCGAAAGGGTAAATCTAAAACTTGGGTATGTGCATGATATTTGTCCGTCCGATTGATAACAGAAACCCTAGATGTTGGACACGTGGATATGCAAATATAATTAAAATTAAAATATTTAAATCTAATATTTTAAATATTATGATGAAGTTTTCCTCATTTTATTTTATACTCTATTATGAGCATTATATTTTTTTATTTTATAAGTATTTTGATCAAATGTATGATTCTTTTAATTTATCAAAAATTATAATTTTGTTTAAAGAACATTTACAATAAAAACACAATAACTACAAGTTTTTGTTAAAAATGTATGTTATTGAAGATAAATATATTTTGTATTTTTTTCTTTTTTTAATTTATAATTTTATAGTTAATCAGAATTAATTAACATTGTTGAAATAATTTTTAATTTTTTAAAATATTTTTTGAAGGTTTCATAATTAAAGAACTGTCATTTATAACTTTTTTAAAATGTATCTTTTGAGGATTTTTTAAATTAAATTTTCATTATCTAATTTATTCAATTGTATTTTTATTCCAGAAAGAAAAAAAATATTAATAAAATAAATAAATAAAGTATTAGGCTAACACAAATCAAATGGACCAAGACATATTAAGATTGAGCCTAAGGCAAATCCAATCCAATCCAATCTCTTTTCTTTTTTATTCTTTTTCTCATTTTTTTTTTCTCTCTTTTAGAAAAATATTTTTGGTTAAAATACTAAAAAAATCCTAAACTATGATTTTTTTTTAAATAAGCTCTTATATTTTTATTGTACTTAAATAAACGTTTATATTTTGATTTACACCTAAATAAGCCTTTATTTTAAATGAAATGTTGATTTATATTAGACCTGCTCATGGGTCGGGCAGTCCGTCCGGTCCGATAGGCCCAGCCCGTATTAGACCAAAATTGGATATGATTTTTGGTAATTCAGGTCTGCCAGACCCATATCACTGTTCATGCATTAAATTTTTTTAAAAATTAAATTATATAAATAATTTTATTATTATTTTTTGAATAGCGATTCAGGCTAGGCCTGGGTAAGGTAGAAAAAAAATTCGACCCTCAACGCGGCCCATGAACAGGTTTAATTTATGTTAACGGTTTATTTATGTATAAATTAAAAATTATGGGCTTATTTGGGTACATGTTAAAGGTTAAAGGCTTAATTTGATACAAATTAAAGATTAAGGATTTATTTGAATATAATAAAAGTATAAAGACTTATCTAAATAAAATAATAAAGTTCAAAGACTTTATATTATTTTAGCGAATAATTTTTTCTTTCCTTCGTCCTCTTTCTTCTACGCCTTGCATTACCTTCACTACAATTATTATAGGTAAAAATTGATGATATTTAAGCTATAATCCTCAATTTTCTTGATTTTTTAAATATTTTTATAAGTGGGTGTAAGGTAAAAGAAGCAACCATTATAATTATTATACAATAATTAATTAATCAAAATTCCAAATTATGTATAATCGTCAAAATATATGATATAGAACTCATACTTAATTATAAGTGGTAAATCCTTACATAATATTTTATTATAATTGAATAATTGCAGAATTGTAATAAAAAAAATTATATATAAAAAAGTAAAAACAAAATTTATTCTATTGTCATCTTTTTTTTTGGTAAATAAAGAGAACTTTTTTAAAGTTGAAGTTTGAATTATATATAAAAAAAAAAATTTCCTTCATGCAAAACATTCTAAGCCAAATATAAAATTATTGGACCACAATCACAAGACTTTCCAAGCTAACAACTGGTAACATTCAATTTATATATTGAATTGGTATTCGAAATTAAAAATTAATATTTTTTGGATAATTGGGAACATTAAATATTACAATTTCAAAGCTTTATGCTAAGTGCTAACTGTAGATTTTTGACTGATCAAACAATTAAAAATATAGAACTTTTTTACACACAAAGCCATTTATCAGTTACGAAATATCATGTATATATAGATTATTTTTATGAATAAAATATGAATTATTGGTACTATTATTTAAGTATATTTTTATGAATAATCTTATTAGCTTTAACAACTTGACCAAGTAAACATATACTATTTTAACATTATTTATAGAATATATCTTCCAAAAGGTCAACATTCAATGTTCTGCAAAAAACTAGGTTTTAAAAACCAAATGGAAAATGCAAGGGAAAGTTCCCCAAGGCAAAGGGCCAATGCCAGTGTCAATGACTCATTAGAAAGAGGGAGCTACCGATGAAGATGAGCTAGGAATGTTGCAGTCAACATGTGATCCCATTGCAGCAAATTTTGGCCTGTCATGACAATCAGAATCCTCTTCATCTATGGATAACAAATTTTGGCCTTAGTTTCGCCCGCTCTTGTATGCACCAAAAAGCTACATAAAACCAGTCTTTTCAAATATAAACCCTTAAATACAGCGAAAGAAAGTTGAGAAATTGTAGAACAACTTGTGAGACCTAAGAAGCTACATCAAGACTTTATCCATTATTGGATATATATATATATATATATATATATATATAAAATAAAGACTTTCAACTATTATAATTAAATAATGAACCAAGGCATATTATTCCTAACACAAGCGACTGAGTGTGGAAATCTAGAAAGCTGCTATAGTTTGACGACTGACATTCAACTCTCATAGAATTAGCAGCTGCTCTACTTCTCCTGAAATTTCCAAGCACATGGGAATAGCAAAAGGAAATTGGAAAGCAAACATTTGAGTTTTTTACAACTTTTTATACACTCTCATAATCATCACGAGTTCGATCGTTAAGGTGTAGGGTTCATTTTGATAGAGGTGAAAGCGCCGCTCATCGCACTGGCCGGGTCCTTCAAAACGCCACTGAACCAAGCTAAGACGCACCTAAGAAACACACAGAATCTACATGTTTAGTTATTAATTATGGCATAAGATTAATCCTACATTTTTCTTGGTGGAACTGTCCAAAGTGTATGTTGAATGTTTGATTATAGCCTTGGAATTGTGAAATGATTGGTCAGCAATTAGACACATACTTTCTTTTATGTAATTTTAAAACATAAAACAAATTTGCTAATGTGGGTCGAAGATAAAAAAAACATGTAAAAATAGATAAAAGGGAAAATAGTTATTTGATGGTGATCGGTTAAAAACAAGTGAGTAGCTTTTAAAAATATTTAATTTTTAAAATAGCAAAAATATAAATATCTTAGTAAATAGTATATATATATTTATTTTATTTTATTTTGTTTTTATGTAAATTTTTTAATTCAATTGATATCTCTTGACTTGTGATACCAAATTCATTTAGAAATTTTATAAATCCTAAACTCAAATTGTTTGAAATTCTTTATTCAAGCTCGATTCGAACTGGTCTGAAAATTTGTTTAACTGTTTAAAAAATATTTTTTTATATTAATATTTATATATTTTATAATTAAAAAATATTATTTATTAATAAACAATAATTCGAATCAGATCAAATCAATTTGAATTAAAAAAAATTATATCCAAATCCAATGTTTGAACAGATGTATTAACTTATCCTCAAATATTACAAAATGATTTCTTCATCTCTATTTGTTACTTTTTGTTTTTTTTTTCTTTCTCTTTAGTTATGAGATTAAAAATCTAGACTTATGATATACTTAAAAGGTTATAGCAAATCCTTATCATCCTTAGTATTTGAAACTTGAGATAATTATAAATTTAGTCCTAAAACATACACATTTTTTTATATCAATCTTAAAATTTATACTTGTAAATATTTAGTCTTAAAAGTTATCAATGTGTTGAGTCTTTTAGTCATTTTTTGAACAGAAACGTTAATTGAAAGTTTATATAAAAAATTTATGTAGCATATAATAAATCACATGTAAAGCTTACATAGCATTTCATTAATTTGTAAAATATTAAAAAAATTATTTGTCAAAAGAAAAAAAAAAGTTTCAAATAAAAGATAAAATAATTCTACTTCATTTAATTAAAGACTGTTGGTTAAGTGAAAAAGAGAGAAAAACTGTTAATTTAATGAGAGAATACAAAAATAAAAATAAAAATAGTGATTTTTTAATTTTTATAAGTTGATTGTTTTTTTTAAATAATTTTTTAATATTTTATAAATTATTGAAATAACATCTACATGTGTTCTTTATATGAAAGCTAAGCTTTTTATTAGTATTTTTATTTAAATAATGATTAAAAAATTAATTTTTAATATATTAATAATTTTTAAAATTAAATATTTACATCTAAAAATTTTAGGATTGAAATAAAAAAAAAATTATATTTTAAGACTAAAATTATAATTATCTCTTGAAACTTTATTGAGATATTTTTACAGGTTTTTTTATTTTAATATAGCTAAAAAAAAAAAAATTCCAAAATACAGTTGCTTTTAGATTATTTCCCAAAATACGCTGGTTTTAATAGTAGCTGGGAAATCGCCACCTCCCATGGCGATTTCCCAACGTCAAAAAACATATTTTGGCTAAAAATACCAAGGGAAATCGCCATTGGGGGGTGGCGATTTCCCTTCATGTATATATATTTTTTTAATTCTTGGAAAAATATGAAAAACATGTACCAATAGGTGAACTTATTGTGAAATGGTATAATGAATAAAAGTTATTTGAAAAAAGAGAAATAAATAAAAATTAATTTTAGGCATATTATTTTTATTTTTTAAAAATTTTTTAATTAAAAAAATAAATAAAAAATTATTTTTTTTTTTTTTAAAAATTAAAAAGTTTTTATTTTCAGAATATTTATTTTTTAATTAAAAATTAAATTAAAAAATAAAAGAAAAAGGGAAGAGAACGTTTTTTTATCAAGGATAATTTTGTCTTTACAATATCCTTTATAGAGGTGCTCATGGGCCGGGCCGGGCCGCGGCCCATTTTTTTTTTCTTTTCTGCCCAGGCCCTCCCGTTTCGGCCCGAATCACTGTTCATTGGAATAAAAAAATATATTTTTTTATTTTTTTAATTAAAATTAAATAAAATAATATTATTATAATAAAAATCACTGTTCCGGATCGGGCCGGCCTGGAACATAAATTATCCTGTCCAGGCCCGGCCCAATACGGGCCGGGCCTGTCGGGCCGGGCGGGTTGCCCGGCCCGTGAGCAGGTCTAATCCTTTATAATAATTTCTAATTATTCATTTCTTTTTTCAAATAACTTTTATTCATTATACCATTTCACAATAAGTTCACTATTGAATCATGTTTTTCATATTTTCCCAAAAATTTGAAAAAAAAAGGTGGCATTTTCCAATGGGAAAAAAAATTTGCAAATTTTAGTTGGGAAATCGCCATGTCAGTTGGGAAATCGCCATGGGCCATGACGATTTCCCAACTGATAAAAAAAAAAGCAAATTTTGAAAATTAATCTGAAAAGAACGGTATTTTAGTAAATAATTTTTTTTTTACTATATTAATATAAAAAAACCTAAATTTGTTATTTTATATTTTACAATTTAAATCCAATGAAAGAATCATGCCAATCGTAAGAAAACACATCAATCCAACGATCGAAGGAAATCAAAATGGGTCCCGCTTTTGCCACTTTGAAAGCTGATGACGTGACAATCGTATTATTATTATATTTTCTTGACAAACAAAGACCAAAGACCAAAGACCAAAACCCAAAAACCCCACAACTTATGGCGACGTTGCCCTAAAAAAGAACATTCTCTCTCTCCAGCCGTGTGAATAAGCTTGAGTTTACAGTGCTTAGCGAGAGAGAGAGAGAGAGAGAGGGAGATGGGCAGCCGTACAAATGGCGTCGTAGGCGGCTCCAGCAATGGAGCGGTGGATAAAGGAGTTGATTTTGCAAATTACTTCTGCTCTTACGCTGTTCTTTACCACCAGAAAGAGATGCTTTGTGATCGAGTCCGCATGGACGCTTATTATAATGCTATTTTTCAGAACAAGCATCATTTCCAAGGAAAGGTAACCTCTTTTCTCTTTCTTCTTTCCCTTTTTATTTAATACCCTTTTGTTTAAATGCTACTTACAGTAAAGCAGAAGTTTTTTTTTTTGGCTTAAAATATGGAACTTGAATCCAAATATGAAAAAAAGAAACACTTTCTTTTTGGGTATTAACTTAGTGAGTTGGTGTAACTTGTAATGAAAGGGATGCAATTGGGTGTTATTGTTTTTTGTTTGAAATGCCTAAAATTTACTCTCTTTTTTCCTTTCATACTTTTTAATTACCATATTTGTCGCACCATGTGTGGACATGAGATAACCTGTAAGCATTATAGACTAGGAAAACAATGAAAATGAAGAATTTGAGACAGGGGTGCTTAGTTTTCTTATTGATTATATTATTTGGGGGTTTTCTTGTTTTTGTAACTATGTTAAATACTGATAGGAAACTAATTTGGTGAGTCCTGGTGAAGACTGTGTTGGATGTAGGAACAGGAAGTGGCATTCTTGCCATCTGGTCTGCCCAGGCTGGTGCAAGGAAGGTCTATGCTATTGAAGCAACTAAGATGTCAGAGCATGCCCGGTCTCTTGTTAAGGCAAACAATCTTCAAGACATTGTTGAGGTAATTGAGGGCTCTATGGAGGAGGTCGTCCTGCCAGAGAAAGGTTGGTATCATTAGATTATACTTGTCAGTTACATCCAGATTGTTTTAAATGAGTATTTCAGATTTTTTCCTCTGATCTTAGATTTTGGTTAATGGACAGTTGATGTGATTATCTCTGAGTGGATGGGTTACTTTCTCCTGCGTGAGTCTATGTTTGACTCAGTGATATGTGCTCGTGATCGTTGGCTGAAGCCAACTGGAGTCATGTAAGTAATGAACTGTTTAGAAGTTCACTTCACCTGTTTATCATTTTTAAATTTCTTTTTGGATGTCCCATGTTTTATTAATTAGGCATTTTTGTTTATTTTATGAGCTTTACTTTCTTTTGTCTCTGTGCCTATGTGACATGTGCTCTGTTTCTTAAGGAACTTCCTATAAAATTGAGGTGACTTTGCCATCCAAGACTGTCTTGTTGACTGTTTAATCCTACATCTGTGTAATAATACTCCACCTAAAAGCTTCAATTACTGGATTTTTTACTGGATAGTATTAATAAGCATGAGTATGTGCATGCCTTTTTTTTTCTTTTAATTTCTAGAAGGGTGGTATTGTTGATGTAAAGCTTAAGTTGGTACTTTGATACATTTGAGAGTACTCTGAGTCTGAGATTCTTGGACTGAAAAGGAAATTGAAAGATTGAGTGGTTTGGTCTTATTTGAGGCACTTTTTAAGTGCAAGAAGGTGGCTAGCAGCTCAGTGGTTTGGGTGGTGGGATAAACCTTAGACCTTATGGCTTATGCAAAGATGGTTATTGACAAAGTAAAAACTGAGGGATTTCAGCTTGAACTGGCTGAAAATGCATGCACATAGGCCTTAGCTAAATACGAAGGTAGGGTGCGGATGGGTATCTTGTCAATTAAAAATTCTAAAAAATGAATAAATACGATATAGATGTGATGTAGTTTAATATGACTCTAATAGGACCTTTGCATTTCTGCTGTGTTACTGTACTTTACTATTTTGTCTGTCATATAATATTAGTATTTTGCTTGAGCAGCTGCTTATAACATTTGTTAATCTCTTGAGCATTCTTTACATATTTTGCAAGCTCAATATCTGAAACAAATTTCCATTTCTTAGGTATCCGAGCCATGCACGCATGTGGGTGGCACCTATTCGGTCTGGATTGGTGGACCAAAAGAAAAATGATTATGAAGGAACAATGGATGATTGGTATGGGTTTTTGGAAGATACGAAGAATTACTATGGTGTTGATATGAGTGTTTTTACAAGACCTTTCTCAGAAGAGCAGGAAAAATATTATCTGCAGGTGAGTTTTAAAATTTTCTGATGACTTGGTGCCCTTGATTATTGTTATTTTTCAGTTTATTGCCAAGACAATATCTTTTTTCTCTGCTGCTTAAAAATCGATGTTGGTTGGTATTTGGTAAACTAGCCCATTTTTTCTTAAAAAAGAACAAGGAGAAGAAGAGAGAAAAACCAAAAATGAACAGACCTTTCCACTCTTTAGTGTTGAAGCACTGTTTTGATGTCTTTAGGTGAGGGATAGTGTGACAGATCCATATATTAGATGTTTTATGTACTTAATTCCTTTTACTAGCTACTCAAGGCTATTGCTGGTGCTAATATCTTAAAGAACTGAGAAGGTTGTTCACTTGTTTGCAAATCTATCCCCTATTTGTCATTTGGATAAAATTTGGTTTGGTTCTTTGTCCTATTCATTCTTTAAAAAAAAAAATTGTTAATTTGTATAGACATCATTATGGAACAACCTCCATCCACATCAAGTTATTGGGACAGCGGCTGTTATAAAGGAGATTGATTGTTTAACTGCTTCTGTAAATGACATCCTTCAAGTCACATCAAGTTTTTCATCAGCCATCAGCATGGAGCACACTCGCCTCTGTGGATTTGCAGGATGGTTTGATGTCCATTTCCGAGTAAGTTGAGCCTCAGCGTTCCTTATTATTCTGGACCGATTGGATGGAGAGGCATTATGTGTACTAGATAACTCTTGTTCTTATCTTGTACAACAGGGAAGAGGGGAGGATCCAGCTCAGCAAGAGATTGAGTTAACAACTGCTCCTAGTTCAAATAATGGCACTCATTGGGGACAACAGGTCTGAATTGCTGAAATCCACACACATATTCAACTATAAGTATGCAATTGCTAAAACATTTAGGAACAATTTTAAATCGTTCAATGGAATTTCAGTTCTAGAAAGCCTGATCAAGCAATTTGTTACTTGCCCTTCTGTCCTAATTTCATGCTAGTTTTGCTTAATGACAGATCAATTGATATTTATCCATGCATCGGGAGTCGGTGCTTGTTTCTATAGGAGGCTTTGGTCTAGCTATGTTGCATATTGTGATGTTTTGGAATTTTAGTTTGTTGCGTACAGCATGTTCATGTGTTTGCTTCTTCAGTTTCCTGATGATTTTTTAATCGCTTTTTATTATTGAACAGGTTTTTCTCTTGCATCCTCCTGTTCATGTTGGTGAAGAGAGCAATCTCAATGTTTCTTTCTCAATGAACCGTTCTAAGGAAAACCATAGATTAATGGAGGTTGAGTTTGATGTTAAGATCGGCGAACCTTCTGGCAAATTACTTCCACCAATTAATAAGAAGTTCTACATAGAGTGAGGACGGCAGCGAATTGCTGATTTTTTTTGGATTTCAACGCTATCTAAGGTATATACCGCTACTTGATGATACTATAATTACAAACTTGGTTATTACCCTTATCAGTCTAACATCACATTCCTTTTACTTTTCCAATGATAAAACATGAGTTGGTGGGCTTTTGCTCTTGCCAGTTATTTATTTCTGTTTGGTTCTTCCTGTGATATAATAATAACAATATGCTCACATGCATGGAAGAACTGTTCTAGTGAATGGATTGCCCTTTTATTAATTCTAGATGCACAAGTTGTTAGAAATTAGAAAGCTACTAAATGTACTGAACTTGTAAAGTTATTGAGGCAAACTTTAGGACTATGTTGCTCGGACTCGCGTACGAGTGTCGGATACGGGTATGTATCTAAGTGTCTGACATGTCAATCACCCCAAATTTAAGACACGGAGATACGGCTACAAAGGGTCGAAGAAGAGGACACGGGTGTGGGGACTCTTCATAGAATTTTATCTTATTAGGATGATTGATAATAATTGTGCTGAGAATTAACTATTAAGCATATCTCGTATTAAAAGTTTATCCATTCTTTTAATAAAGTTAAGATAAATTTAATTAAGAAAATAGAAGTAATTTATCCATTTTTTCTATCTATAATTGAAGTAATTTTGATTAAAAAAAAACCATATAATTATGATAGCAATGATAATCTTGTAATTTTTTTTTTGTTTTTTAGATTTTAAAATAATAATGTCCAAATTTCACATAATATGGGTTTAAGTACCCACATAGTCTTTGTACTATAGTGAAAAGAGTAATTTAGTTCTTGTACTCTAAAAGTGAGTAATTTAGTTCCTGTACAATTGAAATAGGTGCAAATAAGTAAAATTGATGTCAATGAAAAACCGTTAAAATGCTGACGTGGACTCGTAAAATCTAACAGATTTAGATATATTTCAAGTCATATTTTATTTCAAGTCATTAATTATGTTAGATTTTATGAGTCCATGTCAGCATTTTAATGGTTTTTCATTAACACCGTTACCAATTTTACTTATTTGCACCTATTTCAATTGTACATGGACTAAATTACTCACTTTTACAATGGAGGGATTAAATTACACTTTTCACTATAGTACGGAGATCATGTGAGTACTTAAATCTATAATATGCCCGTGAATGATAAGACTCAAATACAAAAATGATTAAAGTCCAAATTGTTAATAAAACCTAACTCTTTATTGAAAGCCTTAACTAACTAAAACCCAAATACCATTTTTTTTTTCAACTTTGAACCCAAATATTAGCATACTTTTCAAGCCCAGACATAATTAAAAGAAGCCCAAACATAATCCTGCTATCTATGCCAGTTATAAACATAGTTAATAGTAATGATAAGCTTTGTATTTCAAGCTCAATTATTTTTCTTTTTCTGCAGCAGCCTGCGTTTTCTTCTTCCTCTTTTTTCCAGAAGTTTCATGGCTTCTTCTTTTTTTGATATTTGAGGTTGCCGGGGTTTGATATCTGATCATTGAAACTAAGAGTCTAGCACTCTACCAACAGATCACAGGGCTGTTAGCCTTTCATGGCCTCTTCATCTTCTCTGCTTCTTCTTTTTCTTGTTCTTGTTCTGCAGAATTCCCTGGATGGAGAAGTGATATTGCACTTTCTCAAATTGAATATTATTCCTTGTAGAAGTAGAACATGATTTTTCTTTTATATATTGTCAAGGGACAAATTATGATGTGTTGATCAAGCCAAAATCTAAATTATCAGAAATTTTGTTAAACCTATGAATCATGATCCAGTGGTAGTCTAAGGAATGGTTGTAACAAGGAAAGATATTACCCTTGTGGGCATATATAGTAAGTAGTGACTACTGACTGACTAGAAGTCTTCAAACATGGCAGCCTATAGCTTCTAAATTGCAAAGAGAAAATGCCTTAAGTTTAGATTGGTCTGGTAAGATGCACTCATCCATGCTTTCCGATGGGGGATTTGCATACATCCGTAACTTAATCTCCACTTTGTTTTCTTCATTCAATTAAATAAGGTATCTGTCGAGATTCTTACTAGATGCCATATGCTTAATCTCCATGCATTGCATAGACTTTGATTTCAATCTCTTGCAATTAAACGTTTTCTCAGTCACATGCACATGCATTGCGCCTTTAGTTACATTCGAAGCTGCTTTTAAGCTCAGCAGAATCCTGGAACCGTTGAAAAACACTCGCAACATTTATCGATCAAACTCCGGAAGTTCCGAATCAGAAACCAAAGCGCTTAACTTTTTTTTTCTCTTGAAGAAATGCTATTTCTGTTTCGTTCCATAAATTAAGGCTTTAGACAATACACCACTTGCTATATATATATATATATATATATATATATAAGATATTTGCTTATTGAATTCAACCCTATGCAATTTTTTTTTTAATCTTCTCAACCGTCAAGAATGCACAGATAATTGTCACTCTCTGACGAGTTCTTACTGAACTTGTCGCAGGCTGCCATGGCATCATCTCCACTTATCAAAGCAGCGAAATCGGATGATCAATTTTTACAGTACCATCATCACAAGTCAGCAGGAGAGAAAGCCATTCGCCTTATCCCAGTCGTATCAATTCTCTGTGCATTAACTCTATGGTTTTTCTCAGGTAAAATATGATGAAAAACGCCATTAATGCTTCATTTTTAATGCAGTTGGCAGTATTGGGTGATTATTTCTCTTTTCTTTGTTCTTCCTCTCTTCGGAAAATTTGGCCTTGTATTAATTAATTGTAGTGACGGATTTTAACATTTAATTTTGAAGGGGTCAATTAAAATTATACTATATTTTTTTTTTATTTGAATGTATATGCAAGCAATATATTGATAAAAATTAATAAACTTATAAATTTTATTAATTCCTAAAAAAGATACAAGAAAATAAAATACATCAAATAAATAATTTTATCTAAAATATTGAGCAAGTTTTTTTTTAAAGAAAGAATATCTTCGAAAACTGAATCTAAATAAAATGTTTCAGTAATATCTTATACGGTGTTGATAAATACTGAAGGTTTAGTTGAAAAAATAAAAAAGTTAATTTTTTTTCTTTTTAAAATAATTACATGATTATGATTTAATATTTTATGATAAATTTATTAATTTTAAGATTTTGTGAAGAATAATTGATGGTTATAATAAATAGACGAATAAAAATATTATTTTAACTTTTCTTAAATTATAATACATAAAATTAAATTACAAAATAAATAAATAAATAAATAAAATTAACAAACAAAATTTAAATTTGAGACGTTAATATATATATATATATATATATATATATATATATAGTAAAGGGATTTCAAAATTTTTGGGACCCTCATTACTATCCGCCACTGATTAATTGTATGCTATAGCTTGTTTATCAACAAGGTGAATTAATTTCAGTGAAATAACGTAAAATGATAGTATCATGTTTTAATTACTCAATTAATGTTTTAGATTTTACATCACTCACCTCAAGCCAGGAAAATGAACTAAAAATCGGGAGAGAAAAAAACTGAAAAAGGATCCTCAATTCCTCATCAATAATCATCTAGTTCTGCTACAGTATATTAAGTTGGTTAATGGGAAGACTTGACTTGAGAGTTTGCCATGAACCTGTTCTTGGGCCAGGGGGGAGACTGCCCCAGGTTTGGGCCAAGCCTAGACTAATAACAAGCCCACGTGTTGGAGTCATTGTTTTTTTTTTTTTATTTTTTATTTATTTGATGGTTTCTACTTTCTACATACATTATCTTATTAGAGATGTCTATGGGTCGGGTCAAGCCGAAATATAATATTAACATCATATATACTTATTAAATCTTGGCCCGGTCTGAAATATGGGTTTCAAATTTCGTTCAAACTCGTCCATATTTGTAAATGGATAATCCAAACTCATTTTGGCCTGTTCATATATATATATTTTTAAATTAAACAAATATGTTATCTTTTTATTTAATTTGTAGTTTTTTTTTTTTACTTTTATAAAATTCTAAAACATAGATAATTTAACATATTTTTAAATATTTACACTATAATATTATATATATTTATTTTTTATATGATATAAATTACATCATATATATAAATAAAAAAATAATATATTATATAAATGAAAAACATGTTTGACTGGACTCGGGTCTTAATTGTTGGAGCCAAGGCTTGGCCTATTTTTTAAACGAGTCTCATTTTTTTATCTAAACTTATATTTTGGATCTAATATTTTTGTCTAAACCCTCTCAAATATTGAACGAACCTTCGAGCTTAGACGAATAATCAAACCCTTGACCATGTCTACTCCGAAGCAAGTAGTATATATAAAATATAAAATATAAAAATAAAAGAATGGGCTGCTAATAACTAATTGTGCTTGGTACTAGATGTGTCCACGGGTTCGTCTTTAATTGAATTGGGTATGAAATAAGTTTTTAGTAATTTTGGATGGACTTACGGATTAATATTTAAATAATAAATATTTTTATTTAAATTTATTATAAAAATATATAAATATTAATATAAAAATAATCTTTTAATATATATGGGCCTATACGTTCTATTCTATGTAGTCTTTTACTGATACTGAATATTGCATCTTTTTGCTGATATATATTGTAGTATATGGATATTTAATTAGTTTCTAAAGAACTTTTTTGGAAATAAATTTGTAAGATATGTTGCTGAGTTGGTTAAACATCAAAGAAATTAAGTTACTATTTTTTTTACATAAAATTTTCACTTTTAACATTTCCTCTTGCGGGCAATGTGCCTTAGTCTCGATGTCAAGAAGAGAATTTGGAACTTTTTAGGTATCAGCTTTGTTACTGGTGATTTTGGATTGGTTATGGAAAGAGAATCGAAGAGTTGTAGAGTAAGACTTGAAATAGAGATAAAACTTAGAAGGGCGTCTGGGTCTGTATTTCGGGACACGTTCCGATACTTAAGTCAGTAAGAGGTTTTGAAGGTAAGAGAGCAGAAAGCAAAATAACAACGAAGAAGATGATGAAAGAAGAACCTAGAGATTTTTTTTGTTTACCTCACGCCTTTTATACTTGGTGTCATGGAAAATCTAAGGCTGGTCGCTTGGTTTGTCTGTCTGTCAGCTATAATAACTGCTTACCTGCATGTGTCTTGTGTGATTAAGTTGGTTAAAAACAAGCTTACCTGCATGTGTCCTATGTGATCAAGTTGGTTAGGAACAAGTGTCATTGCCTTTAGAGGTTATAGCTGATGTAGACCAATTTTGGTGTTTTTGCAGGAAATATATCTGTAGCCTGGTGCAGTGGTGTTGAAATCCACCATATAATAACATATAGATGTTTTGTCATTGCCAGAACCCTTTACTCTTGGAGGGGCAAGAGCCTTTCTTGGCGGATTCTGCTCCTACTTAATTATGTGTTCGATCTTGTTCTTGTAAGAACAACGTGGGGTCTCCAAACAGGTTTATAATAATACTTCCAAAAGATTGTAAAGTTAGTTCAGCAGTCAATCATGTCGTTGGCAACTGATATATATGAATCTTTCTCCTAATCTGTGTCCAGTTTTGAGATTCGATAATAATGCTATTATTATTATTGCTATTGATGTCGTTGTTTCTGTGCTGTGAATCCATTTTTATAACAGGTAGAAAATTGAAGGCTGCTTTTGTCATAACGGTTTTTTCGACCGCTACGACGATTTTAGAAAAACACAAAAATAGAGTCGCCACCAATCTTTTTTGCTAGGTGTAGCACCCCCGCAACGCCCGTTTAGAAAACGGTACCATTTAATCACGTGTTATCTTAAAGCTCGATTTAATGGACTTGACATCACTATTTAAAAATAATTCTCTTTTATTTTCATTTTTTTTAAAAAAAACATGTTTATTATTTTTTTTTGAAATTTTTTTGAACTGTTTTTATTTTTTAAAAATCGAAAGTGAACATAAATTTGTTATCGAAAATACTCATTAAATATTCCCGACACTCTCGGTGGTATTTAACGAGATCTTCTCACCTCAAGACATCTTAGGAATCACAACCGTAATATCCTTCGAATTCCGTCGTCGGCAATTTATATCCATTTTTTTATTTCCGTATGATCCAAATATTTAAACTGCGGATGCATACGACTTAGCATATAAGACATATGATTAAATATATAACTGTAAGATTAAACATGCAACTAAAAAAACACGAGTATAGCAGGATATCAAATGCGTAAATATTTTTTCTTTGTTCGTTCTTTTTTTTTTATTATTATTTTGATGATTTTTATAAATGAAAACGGATTTTTGTATTGAGCATATAGCTAAATACTCCCACTACTCGTGGTGATATTTAGCGAAATTCTCTCACCTCGGGATGTCTTAGGAATCACAACCGTGACGTCCTTCGATTTCCGTCGTTGGTTAATCCGTATTCCTCGATTTTACTTAAATGCGAATGATGCGAATAAAGTATTGAATGCACAGAATAAAGGCTTAATTGTACGATCAAATATACGACATAATATTCTAAAACAGGAGCATGGCGTAATATTAAACACGTAAATGTTCATTTTTTATTCGTTTTCCTTATTTTGATTATTTCCATAAATGAAGACGGATTTTTGTATTGAGCATATCGTTAAATACTCCCACTACTCGTGGTGATACTTAGCGAAATTCTCTCACCTCGGGATATCTTGGGAATCACAACCGTGACGTCCTTCGAATTCCGTCGTCGGCAAATCCGTATTCATCCTTTTTGTTATACGAATGCACGTGATGCAGACAAAACAATAAAAAAGTGCAAAATGCAAAAAATTTATTTGTTTCGAAAACTCATTCATTTTTTGTTTTACTACTAGTATTTTTTTTATTTTTTATCATTTTTTTTACTCATTTTTTTTTATTTTCGTTATCTCTCTTTATTTTACTTTTATCATTATTTTTTTTACTATTATTTTTTTATTTTTATTTTTTTATTTTTACTATCGTATTTTTATTTTATATTATATTCGTTTTTTATCATGTTTTATCTCTTTTATTATTATTATTTTTATTATATTATTTTTTTATTTTTTTATCCCTCTTTTTTTAATATATATATGTATTTATCTTTCATTTTTTAATTTATTTTTTATTACTATATTTTATTACTTTTATTTTTACTACCATCATATTTCTTTTATTTTTTTATTTTTTTTTTCATTTTTACTATCATATTTTTCATTTTTTATTTTTACATTTTTTATTATTAATAACACATATAATTTTATTATATAACTTTTATATTTTATTAATACTACATTATTTATTATTTATTTTTACTATTATTATTATATATTTTTTATTTTTGATTATTATCTTTATTTTTTATTTATTTTTCTATTTATTATATTTTTTATTTATTATTATTATACATATTCTTTTTTTTTTAAATATATATATATGTAAATATAAATATATATATATAATAAAAACAACACAAAAAAAAAAAAACAAAAAAATAACCAACAAATCGGGTCGGGTCCACACGCGGGTCCCGTGACCCGACCCGCTCAAACAGAGAAGAAAAAAAAATTACAAACGGGTCGGGTCCAGGCGCGGACACACGCGCGAGTCGCTGGACCCGACCCGCTAGCCTATTATATAAGCTAATTTTTTTTTTGTCATTTAAAACAGATTTAAAAAAAAAAAATTTCGCTCACCCCTCCTCTGACTCTCTCGCAGTCGCCGCCGTCGCCACCGTCCGCCGCCGTCGCCGGAGCTCCGATCGAGAGCCTAAAGCCACCAAAATGCTCCCTTCGCCCTCCTCAGCGCCGATCTCCAAGTGGTTTTACCCGAAAAACCACCCAAATCCGTAGATCTGAGTTCGAACTTTTGAGTTCCAAAAAAAAAAAAAATTCTTTTTTTTTGTTGCTTTCTCTCTTTTTTTATTACTGACCCTCTTTTTTTTTTTTGTGTAGGGATCTGCTTCGGGGGTTTTCGAAATCCCTTTATTTTTGGGGCTCTCCTTTTCTTTTCTTTTTTTTTTTGTTTTTTTTTTGGCTGGTTGTTGTGTGTTTTTTTTTGTTATGAAAATTTTCGGATCCCCCTCTTTTTGATGGGGGTCTTCTCCTTTTGAAGGGGTTGGTCTCGGATCTCTAGGACTCGGGATCCAGGGTTTTGGATTTTGGGGATGGGGCGGCTGATCTGTGGCGTGTGGGCGGTAGGGGAGGCTGCTGCAGGGGTATAGTGTGTGTAGGGTTAGTGGATTAGGGCTTCTGATAGGCTCCCTTTTTGGGGTGGCGTGAAAGATTGGCTGCCAGAGGGGTGGCTGTGGCAGGCAGTGGCGGTAGGGGAGGCTGCTGCAGGGGGTGGCTGCCAGGGCTAGGTTTTCCTAGGGTTAGGGTTACAGCTAGGGTTTCAGGGTTTGGGGTAAAAGTGGGCTTGTTGGGCCTGCTGAGTAGCAGGCCCTATTGGATCTTTGGGCCTGCTGGTTAGCAGGCCCTATTGGATCTTTGGGCCTGCTAACTGATTTGGGCTTTGTTGTGGAAGGCCCGGGTCAGGTCCGAATCCGACCCGGGCCGAAAACGGTTGCGACAGATGCCCCTCTTTGCATATTGCTGAGAATTAGGAATAAGGCAAAGACATGAGCAAAGTTTTTGTCTGGAATTGTGCATGCGTCTGTTCTAGGAGGGCTCTCTCCATCAGAGGTTCTTATCAATTAAAAAAATAAATCGCTCCTCTCATGAGAGGCTCTATCACTTGGAAAATAAATTGCTCCTCTCATCAGAGGCTCTATCACTTGGAAAATAAATTGCTCCTCTCATCAGAGGCTCTATCACTTGAAAAATAAATTGCTCCTCTCATCAGAGGCTCTATCACTTGGAAAATAAATTGCTCCTCTCATCAGAGGCTCTTCTACTTGGAAAATAAATTGCTCCTCTCATCAGAGGCTCTATCACTTGGAAAATAAATTGCTCCTCTCATCAGAGGCTCTATCACTTGGAAGATAAATTGCTCCTCTCATCAGAGGCTCTATCACTTGAAAAATAAATTGATCCTCTCATCAGAGGCTCTATCACTTGGAGAATAAATTGCTCCTCTCATCAGAGGCTCTTCCACTTGGAAAATAAATTGCTCCTCTCATCAGAGGCTCTATCACTTGAAAAATAAATTGCTACCTTCTTCCTGATTATGATGATTTTCGACTCCCTGTTGTAGTCGGTTTCCATTTTTCTTGTCTGCCTATCATTCACACCCCCTTTTTGTACAATGTTAATTCCTGATTGTTAGCAATGTCATGATGATGCAATGCATGCTTATGATAATGAAATGTATGATTTAAGGCTCGAATCATGATTTGATGCCCCTGTGTGTATCTTAACTTGATTAAACTTCTCATGCTATTTTTCTGTAAGGTTTCTTTTTTTTAGTTTCCTTTCTTTTCCTTCTTCGACTTGATTAACTGTCCACAACCTACTTCTTCACGATCTTTTCTTAGCCGGAGTCAGAGTTTTGTATACTTCCCTCAAAACCATTTCATATGTCAAACATTACTTTCTTTACATCCAAAGAGCATAAGTAAATCGATGTCTCATACTGCCCCGTCATCTTCTTATCATCATTTTTTCTCTTTCTGATTCTCCAATTCTCAAATTTTCCTAGAGTAATCGTGAAAGTTCCATTTATGTCGTGTTCATTTATTCATCATCATTCACATTTCATGTCAACATAATGCATTATTTTAAGAAAATTTCAAAGAAATGAAGATAACTTAAAGACAAAACTTCATGAATTGGGGTCAATATTTTCATTTTAGAGAGAAAAGAACACATTGGCATAAATCAAAAGGGAAATAAAGACAAAAGGGGATAGATCCCTTCATAATGAATACTCAAACGAACTCAATCGGTCTAATCCAGATTTCTCTTTTGAGAGGGAAATATCCATTGATGTCCTTGACTCTTCTGAGAGCGTCCAACCACAAATTACCCTCTCTGTCTTGCACAATTCAACCATGCTGCACTTTGCCATTTGCTCAAAGTTTCCATCCTGCCTTGATCTTTTGCCCCACATAATTGCTTCAGACGGGTTATTTCCGGTTGCCCCAACTTTTGTTTATCCTTCATCTAGGCCGCCCTTTAGGGTTTTCGACCTAGATCCTTCCTTTGATTCGAAATGCCATTTCAGGTTTTCAGTTCGAACCTCTCATCTTTTTTTTTAATTAATTTTTTTTTTAATTTTAATTTTTTTTATGCATAATATTTCTTTACTGCATCAGCATTGATCGGGCTTGAAAAATCTGCGCTGTCCATTTCGGCTAAAATCATTGCCCCTCCTGAAAATACTCTTTTCACCACGTACGGACCCTCCCAATTCGGTGCCCATTTTCCCCTTGGATCTTGCTGATTAGGAAGGATCTTTTTCAAAACCAAATCACCTTCTCGAAACTCTCTTGGGCGAACCTTTTTATTGTGTGCCCTCATCATCTGTCTTTGGTATAACTGGCCATGACACAGTGCCGTCATCCTCTTTTCCTCAATCAAATTAAGCTGCTCATAGCGGGCTCGAACCCATTCCGCTTCTTCTAACTCAACTTCCATCAAAATTCTTAAAGAGGGGATCTCAACCTCAATCGGCAGAACGACTTCCATCCTATACACTAAGGAATAAGGAGTAGCCCCCGTCGAAGTACGCACCGATGTTCTGTAAGCGTGCAGAGCAAACGGGAGTTTCTCGTGCCAATCTTTGTACTTATCAGTCATTTTAGCCACGATTTTCTTTATATTCTTGTTAGCAGCCTCCACTGCCCCGTTCATTTTGGGACGATAAGGTGCCGAGTTGTGATGTCTGACTTTAAACTGTGTACAAATCTCTTTCATCATGGCGTTGTTTAGATGGAGAGCATTATCCGTAATGATTTTCTCTGGGAGACCGTATCGGCAGATTAGTTCCTTCTTCAAGAATCTACACACCACTGACTTGGTCACGCTAGCATAAGAAACAGCTTCAACCCACTTCGTGAAATAATCGATCACCACCAAAATGAAGCGATGTCCGTTCGAGGCCTTAGGGGTAATCGGCCCAATCACATCCATTCCCCACATAGAAAAAGGCCATGGCATTGTCATAACGTGCAGAGCTGTCAGAGGAGCATGTACCTTATCCGCGTATATTTGGCACTTATGGCATTTCCGGACATACCTGATGCAATCCCTCTCCACTGTCATCCAATATTAACCTGCTCTCATAATCTGTTTAGCCATCATGTGGCCGTTTGCATGCGTTCCACAAACTCCTTCATGAACCTCCTCAAGTATTCTCCTAGCCTCATTTGCTTCCACGCACCGTAGCAATGTATGATCTCTACTCCTTTTGTACAATACTTCTTTATCTAGAAAGAATCCCATCGCCAATCTTCTCAAAGTTCTTTTGTCATTTTCTTTGGCATGTTCCGGGTATTGCTGATATTTTACGTATTGCAGGATGTCATGGTACCATGGCCTCCCATCCGGCTCTTCTTCAACATGCATACAGTGTGCGGGCACCTCTCGTATGCTCATCTTAATGGGCTGGACGTCGGCGCTTGTATTTATTTTGAACATTGAGGCTAACGTAGCAAGAGCGTCAGCCATTTGATTCTCCTCTCGGGGTAGATAGTTGAATTCGATCTTTTCGAACTGCTGAACCAATTCAACTATGAACTTATGGTATAGAACCAACTTCGAGTCCCTTGTCTCCCATTCCCTTTTTAACTGGCAAATGACTAGAGCCGAGTCTCCATACACCTCTAACTCGCTTATCTTCTTTGCAATAGCCGCTTGAAGTCCCATGACACAGGCCTCATACTCCGCCACATTATTGGTGCATTTGAAAGTCAATCTTGCAGTGATTGGGCAGTAGGTCCCTTCTGGCGATATCAAAACTGCTCCGACACTGTGCCCCAGAGCATTCGATGCGCCGTCGAAATACATCTTCCACACATCTTTCTTTGATTTCTCGTCTTCATCTTCTTCGGAAATGGCCATTAAGTCTTCATCAGGGAAATCAAATTTCACTGGCTCATAATCTTCGGTAGCTTTATCCGCCAGGAATTCAGCTACTGCACTTTCTTTTATGGCCTTCTGCGAGACATAGGTGATGTCATATTCAGACAGCAGAACTTGCCATCTTGCCAGTCTTCCTGGTAACGAGGGTTTCTCAAAGATGTATTTAATAGGGTCCAATTTAGCAACAAGCAACGTGGTATGGTATAACATATATTGTCGGAGCCTATGAGCAGCCCAAGCCAGAGCGCAACATATCTTTTCTATCGTCGAGTACTTGGCCTCGTAATCTGTAAACTTTTTGCTCAGGTAGTAAATGACATGTTCCTTCTTGCTTGTCTCATCTTGCTGTCCCAAAACACAGCCCATGGATTTCTCATGTACTACCAAATACAAAATGAGCGGTCTTCCTGGTGTTGGTGGTATCAGTACCGGTGGGTTGGTAAGATATTCTTTCACTTTGTCGAATGCTTCCTGGCAATCTTCATCCCATTCACTCGGATCACGTTTTCTGAGGAGTCTGAAAATTGGATCACACTTAGCGGTGAGCTGAGAAATGAAACGGGTAATGTAATTCAATTTTCCCAGAAATCCTCGCACTTCCTTTTGTGTCCGAGGCGGAGATAAATTCTGGATAGCACGTATCTTGTCGGGATCTACTTCAATTCCTTTCTCATTAACAATGAAACCCAGAAGTTTGCCGGATGTCACACCAAAAGTGCACTTGGCCGGGTTGAGCTTAAGTTGGAATTTCCTTAATCGCCTGAATAACTTTCTCAGATTAACCACATGATCTTCATCTTCACGTGACTTTGCAATCATGTCATCGACATAAACTTCTACTTCTTTGTGCATTATGTCGTGAAAGAGGGTCACCATTGCTCTTTGATAAGTTGCACCGGCGTTTTTTAACCCAAATGGCATAACCTTGTAACAAAATATTCCCCACATTGTCACGAAAGTTGTTCTCTCCATATCTTCTGGTGCCATCTTGATTTGGTTGTAGCCCGAAAAACCGTCCATAAATGAGAACAGTGAGTGTTTGGCAGTATTATCGACCAAGGTATCGATATGGGGTAGCGGGAAGCTATCTTTTGGACTAGCTCTATTTAGGTCCCAATAATCAACGCACATTCGTACTTTTTCATCTTTCTTCGGGACTGGGACCACGTTTGCTACCCATTCGGGATACTTGGCGACTTCCAAAAATCCGGCATCGAACTGCTTTTTTACTTATTCCTTGACTTTTAGCAACATTTCAGGCTTCATTCGTCTCAACTTCTGTTTCACAGGTTTGCATTCCGGTTTTAAAGGCAAGCGATGCACCACAATGTCTGTATCGAGTCCCGGCATGTCTTGATAGGACCATGCGAACACATCCGCATACTCGTGGAGTAATTCCACCAACTCTCGCTTCTTTGTCACTGGTAGCGAGGCGCCGATTTTTACCTCTTTCTTATTATTCTCATATCCTAGATTAACAACTTCTGTTGCCTCCTGGTGAGGCATAATTTGCTTTTCTTCTGATTCTATTAATCTCAATAGATCGAGTGGTAAATCGTAGTTCTCTGCAGTCTCTTCATCGTCAATTTCATCAATATCAATGCATTTCTCAAAATTGATTTTCGGATTACTGATGAGATTGTTTTCGCATTCATTATTAGGAGACCTGGAAAGGTGTAAGCAAAATAATATAGATAATTGTATAGGAAGGCAAAATAGAAGGATGGACTATAAAAGCAATGGCAAATGAATGGAGACATAATGCATCATAATTGTCATTTATTTGAATGATAAGTTCATAAAAGGAGCCCGTGCACAAAAGGAAATCTCATAACACTCTTGGGCAGAAGTGTTCGAGAACTTAATTTGTTAATCAGAAAGAGACCTAAATACAGCAGGTAAATCTACAGCACGCCAATTCTTCAATTCAAAACCCGGAGGACACGGGTAGATGGTGACTTCTTCAGCCTTGTTTCCCTCTTCCTCCTCTTGTTCCATCATTTGGATGCAGAAACCCGCAAACATTTCCTCTAGAATCATGGCAGGCTTGGACCCAACTAGTGAATCGGGAAAAATAAAATCAGCCGACTGAAATGTCTCACAGAGATGGGGAATATACATCCTCGGGGTCTCTATCTCGTATCCCCTGAGCCTTGCGAGCCTCTGTTCTCTCCTTTCTCTTATCATTCTCTCCCTGTCTTTCCTGGTCGGCTTGTATCCCAACCCGAACTTGTCTTCTTTTCCCATCACACTTATGCTCTTCCGAATTCCTTGTAGGTTCCTCCCTAAACCTGTCCCAGCTCGACAACCCTTTCTTACGACCTGAGCAAGACCGCTTTGAGTGGCAAAGGACAGCTGAGGTACAGGCATCTTAGAACCTTCGCTTACAAATGCAGCGTTCACAAACTCTAAGGTTCGAAAAGAGCACTCTCCTGCTTCTTCAGTAGCTTCTATGTAGGGAACATTCGAGGGCTTGGATACAAGGAGATCTTCTTCTCCGTCGACGATTATCAGCTGCTCTTCGACTCTGAACTTTACCTTCTGATGCAAAGTGGACGGGATAGCACCAGCCATGTGGATCCAAGGTTTTCCCAACAAAACATTGTATGAAGGAACGATATCCATGACCTGGAAGACAATGTCGAAGGTGCAAGGACCAATTTGTATTGGCAACTCAATTTGCCCCGTAACTTGTCTACAGGTCCCATCAAATGCTCGCACTACCATATGACTATTTTTCATGTGGGATCCATCGACAGGCAGTTTGGCCAAAGTAATCATTGGCATGACGTTTAAAGCAGAGCCGTTATCAATGAGGACCTTTGCAATGATATGGCCCTTGCAGCGTGCAGTGATGTGAAGGGCTTTGGTGCTACCCGTTCCCTCAGGCATGACCTCATCGTCACTGAAGGCTATGAAGTTGTTAATGGCCACATTCCCCACTACCTGGTCAAACTTCTCTACAGACACGTCATGAGGTACGTATGCCTCATTCAGCACTTTCAAGAGCGTCTTTCGATGGGTCTCCGAGTTCATCAGTAATTCCAGGATAGATATGCGAGCCGGTGAGCGTTTTAATTGTTCAACAATACTGTACTCGCTGTGCTTGATAAATTTGAGGAATTCACAAGCTTCTTCCTCTGTCACAGGCCTGTTCGTTTTTCGCTCAATAGCTTTTTTTGAGAAGATTTCCTCTCTATCAGCCTTAGTTTTCCCTTTTCTTACATTTTTCGATGCTTCCGGTGTATAGCATCTCCCACTCCTAGTGAAACCCCCAACACCAGTTATGTCCATGGCAGCCGCAGTGGCGTTGGAAATTGGTGTGACATCAACCGACTCTGGCGACGCAAATTTGCATTCATACCTCCAAGGTACAGCCTTATCGTTCTTGTAGGGGAACGGGTTCGGCACTTCGATAGTCACCATCGGCCTGATCACCCTTGGTGTTTCTTTTACCGGCGAGCTCTGGTTTTCCCCACAGTAGATAACCAATGGCCTCGGCTTAATCCATCTTTCGGAGGCCTTTGAGGTTTCTTCAATCACCACATCCACGAATTCTTCTTCCTATTCAGTTGAGAATTCTGCTATGCCGATATCCATTAGTTCTTGAATTTTGGTTCGAAAGTCGGAGCATTGGTTAACAGTGTGTCCCACCAAGCCTCTGTGATATCTGCAGAAACGTTCAGAATTTGGTTCCGACCCCGAGGATATCTGTCCCATGTTGACTGGTTTAAACAGTCCGGCCTCGATCATGGCATCCAGCACTTTTCCCATGTGAGTCCGGACATCCTTAATCCTGGATATTACCTGACAACCTTTTTCCTCCGTTATCGCGTTTACTCCTGTTTTCCCATAGTCGGGTAACGGATTTGCAGTAACGTTAGGCTCCCCTTTGGTTGTGAAGCTCAAGACACCGGCCCTGATTAGGTGTTGCACTCTGTGTTTAAGAGCAGTGCAATTCTCCGTGGAGTGACCCGGGTTGCCTCCATGGTAATCGCAGTTCACGTCCGGGTTGTACCATCTTGGGTATGGGGGTTTCATGGGTTCGAGGAACATGGGTGCCAACAGATGGTTTTGAACGAGGTTGGGAAATAGATGGGCGTATGTCATGGGAATCGGGTCAAACTGAGGCCTTTGTTGGATTGGCTGCGGTGCTCTTTGGTTAGTATTCACATTGTTTACTGGACTGGTTGAGTTGGGAGCAGGTACAGACGCTGTGTGCACAGGTGTTGGCATGGGTGATGGCGTGTACATCGGTGCGAGTGGTCGATAACTCATCGAATATTGAGGTTGTGTAGGAGGGTAGGAGTACGGGTTAGGGGGTAACTGTAGGGTCGGTGTGTTGGGTAATGGAAATAGCTTTGTGGTGGTCGGGTTTCATATGAAGCTGCTTGCACTTCTCCTTCTTTCTTCTTCGTTGCCCCCACCTTCTTACTGTTGGCTGCTTCATTTCCCTCGATCTTGCAACTTTTTATGGCGCTTTCTATCATTTCGCCTGAAATAACCATATCGGCAAAGTTCTTGGTAGCACTACCGACCAACCTGTCGTAATATGGTCCTCGCAGCGTATTGATAAACAGCATGGTGGTCTCTCTTTGTGTCACAGGTGGTTACACTTGAGCAGCCAGGTCCCTCCATTTTTGGGCATACTCCTTAAATCCTTCTCTGGCCTTTTTCTCCATGTTTTGGAGGGATAGTCTATCCGGCGCCATGTCAGCCATGTGCTTGTACTGGGCCAAAAAGGCTTTCGCCAAATCTGTCCAAGTATGGATGCGACTGCGATCTAGTTGGTTATACCATCTTGCGGCTGATCCTTGCAGGCTGTCTTGGAAACAGTGAATTAATAACTTGTCATTATGAGTGTGTCCGGCCATTTTGCGACAGAACATGGTGATGTGAAATGAAGGGCACTTGGTCCCATCATACTTTTCAAATTCCGGGAGTTTAAATTTTGGTGGTATTACCAAATCCGGAACTAAGCTCAGTTCACTGGCATCGATTTTTCCGAAGGCATCCATCCCTTCTATTGCTTTGAGTCTCTCTTCTAACATGTCATAATTATGCTTCGTCCCGGCGTCCTCTACTTGTTGCGTCACGTTCCTTCTCAACCTTTCTTGCTCTAAGGGGTCATCCAAGTTTGGGACGTGGACCGAGTTCGAAGGATGGGTCCCTGGGTTAGGCGCGAACTGTCATTGGGCTTGTTGGCCTGTGGGACTCGGCGTGCTAATGTACACGTAAGGCTGTTCTCCCACTGGAGGTTCTCATTGTGGATGCCCATCTTGTGTCACTTGGGCGTGAGTCGGGGTGAAACCCGGTGGGTATAGAGGATCCTCGTTATTACTTTCCCGGGGTCGGGGTTCTTCCCTCATCATTGAGCTTTCAGCTGGCCCCTTTCCTCTCGTCATACTCATCATCATTTCCATCATCTTGGCCATTTGTTCTCGTGACTCTTCCTGGGACCTTGCTATCTGTTCCTGTAGTTCTTGTTGAGATCTGCCCAGCTGTTCTTGCAATTCCTTCTGCGCCCTTTCCATTCTCTCCATTCTTGTTGCCTGTTCGTTATCCATGGTCTTTGCGTGTGCTCTCGTATTATATGAGTGTGGAGCACTCTTGTCCGGATACTTTAGTCGGCGCTCAATTTTTATACCTTTGTTCAAATATCCCGGATTAGAACCTTATGATATATTATTCTTTATTCTTTATTAAGTGCATGAATGAATGGATGGATAAATGAACGAGAAAATAAATAAAAAATGCATACGAGGTATATATACTCAAAGATAAATTTCAAGAAGTTGATTTTTCATTGATCCCACATAGTTTTTTCATTACATCAACATAACTTCTTAGAGTCGTATCCATAAAAACAGCTAATTTGCTTATACTGATTTTTGGCTTCGTTCAAAAAATTAAGCAACTGCTGTCCGTATTCTCCGGTTGGCGGGATTCTTTGCCTTAGGACTTCCACTTTCTCGATCATCTTGCTGGCTTTTCTCACGGCCTTGCCGATTTCTGCACCCAAGTGTTCTATGTACTGCTGCCTTCCCATACTTTCGACTTTCCACCTTTTGCTAGCATCCGTAGCCAAATCACATGCATAAATCCAATCACTTTCTCTATCCCTCCATTCCCTCACGATCTCGTCGATGTGATTTTTCTGGCTATATAATTGCCGTTCCAGGTCTTGAATTACCTGGTGTAGGAAACTTCTCTCTTCTTGCATCTGAGAGCAGCTCTCCCTTTTGCTCTCGAGCTCGGCTCTTAGTTTCTCATTTGCATGCAACGACTTAGCCAAACTCACGGAAGCCTGGGAGTGCATGTTCTTATATTTCTGCTTATCACGAGACAGTCGAGCGGCTCTTGCCTCATTTTCTTGCGCCTTTTCCTTCCACTGCTTTGCTTCTTCCCAAAGTCGACCAAGCTCTTTTTCCTGTTTATAAGCTGGTCCGAGTATACTTCCGACCTTCAGTTGTGTCCTTAGTTTCTTGTTTTCCAAGTGCAGGTCTTTCACATCGGCATAGGCAGTGTCACGTTCCTTTATTACTTTTTTGATTCTGACCCCTTGTGTTTCAGTCTCGTTCTTCTGGTTTTCGGCCTCCTCTTGGAACTTCTGACTTTCCTGTTTCATCCTCTTTCTTTCAATACTGAAACCTTGCTCAGCGATTTCGAGTTCTGATATTCTCTTTGATCGAGCGGGACTTGGCTGATATATGACCTCTTCCTCTGGAAGCACCATATTGTTGACCCGATTTGCTCTCCACACTTGGTATCTTGGAGTGACGCTCTCACTGAGGGATCCTAACCTCGTTCTGTGGCTTTCTCTCCAAGCTCAGACTATCGGCTCCACTCTTTTTGACATATTCGGATCTCCGTAAGAAAATTCCACTTGGTCAAGTCTGCGCATAGCCGGGACGAATTGCTTTACCCATACTGCCTCAGTACCATCAGCGGAGCATAACTTACTACTCCCCATGGTCCTAAAAGCTGTACCCACGGTTCTCCACACCGGTATAACATCGGCCCATGAGGCATCCATGGCACCATCCATCTTATTTTCTTACTAGTCAGCGACCGTAGGAAGGCTGACCATTATTTCTTGGATTTGGGTTCCGGCCATTTGCTTTCACAGAATTCCTTAATAGGGGCACAATTCTTTAGGTAAGGTTTGGAGAAAGCACTGTTTTCACACATGAAGTGGCTCTTGAGCCATATATGTAGCAATGGCGCACATCCCACGAAACGACCCCCCCTTCTCTTGCGGCAAAAGTTCAATGATCTTATGGTTTCAGCCAGGATTGCCGGCGAGGGATTGGCATGGTTCTCAACTTGCTCGAAGAAATCTATCACCGCTACTTCAATATGCCCCAAAACCTTAGGAAAGATTACCAACCCGTAAATAGCCAAAGCAAAAGCGGTGACTCCTTGCTCGTCATCGAGGTGCCCCTCAATGAATTTTCGAAAGAAATCCCAAGGAATGCAGACATGTTTCCCTTTCTGTTTCAGATCCGGGTCTCCCACCTCTACCCTGATGAGCTTTTTCAACTTCTTACGGAAACCCAACTTTGGCTTTCTGACGTATACCTTATCCGGGAAACGAAGCTCTAACCCGACAAGAATTGAGTACTCCTCTATAGTCGGTGTCAATTCCTCTCCATTAAAAGCAAAACACCTATAAGAAGGGTCCCAAAACTGGATGGCTGCCCTTATCATGGGCTCTTCAATTACCACTGGGATGAGCGAAGCAATCTGGCCATATTTTTCAGAAAATTTCTTCTTCCTTTCCCACGTCATTCGTTCCCAAATATCGGCCAACTCAGTTAAGTCATTCTGTGTGAGTTCCAAATTTATTCTTTCGGGTAAACTCGGGATATAACCTTCAATCAAACAGTCCCCCTCTTTTTGTTGCACATTTCTTGCCCATTCTTGCACATCTACCGGCGATTCACACATGACACTTACGGATGACGAGATAATCTGACGCTCTGTGGGCTCCATGAGAAATTAACTTGCTGAAAGATACTTTTGAGAATAATACCTCGTCGTGGAATGCTAATGTGATGCCAATGTAAGTTATGCAGAGCAACATAAAAGGAAAAACTCGTCAGTATATCCACATGAAAGAATTCAAAGAACAAATGAATAAATGAATAAAGAGGCCCGGCATTATTTATTTACATAAAATAACAAATATTTTGGGAAATTTTTTGGAAAAACTTCGGTCCTTGCCTACGAAGGACTTAATTAGGGTGTTCGTTCACCCTAAAAATTGCGAAGTGAACCAGTGCGGGTATTTGGGCCGTTTCGGTCACTTCCCACTTCGTGGTTCGAAAGTAAACAAGAGTAGTGAAAGGTAAGAAGCGTTCCTTCATGTGTCCTAATTTCGGGTGAACTTACAGACGTCGGGTAAGGTAGGCTCTACCTAGGGAGAGTTTCTCATGGCATTCTAATATGAGGTTCGGATTTGCCATCTAAAGGTCTTCAAATTGGTCCTCGTTGTCGCCTACGGAGGCTAGCAAGGCACCCCGATCCTTACCTATTATAGGCTTCCAAAGGAAAGGGTTCAATTCGAGTGAGAGATTTTTCGCTAGCCCATGCGGAGGTTATTGCCTCACGAGAGCGTAGGTACTTTTTCTCTCTAAAAGCGTTTCACTAGCCCATGCGGAGGTTATTGCCTCACGAGAGCGTAGGTACTTTACTTTTTCCTAAAGGGATGTAGCTCGGGTATAGAGCTTATGTATGAAATGCACGTGTCCGTGTGTGAGAAGGAACAAACAAACCTTCGACTACTTATTTACGACTCTTTATTCTAATCATCCCATAATTACTAGAATTAATAGTATCTAAAAAATGAATAAAAAATATAATAAAAAAACGAGAATAAAGAATCAACAAATATCAAAGCATAAATGCAAGCAAAATAATGATAACGAGAATGATGATAAAAAATAAACAGCCGATTTAATAAATAAAGGGAATTAAGAACAAGAGAATTAAAATTAAAGACCGATTAAATCCGTTAAATCGAGATTTTAAGATGACTCATGACTAATTTATGGCTCGACTCTCAAAGTCCCCAGTGGAGTCGCCAAGCTGTCATAACGTTTTTTTCGACCGCTACGACGATTTTGGAAAAACACAAAAATGGAGTCGCCACCAATCTTTTTTGTTAGGTGTGATTGGCCACCTATTAAAACCGGTTTTAGTAAAATATCTTAAAATTGATTAAAATATTTTTGTAAAACCAATTTCGAAGTCCGCGTTTTGAACCAGAAAGAAAACAAAATTGGGTTCGGGAGTCGGTTACGTGCGGAGAAGGATTAGCACCCCCGCAACGCCCGTTTAGAAAACGGTACCATTTAATCACGTGTTATCTTAAAGCTCGATTTAATGGACTTGACATCACTATTTAAAAATAATTCTCTTTTATTTTCATTTTTTTTTTAAAACACGTTTATTATTATTTTTTTGAATTTTTTTTGAACTGTTTTTATTTTTTAAAAATCGAAAGTGAACATAAATTTGTTATCGAAAATACTCATTAAATATTCCCGACACTCTCGATGGTATTTAACGAGATCTTCTCACCTCAAGACATCTTAGGAATCACAACCGTGATATCCTTCGAATTCTGTCGTAGGCAATTTATATCCATTTTTTTTATTTCCGTATGATGCAAATATTTAAACTGCGGATGCATACGACTTAGCATATAAGACATATGATTAAATATATAACTGTAAGATTAAACATGCAACTAAAAAAACATGAGTATAGCAGGATATCAATTGCGTAAATATTTATTCTTTGTTTGTTCATTCTTTTTTTTTTTATTTTGATGATTTTTATAAATGAAAACGGATTTTTGTATTGAGCATATCGCTAAATACTCCCACTACTCGTGGTGATATTTAGCGAAATTCTCTCACCTCGGGATGTCTTAGGAATCACAACCGTGACGTCCTTCGATTTCCGTCGTTGGTTAATTCGTATTCCTCGATTTTACTTAAATGCGAATGATGCGAATAAAGTATTGAATGCACACGATTTAGCATATAACATGTACGAATAAAGGCTTAATTGTACGATCAAATATACGACATAATATTCTAAAACAGGAGCATGGCGTAATATTAAACACATAAATGTTCATTTTTTTATTCGTTTTCCTTATTTTGATTATTTCCATAAATGAAGACGGATTTTTGTATTGAGCATATCGTTAAATACTCCCACTACTCGTGGTGATACTTAGCGAAATTCTCTCACCTCGGGATATCTTGGGAATCACAACCGTGACGTCCTTCGAATTCCGTCGTCGGCAAATCCGTATTCATCCTTTTTGTTATACGAATGCACGTGATGCGGACAAAACAATAAAAAAGTGCAAAGTGCAAAAAATTTATTTGTTTCGAAAACTCATTCATTTTTTGTTTTACTACTAGTATTTTTTTATTTTTTATCATTTTTTTTACTCATTTTTTTTTATTTTCATTATCTCTCTTTCTTTTACTTTTATCATTATTTTTTTTACTATTATTTTTTTTATTTTTACTATCGTATTTTTATTTTATATTATATTCGTTTTTTTTTTTATCATTTTTATCTCTTTTTTTTATTATTTTTTTTATTATATTATATTTTTTTTATTTTTTTATCCCTCTTTTTTTTATATATATATATGTATTTATCTTTCATTTTTTATTTATTTTTTATTACTATATTTTTTTACTTTTATTTTTACCACCATCATATTTCTTTTTTTTTATTTTTCATTTTTACTATCATATTTTTTATTTTTTATTTTTACATTTTTTATTATTAATAACACATATAATTTTATTATATATTTTTTATATTTTATTAATACTACATTATTTATTATTTATTTTTACTATTATTATTATTATATATTTTTTATATTTGATTATTATCTTTATTTTTTATTTTTTTTATTTTTTATTTATTATTATTATACATATTCTTTTTTTTAAATATATATATATATATGTAAATATAAATATATATATATATAATAAAAACAACACAAAAAAACAAAAAAAATAACCAACAAATCGGGTCGGGTCGGGTCCACACGCGGGTCCCGTGACCCGACCCGCTCAAACAGAAAAAAAATTACAAACGGGTCGGGTCCACACGCGGGTCCCGTGACCCGACCCGCTCAAACAGAGAAGAAAAAAAAATTACAAACGGGTCATGTCCAGGCGCGGACCCACGCGCGGGTCGCTGGACCCGACCCGCTAGCCTATTATATAAGTTAAATTTTTTTTGTCATTTAAAACAGATTTAAAAAAAAAAAATTCCCTCACCCCTTCTCTGACTCTCTCGCAGTCGCCGCCGTCCGCCGCCGGAGCTCCGATCGAGAGCCTAAAGCCACCAAAATGCTCCCCTCGCCCTCCTCAGCGCCGATCTCCAAGTGGTTTTACCCGAAAAACCACCCAAATCCGTAGATCTGAGTTCGAACTTTCGAGTTTAAAAAAAAAAAAATTCTTTTTTTTTTGTTGCTTTCTCTTTTTTTTTTATTACTGACCCTCTTTTTTTTGTGTAGGGATCTGCTTCGGGGGTTTTCGAAATCCCTTTTTTTTTTGGGGCTCTCCTTTTTTTTTGTTTTTTTGGCGGGTTGTTGTGTGTTTTTTTTGTTATGAAAATTTTCGGATCCCCCTCTTTTTGATGGGGGTCTTCTCCTTTTGAAGGGGTTGGTCTCGGATCTCTAGGACTCGGGATCCAGGGTTTTGGATTTTGGGGATGGGGCGGCTGATCTGTGGCGTGTGGGCGGTAGGGGAGGCTGCTGCAGGGGTATAGTGTGTGTAGGGTTAGTGGATTAGGGCTTCTGACAGGCTCCCTTTTTGGGGTGGCTGTGGCAGGCGGCGGCGGTAGGGGAGGCTGCTGCAGGGGGTGGCTGCCAGGGCTAGGTTTTCCTAGGGTTAGGGTTACAGCTAGGGTTTCAGGGTTTGGGGTAAAAGTGGGCTTGCTGGGCCTGCTGAGTAGCAGGCCCTATTGGATCTTTGGGCCTGCTGAGTAGCAGGCCCTATTGGATCTTTGGGCCTGCTGGTTAGCAGGCCTAATTTGGCCTGTTTGGGCCTGCTAGTTAGCAGGCCCGATTTGGGCTTTGTTGTGGAAGGCCCGGGTCGGGTCCGAATCCGACCCGGGCCGAAAACGGTTGCGACAGCTTTCATTCACTCTGTTACTCCAGTTATATTCCGATAGGGTGTTTTTTTCTCGAAAAAGAGCTAGGGCTCGATATAATTTTAGTGAACCGGAAATATGGACAGACTTATCTACAACATGGGGACGGAATTGAGGAGTTGATGGGCCTGAAAGCAAACTTTGCCAACAAAGTCTTCAAAAAAAAGAAAGAAGTCAGGGTTTTTCAGGATGATAGATAGCTGTTGGGTGGTAAATGTTAACTACATCTGTTTGTCGTTTTCAACCACGCCCCACCTTGCAGTTCCAGAGCAAAACCAGTTAACAATTTCACGCCCCACCTGAAAACAATCCTAACGTTGATGTTACTGTTTATTTCAGTCAAATATTATCAGCTGGGGACTGAGTGGTTAATTTCAGGAAAGAGAGCAGGACGACAACATTATCGACCTATGGTGTTCTGATTCTTCATTTCTTGAAGTATTCGTGTCTGACATCCGTGTCCGACGCATATCCAGACACGGGGATATGACCCTTCAAGAACCCTCCTAATACATAGAAAAATTTAGAAAAAAATGAACATACCCATGTCGGACACATACCCGTATCCGACATTCGCATCCAAGTTCGAGTAACATAGTTATCAACAGCCTAGTGACAAACAATCTGCTCATTGGCTCATTCACCTCCCCCTTAAGCCCTACCCAAGAAACAAAAATCTCTGTAGCATTGACTCCAGTCCACGAAAACAAGGCTGGCATTCCTAGCTAGGCTTATCTTTTCATCTACATTCTCTACAATTACATCATCTGCCTTGGCTTAGTAGTTGTTTTATCTTCTTCAATGAGTTAAGAGAAATCAAGTGCTTTCTTATGGTTAAGTTGCAAATGTGCAGTAAAAACTATAGACTTACTTCTCATTCACAAAATCAGTTATATAGACAAACTAAATTTGATACTTTTTGCATTTCATATTTACCTGAAAGATTAAATTTTTTCCCAATAATTATGTACCCAAAAGAAAAGGTAATCGCACATGATTGATACAAAATCTTTTTCTTTTTTAATTTGGGTATCCACGTTACATAGCAAAAGGGAAAGGGTGAGCCAAGCTTTGATGTTTGGCACCTAATTTTCATCAATGTTTTCAGCCCAAATTACTAGAACATTTAAGGTAAAGAATAAATGTAAGAAAAATTAACCTTATAAGGAAGTAATAGTGTGTATATATAAATATTGTTGAGAAAAACTTAGAGTAGATAACTCTAATTTTACCACTCAAAGAAGAAAGTTTAGATTTTAGGAAAACTCACAAATGCTCACACTTCACTCTAGACTACACTCTTTAGAGAAGAACTCCTTAGGAAAACTTAGAACTTTTATTGCTTATTGAAGCTTACTACTTGATGATTTACAAATGCAAGGGAGGGGGGTATTTATACAATACCAAGACAAACACAAGCCACACAAATATAAAATCTAAATAAATTACAACCACCCATTGTTGTTTAATAACAACCAGACATTTAAATCACACAACTACAACCACACATTGAACCACACAACTACAACCACACATTTAAATCACACAACTACAACCACACATTAAACCACACAATTGCAACCACACATTGTTAGGCTTTTATTTTTTCCTTGGGCTGGTATTGGACAATTTAACACTCCCCCTCAATACCAGCTCTTCCTCTTTGCACCATGTTGAGTTGACGACGAAACATTTCAAATTTGTTGATACTCAAACCTTTTGTGAATAAATCTGCCATTTGATCATCTGTCTTGATCTGCTTCATCTCAATCTCTTCTTGTAGAACCTTTTCTCTGATAAAGTGATAATGCACTTCTATATGTTTGGTTCTTGCGTGAAAGACTGGATTTTCTGCCAAACGAATTGCTGACTGGTTGTCGCAGTACAACGAAACTGCATAATCTACTGGTTGATGTAGATTACTCATTAGTTGTATCAGCCACGTACACTCTTGAGCTGCCATTGCTGCTGCTCGATACTCAACTTCGGTAGTTGACAATGATACCGTTGGTTGTCTCTTACTGCACCAAGAAATTGTTCTAGAACCAAGTTTAAACATGTACCCAGTTGTTGATCTCCTGGTGTCATGATCTCCTGCATAGTCAGCATCACAATAACCAACTAACTTACTGTCTTCACCTTTCTTGTACAAAAGACCATAATCTATTGTACTTTTCACATATCTCAGTATTCGTCGAACTGCTTCTAAATGAGGCTTCTTCGGATTTTGCATATACTGACTCATCACACCAACTGTATAAGAAATGTCAGGTCGAGTCAAGGTTAAGTAGATCAGGCTACCTACCAATTGTCGATACATAGTTGCATCTTCCAAGTCTTTGCCTTCAAGTGCACACATCTTGCCATTTGGTTCCATCGGTGTTGAAATTGGCTTGCTCTCGAGCATTCCAAACCTTTTTAGCAAATCTTTAGAATATTTTTGTTGACAGAGAAATATTCCTTCTTGTATGTGATCAACCTCTAGACCAAGAAAGTGCTTGAGTTGTCCAAGTTCTTTCATTTGGAAACGAACTGATAAATTCTCCTTGGTTTGAAGAATTTCTGCCTCATAATCACCAGTTATGATTAAATCATCCACATATATCAATACGATAGCTAGCTTTCCTCCATTAGCTTTGACAAACAAGCTGGAATCTGCAGGTGTCACTGAATAACCACTATGAGTTAAAAATTCAGCAATCTTACCATACCATGCTCTAGGTGCTTGTTTCAATCCGTAAAGTGCCTTTCGCAGCTTACACACATGCTCAGGATGATTTTGGTTTTGAAATCCCAATGGTTGAATCATGTAGATTTCCCGATCTAGCTCTCCATGAAGGAATGCATTCTTCACATCCATCTGTCACAAGTTCCAGTCTTTGTTGGCTGCAAGGGCAAGTAGGACTCGTACGGTTGTAAGTCTTGCCACCGGACTAAACGTTTCATCATAGTCTAGCTCATACTTCAGAGAGAAACCACGAGCCACCAACCGTGCCTTGTACCTTTCAATCGACCCATCTGGACGATGTTTTATCTTGTAAACCCACTTACAGGATATGGGTTTCACATCTCTTGGTTTTGGCACTAGATCCCAAGTTTGATTCTGCTCAAGCGCAGTGATCTCTTCTTTCATAGCCATAATCCACTCAGAACTCTGTGATGCTTCTTCAAACGTCTCAGGTTCTGTTGCAATTGGTTCTTCCACTATGGCTGCATTAGCATATTTGGGATTTGGCTTCCGTGCTCTTGTTGTCCTTTGGATTTGTGATTGTGGAGATGGTTCTTCCACTTCACTCGATCTAACATCTGGTTGATACACACCAGTTTGCCAAGGACTCTGGACTAACACTTGCTCGTCATCGTCATCATCACATAGGTCTTCTACTTCGTCTGAAGTTGATTGAAGTTGGACAATATACTCTCTCATTTTCTGTTGTAGCATGTCTTCAAATTCTTTTGAATCTGACAACACCTCCTTTTCTGAGGACCACTAGGAAGATGCTTCATCGAATACCACATTGCGTGAAGTGTAACATCTTCCACTCGTAGGATCACAACATTTCCACCTTTTCCTTTGGTTGTCGTATCCCACAAAGATACACCTAGTTGCTTTCTTATCAAACTTGCTACGTAAATGATCAAGAACTAATACATAACATACACAACCAAATACTCGAAAGTAGCTGACTGAAGGTTTCATTTTCCACAATTTCTCAAAGGGTGAAACAAACTCTAACCTTGGTTGAGGAAGTTTGTTGATCACATGGGTTGCGGTTCTCATAGCTTCGGCCCAAAATCTTCCGGGTACATTCTTTGCATGCAGCATACTCCGACAAATTTCTGCAAGATGCCGATTCTTTCTCTCTGCTACACCATTCTGTTGTGGTGTATTGACACAAGTATACTGATGACGTATGTAGCATTCTCGTAGGTATTGAGAGAATTCGCCTGAGCTATATTCTCCTCCATTGTCTGTGCGCAAGCAACATATCTTCTTTCCCACTTCTCCTTCAACTATCTCTTTGAACTCTTTAAACTTTGAGAAAGTGTCAGACTTTTCTTTCATAAAGAGAACCCACACATACCTGGAGAAATCATCAATAAACGTCACCATGTACCGCATTCCACTAATTGATGGTTGCTTAACGGGCCCAAATACATCAGAGTGAACTAACTCTAATGGTTCTTTTGCTTTAAACTTTGACTCCTCGTATGGCAATTGGTGTGCTTTACCATATTGGCATCCTGCACAAATTGTGTCTGTTCTTATGTCAAGCTGAGGAAGTCCCTTAAGCATCGACTTCTTCATCATCATACTTAGCTTGGAATAACTAACATGACCTAACCGCATGTGCCATAAATCTGCTGTATCGCTCCTTCTTGTCTTGTCTACATATGCTGACTCTGCTGACATCACGTAGACTGACTCCAGACGTCGTCCTTCCATCATCGGCTGTCCTGAGATTTTGAGATCACGATATACCTTCACATCCCTTGGACCAAACAGAATATGGTGACCTGACGATGTTAATTATGCCACTGAAAGCAAATTTTTCTTCATGCCTTGGACATGGTAAACATCTTGTAGTGGTACCTGATTATGACTATATCGAGGTGCTACTACCGTCTTACCGATGTGAGTAATCGGTAATCTTGAATTATCAGCTGTCACAACAATGCGATTTTTCTTGTATTCTGACAGGTTCTGCAACTTCTGTTTATCGCCTGTCATGTGATTTGAGCAACCTGAATCGACAATCCAGTCATTCTCATAGTCAATTCGGTCAGCCGTTGTTACTGTGAGAGCTAACTCTTCCTCTTCCATAGCAAAAAATGCTTCAGCGTCCCAATCATCTTCGCTTTTCTCCTTTGTACTAGAAGTAGCAGCATTGCTCTCAACGGGCCTTTTGTTAAACCAACAATCTTTTGCCATGTGACCTTTCTTGTCACAGTTGTAACAGTTACCTTCAAATCTTTTATTGTTGCTACAATTCTTTGAAGCTCCCCCTGGACGAGAGCTCCCTTCTCCTTGATGACTTTTTGTCTTGTCACCATACTTTTTAGATCCACCACCGACGTGCTGTTTGAATTTGCCTTTGCTTTTGTTGGTGTAGAGTGCTTCCTCTTCACTTTTCAACGAGACCCCTCCCATTTGCTTGGCCATAGATTCTTGACCAACAAGCAAATTTTCAAACTCTACAAGTGATGGTTGAGTTGGCCATCCTTGTATAGCGGCAACGAAGCTGCGATATTCGGGCCTCAAACCATGGATAATTATTCTTTTTACCCTGGTATCTCCAATAGCAGCTGTAGGATCTAAATCAGAAATTTCACGGCATAACGTTTTTACCTTGTGAAAGTATTGAGCAATCGGTATATCCCGTTGTGCAACTGATAATAATTCATTCTCAAGAAGTTGAAGTCTTGTGTCATTCTTTCTCGAAAAGAGTGCATCTAAAGTATCCCACGCTTCTTTTGGCGTTTCTAGCTTTTGTATGTGTTCCAACATTTCTTCTTCAACTGTGGTCTTAAGGGCAAACATGGCTTTACCCACTTTAATCTTCCATTTGCGCAAGGTTCCTTGAGCATCTTCTTGCTCGGGCTTCGTAACTTCACTACCACCAACGACTTCCCAAAGGTCTTGACCTTGTAGGTAAGACATCATACACGTCTTCCACGTGTTGTAATTTTTGTGATTGAGCTTCTTGATTCCTCCAACTACTTGAAGATCACCCATCGTGTCGGCAAGACTCTAACAATATCGAACAAGCTTGATTTTGAGACACAAACTTGTAGAGTACAAACTCCTCACGACTCAAGAACGCTCAAACCAAAAATAGTACCTGAATAACTATTTCACCGTGAACAGTATCGTATACGTGAATAGTATCGTATATCATATACTTGAATAAATCTCGTATATGTTAACAATTACTATAAAAGTATATAGTGACACGTGTGAATAGTAACTATGGTAGTAACTCACAACCTAGCTCTGATACCAATTGTTGAGAAAAACTTAGAGTAGATAACTCTAATTTTACCACTCAAAGAAGAAAGTTTAGATTTTAGGAAAACTCACAAATGCTCACACTTCACTCTAGACTACACTCTTTAGAGAAGAACTCCTTAGGAAAACTTAGAACTTTTATTGCTTATTGAAGCTTACTACTTGATGATTTACAAATGCAAGGGAGGGAGGTATTTATACAATACCAAGACAAACACAAGCCACACAAATATAAAATCTAAATAAATTACAACCACCCATTGTTGTTTAATAACAACCAGACATTTAAATCACACAACTACAACCACACATTAAACCACACAACTACAACCACACATTTAAATCACACAACTACAACCACACATTAAACCACACAATTGCAACCACACATTGTTAGGCTTTTATTTTTTCCTTGGGCTGGTATTGGACAATTTAACAAATATATATATATATATCTTTGGGAAACATAGCTAATTTTAATGGATGATGTAAACACTTAAAATATATAGATAGAATAAGGTCTTACTATTTTATTTTAGGTGGCATGAGGGTCTTTTTGTGTTTGTGTCTTATGTCTTCAACTTTTTTTAATTAGTTTCAGCAAATTAAAATATCAAACAATCATAAAAACAACACAAATTAAATATTTATTCTGTATACGATTGCTGTACAAAGGAATTAAAATTTGAGTGAAAATTGGAGTATATGAAAAATTGGGAGAATTTGCAATTTGGGATTTTTGGCAATGTCATCAGCCTGCTGCTTTTTCATGACATGGAAATGAGCAAATGTTGAAGGCAACACTAAAATAATTGTGACAAATGACAATCGCTTTTTTTTTTTTTTTTTTTTTCAGTTCTTATTAAAAAGTATGGAAAAATTTTGAACAGTTATGTTGGTCCCAAATCTTAATTGTGGCTCATCATATGACACTGCTTCTTTGTATATATTCTAGGGAGATTTTATTAATGAGTGTTTTACGAATTTTTTTTAAAGTAATTATATATAATAATTTATTTATTTATTATATTAAGAATGATTAATAAAATTATTAATTAGTATTTAATATAATAATATTATTATAAATAATATATTAACTAATTTTAAAATGTGTCATGAAATCACTCGTTAGTAGATCTGTCCATGAGCCGGGTCACGGCTCGAATTTTTTTTCTTCTCTAACCCAAGTCTGGTCCGGGTCGGCCCGTAAGTCCATTTTACTATTCATAAATATTAAAATAATTTATTTTTTATATTAATATTTATATATTTTTATAATTAAATTTTAAAAAAATAATTTTTATTGAATGAACATTAAATCGGGCCAACTCAAATTGAAAAAAATCCTATCCAAACCCACTCAATTCGAACCAAGCCAATCGACCGCCCAGGTCTACACGATTAGCAAAACTCTTCAAATATACCTATCATTTCATAACTTATTTACATTAATTTAAATTCTACGTTGTTGTCAATTCTCATATAAGAAAAAAAAAACACTTATATGAAAAATGATAATGGTAATACCAAATTTTATTTTTGTGGTAATCCAACACTTGTGGAAGGTTCTGCCACCAAATCTTTCCTAAGTTCAAATCCAAATTATTTATTTATTTATAGTTTGAGGATAGGGGATTTGAATCCTACTCTTTTGAGTAGGGGAGTATGCACCAACCATTGAGTCAAAATATATATGAAAAGATAATTCATTATAATAGAAAAAAAAAATTATATTATGGGTTGGTTTTTCTTGTTTGGGTATTGTCATAACGATTTTTTCGACCGTTACGACTTTTTTATGAAAACACAAAAAATGGAGTCGCCACCAATCTTTTTTGCTAGGTGTGATTGGCCACCTATTAAAACCGATTTTAGTAAAATATTTTAAAATTAATTAAAATATTTTTTAAAACCAATTTTGAAATCCGCGCTTTGAACCAGAGAGAAAAACATAATTGGGTTCGAGAGTCGGTTACGTGCGGGGAAGGATTAGCACCCCCGCAACGCCCGTTTAGAAAACGGTACCACTTGGTCACGTGTTATCTTAAATCTCAGTTTAATGGATTTAACTGGTGTTTAAAACTAATTCTCTTTTATTTTCATTTTTATTTTATTTTAAAAAACATGTTTATTATTTTTTGAATTTTTTTTTTGAACTGTTTTTTATTTTTTTAAAAATCGAAAGTGAACATAAATTTGTTATCGAAAATACTCATTAAATATTCCCGACACTCTCGGTGGTATTTAACGAGATCTTCTCACCTCAAGACATCTTAGGAATCACAACCGTGATATCCTCCGAATTCCGTCGTCGGCTATTTACATCCATTTTTTATTTAAATGCGTATGATGCGAATATTTAAATATCGGATGCATACGGCTTAACATATAACTATAAAATTAAACATGCGAATCGTAATATTAAAAACACGAGCATGGCAAAATATCGAGCGCAATAAACATTCGCTCTTTATTCATTTTTTTTTATTTTGATTATTTCCATTTTTTTTTAAAAGCGAAAACGAATTTTTCTATCGAGCATGTTGCTAAATACTCCCACCACTCGTGGTGATATTTAACGAAATTCTCGCACCTCAAGATATCTTAGGAATCACTACCGTGACGTCCTCCGAATTTTGTCGTCGGTAAATCCGTATTTATTAAAATCTTCCCTTTTTTTGAAAAGTAAATTTAAAAAAAATTATAATTTTTAAAACCGAAACAGAACAATAAAAAAAAAATACGACGAATACTGAACAAAAATAATAAAAATAAATAAGGAAATTAAAACCAAACTTGAAGAATGTCGAGGATCCGAAGTTCAAAATGCCGGACTTGATCTTCACAAAAATTCTGTGTTCCTTCTTGACCACCTGAAAAATGTCAAAAATAAAAAATCAAAATCAAAATCGATAATCGTGATTTTTTTTGTTTTTGCTTTTTTTTATATTTTTTTTATTTTTAATTCTTTAGTATCATTATTGTTATTTTTCATTTTCATTTTTTCATTTTTTTATTTTAATTTTTGTTTTTATTTTTGTTTTTTTCCCTTTTTTGAAATTTTTTTATTTTATTTTACATATTATTTTTTTATTTTAATCTTAATTATATATTTTTTATTTTAACTATTTTATTTTTTTTATTTTTTTCTTCTTTCTTTTTATTTTTTCTTTTTTTTGGCCCAAAACCAGGCCTCGCCTGCTGGGCCAGGTCCGGTTCTGGCCTGGCCTACTGAGCCAGGCCTGGTTCTGGCCAGGCCTGCTGGGCCAGGTCTGGTTTTGACCTGCTGGGCCAGGTCTGGCCCAGATTTTTTCTTTTCCTTTTTTTCTTTTTGGGGGGCGAAACGGGTCGGGTGCGCGGACCCCGAGTCGACCCGCGGGTCCGCACGCGGGTCCGCTGCGGACCCGCTTCCAGTGACCAAAACGGCGTCGTTTTGACGCCTTTCTTTTTTTTTTCGGACCGGGTCGGGCGGGCGGATCCCGGTCGACCCGCGGGTCCACGCGCGGACCCTGGGTCAAAACGGCGTCGTTTTGACGCCAAAATTTTTTTTTTTTCAAAAAATCTCGTGTGACCCACGCGGACCCCGGGTCGACCCGCGGGTCGACGCGCGGGTCACCTCGACCCGCTCCCCTAAACGGTGCAGTTTCGGCACCATATAAATACCCCCCAATCCCCATTTTTTTTCATTTTCTTTCTCTATTTTTTCCTTCTCTCTCTTCTCTTTTCTCTCTCACCCTCCCTCTGCTCAGCCCACCAGAAACCCAGAATTCGGCAGCAGGCCACCGCGCCGGCCGCCGTGCTTGCCGTCGGCCGCCGCTCCGTTTAGCCCCTATCCTCACCGATTTTCGTAGATCTAGGTTTAAAAAAAACTTCTTTTTTTTTTTGGCTTGCGGCTTGGGTTTTTTTGTTTTTTTTTTTGCAGGTTTCGGTTTCTGAGGAGGTCGGGGGTCGATCTGGTGGGGGGGTCGGTGGTGGAGGAAGGGGGTCCGAATCGGGATTTCGGACCCCGATTTGGGTTTTTTGGTGAACGGGGGGGGGTCGATCTGGTGGCCCTCCGATTGGGGTGCTCAGATCTGGGGTTCTTTGGTGGGTTCGAATCTGGGGGGAATCCGAATCGGTGGGGGTCTTTCCTCCTCCTTTTTTTTTGTTCGGATTCGGGGGGGGTTTATGGGGGGTTGGCGTGTGGGCTGTGGCGTGTTGGGCAGTGGAGGGTAAGGGGATGGCAGGGGTAGGTTGGCTGGTGGGTATGGCTGTGGCAGGGGAGGGTGGCAGGGGATAGGGGATAGGGTTTCAGGGTTAGGTTAGGGTAGGGTTTGGGGAAATGGGCCAGTGGGCCTGGTTTGGGTTTGGGCCCAAATTGGGTTGGGTTTGTAGATTGGGCCTGCTGAATAGCAGGCCCGGTTCGCACTTGGCCCGGGTCGGATTCGGATCCGACCCGGACGAAAATTGGTTATTACAGCTGCCCTTCTTTGCACATTGCTGAGAATCAGGAATAGGGCAAAGACAGTATAACCAATTTTGTCCGGTTATTGAGATCCATTTTTAGCGAGGCTCTATCATTTGGAAAATAAAATTGCTCCTCTAATCAGAGGCTCCACGACTTTGACAATAAATTGCTCCTCTAATCAGAGGCTCTATCACTTGAAAAATAAATTGCTCCTCTCATCAGAGGCTTTATCACTTTGAAAATAAATTGCTCCTCTTATTAGAGGCTCCATGACTTTGAAATTTAAATTGCTCCTCTCATCAGAGGCTCCATAACTTTGAAAATAAATTGCTCCTCTCATCAGAGGCTCCACAACTTTGAAAATAAATTGCTCCTCTCATCAGAGGCTCAACGACTTTGAAAATAAATTGCTCCTCTCATCAGAGGCTCCAGGACTTTGAAATTTAAATTGCTCCTCTCATCAGAGGCTCCACAACTTTGAAAATAAATTGCTCCTCTCATCAGAGGCTCCACGACTTTGAAATTTAAAAACGAATTTCGAATTTTGACAATGAGTTTGAACACAACTTAGACCATCACCTCACTTACTACCTTAGTCTTACGAGTGTGAAGACTCATTCTGGATATCCCATTTCTTTCTCGTTTAGTTTTGAAATTCCTTGTCAGGTTCTTCGGATATCGCCACTCGACTAATCATACCGAGGCTCGACCTTTCTTAAAGTAATGAGTTTGACTTCGCAAGAATTGAAAAAGGTACCCGGAGGTTTTGAAAAATGTCATTTTGAAAGATGTTACCCGGAGGTTTTTGAAAGCAGATACTTGGAGGTCTAAAAATGTTACTTCTTTGAAAGTGGTGCCCGGAGGTCTTATTCTTGACTTTGAGAATGATGCCTGGAGGTCTTTATCAATGATTTTTCAGAAAGGTGCCCGGAGGTCTTGAAAACATGATTTTTGAGGATAATGCCCGGAGGTCTTGAAACAGTTGCCCGGAGGTCTTAAAAATGTCTTTTTTCTTGAAAATGATGCCTAGAGGTCTTATCGATGATTCTCGAGAATAGTGCTTGGAGGTCTTGAAAACATGACTTCAGAGAATAATGCCCGGAGGTCTTGAAACAGATGCCCGGAGGTCTTTAAAAATGTCTTTTCCTTGAAAATGGCGCCCGAAGGTCTTATCCATGATTTTCGAGAATAGTGCCCGGAGGTCTTGAAACAGGTGCCCGGAGGTCTTTAAAAATGTATTTTCTTTGAAAATGGCGTCCGGTGGTCTTAACCATGATTTTTTTTTTTTTTGAATAATGCCCGGAGGTCTTGAAACAGGTGACATATGAGAAGAATGCCCGGAGGTCTTGAGACAAGTGCCCGGAGGTCTTTAAAAAGGTAACCCTGAGGTTTTTAAAACAGATGCCCGGAGGTCTTTTTTTTTTTAATTTTCTATCACTTTTGAAAAATAAATTGCTTCTCTAATCAGAGGCTCCACAACTTTGAAAATAAATTGCTCATCTCATCAGAGGCTCTACAATTTCGAAATTTAAATTGCTCCTCTCATCAGAGGCTCTACAACTTTGAAAAAATAAATTGGTTTCCTGTGCCCGGAGGACTTCTTTTTTCTAATTTCCTTTTTCTTTTGCTGTGCCCGGAGGTCTTAAAAATGTAACCCGGAGGTTTTAAAACAGATGCCCGGAGGTCTTTTTAATTTTCTATCACTTTGAAAAATAAATTGCTCCTCTAATCAGAGGCTCCACAACTTTGAAAATAAATTGCTCCTCTCATCAGAGGCTCTACAACTTTGAAATTTAAATTTCTCCTCTCATCAGAGGCTCTACAACTTTGTAATTTAAATTGCTCCTCTCATCAGAGGCTCTACAACTTTGAAAAAATAAATTGGTTTCCTTTGCCCGGAGGACTTCTTTTTTCTAATTTCCTTTTTCTTTTGCTATGCCCGGAGGTCTTAAAAATGTAACCCGGAGGTTTTAAAACAGATGCCCGGAGGTCTTTTTAATTTTCTATCACTTTGAAAAATAAATTGCTCCTCTAATCAGAGGCTCCACAACTTTGAAAATAAATTGCTCCTCTCATCAGAGACTCTACAATTTTGAAATTTAAATTGCTCCTCTCATCAGAGGCTCTACAACTTTGAAAAAATAAATTGGTTCCCTGTGCCCGAAGGACTTAAAAGAGGTAACCCGGAGGTTTTTTTTTTTTTGAAAGAGGTGCCCGGAGGTCTTGGTGATCATACCTGAAGATCATATCTTGGAAGAAGATCTCACTGAATGTTCGAATTCAAATGTCAAAATTTCAAATAGTCAATGTCATGCATAAAATTAGAATGTCATGCGATGTCAATGCGTATGCCCCTGATGATGCATGTGCAAGTACCTTCGGATACTGTACATATTCCACGACACGATGCAGATGCAAAACTTAATAAATATGCGAATGTTCATGAGTGATGCGAATGCTCCCAATTGTTTTTTTTTATCTTGATTTAGCTTTTCCAAATCGTTTTTCCTCTCCGAAACAGAGTGTATCCTGAAACGCTCGTGCCTCGTACGAGATCAACCATTTTCTTCACTTTGGAACTATCTCTTCGCCCCGATAGTTTTTCAAAATTTTATCCTGGAGCCTGAGCCAAATGTTCATTTCTTTTATCTCAATAGTTCCATACCTCTAGGCCAGAAGAACCTTCGTCTTATGCCAACATCGGAAATGGTTTCTTTCAAAAATATTTTCATTCATATGCTTTTGCATGCTTTTTTTTTTTGTGAAAAATGTTTGCTTATTTACTGAAAACTTTTGAGCTGAAAATGCCATCCTCACGTTGTGATATCCAAATCTCTTGAAGATTGATGATCATTGTTAGAAGTTTTTCTGAGTGTCGATTCAGATTTTTTCAAATTGAGTCGGAAGGCTTGGTACCACAAGATTTTGGTCGATCCAAGGAGACTTCGCAACAGGAAAAATGTATATCCTTTCTAGATTCACAAATGGAACATATTTTATAGAACATGATTTTTTTTGGACTCAAACAAATTCAACCTTCTTTTAGTTTCCAAATCATGGTGTTTTGACATACGTCAAGGCTAGCTGGGGTGTTCAAACTGGAGAATTAATTCTGGAAAGGAAAACGGTCTCAGTTTTTTATAAAGTCAAACCTCCAAACGAGAGTTGACAGTTTTGGAATATTTTGAAATTCCCAGATGTTCCTTGACTTCTTCAAAATGACTTCTTCTTTTGTTATGGCCTCGACGATACCATAAGCAGCACCGAAATTCTCCCATTTTACTCTAGACTGCCCATGTCGGGTTTTCACCCTATAGTCTCCTTCTTTCCATTTTTTCATTTTTTTTCATTAAATGTTTCACCATGCATTCAAGAAATCAAGACTTATCCAAAAAGGATTTTTAACCAGAAAGGAGACCGAAGTCTCATGCATTTCTCTAAGAATAGACTCATCAATTTAAATGACCATACTCGATCAAAATGGTCTTTTTTAGGTATGTAATGTAGGCCGAGGTTCGAGGTTCTGAAAAAAAGATAGATAGGCCCAAACATGTGTTTAAGGTGATCAAATCAAGGATCATTTCATGAGGAGGATCTCTTCGAAACATTTGTCTTTGCTGAGCTTTTCTCTTTATCCGATGATTTTCATCCGTTCCTTTCTTTCTTTTCTATTTTTTGCTTTCCTTTTTCTTTTTATCTCCTTTTTTTTTTGCATTTCTATTTTTACAAGGTGAGCCCGTAGTTGTTTGGAAGCTCAGATTTCTCTTTGATTCACGACATTCTTTTTCGTTTTTGAACCAAGACTTCACTATTCGTGACCTTTAAAAAGATCCTTCCTCGCATTTGCCCCCCAGTGTGGAGGGTGATCCTTGATCGGGGTTGAAAGAACAAAAGTATTCACTAGGCTCAAAAGGGGTAGCAAAAGGATATTTTATAATTTGTGAAAGGATGATGAAAGATGGCCATTTTTCATCTCGAACACAAGCACGTAAATCGAAGAGTCATTCCTTAGAGGAAAATAATGAGAAGGTTTTTTTTTTTTTTTGAAACCATCTTGAATTTCATAAATGCATGATGCCACACTCATTTTTCATTTTCTTTTCTCTTTTTTTTTTTCATTTTTTTTTACGCATGCTCCGAAAATTACTTCATCTTTATTCACCACCTGTCCTCCATATCTACAATTGATGCACCATTTGATTGGTCATACAACTGAGAATTCTTATCATAACGAGGAACACCTCGAGTCTTTTTTTTGCTCTCCGAAGGGACAAAAAAGAATATGGTTCAAAAACAGCTTTTTTCTAGGAACACGAGAAAATCAGGTTTAATCATTGTTACCCGAGACGTTAATCATGAAGTGACGTCTGGGCAACTCTTGTTTTGTGATTACGAATAGGGATGTGAATGGTTTTGACATAACCTTGACACACATCAATTTACCATAATCCAGATTTTTGAAAGAAGTTTCACTTGTTTGAGTCACAAAAAAAAACTCGAATTTTCAAAAAGTTTGTTCCATTGCTCATAACCTAAACTAGGATCTGCATTTTTCTTATTGCACTGACTATGGTTTTTGAAATTCAACAATATATTACTGGAAGCCTTGGTTTTTCCAATCTCAAAAGATTCAAGCATGGGCAAGTCCGAAAGAGAGATGGAAGGATGTTGGGTCATTTCTAACATTGATCATCAAAAATCTCAAGATATCTCATCATTTCTTAACGTGAAGAAAGATTTTTTTTCTTTTAAGAACACATTCTTCAAAATCAAGAATTTCAAATTATCATTAAAACACAATAAACACAAAGCATTTGAAATTTGAAATTTATTTATTTCATGTCGATGCCAACATAAGACAAGTGCTTTCATGATGAGGCATAGAACTACATGCGTATTCCTTGATGCTTGTCGACATGCTTTTAAAGGTAACCATTCTCATCCTCCAAACCCGTGGCGAAGAAATCGATTTATGCCAATGCGGATTTCCACTGTTCGACTAGCTCTGAAGTCAAGATGCCATCGTGGACAAAAACCTTCAATCTTTTCCTTCAGTTGTCTGCAAGCTTCAGTTGTCTGCATCTTTCAGTTTTCAAAACTAAACCTTTTTTTTTATTTTTTTATTCCTCAAGTGTGCTTCATGATGCATGAGCTATGAATGCCGCTAATGTAACACGATGCCCATATGATGCATGTAAAGAATAAACAAATTAATGCATGAGTATGTACAATGAGTGACCATGTATGTCACGAATGCATGACCTTATTGTTATGACTGCAATCACGATGTCGATATGATGCATGTAAAGAATAAACAAATTAATGCATGAGCATGTACAATGAGTGACCATGTATGTCACGAATGCATGACCTTATTGTTATGACTGCAATCACGATGTCGATATGATGCATGTAAAGAATAAACAAATTAATGCATGAGTATATATAATGAATGACCATGTATGTCACGAATGCATTCTACAATGAATGACCATGCATGTTATGATTGCAATATGATGCGAACTTGATTTGTCTAAAGAATAAACAAATTAATGCATGAATATATACAGAAAACTATTCATGATTTAGACTGAACTTGATCATTCAACAATTTTATTGCACAAACTTTGCCCCCAAATTCAATCCGCAAAATTTTGTTTTTTGTTTGTTTTTTTTTTTGAAACATTTTTTTCGTAAAAATAAAAATATTATAAAAAAAACCAATTTTTATCAAAAACTTTTGTGATAGTGGGTCTTATTATGGCACAAATGTCCGAGTATTTATTCAACACTACCGGTTCGCAATTCTCATTTAATCAACAACAAGTGTTTATGCAATTTTTCAAATGAGATTATTATCACTGTGAAATCAAAAATACAACTATAAATGTACATGTTTTATTTACAAGTGCATCAATGCATGAAATGTACGAGATGTATGAAAAGAAAGAATTTTCATATTTACAAATTCAAAAAAAAATTAACGAATATTTGCCCCAACGGTATCAACTTATTTAAGCATCCACGGTGTCTTCGAGGCGAAAAATGAAACTTATTGCGGGTAGCACGATGTACGTTCATCATTACCCGATTTACAGTTCTTATTCGGAGTGTAAACAAATAGCGAAAGATCACAATGTTCCTTCCTAATTTCGAGGATATCCGATCGGAAATTCGATATGGCTCTACTCAAGTTCACTACATGAGGTTGAGTTAGGTTCTAAAAGGCTCCAAATTGCTCCTTACTGTCGCCCGTGAAGGCTAGTAAGGCATCCCGATTTAAAACGGGTTCAATTTGTTGGAGTATATTTTCCAGGCTTATGCGGAGGTTATTGCCTCACGAAAGCGTAGGTACTTTATTACTCCGAAAGTGTTTCGCTAGCCCATGCGGAGGTTATTGCCTCACGAGAGCGTAGGTACTTTACTTTCACCTAAAGGGATAAAGCTCGGGTGTAGAGCTTATGTATGAAATGCATGTGTCCGTATCTGAGAAGGAACGGACAAACCTTCGACTACTTGTTTACGACTCTTTATTCTAAACATTCCACGATTTAAAAAAAAAAATAAACGACATAAAATGAATAACAAAAAATTAACAAATATCAGAATGTAATTGCAAGCAAAATAAAAATAAAGAAAGAAAGAAAATAAATAGTATTAAAATTAAATACCGATTAAATCCATTAATTCGAGATTTTAAAATAACACATGATCAATTTGTGGCTCGACTCTCAAAAGGGTCCCCAGTGGAGTCGCCAAGCTGTCATAACGATTTTTTCGACCGTTACGACGTTTTTTATGAAAACACAAAAAATGGAGTCGCCACCAATCTTTTTTGCTAGGTGTGATTGGCCACCTATTAAAACCGATTTTAGTAAAATATTTTTAAATTAATTAAAACATTTTTTAAAACCAATTTCGAAGTCCGCGCTTTGAACCAGAGAGAAAAACATAATTGGGTTCGGGAGTCGGTTACGTACGGGGAAGGATTAGCACCCCCGCAACGCCCGTTTAGAAAACGGTACCACTTGGTCACGTGTTATCTTAAATCTCAGTTTAATGGATTTAACTGGTGTTTAAAACTAATTCTCTTTTATTTTCATTTTTATTTTATTTTAAAAAACATGTTTATTATTTTTTGAATTTTTTTTGAACTGTTTTTTATTTTTTTAAAAATCGAAAGTGAACATAAATTTGTTATCGAAAATACTCATTAAATATTCCCGACACTCTCGGTGGTATTTAACGAGATCTTCTCACCTCAAGACATCTTAGGAATCACAACCGTGATATCCTCCGAATTTCGTCGTCGGCTATTTACATCCATTTTTTATTTAAATGCGTATGATGCGAATATTTAAATATCGGATGCATACGGCTTAACATATAACTATAAAATTAAACATGCGAATCGTAATATTAAAAACACGAGCATGGCAAAATATCGAGCGCAATAAACATTCGCTCTTTATTCATTTTTTTATTTTGATTATTTCCATTTTTTTTTAAAAGCGAAAACGAATTTTTGTATCGAGCATGTCGCTAAATACTCCCACCACTCGTGGTGATATTTAACGAAATTCTCGCACCTCAAGATATCTTAGGAATCACTACCATGACGTCCTCCGAATTCCGTCGTCGGTAAATCCGTATTTATTAAAATCTTCCCTTTTTTTGAAAAGTAAATTAAAAAAAAAAATTATAATTTTTAAAACCGAAACAGAACAATAAAAAAAAATACGACGAATACTGAACAAAAATAATAAAAATAAATAAGGAAATTAAAACCAAACTTGAAGAATGTCGAGGATCCGAAGTTCAAAATGCCGGACTTGATCTTCACAAAAATTCTGTGTTCCTTCTTGACCACCTGAAAAATGTCAAAAATAAAAAATAAAATCAAAATCGATAATCGTGAATTTTTTTGTTTTTTTTTTTGTTTTAGATTTTTTTTTTTATTTTTAATTCTTTGGTATCATTATTGTTATTTTTCATTTTCATTTTTTCATTTTTTTTATTTTAATTTTTTATTTTGTTTTTTTCCCTTTTTTGAAATTTTTTTATTTTATTTTACATATTATTTTTTATTTTAATCTTAATTATATATTTTTTATTTTAATTATTTTTTTTATTATTTTATTTTTTTTCTTCTTTCTTTCTTTTTTTTGGCCCAAAACCTGGCCTGCTGGGCCAGGTCCGGTTCTGGCCTGGCCTACTGAGCCAGGCCTGGTTCTGGCCTGGCCTGCTGGGCCAGGTCTGGTTTTGACCTGCTGGGCCAGGTCTGGCCCAGATTTTTTCTTTTCCTCTTTTTTTTTGGGGGGGCGAAACGGGTCGGGTGCGCGGACCCCGGGTCGACCCACGGGTCCACGCGCGGACCCTGGGTCAAAACGGCGTCGTTTTGACGCCGATTTTTTTTTTTTTCAAAAAAACTCGGTTGACCCACGCGGACCCCGGGTCGACCCGCGGGTCGACGCGCGGATCACCTCGACCCGCTCCCCTAAACGGTGCAGTTTCGGCACCGTATAAATACCCCCCAATCCCCATTTTTTTTCATTTTCTTTTTTTTTTTTTCCTTCTCTCTCTTCTCTTTTCTCTCTCACCCTCCCTCTGCTCAGCCCACCAGAAACCCAGAATTCGGCAGCCGGCCACCGCGCCGGCCGCCGTGCTTGCCGTCGGCCGCCGCTCGCCTACGGCCGACTTCTTCCAAATTTCGGACCCGAGGGGGTTTCGACCCCCTCGTCACAGATCCGGGCTCCGTTTAGCCCGGATCCTCACCGATTTTCGTAGATCTAGGTTTAAAAAAAAAACTTCTTTATTTTTTGGCTTGTTGCTTGGGTTTTTTTGTTTTTTTTTTGCAGGTTTCGGTTTCTGAGGAAGTGGGGGGTCGATCTGGTGGGGTGGTTCGGTGGTGGAGGAAGGGGGTCCGAATCGGGATTTCGGACCCCGATCTGGGTTTTTTGGTGAACGGGGAGGGGGTCGATCTGGTGGCCCTCCGATTGGGGGGCTCAGATCTGGGGTTCTTTGGTGGGTTCGAATCTGGGGGGAATCCGAATCGGTGGGGGTCTTCCCTCCTCCTTTTTTTTTGTTCGGATTCGGGGGGGTTTTTATGGGGGGTTGACGTGTGGGTTCCTGTGGCGTGTTGGGCAGTGGAGGGTAAGGGGATGGCAGGGGTAGGTTGGCTGGTGGGTATGGCTGTGGCAGGGGAGGGGAGGGTGGCTGGTGACAGGGGATAGGGTTTCAGGGTTAGGTTAGGGTTTGGGGAAATGGGCCAGTGGGCCTGGGTCCTGGGCCTGGTTTGGGTTTGGGCCCAAATTGGGTTGTGTTTGTAGATTGGGCCTGCTGAATAGTAGGCCCGGTTCGCACTTGGCCCGGGTCGGATTCGGATCCGACCCGGACGAAAATTGGTTATTACAGGTCTAATTTGCTTTGCCATTTTTAGAAATATGTTGTCAATTTTATATAGTATATATTAGTAGTAATTATCTTGCAGGTGCTTCTATAAGTTTATAATAGCTTTTGCTTCTTTGCTTAAGGATGGGATTTATACAAAACAAAGGAAAGCAAAAACAATAAATAATAATAAGGACAATATTTTGTAGGTAAACAATTAATTATAAATTACAAAACCCAATTTTCAAAAAGATTAACTTATTGTTTTCATATTTATGTTAATAAAATGTCATCATCAAAATATCATTTTCTTTAAGAAATTAAAAAAATGAAAGGAATATTGTACTAAAAAAAACAAAAACAATTATTAGCTCCAAAAGTCAAATACGTATAAACAATCCAAATTAATGGGTTTAACAATTGTTATTTATCTTTAAAAACTATATATGGTTATAAAGTTGGATAAGGTGAGATAAAAATTTTAAATTCGAATCATAATACTCTCTCTATCTCTCTAGTAATGAAAGAGGAAATATATTATATATTAAAGGATTAAATCCCATTTCTCAAACTGACTCAAATGTACAATAAATAAAAGAAAAAAAAATGAATATAAAAAAATACGCAAGTATTAATTTCCAAATCATTGGGTAGATTTTTATTCGTAGAAATTGTGGGAATATATATGTGTAGTGTAGGTCATTGCTCTTTCATTCTGGGTTGTGCTAGTATTTCCACTGCCTAATAGTCTATTTTCCTCTGTCTATGAATATATCATATTGTTCATTTCGGAAGGTGGTACTTCCAGCTTTTCCATATTTTTTTTAATAAAAGAGGCTGCAATTTAACGATAGAGGAAGGGGTTGCAGATGTTGAGATTCGAATTTTAAATCTGTTGGATCTCATCTCTTAAAAACGATTGCATGAATAAACTGAATTAAATCCCTAGCTTAATTTTTCCACATCTTTACATTATAACGATATATTATTAGCATAGGAATTACAATCGGGAAAGAGCCGATCTCTCACCAGCACTAAATACAACTACCCCAACTTTCATCTGAAAACCTAACTACAAACCTCCATCGCTTAATAATAATAATCACAACTATAAATGGCAGAATATACCCAAAAAATAAAAAGAAGAAAAAAAACAACAAAAAAAAACTAAGATATGTATGAGAGAAGGGGAATATATATATATATATATATATATATATAATTTGGCCAATCATTCCAAGAGGGAGAAGGGCTGGAGGTGTTGGCGCCATTTGGTCTATGAGAGGCCAGACAAGGTTGCATTAATCAAGGGCAGACATAAGCCAGCTCAATAACATTGGCATAAGTGCAACAAATTGGAGACATTTGGGATTAAACTAAGGCAGGTTTTCATCATGGATATAATTCTTTTCCCATTAAAAATTAATTAGCCTTATGAATTTATTAGCTAGCTAGCTAGGAATCTATATATAAACTTATATGTTCCTGTTTATTTATTACTACTAGGGTAGTAGCTAATTCTAGCTTACATAAATTAAGAATTGAAATTCAAAACATGCATGCAAAATTTATATAATGCAAATATTGGGTCCACTATATAATGCAAATAGGGGTGAGGCATATGCTTAAGACAAAGCACAAATGAACAAGAAGAAGTAAAAATTAATTCAGCCTAGGATTACAGTTAATCAGGAGAAGCCTAATTTCATTTAATTAAATCATGGGGAAATGAGTACGTAAAACATTATATTTTTGTTTTATGTGCTTAATTATCAACCAAGTTTGAAACACACTTTATCAAGATTACGGTATGTCCAAATCACTCACTTAATTATATATTAATCTTATATAATAATAATCTCGATAATCAAGATCATTAGCATCATGATAAGGAAGAATATATAATTAAGCAGGTTGTAATTTGCCATTAATGCACAAGTGTGTGTCCTAGCCTAGACTAAATGTAAATATATTATAGGTAGTAAGAGAGAGAGAGAGAAAAGTGGTTAAAGAAATAAAAATTAGGGTTAGCATGTAATCATAGATGGGATCACATGCTTGATAGCATGCTTTGATTCCTTTAACAAAAGCTAAAGAAAACACACACCAAATTAGAATAGAAGGAAATCTACCTCAACCACATGCTTCTTGGGAACCAGCAAATCCTTAATTAGCTCTTTTTCGTTTCTTTTTCCTTTTTCTTTTTTTCTTTTTTTTAAATGATCAATATTCTTAATTAATCATAGAGCTTCTCTAAGGGAGCATGAGGAGATCCCAAAAAGTAATGCATATTATATATTTTATTTCTCACTACATTACAACTCAAAGCCCTAAACCCCATAAAGGAGAGGAAATGAATTAATGTATTAAAAATAAAAGTGCATTTGCATGCTGGATTACAGTTACCTTTGCTTAAAAGAACATTTCATGCCTTGGGGAACTGCAATTGTCCTTGCTTTTTAGTTTAATCTTTGTAGTAACACAAAGATCACTGATTTGGGTGCCCCTTTGTTCCTTTTTTTTTTCTTCCCACCCTTAGAAAACGGCAAGGAAACTTCGTCTTTGGTCTTTGCACCATGGGGAAACCCCATAATCTTACCATTTCCCATGAAATCTCTCTCTGAAAAAGAATTTTTGGGTTACAATATATCTTTTACACGATTTCTTTTTCCCCTTGAAGTTCCTTGAAATTAATTGTTAGTGCTCAAATTAACAAATAAAAAAATATATATCACCATGTTAATTTGGATTTATACTGTATATATACCTACAACTAAGAAAATCCAATTGAAATAAATGAAAAATAAGATTGCTTCATAAATTAATATATAAATGAAAAATAAGTTACTGTCAATGCTGGAATTCTAAGGAATCCTTTGAAAAATAACTTTGCACTATTGAGTATGGTTATAGGAAGTTTCCATCAAAGGGGTTGGCTCCACTGTTCGGAATTGGCTTAATTAGGCTACCCTACTGAGTCCTGATTCCTATTTTCTGTTCTTAGGCATTTGAAATTTAATTTTAAAGGCGAGCTGGCTAAATTAACTAGTATAAGCATTTTTATGTATGGTTATACCATAATTAAACCTTTGATTGCTTGCAGCCCAGCTTTTTAACGAGAAAAAAAAAAAAAAAAAAAAAAAAACAACCTTTCTTTGCCCGTCAGATATTGTTGTTAGATATCATAGTATATATTAAGTGTGTATATACGAAATACATATTCTAATACGTAGGTTGTCGTAGTAAGATACACGGTGTAAATTTACGTACACAAATAATATCAAAGTGAATGAGAAATTAGTCTCATTATTTACTCACTTGGATAGGAAGGAAAGTTGGTTGAAGGTATGTGTGGTAGTCAATCCCACATAGGACTAAGAATGACTTTAGCTTATAGCTTATATAAGCTAGAATGTCATGATGGGTGTCATAACGGTTTTTTCGACCGCTACGACGATTTTGATGAAAACACAAAAAATGGAGTCGCCACCAATCTTTTTTGCTAGGTGTGATTGGCCACCTATTAAAACCGGTTTTAGTAAAATATTCTAAAATTAATTAAAACATTTTTGTAAAACTAATTTCGAAGTCTGCGCTTTGAACCAGAGTAAAAACAAAATTGGGTTCGGGAGTCGGTTACGTACGGGGAAGTATTAGCACCCCCGCAACGCCCGTTTAGAAAACGGTACCACTTGATCACGTGTTATCTTAAATCTCGATTTAATGGAGTTAACATCGGTATTTAAAACTAATTCTCTTTTCCTTTTATTTTATTTTATTTTATAGAAAAAACATGTTTATTATTTTTGAATTTTTTTTGGATTATTATTATTATTTTTTGAAACGAAAGTGAACACAAATTTATTATCGAAAATACTCATTAAATATTCCCGACACTCTCGGTGGTATTTAACAAGATCTTCTCACCTCAAGACATCTCAAGAATCACAACCGTGATATCTTTCGAATTCCGTCGTCGGCTATTCGCATTTATTAAAAATCTTTTTTTTTTTGGCGAAAGTTAAAATGCTTTTAATAATTTTTTTTTAAACCGAAACAAAATAATAAAAAATACGTCGAATACTGAGCAAAAATAAATAAACAAAAATAAATAAGAAAATTAAAATCATACCTGAAAAATATCGAGGATCCGAAAATTAAAATGCCGTACTTGATATTTGTAAAATCACCTGAAAATGTCAAAAATCCAAAAAAGTCAAAAACGATAATTGTGAATTTTTCTTTTTGATTTTTTATATTTTTTCCTTTTTTTTTAATTTTTAATTTTTATTTTTTTTATTATTTTAATTTAATTTCTAAATTTTTCCCTTTTTTTTCTTTTCATTTTTCATTTTTTTTACATATTTTTTTTCTTTTTTATTTTTATATATATTTACTATTTTTCAATTTATTTATTTTTTAAACTTATTTATTATTTTTTTCTTTTCTTTTTTTTCTTTCTTTTTTTTTTCTTTCTTTTCTTTTTTTTTCTTCTTTTTCTGGCCCAGGATCAGGCCTGGCCTGCTGGGCCAGGTCCGATCCTGGCCTGGCCTGCTGGGCCGGGTATGGCCCAGTTTTTTTTTTTTTGACCCGGGTCGACCCGCGGGTCCACGCGCGGACCCTGGGTCAAAACGGCGTCGTTTTGACGCCGTTTTAATTTTTTTTAAAAATAAAAGGGTGACCCGCGCGGACCCCGGGTCGACCCGCGGGTCACCTCGACCAGCGTCCCCAATACGGTGCCGTTTTGGCACCGTATAAATAACCCCAAAACCCTTTTTTTTTCATTTTTTTCCTTTTTTTTTCTTCTCTCTTCTCTTTTCTCTCTCACTCTCTCCCACAGAAACCCCCCAGCCCAGATTCCGGCAGCCGTCCGCCGTCGCCGGCCACCGCTCGTCGGCGGCCGGCGAACTCCAAATTACATATTCGAGGGGGTTTCGACCCTCTCGTTACGGATCCGGGCTCCGTTTTGCCCGGATCTTGCCAGAAATGTGTAGATCTAGGAAAAGACCCTTCGAGTGCCGAATCTCCGATTCTGTCCAGATTGGTCCCGGATCGGGTCCGATCTTCCTCCGACGGACGCTGCTGCTCGACACCTCCGTGGAAGCGGTTCGAATCGCTTCCGAACTCTCTCTTTTTTTCTTTTTTTTTTTTTTTAGGTTTTTGTTGTTTTTTTCTTGGTTGGTGGTTTTGATGTGTTTTTTTTCTTTTGCAGGTTTTTTTTTTTTGAAAGGGGGGATTCGATCTGGCTGAGGGTTCGAATCTGGGGTGGGGGCTCCGGATCGGGGTCAGTTTGGGAGGTGGTTCGTGGCTGAAGCCTCATCCCTTCCGTTTTTTTTATTCTGATTTCGGGGGGGGTTTTATGGTGGGTTAAAGGTTGAGTGTGGGTTTGGAAATTGGGGCTGGCAGGGGTAGGTTGGCTGGTGGGTATGGCTGTGGCAGGGGTAGGTTGGCTGTCAGGGTGGCAGAGGTAGGGCAGTGGTGGCTAGGGATGGTAGAGGCGGCAGGGCAGGGGTAGGGGATTAGGGTTTGGTTTAGGATTTCAGGGGTAGGGTTTGGGGAAATGGGCCAGTGGGCCTGGTTTGGGTTTTGGCTGATTGGGTCGGGCTTGGTTGGGTTTGTTGGGGTTTTGGGCCCGCTGAGATTGGGGTTTGGGCTTGGCTCTGGGCCTGGTTTGGGTTTGTAAATTGGGCCTGGTAAATAGCATGCCCTGTTCGCACCTTGCCCGGGTCGGATTCGAATCCGACCCGGACAAAAATTGGTTATTACAGCTGCCCCTCTTTGCACATTGCTGAGAATCAGGAATAGGGCAAAGACAGTATAACCAATTGTGTCCGGTTATCGAGATCCATTTTTAGTGAGGCTCTATCATTTGGAAAATAAATTGCTCCTCTAATCAGAGGCTCTATCACTTGAAAAATAAATTGCTCCTCTAATCAGAGGCTCTATCACTTGGAAAATAAATTGCTCCTCTCATCAGAGGCTCTATCACTTTGAAAATAAATTGCTCCTCTCATCAGAGGCTCCACGACTTTGAAAATAAATTGCTCCTCTCATCAGAGGCTCTATCACTTTGAAAATAAATTGCTCCTCTCATCAGAGGCTCCACGACTTTGAAAATAAATTGCTCCTCTCATCAGAGGCTCCACAACTTTGAAATTAAATTGCTCCTCTCATCAGAGGCTCTACCACTTGGAAAATAAATTGCTCCTCTCATCAGAGGCTCCACGACTTTGAAAATAAATTGCTCCTCTCATCAGAGGCTCTATCACTTGGAAAAGTAAATTGCTCCTCTAATCAGAGGCTTCACAACTTTGAAATTAAATTGCTCATCTCATCAGAGGCTCCACGACTTTGAAAATAAATACGAACTTCGAATTTTGACAATGAGTTTGAACACAACTTAGATCATCATCTCACTTACTACCTTAGTCTTACGAAAGCGAAGACTCATTCTGGATATCCCCATCTCTTTCTCGTTCAGTTTTGAAATTCCTTGTCAGATTCTTCGGATATCGCCACTCGACTAATCATATCGAGGCTCGACCTTTGAGTTTGACTTCGCAAGAATTGAAAATGGTACCCGGAGGTTTTGAAAGATGTCATTTTGAAGATAATGCCCGGAGGTCTTGAAACAGGTGCTCGGAGGTCTTTAAAACATGATTTTTCATTGAAAATGGCGCCCGGAGGTCTTATCCATGATTTTCGAGAATAATGCACGGAAGTCTTGAAACAGGTGCTCGGAGGTCTTTAAAACATGATTTTTTTTTTAAAATGGTGCCCGGAGGTCTTATCCGTGATTTTTGAGAATAGTGCCCAGAGGTCTTGAAAAAGAACGCCTGGAGGTCTTAAAGATCGTAACCCGGAGGTTTTAAAAACGATGCCCGGAGGTCTTTGAAAAAGAGGTGCTCGGAGGTCTTAGAATAGATGCCCGGAGGTCTTTAAAATATGATTTTTTTGAAAATGGTGCCCGGAGGTCTTATCCGTGATTTTTGAGAATAAAGCCCGGAGGTCTTGAGAACAGATGCCTGGAGGTCTTATAAAAATTATCTTTTCTTTGAAAGTGGTGTCCGGAGGTCTTAAAAGAGGTGCCCGGAGGTCTTAGAATAGGTGCCCGGAGGTCTTCCTTTTTCCTAACTTTCCTTTTCTTTCGCTGTGCCGTAAGAATTTAAAGAGAGATGCCCGGAGGTCTTAGAACAGGTGCCCAGAGGTCTTCTTTCTTTCTAATTTTCCTTTTTTGCTGTGCCCGGAGGACTTAAAAGAGAAATGCCCGGAGGCCTTAGAACAGGTGCCCGGAGGTCTTTTTTCTAATTTTCTATCACTTTGAAAAATAAATTGCTCCTCTAATCAGAGGCTCCACAACTTTGAAAATAAATTGCTCCTCTCATCAGAGGCTCCACAACTTTGAAATTTAAATTGCTCCTCTCATCAGAGGCTCTACCACTTGGAAAAATAAATTCTTTTCCTGTGCCCGAAGGACTTAAAAGAGGTAACCCGGAGGTTTTAAAAGAGGTGCCCGGAGGTCTTGATGATCATACTTGGAAGAAAATCTCACTAAATGTTCGAATTCAAATGTCAAAATCTCAAATAGTCAATGTCATGCATGAAATGTGAAAGTCATGCGATGTCAATGCATATGCTCCTGATGATGTATGTGCAAGTACCTTCGGATACTGTACACTTTTTACGACACGATACAGATGCAAAACTTAATAAATATGCAAATGTTCATAAATGATGCGAATGCTCCCAATTGTTTTTTTTATTTATCTTGGTTTAGCTTTTCCAAATTGTTTTTCTTCTCCGAAACAGAGTGTATCCTGAAACGCTCGTGCCTCGTACGAGATCAACCCTTTTCTTCACTTTGGAACTATCTCTTTGCCCCGATAGTTTTTCAAAATTTTATCCTGGAGTTCGAGCCAAATGTTCATTTCTTTTATCTCAATAGTTCCATACCTCTGGGCCAGAAGAACCTTCGTCTTATGCCAACATTGGAAATGGTTTCTTCCAAAAATATTTTCATTCATCTGCTTTTGCTTGTTTTCTTTTTTTTGAAAAGTGTTTGCTTATTCACTGAAAACTTTTGAGCTGAAAATGTCATTGTCTGATATCCAGATCTCTTGAAGATTGATGATCACTGTTAGAAGTTTTTCTGAATGTCGATTCGGAATTTTTTTTTTTTTAGTTGAGTCGGAAGGCTTGGTACCACAAGATTTTGGTCGATTCAAGGAGACTTCGTAACAGGAAAAATGTATATCCTTTCTAGATTCACAAATAGAACAGATTTTATAGAACATGATTTTTTTGGACTCAAACAAATTCAACCTTCTTTTAGTTTTCAAATCATGGCGTTTTGACATGCGTCAAGGCTAGCTGGGTGTTCAAACTGGAGAATTAATTCTGGAAAGAAGACGGTCTCGGTTTTTTAAAAGTCAAACCTCCAAACGAGAGTTGACAGTTTTGGGATATTTTGGAATTCCCACATGCTCTTTGATTTCTTCAAAATGACCTCTTCTTTTGTTATGGCCTCGACAATACCATAAGCAACACCGAAATTCTCCCATTTTACTCTAGACTGCCCATGTTGGGTTTTCACCCTAGAGTCTCCTTCTTTCCATTTTTTCATTTTTTTCATTAAATGTTTCACCATGCATTCAAGAAATCAAGACTTATCCAAAAAAGATTTTTAACCAGAAAGGAGACCGAAGTCTCATGCATTTCTCTAAGAATAGACTCATCAATTTAAATGACCATGCTCGATCGAAATGGTCTTTTCCATGTACGTAATGTAGGCCGAGGTTCGAGGTACTGAAAGAAAGGATAAATAGGCCCAAACATGTGTTTAAGGTGATCAAATCAAGGATCATTTCATGAGGAGGATTCTTTTCGAAACATTTGTCTTTTCTGAGCCTTCTCTTTATTCGATGATTTTCATCCGTTCTTTTCTTCCTTTTCTGTTTTTTTTTTTTTGCTTTCCTTTTTCTTTTTATCTCATTTTTTTTTTGCATTTCTATTTTGACAAGGTGAGCCCGTAGTTGTTTGGAAGTTCAGATTTCTCTTTGATTCACGACATTTTTTCGTTTTTGAACTAAGACTTCACTATCCGTGACCTTTGAAAAGATCCTTCCTCGAATTTGCCCTCTATTGTGGAGGGTGATCCTTGATCGGGGTTGAAAGAACGAAAGTATTCATTAGGCTCAAAGGGGTAGCAAAAGGATATTTTCTATTTTGTGAAAGGATGATGAAAGATGGCCATTTGTCATCTCGAACATAAGCACGTAAATCGAAGAGTCATTCCTTAGAGGAAAAGGTTTTTTTTTTTTTGAAACCATCTTGAATTTCATAAATGCATGATGTCACACTCATTTTTCATTTCTTTTTTTTTCTTTTTTCATTTTTTTTTGATGCATGCTCCGAAAATTACTTCATCTTTAATCACCACGTGTCCTCCGTATCTACAAATGATGCACCATTTGATTGGTCATACAAATGAGAATTCGTATCATAACTAGGAACACCTCGAGTCTTTTTTGCTCTCCGAAGGGACAAGAAAGAATATGGCTCGAAAACAGCTTTTTTCTAGAAACACGAGAAAATCAGGTTTAATCATTGTTACCCGAGATGTTTATCATGAAGGGCGTCTGGGCAACTCTTGTTTTGTGGTTACAGAAAAGGATGTGAATGGTTTTGGCATAACCTCGACACACATCAATTTACCATAATCCAGATCCTTGAAAAAGGTTACACTTGTTTGAGACACCAAAAAGCTCGGATTTTTTTTTTTTTCAAAAAGTTTGTTCCATTGCTCATAATCTAAATTAGGATCTGTATTTTTCTTATTGCACTGACTATGGTTTCTGAAATTCAACAATATGTTCCTGGAAGCATTGACTGTTTCAACTCAAAGGATTCAAGCATAGGCAAGTCCGAAAGAGAGATGGAAGGGTGTTGGGTCATTTCTAACATTGATCATCAATAATCTCAAGACTCCTCATCATTTCCTAATGTGAAGAAAGATTTTTTTCTTCTAAGAACGGGCTCTTCAAAATTAAGAATTTCCTTAATGTTTATTCTTGCAAATTCAAATTAAAACACAACAAATACAAAGCTTTTGAAATTCAAAATTTATTTATTTTATGAGGATGTCAACATAAGACAAGTGCTTTCATGATCAGGCATAGAACTACATGCATATTCATCAATGCTTGTTGACATGCTTTTAGAGGTAACCATTCTCATCCTCAAAACCCGCAGCGAAGAAACCAATTTCTGGCAATGCGGATTTCCACTGTTCGACTAGCTCTGGAGTCAAAATGCCATCATGGACAAGACCTTCAATCTTTTCCTTCAGTCGTCTGCATTTTTCAGTTGAATGTCCGATTGCCCCCATGTGATACTCACACTTGCTGTTCGGGTCATAACTCCTTGCCGATGGGTTTGGATCCGTTTTCAAAGGCACAGGGGTGAGGTATCGGTTCCTCATTAGTAATTGCAACAAGTCGGAGATTGGGATCGAAAACTTCTCTTGGTTGCCCCTCGGTCGTTTCTGGGAAGCAGGCCTAGTTGCAGGAGCTGACATCGGATTAGGTGTTTGAATATCTGGAAGGTAAGGATAATGACTTGAAGATACATTGGTAGAGTAACACGATTGATATGGAGAGACCCGGGGATACGGAGTGAATTCTCCCATAGCCTGGACATGTTCCTCTTTCCTTTCAGGTGTCTCGTTTCCCTCGCCATTGGATGTCTCATCTCTTTCGAGTTTTCCGTTCTTGATAGCATTTTCAATCATCTCTCCAGAGGTTACCATATCTGCAAAATTCTTTGTGGCATTGCCAACGAGTCTATCATAGTACGGAGCGTGCAGTGAATTCACAAAAAGGACAGTAATTTCTTTTCGAGTCAGAGCCGGTCGTACTTGGGTGGCTATGTCCATCCACCTCTGAGCATATTCTTTGAAGCTCTCGGTGGCCTTTTTCCCCATATTTTGCAAGGTTAACCTATCCGGTGCCATGTCGATCATGTGCTTATACTGAGTCTTGAAAGCTTTTGCCAGATCTTACCAAGAACGGATACGGTCCCGATCTAACTGATTATACCATCTTGCAGCTGGCCCTGTTAGACTGTCTTGGAAGCAGTGGATTAACAGCTTGTCATTGGTGGTGTAGCCAGCCATTCTCCGACAAAACATCATGATGTGGATTGATGGACATTTTGATCCGTCATACTTTTCAAATTGAGGGACCTTGAATTTTGGCGGAATCAACAAATCCGGGACCAAGCTGAGCTCATTTGGATCCGTATTCCCGAAAACGTCTATTCTTTCTATGGCTTTGAGTCTCCTTTCAAACAGATCATACTTCTGTTGCACCTCTTTGTCTTCCACTTGCTTTGCCACACGTTTTTTCAACTTTTCTTGTTCTGGTGAACCATCTTGGTTTGGAATGACAACTGAGTCTGAGTGGTGAAATTCCGAGTTTACTTGAAATTGTCCTTGGCCTTGTTGACTCGCTAGGTAAATCGGATTTTCGTTGTCATTTACTCGAGGTCGAGGTTCTCCCCTTATGATCGATTCTTCAGCAACCCATGTTCCTCGGGTCAGTCTAGTCATCATTTCAATCATCTTGTCTATTTGCTCGCGTGACTCCTCTCGAGATTTTGCTATCTGTTCTCGTATTTCTTGCTGAGATCTGGCTAACTGTTCTTGTAATTCTCTCTGTGCTCTTTCCACTCTATCCAGACTATTTTGTTCATCCTCCATGGTTCCGGCCTGTGTCATAGAGGTATGCAGTGATTCTTATACCTCTGATTTTGAAGAGAAATCCTTGCAAAGCTAAACCGACTTGTTTTTTTATTCTCCTAGTGTGTTTCATGATGCATGAGCTATGAATGCCGTGAATGTAATACGATGCCCATATGATGCATGTGAAGAATAAACAAATTAATGCATGAGTATGTACAATGAGTGACCATGTATGTCACGAATGCAAGACCTTATTGTAATGAATGCAATCACGATGTCGATATGATGCATGTGCAGAATAAATAAAATGATGTACTGGTATATACAGAGAACGATCATGGATGTCACTAATGTATTCTACAATGAATGACCATGCATGTCATGAGTGCAAAATGATGCTAATTTTGATTTGTCTAAAGAGTAAACAAATTAACGCACGAATATATACAGAAAACTATTCATGATTTGGACTGAACTTGATCATTTCAACAATTTTATTGCACAAATTTTGATCTCCAAATTCAATCCGCCAAATTTTTTTTGTTTTTTTTTTGAAAAATGTTTTCTTTTTTTTTTTCGTAAAAAATCAAAATATTATTTTCACAAATCAATTTCTATCGAAAACTTTTGTGGTAGTGGGTCTTATTATGGCACAAATGTCCGAGTATTTATTCAACACTACCGGTTTGCAATCCTCATTTAATCAACAACAAGTGTCTATGCGGTTTATCAAATGAGATTATTATCACCGTGAAATCAAAAATACAATTATAAATGTAAATGCTTTATTTACAAGTGCATCAATGCATGAAATGTACGAGATGTACGAAAAGAAAAATTTTCATATTTACAAACTCAAAAAGTTAACGAACATTTGCTCAACAGTATCAACTTATTTAAGCAACACGGTGCCTTCGGAGCGAAAAATGAAACTTATTGCGGGTAGCACGATGTGCGTTCATCATTACCCGATTTACAGTTTTTGTTCGGAGTGTAAACAAATAGCGAAAGATCACAATGTTCCTTCCTAATTTCGAGGATATCCGATCGAAAATTCGATATGGCTCTACTCAAGTTCACTACATGAGGTTGAGTTAGGTTCTAAAAGGCTCCAAATTGCTCCTTACTGTCGCCCGTGAAGGCTAGTAAGGCATCCCGATTTAAAACGGGTTCAATTTGTTAGAGTACATTTTCCAAGCTTATGCGGAGGTTATTGCCTCACGAAAGCGTAGGTACTTTATTACTCCGAAAGTGTTTCGCTAGCCCATGCGGAGGTTATTGCCTCACGAGAGCGTAGGTACTTTACTTTCACCTAAAGGGATAAAGCTCGGGTGTAGAGCTTATGTATGAAATGCATGTGTCAGTGTATGAGAAGGAACAAACAAACCTTCGACTACTTGTTTACGACTCTTTATTTTAAACATTCCATGATTTAAAAAAAAAACAAACGACATAAAAAAAATATGAATCAAGAATTAACGAATATCAAAGTGTAATTGCAAGCAAAATAAAAAATAAAGAAAGAAAGTAAAGAGAATTAAAATTAAATACCGATTAAATCCATTAATTCGAGATTTTAAAATAACACATGATCAATTTGTGGCTCGACTCTCAAAGGGTCCCCAGTGGAGTCGCCAAGCTGTCATAACGGTTTTTTCGACCGCTACGACGATTTTGATAAAAACACAAAAAATGGAGTCGCCACCAATCTTTTTTGCTAGGTGTGATTGGCCACCTATTAAAACCGGTTTTAGTAAAATATTCTAAAATTAATTAAAACATTTTTGTAAAACCAATTTCGAAGTCTGCGCTTTGAACCAGAGTAAAAACAAAATTGGGTTCGGGAGTCGGTTACGTACGGGGAAGTATTAGCACCCCCGCAACGCCCGTTTAGAAAGCGGTACCACTTGATCACGTGTTATCTTAAATCTCGATTTAATGGAGTTAACATCTGTATTGAAAACTAATTCTCTTTTCCTTTTATTTTATTTTATTTTATAGAAAAAACATGTTTATTATTTTTGAATTTTTTTTGGATTATTATTATTATTTTTTGAAACGAAAGTGAACACAAATTTATTATCGAAAATACTCATTAAATATTCCCGACACTCTCGGTGGTATTTAACAAGATCTTCTCACCTCAAGACATCTCAAGAATCACAACCGTGATATCTTTCGAATTCCGTCGTCGGCTATTCGCATTTATTAAAAATCTTTTTTTTTTGGCGAAAGTTAAAATGCTTTTAATAATTTTTTTTAAACCGAAACAAAATAATAAAAAATACGTCGAATACTGAGCAAAAATAAATAAACAAAAATAAATAAGAAAATTAAAATCATACCTGAAAAATATCGAGGATCCGAAAATTAAAATGCCGTACTTGATATTTGTAAAATCACCTGAAAATGTCAAAAATCCAAAAAAGTCAAAAACGATAATTGTGAATTTTTCTTTTTGATTTTTTATATTTTTTTCCTTTTTTTTTAATTTTTAATTTTTTTGATTTTTTTTATTATTTTAATTTAATTTCTAAATTTTCCCTTTTTTTTTCTTTTCATTTTTCATTTTTTTTATATATATATTTTTTTCTTTTTTATTTTTATATATATTTACTCTTTTTCAATTTATTTATTTTTTAAACTTATTTATTTTTGTTTTTTTTTTCTTTTCTTTTTTTCTTTCTTTTTTTTTCTTTCTTTTCTTTTTTTTTCTTCTTTTTCTGGCCCAGGATCAGGCCTGGCCTGGCCTGCTGGGCCGGGTATGGCCCAGTTTTTTTTTTTTGACCCGGGTCGGGCGCGCGGACCTCGGGTCGACCCGCGGGTCCACGCGCGGACCCTGGGTCAAAACGGCGTCGTTTTGACGCCGTTTAATTTTTTTTTAAAATAAAAGGGTGACTCGCGCGGACCCCGGGTCGACGCGCGGGTCACCTCGACCCGCGTCCCCAATACGGTGCCGTTTTGGCACCGTATAAATAACCCCAAAACCCTTTTTTTTTCCTTTTTTTTTTCTTCTCTCTTCTCTTTTCTCTCTCACTCTCTCCCAATGAAACCCCCCAGCCCAGATTCCGGCAGCCGTCCGTCGTCGGCGGCCGCCGTCGCCGGCCACCGCTCGTCGGCGGCCGGCGAACTCCAAATTACAGATTCGAGGGGGTTTCGACCCTCTCGTTACGGATCCGGGCTCCGTTTTGCCCGGATCTTGCCAGAAATGTGTAGATCTAGGAAAAGACCCTTCGAGTGCCGAATCTCCGATTCTGTCCAGATTGGTCCCGGATCGGGTCCGATCTTCCTCCGACGGACGCTGCTGCTCGACACCTCCGTGGAAGCGGTTCGAATCGCTTCCGAACTCTCTCTTTTTTTCTTTTTTCTTTTTTGGGTTTTTGTTGTTTTTTTCTTGGTTGGTGGTTTTGGTGTGTTTTTTTTCTTTTGTAGGTTTTTTTTTTTTTTGAAAGGGGGGATTCGATCTGGCTGAGGGTTCGAATCTGGGGTGGGGGCTCCGGATCGGGGTCAGTTTGGGAGGTGGTTCGTGGCTGAAGCCTCATCCCTTCCATTTTTTTTATTCTGATTTCGGGGGGGGGGGTTTATGGTGGGTTAAAGGTTGAGTGTGGGTTTGGAAATTGGGGCTGGCAGGGGTAGGTTGGCTGGTGGGTATGGCTGTGGCAGGGGTAGGTTGGCTGTCAGGGTGGCAGAGGTAGGGCAGTGGTGGCTAGGGTTGGTAGAGGCGGCAGGGCAGGGGTAGGGGATTAGGGTTTGGTTTAGGGTTTCAGGGGTAGGGTTTGGGGAAATGGGCCAGTGGGCCTGGTTTGGGTTTTGGCTGATTGGGTCGGGCTTGGTTGGGTTTGTTGGGGTTTTGGGCCCGCTGAGATTGGGGTTTGGGCTTGGCTCTGGGCCTGGTTTGGGTTTGTAAATTGGGCCTGGTAAATAGCATGCCCTGTTCGCACCTTGCCCGGGTCGGATTCGAATCCGACCCGGACAAAAATTGGTTATTACAATGGGTTGGGCCCTAAGGGGCACCCAAGTTTTTGTGGAGGGTGAGGACCTACACAACTTGGGCTGGACCACACACGCGCACCGCCGAGCTGGGTTGGGTTGGATCGGTCGGGTTTGAGTCAGTAATTAATTTTTTACTACCCAACCGGCTTATTTTTTGTCCAAAACGAACTAGCTCAATACCAAGCAGCCGAACCAGCTCAAAACCAACCAGTTCTATGTTTGTCCGAATAATTTTTCTTCTAGAATGTGTTTGTTCGGTTACTTTGCCTTTTTCTGTTGTGTCTTGCCTGTTGAATTAAACCGATTCATTGGTTCAGACTTGTCTTTTGACCGAACCGGTTCCTGTCCAACAGATGTGTCTGACCGAACAGACTTCTCTGTATCTATAAATAGGAGTGTTTGTATCTGTTTCAATACACAAATTCAACGAAAATATTCTTGTCTTCTGAGAGAGAGACTTCAACATTCTTCTGTTCGCTGTGTTGCATCCGGGTGTGCTCTCATTTGCAACGTATATCGAGGAAACCTGGGAGACGATTTGCATCGATACTGTAAGCACCTTAGACAGGCAAAAAACGTCTTAAGGTTAGAGGTCCAACCTTGACTTGATATTGATTTTTTCAAATTAATTACTGTAAGTGTCTTTGTTCAATTTTGCATATTTGTTGTAATCTGCTTGTATATATATATCAAGTTCTTTTACTTTCTGTTTATATTTTACAGTATATAGCATATTTTATTTCCAACAATTGTTTCAATGTTTAAGTTGAAAGCCTTAATTATAATAAGGTCATAGTCTCAATTGTTTTAGTTGTTCACTTTGATGGCTAGCTTTCTCAATTTTTTCAATTTTAAGTTTTTAATGCCTCCTAACTTCTAAGATTTCCTAATATATATATATATATATATATATATATATTTTGTTACAAAAGAAACTGCAACTTGAGAATAAATAAAAGAAAATTGTAAATGTTAGAATTTGAATTCAAATTTATTGGATGTCACATTTTAAAAATAGTTGCATAAATCAACTAGAATTAAAATTTTGATTAGTTTTCCTAGTTTAATTTTGACAAAAGCTTTGTAGCTATTATTCAGAATTCAACTTTGAGAAAATCCAACTAGTTATGTTGTTTTCATTATTAATTTTTAAAAAAATAAAAGTTATCTATTTTCACGGTGCAAAATTGAATGTTTTAAAAATCAAAATGACAAAATGTTTAAAGCTAAGTAACTTTTACTACCCAAATCTTCTATGAAAAGAAGGTATATATTTAAAATTTAAGCCGGCAAAGAGTCAAATTTGGAATTTTGGTACTTCAAAAAAGAGGATTTATATCATATCCGGACACCATGGAACATAAAACATAAAATATTTGTATTTGCAACAGAGGAAGTAGGAATTTTTTTTTTTTTTTCATTAGTTACTTATTTTAGAGTTGCCGATAAAAAAAATAAAATAAATTTTGGTAGGTTGACTCTTGAATTTTGTTCTTGGCAATGGCCAAAAAGAATGGGAAAAATATTTTAAGAAATGGAAGTGACAATTGGCTTGTCATGTTGCACTGCAGCAGATAATTCCATATACAACAATAGATTTTAATCATAAAAACCAATTTCATGAATTGCATAATATTACAAAACTGTGTTGCAAATATACATTACATACATACATACATACATACATACTGGAACACAAAGGGATATGAAGAAACCTATCTACTTTGTTAGCCATTTGCCTAAAATCCTAAAGAAACTGATACAGAGCTTCCAAAGCCAAAGGGGCAAAACCCTTTTATGGTGAAAACCAAGAGTTTCATGCCAAACTGTTTTGGTAAAAAAACCATGACCATGGGACTTTTGAGGGGATGGTCAGTTGTAGCAAAAGCCAAAAGGAATTGGCAAGATTTGTAATGACACTTTTTTTCTTCTTCTTCTTCTTCTTCTCGTTGCAAAATATCTCTAATTTTCTATGCTTTAAAGGCAGCAATGGAGATGGGTAATTTTTTTTTGGTCACTCAAGTTACTAGCATACGCGCACGCACACACAAGAGATAGGTACTTATACGAGATGGGGTCAAATCAAGACCCTTCATCTCTGAGGAACAGTGGGTTCCGACAGAGGTTGAAAGATGATAGGAGCTCCATATTGTGGGTAAAGTAGCATCAGAACCGTTGGTGCATGTTGATAAGTTGGGGCCAACGTAAAGGAGAAGCGTTGAAGTATGATAGAAAGGGCTAACTTTGCTTGTAAAATGGCTAGGTTTTGCCCAATGCACGTACGGACCCCAAGCCCAAATGGGATGAACCCAACAGGATGTTTCGCTGCACGTGCCACGCCCTCGGAGAACCGAGCCGGGTTGAACTCATTAGCATCATTGCCCCATATGGCTTGATCATGATGAACGGCCAAGATTGGTATCAAAAGCTCGGTCCCACGAGGGATGATGTAACTCCCTAGCTTTGCATCAGCTTTGGCCCGTCTGATGGTGGCTATTGTTGGTGGATACAACCGCAGGGATTCATTTAAGATCATAGTCAGCTGCACACCAGAAAATGTGAACCCAAAATCAGAATGTTTTTCTCAATGATATTTACCCATTGGCCATTGTAAAATGATAAGATTTAGACTTAGGACAGAGTTTTATTATAGTTATCTGAGGGAAACAACAAAGAGCTAAGAGACAAGACATGAATTTTGTCTTAAAGTCAGAGGGGAAGGGGGGCCTTTAGCCCTTAGGCATTTACCGTCTTAAGCTTTACAACATCATCTTTGGTGGGTATGTCACGTGATCCACACACCCTTAGCACCTCCTCACGTGCTTGCACCTGCCATTGTGGGTGCATTGCTAGAAGAATAGTCGTCCACGTCAACAAATTGGATGTGGTCTGTTTGCCCGCAAAGAAAAAGCTCTTGCACTCTTCAATTATGTCATGGACTGTGATATTTGGACTTAAATTTGAGGCCTGCATCATTAATCCTAGCAAATCCTTGGGTCCATTGAACTCTTGCATTATGTTCCCCCAATTCTTTTTCCGCTGATCGATTAGCTTCATCAACGACTTTTTAATCTCCCTGTCCAATTTCCAAAACCTTATGTTCCTCTTGGTCGGCAAAAATCTGAAAATTAAAATACCCCCAAACAGGATTAATCCCTTTTTTTTCCTAACTCTTGTCATAATGATTAGGCATTTCGAAGACTAGTACTAGGATGAATGGATGACCACGCGACAAGGAACCAAAACCTTTGATACGTGAAAAACTAGGACAAGGATGGTGATTGTAATGATTGACGTGATTTTAAGATAATTTAAAATTACCTATAGCCAGGGATGAAAACTTTTTGAAATGCCTCGGCAGCTAGCACCATTTGTTGGGCTTGTAGACGAAAAATGGCTTTTCCATCTTCATAGCTGCTCCCAAACGCGGTGCGCGTAATGACATCTTCGGTAAGGGTCTGAAACCATTCGCAAACTTCAATTTCAATCTCGCCGGCGGAGCTGGTTGACATTGCTGACCATTTGTCTAGCATATCAGTTACTCTTTGTGCCACCAACGGCACTAGCAACTGCAATAAATAAATAAAATTACAAAAATTGAATAATTAATCTTCGTGGGGTTTTCTTTTAATTAAAAGTTATGGAGAAATGAATTAATGTAATAAATGCTTACTTTGAGATTCTCCATATGGAAGGTGGGGGTTATGATTTTTCTATGATGAGCCCATTTTTCACCTTTGAGACTAAGGAGGCCATCACCTTCAAGCTGTTTAATAAGAGGGTGGGCTTCATTCTTTTCATAGAATTCAGACTTGGAAGTGAAGATTTCCCTTATGAGATCAGGGTCAGAAACGGTGAGACGAACCGTAGGACCAAACCAAACAAGAAACGTTGCACCTGGAATAAGGAAAAACAAATTAAGATCATGATGATCAAAAGGAAGAAGGCAGAAAGAAATTCATGAAGAAATTAAAATATAAAAAAAAAAGGAGGAAAAGAGAAGGTTTTACACCAAGGAGGGAGTGGCAGGGAACCTCAAGTAGTAAGTATCAAGTTTGCAAAAGAGGAAAATGAGCAGGAAATAAATGACAATCATTAATTCAAAAGGAAAACGTGGATAGTGTAGCAAGCATATAAAACAAAAGGAAGGGCAGAGAGAAAGAAGGAGAAAGCCCAAAAGAAAGTGGGAAGAAGACAACTCAAAACTGTGGTACTAGCAAACATATACAGACTTCATTATCCGAACTCAAGCTCCCTATAAAACAAAAGGAAGATGACATATAAAAAACAGAGAAAGAAATGTAAATTAAATGATAACTCCACTACCAAGGAAGTGCAAAAATACAGCATTTTTTTTTTAACTATGGGGAATGGCAAATTTTCATTAGTAGTAGTAGCTTTTTGAAAAGGATAGAAATATGAGGGCAATATTACAAAAATAAAAATATATATTTATAGAGAGAGAATAATGTGGTTATGAAAATCAAGGTTTATTTTATTATTTTTTTCTTAATATCCGTAAGAAGGAGAAGGGTGCAAGAAAAGAAGGAAAAAAGAGAGAGAAGAAAACAGAAGTGGAACCGTCCAAAAATTCTGAAGTTCAACATCAAGCATCCAAGCTCTGAAAAAGCTGTAAAGTTTAAAAGGAAGTACCCGAAGTCCCGAACTCAAAAAAAAAAAAAAAGCCTTTTAAAAGTCACAAATTTTGAAGTGTCGATCATAAATCAAGGTAAAGGAAACATCACAAAAAGAAGCACATCCATTTCCTTTCACCTCTACTTTAATAATGATGATCGAAAAACAAAAACCAATTCTCTGCTTTGCTTTAACAAAGGACTCAAGAACCCACATTAACACACTTCAACACAGCCCAACCTTTAAAGATATTAATGGTTCCCAAAAAAGAGGATCTAAAATAAAATCCCATGTGTTAATGTGGCTGACTGCCCCCAAAAAAAAAATGTTTAGAAGGAAACAAAGAAGATAGAATTGAAAGAAGGAGAAGATTAATGAAGAATATGTATATGTATACCATAGATTTTCTTCCAATGATGGTAGAAAGAGAGAACTCTGGGGAGAATATTGTGAGACAAAGGCATCGGTTGGGAAGAAGCCTTTAACATCATGCCGACAAGCTCCTTAACATTTCCAATCAAGAAATGGTAAGGGGGTCCTCTGATACCTTGCCTTGAGAAATGGTCTTCAATCTTCTTAGGTCTCCACCAAAGCAACACTATCACTTTTAACACCAAAACTAACACCATGAAAGATATGGCAACCAGCTTCAACCACTGGAACACCCCCTCCATATTCTTGAACAAGAAAGAAACAAAGAAGAAAAAAGAAAGAAAGAGAAGTAGCTTTGGCTTCTCTCTTTTCGCACAGTTTTTCCTCCTTAGTGTGGAGCAGCCTTTTTGTTTTTTGCTTCTTATCTTCTTTAGCTTATGTTGGTTTACTTGCTACCCTTTGTTGGCCTTTTATTACTACTATGAAACAGAGAGAGAAAAAATAATAAATTAAAAAAAAAAAAAAAAAGAGAGAGAAAAAGATTAAACAAGCCCCGGCCAACGGCGTAGGGGCCGCCACTGGAATAAGGGTCAACGTGAGGAGTTGGTTTTAATTCTATATATATATAAAATCAAACTTTTGAGAAAATGTTAACCTTGGCATTTCCATTTAGTATTTTAGTTTTCATCACTTTTTCTTTTTTTTCTTCTCTTTTTGTATCTTTTTATTTTTTTTGTGGGGGTTCACTGGTCCATCTTTCAATAAATAGAATAGAATTTATTAATTTATTACTAGAAAAAAAGTATAAAAATTTATTACCATTTGATGTAACATTTAGTTAATAACAAAAGGTTCGTTTAAACATTGATTAAAAATTATTTAATTATTATTTAAATTTTTTATATTTAATATTTTTTTAAACTTTAAAAAATAACTCATTAATGATGATTTTTTTAAATATTACACTAACTATTGTCATTAGACATCGATTAATATTTTTCAATAACAACATATAGCATAATTTATTTGAAATAATAAGGCATATGGATATGGAAGTACATTCTAATTGAAAGCATTCAAATTTAGAAACACACCTAACTAAATTTTCAATTAGATGGTGTTTGGCATGAGCTGATCACTCCAAAAATCATGATGATCTACAAATAATGAATAGATCATTATATTTGGTAAGTACTCAGTAATCTTACGAGACAGTAATCTTAGATTATTGAGAGTAATCAGATCATTGTCTTAAATGGTGATCTAATTTCCATCAAAAAAATTGAGAAACTTTTATCATCAAGGTAAAGTGATATGTAAAATTAACCATAGTCAATATTACCCATTTAATATATGAATTAAAAAGTTACTTTCTCTCAAAATTATATTTATTTTATATTTTCAAATTAATATTCATTTTACCAAATTCAAAAGTAAATTTAGTGCTTCTTTTAACTTCTTTTTTTTTATGTTATATATATATATAACATAATTTTTTTTGTTTTCTTTTGTTAAGATTTATTATCTAGAAATGTTTATAGGTGTCTATTATAGAGTTTTGATATTATAGATAATTGTCGAATTTTAAAAATGAATGTTTTGTTTTTGGTGGTAAATTGTTAATGTAGAATTTTCAATTTTGCTAACTTATTTACAATTGGAATGTCTCCAAATCCCTTGAGTGACTATAATTCAAGTCTTTAATTTTTCCATAACCTTTCATTGATATATCTAGTTGGATTAATTATTTATTACCATTTAATTTTTAAATTATCTATACCGTGATGAACCAAATATAGTTTCCAATTATAATTACAATAAATAGGTGAAAAAATATATATTTTATTCCCACTATGGAGTAGTTTTTTTCACTCACTTGAGATTTTTCTTTTGGATATATATATATATATATATATATATATATATATATATATATAAGGCCTTTTTATCCTCCAAATCCTCAAAAAAAAAACTTAGTTAAAACTTTTCATTGAACTAAAAAGTGCACCACATCATAACATGAATTTGAGCTAATTAAAATTCAATATTGTGCTAATTTAATATTTAATTTCAATAATTAAAATTCAATTTCTAATAATCTCAATTATTAAAAAAAATTGATCTAATTTTATTTTTAAATTAATTTTCATTTTATTGGTAAAAGAATCCATTTTATCAGAGTTAAAATCATTTTTAAAAATAATTACATAAGTAAATCAATATTTTTTTTTTGTTTAACCAAATTGTTTTTTTCTTTTACATTTCAACAAATTCAAGAAAATCATGGAATTTTGAAAATTTGACATGTTATACATGAACTTAAAGAAATCGTAAAAGTCATGTTCCATCTTGTTTTTTTTTTATAAAAGTCATGTTCCATCCTGTTCATTTTACACATGTATTATCAAAAGTTTAAGATAATTAATAGTCCAACTTCAAAATGGTGAGATATATAAAACGTGTATGTTTGGTTTTAAAAAACAATTTTGTTTTTATTTTCTAAAAAATAAAAACTATTTTTATTTTCTAATTTATTAAAATTTTGTTTGATAAATGAAAATAAATATATATATATATATATGTTTGGTATTGTGTTTTGTGTTTAGAAAATAAAAAATTAAAATATAGGCCTTACTCTTGAGCCATGCACCACGGATTCCATTCATTATGACTAAAAAATATTTTGTCATTTAAAGCAATAAAATAAAAAAGTTTTCAGATTTACTTTTGATAAGTTGAATATGGGTTGCGAACATGGTTCGTTAGCGGAATTAGTCTCAGTCCATGTTCCATATTTTGTTTGTTTATTTGTTCAGTTTACTTGAAATTGAAAACACTGAAAAACAAAAAAAAAAAAATTTCTCAAAATTGAATATGTTTTCATTTTTATTTTAAAAAAAACGTTTTTTTAAACATTTACTAAACATGTTTTTACTTTTATTTTTTTATTTTTCATAAAAATAAAAACAAAAAACGCATCTATTTTCTTAAACCAACAAGGCAACAAGTTCTTCGGGTGTTTTTTAATGAAATTTTCATCCTCTTTTTTTTTTTAATATTTTTTTGGGAAAGGTAAAGAAAAGTTTCATTAATTAGGAAACAACAAAAGCATTAAAAACAAAGCTGATATAAATATAGTAAAATATAAAACAAATTCCTAACAACAACTACTAATATACAAAGTTCGTCCTCTTTATTTATTTATTTAAAAGCTTTATCATTTGAATCTAAATATATATTTTTTTGCTAATTTTTTTTTAATTGGTTATATCAATTTATTATTTGAATTTGACAAAAGAAATCAAAATAAGTTGATATGCACGCATAAGGCGGCGTGCGTGGAATTGAAACAAAAATTTGCTCTATTTTGTTGATGTTTGAAAAATAAACGGTCTATAATTTCATTTTTTGAAATTTATATATATTATAGAGTAAATACAAAATAAATAGTTTGAAGTCGCCATAGGCCATATAGCCCATATGCCAACGTTTTCCAATGTAATAAAACTCATACCAAGTTAAATTCAATATTCAAAAAAGCTTGAAACACGGTTTCTTTCTTCTTCTTCTTTTTTTTTGCTAATAAGGTAAATAATTTAAATATTTTGCTAACGAGTAACGCGATTTATTTAAATTTTTTTTATGAGTAATTAGACAATGATTAAAAAAAATCCTGAACATTATTATTTTATTTAGGTAAGGTTTTATATTTTTAGAGTTTGCTTAATGCATGGTTGCATTATTTTTACTGAATTAAAAAAAATTAATTAATTGCATATTTCTTTCCTTTAATATTACTCAAATAAATTTTTAACCTTTAATTTGAATCCAAATAAACTCTTGACCTTTAATTAATATCCAAATAAGCTCTAAAAATTTAATTTATATATAAATTAATTTTTCATTTGAACTAAGATCTTATTTGGATGTAAATCAAAAGATAATGATTTATTTTTATACAGTAAAAATATAAGAACTTACTTAAAAAATATGAAATAATTCAAGATTTTTCTTAATATTTTAATCTTAGACAATCGAATTACCGGACAATTTATATGTCTTTTTTTTCAAAATCAGTGCTTGTCCAATATTGTTATGATATAAACATCCATGGTTATTGAAGTAAATTCATGATTTAATTTCTTTATTAACTTTTCTAAATATTAATGACTATATATACACGAGACTTCACTTTAAAAAAAAAAAAAAAAAACACTAAACATATGAGAGTAATTCATAACGTACAAGCAAGACCAAAGTATTAAAGCATCACATGTCTTTGAAGTCAAAAACTTCAATTTCTGTTGGATTAATTTTTGATAGTTAGAGGCCTTGTCGTCATGATGATGGGTTTCGAAAGATTGAATGTGTTAACAAAGATATCATCTATATACATATAAAAGTGAGAAAAGGATATTGGGGAGTTAGATTGTAGAAAAAAGGAGGAACAGAAATACACGCATGCCATTGAAAAGGAGAGGGAGGGTACAACTACTGTACAAGAACAACGATATCTTCCTGTCTCTCAATGGCAAAGTTTCAAGATTTTCAGCCTTCTCTGTTACAAATTTTTTTTTTTTTTTTTTGCCTTCCTACTGTGAGGAATTTGTAATTGGTTGTTTATTAGTCGATCACTTCGACGAGGACCGCAAGCTTTGTTGGTGGACTTTTAAGAAAAAAGTTAGGGTTAGATATAGGAGGATTAGACTTGTTCATGGAGGTTTGAATTTTTTTTTATTCAAACTCATTTTTATCCGGGTTCGGATCGATCCGAAAACTCATTTCACTATTCATAAATTATTAAAATATTAAAAAATTATTATCTATTAATATTTATATATTATAATTAAATTTAAATAAAAATATTTTTTATTTAATTAATAATAATTCGGGCAAACTCTAGAGGGAAGGGGGAGTTGGTTTTCCATCTCTAGCTAGATTAGCCCCCACACATGTTTTTTATGAACTACAATTTAGTAACATAGGGAGGTAGTTAGAGAAATGGAGTAATACTAGACTATATATATATAAAAGATAAGTACGTATGAACGTTAGATTGCGTATAACATTCTTTTTTTTGTTTGGTAAATCTTTATTCTTTTACTTAATTTAAACATAAAATCTATAAGTTGTGAGTAATATTATTAATTTGTTCTAATAAACTAAGATGCTTCTTGGTATTTGAAATTGAAATTAAAAGTTTAGTATTTTATCAACACATCATACGATTACTGATATTAAGATGTCTTTTTGCAAAAATAAAAATTATATATGAATAAAAAATTTATATGTATGTATGTGTTTGTGTCGAACATACATGTGATTCACTTTTACGAAAAATTTAGTATTTCTACTATGTTAATATTGCCCTTGACTTTGAATCTTGAAGGCTTCTAGATCTAGAGCTCCCTTGGAGCAAAGGTGCGGTGTTATTCTTAGATATTATTTTTTTTTTTGATAATTGGGTAGGGGAGGGGTTGCTTGGGTTTGAACCCAAGACTTCATGCCCCAAGACTCTTGGCCACTCAGCCAAGAGCTTGTTGGCTTCTTAGATATTATTTGTTAGTTCATGTCCAATTAATATTTCATTTTTATCACTCACTATTGTATACAAAATCCCAAGGTTGATGAATAACTCAATTTTCCAAGGCAGGGAAAATATGATTTATATCCTATCGAGATTGTGCTTCAAGATTATTATTATTATTATTATTATTATTAATTACTAATAAGGAGGCATGAACTTTTGAACCCCAAAACAGTACTTATTGTCAAGGCAAGACGAACCTTAATCATAATTAAACCCAACCCCTCTAATTTGGTGTCATCCTTTTCTTCTTTTCTCTTCATCTTTAATTTGCTACTACTTCTTTTCTATTTTAGCCTTTAGGTTTCATCTCATCTTAATTTCTCCCACTTCTTTCTTCCTTATCAGAGAAGCAATGTAGAGTGGAGCCCTAAAGTATAGATGTAATCTATATAATTAAGGAGGCTTTGGAACGTCAATCATTGTTGTTACTAATCTTTATTTTATTTTATATTTCTGTACAAAGAGAACGCAATTTGATTATAAGGAAAATGGTTGCTGATACATTTGAACCCTGACCTATTAGATGTTATTTTTTAAGAGTGATTATATGAACAAATTGATCAGTTAAGCCCAAATTCATCTTGATTTTATTCTTTAATTAGTCTTTAATGTGCTAATTATAGATGTAACATATCTATTCTATTTTATTTAGATCTTGTGATTACTGTTGTACAATAATACATAACTTAAAAAAAAAAAAAACTCTACTAAAGTGGATTTGCTAATGAGACAAAGCTCAATTAATATTGTGATTCTTTTGTTGGATGCCTATGAAAATTTGCTTCAAATGAATAATATGGGGATTAATAGTAATGAGAAATTCTTTGGTACGAGTAGGATATAGCAAAAACTAAGACAAGGATTTTTATCCTCAATTCATTAAATTCTTTCAAAAGAAATTTATCATATATAATATTTGAAATTATTGTAACTTAAAGTACTGAATTTATTAATCGTGGAAAGGTTCCACCTATTATTGCATTGGGGGAAAAAACCAAAAGAATCGTGTTGTTCATCAATTAAATTGGGACTTGGGTACGTAGTTATCAAGAAAGTGAAACTAAAAAAAAAAAAAAACCTAAAATAATAATAAATAAAAAAAACTCCTAAATTTTACCATTTTACCTAAGTTTATATATTTTTATTATATCAAGATAAGCCTTTTAACTTTTAATTTGTATCTAAATAAGTTCTTAATCTTTAATTTGTATTTAAATATGCTCTTAATCTTTAATTTTTATCTAAATTAGCCCTTAACATTAATCAATTTTGTATTTGAAATAAGAGATTATTTGGGTATAGATTAAAGGATAAAAACTTATTTGTATACAATAAAAGTACAAAAACTTATTTAATAAAAATGAAATAATTCATGAGCTTTTCTAATATTTTAGTAAAAAAGAACGAGGCCAACATGCACTAGAATTAATTGTGAATAATTGAATACGTTTCATATCCATTGGAGAAACTATTGTGTCAACCTAATGAACTCACTCGGTAATCATCCTAACTTGTTCTTAAGTTCATTCCATAGTATTACGATATTATCACCAATTAAGAAAATATAGGAATCATGCATAGTGCACATGAACATTTGACTAAATAATATGTGCACATATCCCATATTCAAAGAATTAACCTGACTCGAATCCGTCTTTCCAAAAAAAAAAAAAACGAATCAATGCATGTACAAGTAATATTCATGATCTCTTGCATAATCTTTGAAAATTCTAGCTATTGTACATGTATGTGACATATCAAAAGAAGTGTCATTGGTTTGAATCTACTTTAACTTACACAAAGTATAAAAGAAATATGTAAAATAATTAAAACATCTAAAGGAATAATATAGGCAACACTATTGATTAGCATATATAAAAAGTTTTGTATGCAAAAGGGAAGGGAGTGAGATCCAAATCCTAGTTCCCAAAAAGCAAAAAGATTGATTTTTTAGGAGAGTGAAGAAAAAGAGAGAAAGAAGGGAAGAGTGGGGGTTGTGATTTTGGAATGTTACTCTTAAATTGGTGCACATGGAAACAAGGCTGTCTATTTTTAGGGTTTCTCACTGTGCTTGAGGTGGGGAAATATGCTTTAGTTGACCCAACATTGGGGTACCCACTCATAGGCTCCTTCCCTAATCCAGTCCCAATATACCCAAGACATGTTGGGACCATGTAATGTGCCCCTTCATGGGATCCCTACAATATTAAAAACATAACTCAACCGTTACATTGTCAAAAAGTTTTTTTTTTTGTTGTTGTGACAAACGGTGTCTTGACTTGAAAACACAAAGAAACAAAAAGTTAAAGAGGTTTAATTTCATTTTTAGATTAGACAAACTAACCTTTCAAACCTTTTTTTTTTTTTTTCTGATTTTTTAAGACAGCTTGATCTAATGAGTTTGCATATATTTGACTCCATTATAGTGGATGTTTATATAGCAATATATGTATCAAAACCTTTCTTTTCGTTAGAAATAGTTGGTGGGTTTGTGGTAAAGACATCCTTTTGTCTAAAGTGCAAAGATGTTTCTAATAGGGCTGTAATGAAGTTGAAAATTCAAGTTAGGATGTCATGTATATCATGAAAATGAACAAATATTCATTGCACTTAGAATAGAAGATTGTGAAATTTCCTGTCTCAATTTGCATAATTGCATCATTGATGTTTTTGTGTGTAGCTGATCAAAATTATATGATCTATTTGTATCATCCATTAATAATTTAAATTTACTTCCATTAACCATTTTATCAAAATTCAGAGAATTAAATAAAGATTGCAAAGAGACGTAGTGACTGTTATTTTACAATTTCGATTTTTCGGTCATTAATAATTATTGTAATTAAGATGCGAATGATTTTTTATGTGATTTTTTTCTCCAAAATATAATTTAAATTCGAGTTGTAATTACAAGCATAGGTTAATATTGTTTATCCAATTGAATAGTTTGGATAAAGAATTCAAAGAGATTTTGAGGCATTCTGATCCTTTTACCCGTCAAGAAAAAAAGGAGGGGAAATGCCCGTAAAGCTCTAAAAAGCGAAAACAGAGAATAAAAAAAATATATTGTTTTTTAATTTCTGCAAATCAAAGACACAAAAGGACAAAGTTGTTAGAATATATATATATGCAATCACTAACAAGTCTCTGGAGTTTTCGAAAATGACCAATATAATTCAACAATGAAAAAAAAAAGCCTGCAGATGCATGATATGGTACATTTGCTTGTAATTTCTACTATTTTTTTAGGCCATATCTTTTTTTTTTTTCTTTCATTTTTTTTTTCCTCTTTTAAAGATTTGAATGATGCAAAATAAAGCTGCCAACTTGTAGCATTTCTGAAGTACTGAATCAAAATTCATGCTTAGATATATAAATTGTCAGTTCTTGAAATATGCATTTATGATCTAATCACCAGAGAGTTTTTTTTTTTTTTTTTACTTTGGAGGAATTTCAATTTACTTGTGTAATTTAGAAAATGTTAAGAAGATTTTGATTTGGGAAGATAACTTTCTACATCTGATCGTAAACTAGTTGACTTGAATCGCCAAGCAATTTATTTATTTTAAACTTTTTAAAGCTAAAATATTTATAAAAAATTGAATTATTTTATTTTTTTAAGTAATCTCTTATATTTTTATTGTACCCAAATCAGTTTTTATTTTTTTATTTATATACAAATAAATCATTATTTCAAAAGAAAATTTGATTTAAGTTAAGTTAAGAGCTTATTTGGTACAAGTTAAAGATTAAAGATTTATTTAGGTACAAATTAAAGGTTAAAATTTTATAAAGGATTTAAATAAAATAATAAAGTTCATAAATTTTTTGTTATTTAATCATTTTTTTACTAAGAAATATTTTAATTATTGTTTTATAATTATATGTCCTAAAGTGAACCAAATTATATAGATGTATTTTTCCTTTTTGGCTACCATAAATCTTTGGTTTTGAATCCCTCTCCCAAAATTCAGTAACTTAAAAAAAAAAAAAAACTCTTTATTATATTAAGGAAATAATTAAATATCTTTTCCATTTAATTAATTTATTAATTAGTAGTAGCATCTAACTGTCTCCCAGAGGTTGGAAAAACAGATGTGTGCCATTGCCAACTGCCAAAATTAGTTATTACTAAAAAAAAGAAAAAAAAAATATTGTGGAAGACATAACATTACAATACATCAAATTACTTCTAAATTTTTATTAAAAAAATTTCACAATAAATCAAACCCTAGTACTGATATAGTTATAAAAATCATGCACTGACATGAAGTTTGGAATGATTAGACAAAGTTTATGGAAGCAAATAATTGAAGGCCAATCATAATTTTGGACTCATATGCCAAGAAAATAATTGACAATAATTGGAGTAGATTGATCATTACTTTGTTTTCCTCATTTTTGAGGACGAAAGTATAACAAGAAATACTAACGAATGTTTTAAAAGTATTTTTTAAGACTACTTTATATAATAATATCTTCATTCAATGTATTAAAAATTATGAATAAAATTGATATTTTTTTTTGTATTTAATACAATATTTTTACTATAAATAATATATTAATTAATCTTAAAGAATGTCGTGAGGGCACTCATTAGTAAAACAAAAAAAACAAAAAAAAACCTTTTGAAAGCAATTAAAAAAAAGATTGTTGAAGTGAAGAGGGAATGAAGGGATTAGCACACATGATTTGCTAGCAAATCCCTCTCATATCATTAACCCTAATCCCTAAATTCATCCCCACAATCAAAAAAAGTTTTTTTTTTTTTTTGTAAAGTCATCTTTGGAGTATGCCCACATGTAATTCCATTTATGGCATAATGCATGAAAAAAAGAGGAAAAAATAAATAAATAAATAAACCGTTAACCTTATAATGAAAGCCTTGAAGAATCCATAGCTACTCAATGGCAAGTCCAATTTAAAAGAGAAATTGGGTCTAAGTTTTCATTAACATAATAATTTCATTCATATTTTTAATTATATCTTTATTAAGGTCTGAAAAATGAGCACTAATTAGATGTTCAAGCAATAAAATCAAGAAATCATCCACTGACCATAGGCCTATAGCAAATTTTGCATGCGGAATATAGCAACAACAAAAAAAAAGTTTCAATTTTGTGAAGGATCTTAGGATAACGATTAGATGATCTTAGCTTTATTCTAATTGACATAAAACAAAATAAATCTTTCATTATCCATAATCTACATCTACGATGCATATATAATCAAGAAAAACTTTTGAACTAGAAAAATGATCATTATTAATCATTATATTTTTAAATTATCATTATAAATATTTTATTATTATTATTAATAAGATTTATACAATTTATAAATAAAAATTTTAATTTCATTAAATGACTTTATTATGGATTCATTTTATAATAAATAAAAAAGAGTTAAAGTTTATTGTAAATAACTTTGTCTTTATAGAGTTTTAATTTTTCATTAATTTAAAAAAAAAAATTTGATAAATAAAAAATAGTTAAAGTTTATATTGAATTTCTTTATTTTTATTTTTATAATTTTAATTTTATATTAATAATAAAAATAATAAACTTTATATTAATTTGATATAATTTATATATGAAATAAATTTAAAATTTTGATTAAAATTTTGATCAAAATACATTTTATTTATAACCTTATTTATTTGTAAAATATAAAATTATATATTTAAAAATAAATAAAATAACAAATATTTACATATCACGGGACACTAAATACTAATGAGTTGAAAAGAGGCAAACCATCAAATCACAAATTACAATCAACAAAGATTAGCCAGTTCATTAAAATTTTATCTTTTCAATGGAGGAAACTTGTTATCACACCAAAGTTGGCTAAACAAATTCATATGCATAGCTCAAAAAAAAAAAAGTTTCCGGCCAATAATAGTCACATCTTTCTTTCTTTTTTGTTAAGTTACAAAGAATATACAAAGTGGTACTATTACCCAATTTCCATAAGATGATTATTTTCAATATTTTACCAATTAAACAAGTGAAAGGTAATCTTTTCAAATCAAGTATGTGAGAGCATGGTTTTTTTTTTTTTTTTTTTTTTTGAGATTGAATTTTTTTAATTTTACCCTTTTGATGAAGGGCAACGATGGAATTTGCATTGTTATATTCATACAATATAAAAAATTAATTAAAATAAAAATATATGACAGTTTTTTAATCTTATTTATAAAATTAAAAAAATTACTGTTTGTATATTAAAAAAGAATAATTACATGAACATATTGAACTAAATTTTGAGTTCCTTTAAACACTTGAAGTCTTGCATTTGATACAATGATAAAACAAACATATTCTTAACTTGAAATACAAACATTTATTATTGAATCGAATATTTAAATAAAAATAATGGTGTAAGATTCAAAGAATCATCAAATTTTCTGTTATCTATTATTCATTGGTTGAAGTATTCTTCCAAAGTTGTATAGTAAAAAAGAAATATAATCATGGTGTCATGCCTCATGAGATTTTTTTTTTTATTTCAAACTTACCAATGTGAGGCCTAATTGGATCATTTTAATCTTTGATTTAGGCACAAACCTGCAAAGAAGCAAGTTTATAAAATAAAGAGAATAAGAGAATTTATGCAGTTATATTTAAAAGATAATATTTAACAAATTTAAAATTTAAATTTCAATATTTTTAAATGATATAAAAAAATTATCAAATAAATTAAAAAAGAAAAAGAAAAGACTGAGTCAGTTTTGTTTTGGAGTACAAAGATAACAACCTCTGGCAGTGATAAAAGAAAGAATCCACAGTTCAAATCCGTACTTTGGTTTGAGCCCTCGTGAATCGAGGGGCAGCGTTTTCACTTTTTCAGTTAAAATCCTCTTCTTCTTCTTCTTTTTTTTTTTTTTTTTTTTTTTTCAACCTTCCCCAACAATTTCTACAGCCATATCAAAAAAAAAAAAAAAAAATTCTAAAGCAAATTTATCAAGATATTGATATATATATATATATATAATTGTCAAATTACCTATATTTTGTAATTATTTATCAAAATGCGTTGTTTTTTTTATCCGTTGGGAAGTCGTCATATGATATGGCAACTTCTCAACTTCATATTTTATTTTTAAAAAAAAATTAGGCTCGAAAGTCTCCATATGATATGACGACTTCCGAGCTTGAAAATGAAAAAAAATAATTTATTTTCAGGTGTTGGGAAGTCACCATATGGCGACTTCCCAACACTTTTTTTTTAAATTATTTAATTTAATATTTAATTATTTAATTTAATTTTAAAAAATATATATTTTAAATTATTTTAAAAGCCTAAATAATTTATTTTTTATAATATTATTATTTGTATATATAATTATTTATTTATTTATATAATGATAAATAAGAATAAATCAGCATATAACATGGAATGTGAAATATGTAAATGTTACAGGTGCAGAATATGTAATTGGTTCATTGTTGATGCGAACTCTCCCCCGATGTGCGAGGCTGATAAGGACATTTTCGACAGCTATGACCTACATTTCTGCATAATCCACAACGTTTTGGTTGGCCTTTCTCCCTGAGGTCCATTTCATTATGAATACGACTTGATTTTGGCCGACCATGTGGATCTCTTCGCAATTCTGGTTTTGGACACACTTCTAATCCATTATATTGAGGCCAATAACTTTCATTTGCAATTGCTTCAAACTCATGCCTATAAACATTGAATATAGTGTCAAGTTTATAGACATTGTCCACATATTGCATGCAATCTACATGGACATGTGCACAAGCAGCAACTACATGTAAACAAGGAAACTTTTGTTCTTGAAACTTCCCACAGTCACACCACATCTCACTAAGATTTACTTTGTACTTCATTGTAGGAACTCCCTCTTGTAGGTCAAGTAACTCCTCAATCAAAAAAGATTGATTTGCGCACGTAAAATTACGAACAGAGTGGGAGTTAGCTTTCCTACGATTTTCTTGCATTGTCATTGTGACTGTTTCACAGTATGTATGCCCTCCCTCGATCATTATTTGTTACTTGTTGCCCATCTTAACAAAAAGTTCAGCCAACCTATAATATGTTGCCTGCACCAAAGCAATAATGAGAAGATGGCGCGTCCCCTTCAACACTGAATTGATAGATTCAGCTAGGTTAGTTGTCATATGCCCATAGCGTCTTCCTTCGTCATATGATTGGGCCCACTTCTCCTTGGGGATCCTATCAAGCCAATTAGCGTCCTTTGCATTTTCTCCACGAAGAATCTCATACATCCAATGAAAATGGGGTCGCCTTAACTCGTATCCTGATAAATTTTTTTTTAAAAAAAAAACCTTGTTAATTTAAGTATTATTTTATATATTAAAGGAAATATAAGAGAGAACATAACTATGATCCAATTCCATACCCATGTTGACAATTTGTCGATGCAATTCCTTATTGTTAAACCTCTTCATGAAGTTAGCTGCAATATGTCGAATACAGTACACATAGTATGCATTTGGAGGATTCCATCCACTACCATGGCGTCTGATTGTAGCTTTGATGGATTCATGTCGATCAGGCATTAAGCATATGCCAGGTTGTGTTGTCATATATGTACGCAAATTAGTGAGAAAGAAGAACCAAGCCTCCGTCGTCTCACCCTCCACAATTGCAAAGGCAATTGGTAGTATATTTCGGTTGCCATCTTGTGCAATAGCTAACAACAATGTTCCTTTGTATTTTCCATATAAGAATATACCGTCTATTTACACAATAGGTTTGCAATACGAAAACCCTTCAATGCATGACTTAAATGTCCAAAAGAGTCGATGGAATATTCTCTTACCTTGGACCATTCGTTCACCATGATATGCAGGTATCATTTGCAATTCCACAATTGTACCAGGAATGAAATGTTGCATTGCATCCCAACCATTTAGGTAGATCATTGTACGATCTATCCTAATCGCCAAAGACTTGAATAATTGCCTTTTGCTTTGCTTTCCATGCTTTCCTATAAGAAGAGATGTATCCATACTGGATTTGCATCTCAGCGATCAAAACTGAAACGAAAATCTCCGGATTTGCTTGGACCAATGACAGAATGCATGAACAGATCATTTTAGAATCTAATTTGCAATGATCCTGTGAAATTTTTCCCGATGTGCAAGTATGAGGCCCATTATATTTTCTAATCTCCCATACTTGTTTCTTCTTCATGAATGTTGCCATTATTCTCCAATTGCACCCTTTTCCATAATTGGACACTTGCCATGATATTTGGTTGGCTCGGATTCAATAACTCCTTAATCTACAGAGTTTTTGATGTTGTAGTGCTTAACAGCTGAAAGCACGGCTTCTTTTGTTGGAAATTGTAACCCAACATAGAGATCAACTGTAGATGGATTCCAACTTAGAGGTGCAGCAAATGTATGATCATATTCAGGAAATTCTGGCACTTGCATTGCATCCAGATCCAAGGTGCGCATATGGGATGCAGGCTCATAAGGGGGAAGAACTCCATAAGTGTTGATATCAAGGCCAACATCTCGGTCAGAATCATTGCTCTCATCACTGTCATTTGCGAATTTAGCATACTCTTCTTCTTGCTCACTAAAGTCACCAATATATTCACCATGGGCTCCACATGACTGAACAGGATCATTACCAGCTGGCACATCATCTGCCACATCATCCAGGGCAGTAGGAATTGTTGGTGAGACAAATTAATAATGAAACGTTGTAGCTTTAGATGGCACTTCTTCTGGGGGAACGTTGTATGAAGTGAGAACATAATACAACGACTGAGAATCATCATCTGGAAGCCCACAATCTTCAATGTCAGCATATAACTCAAGTACACCAACATTTTCAAATGTCTCGTGAGCATGAAACATTCCTCTCACATCATCATCATCTTCTAGTGAATAAGTCCTATATCGGACACATCCTTCACCAATAGAAAGAGGAAGCCTATACTTAATCTCTGAAACTCTTTTTGTATTTCCAGCTTTGATTTTTATATGAATTATCACCTTCAGTTCCTCTAATGTGACGTCTTCACCAACACGAAAGCTTTTAGGACGTTCACAGTCAAAGGCAGCACCTTCATCAGTATTATAAATTTGGCTATTGTAGTAGATCAATGCGACCACTATGTTGCTCATGTTGTGTAGTAATGAAAGTGAGAAGGATGAGAACGAAGGTGTTATCACTTAGTAAAAGAAATAAGAAATAGAGAAGGATGAGAATGACAAGGTATTATCACTAACACCAGAAAACAACAACTAAGATTGAGAATGAGGAGAGAATGAGGAAGTAATATCATATTTATAATGGTTTATTGAGTAAAATATGGTGAAATATTGTTGAATCTTATTCTCATTTTTCAGCTGATAGGTCTCATCCTTTGAAACGGTTGAATCTGATTCCTATTTTTTTGCTGACAAGTCCCATCCTTTGAAACTGTTGAATCTGATTCCCATTTTTCTGCTGACAAGTCCCATCCTTTGATACTGTTGAATCTGATTCTCATTTTTCTACTGATAAATCAAATCATGGTGAAAAACTGTTGATTCTGATTCCTATTTTTTTCCTCATAAATCCCATCATGGTGAAAATTTGTTGAATTTGATATTTTTCAGCTGATAAGTCCCATCCTTTGAAACTGTTGAATCTGATTCTCATTTTTCTGCTGACAAGTCCTATCCTTTGAAACTATTGAATCTGATTCTCATTTTTCTGCTGATAAATCCAATCATGGTGAAAAAACTGTTGATTATGATTCGGATTTTTTTGCTTATAAATCCCATCATGGTGAAAAATTGTTGATTCTGATTCCCATTTTTTCAGCTGATAAATTCCATCGTATGAAACTGTTGATTCTGATTCTCATTTTTCTGCTGACAAGTCTCATCTTTGAAAGTGTTGAATCTGATTCCCATTTTCTTCAAACTCTTCATTGACTGAAAAACTGATTAATAACTCAGCAAAAATCTACTGATATATCCCATCCTTGAAACTAATTCTGATTCAGATTTTTTTAGGCTTATAAAAAATAAAATTAATAACATTTTTTATAAAATTAATAAAAAAATTTATCAATTAATAAAATTAATAAAAAAATTATAAGCTTAAAAAATTAATATAATTATAAAACAATTTACAAATAAAACAAAAATGAAAAATGAACAAGGGAAGTCGCCATATCATATGGCGACTTCCCTTGTTCAAATTGCAAAAAATTTTGCTAATGAAGCATAGAATGCTTCATTTGCAAAAAAAAATTGCATTTTACAGTTGAAAAGTCGCAATATCATATGGCGACTTCCCAACGGGTAAAAAACTAGCGCATTTTGGTAAATAATTTGAGAAATTCGATATTTTGATAAATAATTTTTTTTATCAGTATTGAAATAAATAAAAAAAGAACATTTTCTATCAAAAATATTCTTTTCTTTTCTTTTATTTATTTTATTCTATTTCTATTACTACCACAGTATTTTTATTTATTCTATTACGGTTTTAGTATTCTGTAGATTTTAAAAAAGTTTTTGTTAATATTGTTTTAATTTTTTTTAAGTTAGTTAATATATTATTTTTATAATAATATTATATTAAATATAATAATTAATAATTTCTTTAATCATTTTAATATATTAAATAAAAATATTAGTATATATAATAATTTTAAAAATTCGGTTAACTGATACTTATACATACTGATTTAAAATTATTTTATTTTTTTTTAATTAAAAAAATTATTATTATATGTTTTTCTAAATATTATTTTAACCAATACTATTAAATATTAATTAATATTTCTCTAATTTAAAATAAAATAAAATACTCATTAACAATTTTTTTTTTTTTTTTAAAAAAAACCTAAACACAAAGTACTACATTTCATGCCATGTGTTTTGTCCCTTCAAAACCATCCTTGTCTATTTACGTCTCTCCAACCGCCATGTCTTTGTCTGGTTGTATTTTTCATAAAAAGACTCTTTTCCCTTCAATTCTTCTTCAACACCCATCATTTCTTTCCTTTTAATAATAGTGATAAACTCTTTGTTTTTAATAATCAAATCAGTAATTTAAGTTGATGATGCTATGCTGTGCACTCACAATAAAATAATATTATATAGGATTTATACAAACACTTATTCCCAAAATACATTTTTTTTAATAAATATCAAAAGAGAATTAAGAGATATATTTACTTACCAATAAAAAAAGTTACTTCTCTTTTTTTTTACCCTTTTGTTTATGTATTCACCGTATGTTACATGGAGTTTTACATTCCTATAAATGTATTTTATAGTATCTATTAATCAAGCATATCATAGTAATTATTGCATTATAATTAATCAATCATAATTTAAACAATTTTAGAATTCGTCAAAAAAATTTATCTTCACACTTGTAAGTGATAATTTTTTATATAATTTTGTTGTTGTAATTAAATAATTGTAGGATTATAATAAAAAAAAATGCAAGTGAAATATTCCCTTATTAATCATATAAGATACATGTTTAGACCATGTTTTTATGAATGTATTGAGATTTGAGATTATTAATTGCAAAAAATTTAAACAAATATTGGTTTTTTTTTTTTTTGGTGAGAAAGGGATGATTCATTAATAATATTGATTTGGATGATTATTACAAGTAAATACACCATTATTTTTATATGATTGAAATTAGCACATGGGTAGATATGTAATCCTACAATTTAAAAAAAAAAAATCATATCGAAAAATTATTTGACCACTAACCAAAAGTACAAATTTGTAATGGGCAAAGAAGCAGGAATGGCCATCGGCACATATAAAATTGTGGGCAATTTATTGATTTAGTCTGTATGAAACAGTTCCAAATTTGTCTTGTTTCAGTTATCAAGTGATGTTGCATAATGTCTTTTCATATCAATTGCACAAATAGCACAAACTTATTTGTTTATTGTGAGTGTTGCCACCATTGCAACAGCTCAGCTCATCTTGTCTTCTTAATGATAAAACGGTATGGATGGTGCGATTAAAGAAATTCTCATCAATCAATTAAATAAAATATAAATTAAAAAAAAAAAAGTGAGGAGAGGAGAGGGGTTTCTTGGTGATTCCTTTATGCAAGCAACCGCTTCTAGTCTCACAATCATGAAAAAAACTGAAGAACCCCCAAAAAAAAAAAAATTTAAAAGAAGAATCGGCATGATAACACTGTAAATAAGCTAGAATAAATAAAACTTTGTTACTACTATTACTTATAGTTTTCTTTGTTTGGGATGTTTTTAAAACTTTGCCATGCCATCATTGAGGAATCAGATTTTTTTTCATAATGCTGCCACTAGTTAGCATGGCAATGGAGTGTCAATCCATGGAATGACAGGCTATTGAACAGATCCTGCAGCCTTTCTGGTTAGCATCACTTTTGGAAAGAGCATTTATTTGATGATTAATTAGTAACCCATTCTTCAAATAATATATATAATGTAGCATTGGATTGGAGAATGAAACTATAGTTATTAATTACTAAGATTCATTATCTATCAACCTTGAAATTATGGTAGCAATTGGAAACAAAATCAAAATGAAGAGAAAGCAGATTGAGCTATCAAATTTGGCAAGAGATAGATTAGTGTTAAAAGCATATATAAGAAGCCATATGATCATAACAATTAATTAATCAGGCTGAGGGAGAAAGGGGTGAAGGTTCCTGTCCTTGTAGCAAAGCAATAAATTCAGGGTTTTGGGGTTATTTTCTCTACGGGGGTATAGCATCAAACAATGCAAAGCAAAATGGGATTAGACAAGGACAGTTGTTTCCTAATCCTCAATATATTTATGCCTCTCTCCCCCGTTTATGTGTAAGCCACATGCTCCCATTGCAGAACATGTCCTGTTCCAAGTTTACATGAATATAATTCAGAGCCTACTACTTGAGTTTTTCCATTTCCTTTTTTTCTTGTTCTTCTCTCATCATTCACTCTTGCCCTACCTTCAGGACCTCCCTCTATACATTCATGTTCCCTCTTATGTATGTCAACTGAATTTCGTATAAGATGAAGGGTTGCAATCTGTAATAAGTGCTCTCTCCCCCCCCCCCCCCAACCAAACTTTATATATATATGATCAATTTACAAATGTAAAATTAATTAGTTTTACATGTTTTTATCTTCATATACTATTGATATTTTAACAAACTGATAGCTGAATTTAGCAATATAATCGTACTCGTCGTGCATGTAAAGTTTCAAATCGATCCGATATCTATATTATGTCGATTAAGAATATCGTTTATATATATATATATATATATATATTACAATTGAATTTTTTTTTTTACATCAAACAAATATTTACATATTTTTAATTTACTCGAAATTTGACGTGCACAATTTAAATGAATAGAGCATGAAATACAACAATCGAATTGAACAAATATAAATCATATAAAAATTATGAAAGCGTGTAAAACTAAATATTTACACTAATGTAAGTAAATCTCTTTACATATAAATAGGTAATATGATCAATTATCCTCAGGCTTTGACCTAATCTTTTTTTCGATAATTTTAATGAACTTTTTTATATTGATACATTCAAAATTTTACTTTTGAAATGCTCCGCATAAATTGAATTTGAACTGATAAAGAGAACTTCTCCCTTTACCAATTGAGCTAACCCCTCGTGGGTATATATTTTTGTATGAGGCAAAAAACAAACCAACGTTGTGCGCAGATATTCTTATATGGTTATGAATTAATAATCCCAAATTCGAAAACTTGTCTGCATACATGCATAGAGAGACAGGCATAATCTGCTCTATGTCAAGTCTATTCCTTGGTTTCATGGAAAATCTAATTCATATGCTCATGTCATGTTGCTTCTTCATTTCTACACTTGAAATCTTCATAATTAAAAGACACAGAAACAAAATACATATGGACATTTAAAAAAAAAAAAAAACCAGTGAGGAGTTATGATAAAAGAAAAAAAAAGAATAGCCAATTCACCAAAAGGAAGCAAGACAGCAGGGTCATAGCAAAGAGAACCCATTTTCAGGATAATAGCAATGGAAGCTGACTTTTGAAAAGATATGAAGAGCAGGGCCTGGCGTTCACTCGGCAGTAGTAGCCCAAGGCAAAAAAATCCGACCATGCAGCGACAGTAATTGCCCAACTTCTGCTGCCCCTTAGCTAGAATTAACCCAAATGGGACCCATTTAGGGGGGGGGTTAATGAGCCCCTGAAAAATTAGGACAGTGTCCTTTTGAGCTCACCCTACCTTGTGTAAACATGCTGGCAAGGGCTAAGACCAGCTTTCATTTACCCCACTCTTGGTTGGAATGATGTGGATGCCTGGTGGGCATAAATAGTGCTTGTATAATCCACTGCGACAACAATTTTTGCCCTATTGGGTGTGCTCCGAACCGACACCGATAAGGACAACTCTATTATCACTTGGGGACTAACTACTAAGTAGTTTTTTTTTTATTTTTCCAAGTGAAGAGGACCAGAGGAGCCTTGTTTTTTTTTTGTGTTTGGTCCAAGATCGAGCACGCGCAAGGGTTAAAAAGTATCCGATCATATCGAGTGTTATTTTATGATTGAAATAAAAGATTTAATCACAAAACAATATTTCGATTTTCGAATACAGTGAGATATCTTCTACCATAAATCCAAATGGACCTTAAGTCATTAACAATTGTGCGTATTGTGCACTTCCAAAGAAATGGGCAAGTGGCTAGTGTGTGTGTTTGCGTGCGCATGTTATCATATTCCATGTGGAGTTCACATGAGAATGAGATGATTTGTCAAAATTCTGCTATGGTCTGCTTTGCCAACTTAGAGTATAAGACAGGGCCAGCCATTTTATACACCAAAACATGAAAAAACTTCTCTGCAAGACAATTTCTGAGGTACTATGGGTTTTTATATTTTGTCAAACAACAATGAAAGTAGTAGACGTTTTCCATGTTTAATCATTTATGGCAGAGAATATATGGTGACTAGGCATTGAACAAAAGTTGAAGAAATCGTAAGAAAATCTCTGAGAAACTTTCAGAGTGTCTTTTGAAAGGTCAATTTTCTCGTGATTTGACGGTGCATTGCGAATAGTCCAGTCCAACTCAGACAATGGCGCATTGCCTCAGCCCGATTAGACATGTATTTGCTTATTATGTATGGGCCGGCTAGTGGTGATTGTTTTTCATTGCTGATTTTGTACACCTGACCAGCCCATGCCATCCTATACGTTATACCCTTTACGCCCCAGGGAAATTTTCTTACTCAATAAAAATGATGAAGAAACAAAAATAATGAATAAAATATGCAGGAGGATGACCAGATTATGATGGAGTCTTATTTGATTAAATTACTCGAACATTGATTCGGAGTATTTTCTCTACCTCTTCTTACTTTGAAAAAGTAGAGGCATCTTGCATGCTTGAACCGATAACAGTTGTTTGAGTTTGGTCGTTACGACAAAGACGAATATAAAGGGATAGGCAGGGGATTTGCCCCCCTCTTAGTTTTTTTAACATTCTAAAAATTATATCATATTTTTAATTTAAAATGTGATATATTATGGTTTGGTTTGGCCCCTCTAATTTTTTTTATTGACCATTTTTTTTTTTTGTAAAATTTGTATTTTGACATGGTATATTTGTTAACATTTTCAGTTTAATTTCATTAATTATTAATTAATTTTTTATATTTTTTTTTATCAATCAATCAAATAGATACATAGACATTAATTATTATCTTAATAGTTTTCATTCTATGATCATAATAGAAAAATAATTAAAAAAAGTTAAATAACTATAATATTTAATACAATTTGTGCATTTAACTCTTCGTACTTTTTCTAAACCTATATAATCTTATGCTTGGTTTTTTACAAAATAATCATATTCTTATTTTAGTTAGATTAGATTTTTTTTTTTTCTTTTCATTGAGACTTTAATTTTACTAAATCTTTTACATATGCAATATTAATTGTAATATTTTTTAAAAAATTATTAAAATAAATTTACACATTGTTTGTAAATTTAATACCATTATTATATTTAAATTTAGTATTTTCATATACAAATTTTATTATTATTTTAACTCTCTCTCTTTATATATATATATATATATATATATTATGTCGACCACCTTTAACAAAATTTCTGCCTTCGCCCCTGAAGAGGCATCTCTTCTCCCGAATTTAGGAGCTATTTTGCCTAGTTCCTTAAAAAGAGTAGTCTAGGGCCTCTAGTTATTCTCTAGCTATCCACCATTTTGTTGTATCTTTTAGCCATATTTTTATTAAACACTATTAGTAGAAATTAAAAGGATTTTGCATTTAAAAAAAAAATCATATTCAATTAAAAAAAAAAACTAAAATAGAACACTTTTCCACACCAAAAAAAAAAAAAAAAAATCACATTTATAGTAGAAATTAAAGGATTTTGCATTTTAAAAAAAAATCATATTCAATTAAAAAAAACAACTAAAATATAACACTTTTCCACACCCAAAAAAAATGTTTCAAAATAAATAGTAGAACAACCCATTTTTGACTCACAAGTATATGTTCTTATTATATACTACAATGAAAAAGCAGGCACTGCCAGACAATAATTAAGGAGAGTTTTCTGAAAAAAAAAAAAAAGCTTGGTTTATTTTAATAATATAAAAGTGGGACAGACTGAGATGAATGTCTGGAAATTTGAGGGTTCACGTTGAGCTTTATAGTCCACTTTGTTATTCAATTTCGTGCTTACCAAACCAGGAGCCCACCCAAGTGTGTCAAAGTTCTATTTGTTATTCGAAACTTCTAATATATCAATCTGTTAAGATATAAGATTTTAAAACCTACAATGTTTCAAAGGAAGATTAGAAAAATCAGGTGGTTCGCTGCTTCTGCATTACAGACTACAAAACCAGGGCCAGCAGTGTTCATTTAAAGCCCATTAAGGATGCTAGCCAGGCCAGCCAACCATCCTGGACCTAAACAGCATTTTTCCACACTGAAGAAATCCAATGGGTGAACCTCCACACCAACGATTGCTTTACAATCAAAATGATAAAAAGCTTAAGTAAACACCGATAACAAGCCAACCAATTGCTGAAACAGCTCATAAATCAAAGGATTTGTATTTGATGCAATGACAATATATAAGTGTATATATTAACAATAAATTTTATACTGACATCTTATTAAAAAATTAATCTTTAATCCTAATCTTAACCCTAACTCTAATCCTAACCTTTTAACAAGTGGTATGACTTATATACTGACAGTGTATCAAATATAAATTCTAAATCAAAACAGAACTTTCTTATTTTTGATAATTTTTGAAAGAAGGGGATTTGAACTATGCGTAAAAGAATCATGCACTAATCAATTGATCCAAATACTCGGAGAAAAAAAAAAAAAAAAAACTTTCCCCAAAACAATGTTGCTCGATTTTTTCAAATTCTCCAGTCAGATGCCTCTTTATGAATGTGCCTTTCCTGCATCCATTAGAACAATTTCAAGTAAGTCCAATACACTGCGTCCAACTAATCAATAAATTCAAAATCTGTAATTATTAACATTATATAACATAAGTTGAAATGAAAATTCCAACCATTTCATATAAATCTCCTTAATAAGTAAAAATAGTAAATCGAACTGATAAAGCATTAGTGGCAAACTAAAAACAAAAAACTTACAAATCAAATCCGAGCAAAGAAAAAAGAAATCACCAGTGCCTCCATCTCCAACGAAGACGAGCTTGAAGCTCGAATAATCAACAGTCAGTTGGTTCGGCAAAGCCTACACCACCAAAACAAGAAAAACAAAAATCAAGATCTATCGCAAACTAAAACCCTAGATTATTATTCAGATTTTAAAACAACATAATAATAAAATAAAATAAAAAAAACATTAAGAGAAAAGAGCGAGGGATTTACCATTGATTACGATACTCGAAAGAGGCAGCGAGACAAGAGAGAGAATTAACGAATCTGCATGGTGTGTGCAAGAATTGTGTGACTTCAATATACAGGAAAGCTGAAAAGAGAAGAACAGCTCTCGAAAATAAAGAGGCAAGAAACTGTAAAGGGAAAGAAGAGGAAATAAAGAAATGAGAGGAAAAACTGTAATTATATTCATCATGAATGATTCTTTGTAGTTCCAATTTATATACATGAAGATTACAGATGTTTTTTAAATCTTCAGCTCAACCAATCAATGAACAAGTAACTAACAATTTACTAACAATTAACTACCTACTAACAAGTCAACTACTATTAACGGTCATTAATCTGTCACTGCTATATTCTGCACATACCAATCCCTTTTTCATAACAATAACCTTGTCCTCAAGGTTGAAAATCTGGAAAATATTATTGCATATCAAACAAAAACTCCATGTATCATCTTTAGGGGAAGAGTTTGCCCCATGAACCCAAAACTTGAATGGCAGACTGGTTTCAATACTCCTTGCTAACAAGGCCAAATGCTCCAAGGAATGGAGTCACTTTGAACAGAAACTGAGATTGAGAACTGACTGAAGTGTAGTTGTCTAACTTCTTCATGTACTTTTTCTTTTCTTCCATAGCTTTGATGACAATTTTAATGGTGCTATCTTTATGATTTTGCACACCAATCTCTTGGCAACTTCAGTATCTTGGAAATTATTGGTGCTACCAGAGTCACTTAATATGTGCTGTGATCTTTTCTTGACATACACTTTGACTCTCATGGTTTTGTAGCATTTGGTTATAATGCCACTCATGTACTCATCATCACACCAAAAATAAAGTTTTTCTGCTCTTTTCTCATCAAACTCTGCCTTGGTTCTTATTTTGGTGGATCTATTAGGGAGTGTGTGTTTCTTGATTGTGTTGGTTGTGGAGGAATTGGGGCTAGGCAGTAAGCATTGGTTTCTTGGAATGATTTTGGAAGTTTGAGTAGGGTAGGCAGTAGAGGTGGCTCTTTCAAGGTGGAGGAGTTGAGACTAGGTAATAAGGGTTGATTTTGGGAGTTTGAGTAGGAGGTAGTAGAGGTGGCTCTTTAAGGGTGGTAGTGAGTTCTTGGTGTAGTGTTTTTAGGGTTGATTCTTGAAGATGAGTCAATGCAAAAGCATCGTTAAAAATTTTTGGCATTAACAATTTGACAGATTTTTGTATAGCATCCTTAAGTCCATTCAAGAACAAATTGGTTGCATAATCCTCACTACCTTCCTCAACAAAAATACAAAGTGGTCATAGTATTCATCAACAGTACTTGTCTGCTTGAGGCTTAGCAACTCTGTTAAAGGGCATTGTTCTTGAAGTTTGGCTTTGATTTCTTTCAGAAACTCTTCCATGGTTTCTATCATTCTTTTAAAGTCTTGAAACTCTGAATTTTCTGTCATTGTGGGTGCCAAGAAAGTACTCTAATACCAATTTGGTATGTGCAAGAATTGTGTGACTTCAATATGCTGGAAAGAGAATAACAGCTCTCGAGAATAAAGAGGCAAGAAACTTAAAGGGAAAGAAGAGGAAATAGAGAAATGAGAGAAAAAACAGTAATTATATTTATCATGAATGATTCCTTGTAATTCTAACTTATATACATGAAGATTACAGATGCTCTTTAAATCTTCAGCTCAACCAATCAATGAACAAGTAACTAATAGTTTACTAATAATTAACTACCTACTAACAAGTCAACTACCATTAACGGTCTTTAAACTTCACTGCTATATTCTGCACGTATCACTGCAGTTTGTTTTCTATCTTTAGAAATCGCAGCCGGCGCCATCCACACCGTCTACGGTCGACCCTCATCACCCTATTTATTTTCCTCCCCTCCCCTTTTAGTATTAATCAGAGTAAACTCCATAGGAAACCTCCTTTCATTCTTCCTCTACGTCTCATCTTCCTGTCCACCGATTACTTGCTTGAAATCTTTCCGTCGTCGTCCTTCCTCGCAGCTGGTGATGGTTTCCTCTCTCTTCTCGAAGAAACCACTTTTTGTTATAAAAAAACTCTAATTCACCTCAAAATTCTTCACTTGAGACTGTCATTTCCCTTTTTTGGATTCTTATATATATATATATATATATATATATCTTGTGTAAACTGTTTATTTTTGTGTTTGATGCTGATTGAATGCTGGAGCTTGAATTTGTTGGGTTTTTTGCGGTTTTCTCAATTTCTTTGATGCTATTTTTCTTTTCAGATTTCCAGTTATATTTTCCTTTTTAATCTTCCATTAGGAAAAAGACTCGCGCTACGTTGCGGGTGAAATGATTCGTTTTTTTATTTTTGTAATAACAATGACAACAATGTTACGCAACACATAAATTAATAACATGTAAAATTAATTATTAACGTTAAAAATTTTATAGAAATTTATAATATTTTGAAAACATAAAAATACAAACACGAACATGTTACGAAAACATAAATATTTTTCTAAATTGAACCACAATGACAAATTATGCAAAATATGTCATGAATTGAGACATGATACGAACACACAAATTTTTCTCTAAATTGAATCACAATGACAAATTATGTAAAATATGAGATAAATTGAGGCACAACACGAACACAACATAAAAAAAATAATTAAAACACAATTACGAAAAAATAACATGAATACGACACGAATACACGAACGTGTACAAATTTATATAAATTTATAGTACTTTATATAAATTATTAACATGTAAAAATTTATATAAATTTATAATACTGTAAAAAAAAAAAAAAAAAAAAAAAAAAAAAAAAAAAACACACACACACACACAAACACAAACACAAAATTTTCTCTAAATTGAATAACTATGACAAATTATGCAAAATATGTCATGAATTAAGACATGACACAGACATAACATAAAAATAAATTAAAACATAACACGAAAAATTAAATGAACACGACACGAATAATATATATAAAACGAATTATTAACGTGTAAAAATTTATAATACTTTAAAAATACAAAAAATAATACGAACACGAACACACAATTTTTTCTCTAAATTGAATCACTATAACAAATTATGCAAAATATGTCATGAATTGACACAGGACACGACACACAAAATTTTCTCTAAATTGAATAACTATGATAAATTATGCAAAATATATCATAAATTGAGACACAACACGAACACACATTTTTTTTTTAAATTGAATTACAATGACAAACTATGTAAAATATGGAATAAATTGAGACATGATACGAATATAACATAAAAAGTTAATTAAAACACAACACGAAAAATAGTATGAACACGACACGAATATACACGTGTAAAAATATACGTAAAACAAATTATTAACATGTAAAATTTTATATAAATTTATAATATTTTGAAAACACAAAAAAAAAAAATGAACCTAAACACTTCACGAACACACAAAATTTTTTTTAAAAATTGAATCACAATGATTACTATGTAAAATATGAGATGAATTGAGACACGACACAAACATAACATAGAAAAAATAATTAAAAAGCAATACAAAAAATAACACGAACACCATACGAATACAAATAGACGAACATGTAAATATATACATAAAACGAATTATCAACATATAAAAATTTATAATATTTTAAACATAAAAAAATAACACGAATACAATTTTCTTTTTCTTTTTTATCTTTCCTTTCTCTTGTTTCTTTGTCTTTCCCTAAAAAAAACAGTAAGGGCGACGTACTTTTGCAGTAAAAAATTTAAAATTTATCTTATGGATGGATGGATTTCTCCTAAAAAAATAAATTAAGAATCCACGTGGCACTCATACAGAGTATGGATTCTTAAAAATAAAAATCGTAGAATCAGGAATTAATAGGCAAATTTATCCTAATATTGCTAAAAAAAATAATCAAACTACATATATTTTGGAATTATTTACCAAAATAGGCTGGTTTTAAAACCCGTTGGGAAGTCGCCATAATATGGCGACTTCCCAACATCCGCATGCTCACCCACATCAGTCGATGGAAACCCATTTCTCGAGGAGCCAGCACCTAGTCTAGCCATAAAGAGAACCTAACTACTAGATGGACCCATAAATAATGTAATATCAACTGCTGACGCAGGGGTTCCAAACTGATACATTGTAGTTAGATATGCTAAACTTGGACTTGGGGTGAGGAGCTGGTCATCTAACCTCGTCATTGGCAGTGATGGTCGGTAACACTCATCAACATCAAATCCGGGGTGAATGACGGAATGATGATGAATGGATGCTACGCCATGTTCTGATTGAGGTTCAGGATGACTAAATGACATCCTCGGTGCAGTGAATTCCGCCGCATGTGATGAGGCCGGTTGACGCGTTTGCCACGTTGTTGGCTAGGTCTAGGAACTTCTATTTTGTGTATAGGAAGGACTGGATTTGAAGTCTGTCTGGGAAATGGCATACTCCTAACATCCTCAAACTACGATGGTGGACAAACAAAAGGCCGACCTTCATTTTTATACCATTTTATGTAATCAGTAGATGGGTTGAAATTATTACGAACAATGGGTATACATGTCAGAATTTGTTCAAAACGTAGATTCCACAACTGAATCCATTATCGATGCTTCGTAGGCCAAAATACTTTATGAAGCCCACGCATATCAATCTTGTGAACCTTATCAAGGTTCACCGGTGGTTGCGGAATTGGTTGTTGCATCCCAAATTGTCGCAAGATGATGCACCCAAAAGAGTGTATCTTTATAAAACCTTGCAATTAATATGATCAATTATAGTAAAGTAGCATGCAAGGGTCGAATCTACAGAGATTGTTTTTTAGTTTATAAATTACTAATTTAAAACTTAAATTCAAGAACAATAAACGAAAAGGGGTTTTTTGAAAGAGTTTTAAAAATTAAGCAAACAAATAAAAATAAGAAAGTAAGTAAACAAGAAGTAATCAGATGTGAGAAATATGGCTAAAGGTTCATTCTCCACCACTAGATATCATTAATAAACAAATTTTGATCTATCAACATCAATTAGCTATCAAAGTTAACAACCGTAAATAACAACCTCCCGTGTTACCCCAATCGTTCCTTAGTTCGTCGTTAAGCAGGACGAACGCAACTACTTAATCTCTAACTATCAAACAACCTAGGATGAACATCTTTAAATTTAATTTGACAGCAGCTTTATGATGAGAAAGATAGGTTGATCTAAGCAACAAAAACATGAATTGTTTAACTTAGGTTATGTTCCACTTTGCAATTAGCGAAAACTTGATCATAATCATTAATCACAAATTGCCACTTATGAATAGAAAATCAAGACAATTACACGGATCAAGATTTCTAAACTAGCATTAGATAATTATCAAGATCTATCTAGTTGTACACCTAAACAAATCAAGACAATGATCATAAACAATTCTTATGGAAGAACATAAGCAACTTTGATAGAAAATTAATGATAGATAGAATCTAAAAATCAATTACAAAACATGTCTAGGGCTTTGAAATTACCCTTAACCAAAAAAAAGTTTCGCCTAGCATAGGCATAGATAATATATACATAAAACTAAAAAGAAAATAAAAGAATAGAGAAGAAGAAGAAGAAGAAGAAGAAGAAGAATGATGATGATCCTTAAGTCTCCTCAAAAGATAGATAGTTTGTGGCTCAAAATGTGGTATTTATAGAGTTTTTAAAACCCTGGAAACAAGTCATTGCCTCAGAAGTAAGTCAGGAGGCAAAAAATAACGTTTTGGGGCAGTTTTTGGACTTTTTTGCCGAATTTTGTCGCATAGACGCCAAGCATACTGCCTTGTATTTTTTTGCTGCATCTTCCTTTACTTTGTCGGCTGATTTGGATGACCATTTCTTATCCGATTTGGGCATGTAAACATACCGTTGGAAAGATATTCAAGTCAGCTTCAAAAGTCAAGAAGAAAGTTTCTTCAAATAAGGACTTTAACATTATGTTTTCCTTGCAACAAGCTCCGGAGGTCAAATCTATCTTCTTGCTTTGCAACCAGAAATTGATTTTTTTGACTCTCAAGTCTTCTTCCATCTTGTGATTATGATTTTGTAAGCTTTTTACCATCATTATTGACATCTTTTCATTTCATTCTCCTAAATATACCTAGAATTCAAAAACATAATATAAGTAATCAAAATAAATATTGAAAACATAACTAAAACTAAGAATATAATGGGTATAAAATGTGTATTTTATGAACTTATCAAATACCCCCACACTTAGCTTTTTGCTAGTCCTCGAGCAAAACAAAATAAAACAAAATTTAAGAAAATCTAATCTAATCCACTTTCATAGGAAATCAGGGTGGCACTTAGCATGTGACACAAGCCTTTAAACCCCTAGGTGTCCCTAGTGGACGAGTTTAGTCTCGTGAGGGTTTACTAGAATGATACCCACAAACATTGAAAAACTAAAATAAAAATAAACTAACATAGACTAAAAATAGTTACTCCTAATCTTTTCAATATAAATTAGAGACAATCTTTAAACAAGTCTTATAAACTAATCAATAGCTTAAAGAATTTCACAAAAAATCATGCTTGAATGCAAATAGTTTGAGTTAAGACAATATTAACATAACATATTTCAATCAAAATAGTGCATATTCAAATTTAATCTCAACTTCTCACATGAGATACTTCATGATTTTCACTTTTTAAAGTAGTGGTAAAATGTTTACACTCAATCAATCTCATGAAAACAGTTCTACCATATGCTTGCTTGTCCACCTATTCTCCACTATTTAGATCATGCAACTTCATAAACCAAGAGGTCTTTATCCAAGGTTGTAATGGGGCCAAGGGGTTGTAATGTGGTTAAAGAATAAAAAATAAAAGATATTACAAAGATTCCAAAGACTTCATAGAGTTTAGAGACATAATAAGATCATGCAAAGAAAACTTCTCAAAACTACTAAAAATCACATAATAACATAGGTTAAATAGTCATGTTGAGCCTTTGCTTCATTCTAACCAACCTTGTAACAGCTTTTCTTTAACCAAAATTTCAAGAGATAATTCAATTTTTCTTTCTTTTTTTTTTTTAGGGATAATGTCATGAATAGTCCCTGAAGTTTATCAAATTTATTAATGTGGTACCTGTACTTTAAAAATGTTCAATATGGTACATGTACTATCAAACCGTGTATTAATGTGGTATTTTGACTTAACACCGTTAAATATAGATGATGATGTGGCATTGACCAATCAAGTAGGGGTGTTCACTATTCGGGTTTAACCGAATTAACCGACCGAAATTTTTTTCGGTTCGGTTAACGGTTAATGTTTTTGGAATATTTCGGTTATCGGTTAATTCGGTTCGATTAAGCGAAAATAACCGAATTACACGAATTATAATAAATCTTGTATGTTTAGTTGTTTAGTATGTTTGATGTTTGGATTTTATAATAGTTTTATTATGCTTTGTTTTTGGATTTTGATTGGTTGGATAGATTATTTGGATATAAAATCATGTATTAAAATAGGTTGCAAAATAAATTAGGTAAATATTTCGGTTAATTCGAAAACCAACCGAATTAACCAAAATAATTTCGGTTCGGTTAATTAACCGTTTTAACATTTCGGTTCGGTTAACGGTTAATGAAAAAAAAATCGGTTAATGGTAATTCGGTTCGGTTATTAACCGAATTAACCGAATGAACACCCCTACAATCAAGTGATGACACGTGGCAGCACCTGATTTTATAGAAATTAATATCTAAATTTTTGTAAAAAATATATATATATTTGAAAAATAAATAAATAATATTTTAAAAATTAATATCTACTTTTTTAAAAAAATAATAAATTATATTAAAATAATAATAAATTTTAAAATTCTATTTTTTAAATTCAAAATTTAAAAAATAACAAAATTAAAATATTTAACTAAAATTATTTTTAAAATATATAATATTTTAAAATTAAATATTAAATCATTTATAATATCTAATTTTTTTTTTTAAAAGTTAAAAAGTTATTTTTGAAAATTACAAAAATTAAATTATGAAATTATTTTTATTCTTTTAAAAAATATTTATTAAAAATTAAAAAAAAATAAATATGAAATTAATTTTTTTAAATTTTTTTATATTTCTTTATATTTTTTTAATTTTTTAAAATTTTAAAACTTTTAAAGTTTTTAAATTTTTTAAAATTTTAAATTTTAAATTTTTTATTATTATTTTTTTAAAAAAATTATTAATTTTTTTAAAAGTTAATACACGTGGCATCATTATATGATGCCACGTGTCATCATTATATTTTAAAAATAATAATATTTTTTGTTTTTAAAATTAAATTAATAAATTTTTAGTTAGTACACGTGGCATCGTTATATGGTGCCACGTGTCAAGTTTTCATTGGATACAAAAGCCACGTCATCAATTTTTAATAGTGTTACTGACAGGTACTACAATAGCACACGGAGTGTAAACTTTAAGTACCAAAATAGACATTTTTAAAGTACAGGTACTACATTGACAAATTTGATAAATTTCAGGGAACATTCATGACATTATCCCTTTTTTTTAATATGGGAAAATATTTTGACAATGTTCCATTTCTTTTTCTCTTGACTTTTGCCTTTCTCCCCCCAGCCCCACACTTATTTCTTGTTTCTAACCCAAATTTTCAATAAGTATCCCTTGTTTTGCAATATGTCTCAAAATATATAATCCATCTTTAGAACAAGAGTAAGGATATAAGTACATTTAGGCTAGATGTAAGATGTGGTTACCAAAAAAATAGCTTATTCAATGTAGGCTCAAATTGACTCACTAGGAGGATGTTCTCTTAGAACATCAATAATGGAATTGGCTTATTTGACCCTGGTTATAATCCTAATACCTCTATCATTTTCATATTGTCACATACATCAATATAGTCTCAAAAAGGTTTAAAGCAAGTTCTAGAGAATCATGTAATCATAAGAGCACACAAGAAAGAAATTGGATTGATATGTATAATGCATCAATCATATAGGCTCAAAACTCACAAGGATGTTTATACAAGTCAATATTAAGTCTAAACATGCTTCTTTCTCAATCAACATATCATATTAACATTGGCTTATAAAAAAAAATGAGATCAAGCTCAATTCTCATGAAAATTCTTCTTACTAATAAACTAGTTTTAGACCTACACAATTCATATCTCATCATTGTATGGAAAGGAACTAAAAACAACTAAAATAATAATAATAATAATAATAATAATATTAAAGACTCAATATATATATATATAACAACCTAAAATAAAAGAAATCCTAAATTCTTCCCCCAACACTTAATTCTTACATTGTCCTCAATGTAATACTAGCACCCCACATGCAAGAATTATATGTAAGAGAAAAGAACTACTAAATAAAAAAAGAAAAATAATTATAGAAAATATAAAAGATAGAGGGATGGAGAGTAAGAAATAGCAAATCTGATTATAATGTGTGCTCTCCATCCAATTGGGTTGCCTCCCAATAAGCGCTTGGTTTATTGTCCTTAGCCTGACTTATTAAAACACAAAAACAAACAAAATTATTAAAAACTCAAAATAAAGCAAACTAATGAAACTTAAATAAACCTAAAAAATTAAAACGAAGTAAGAAAGAAAAAGAAAGCAAATATGTTATGGCAGGTTGATAATTTCTTCATTAATTGGGCTGCCTCCCAATTAGCACTTGATTTAATGTGTCCAACCTAACCAATACCCCTTCTTGGATTTTTAGGCTTATCAGGCTCATACATGAAACTTCCCAAATTTGTGCGTTTGATAGGAAGATTTTTTTGCACAACAGTGGATGCATTCTCCATTACAAGTATTATTCCATCATCCTTTGTGGTGCATATCTCATCAAGGAATGGAGCATATTTTGGTACTTGTTGAATGGCATCTACAAACAAGCTGTTTAAGGTTTTTCACATGTGTTGTTCATATTCCTCCTCCTTGAACTTTGCGAATCTACTAGGAAAAGGTGGAGAAGAAACATTAGTAAAAATTGAAACCTTAAACGTTACCTCAGGTGCTGAAGTACTCTCCTTTGGAATTGAAGCTTCATTATTTTCAAGAAGTAAATCCATCTCAAGTTCTTTCTCATCCTCGGGTTCCCTTGAATTTTCTGATTCATCCTCAAGTTGTTTGGGACTAACACTTTCTTTTGGATCAATCATAGTTTGGGAAGGGAGCTCTTGAGATCTTTGTTCTACTAATTCTTCGATAATATTAACCAATTGGCTCATTTGTGTTTCCAAACTCTGGATACTTGTTTGAAGACTTGCCCTTGTTTCCCTTTGTTCCTGTTGAAATTCCAAAGTATTAGCAACAAGAGAATTGACAAGGTCTTCTAAAGAAGTACCTGATTTTTGAGGTGGGGGCTGAAAAAGATATGGTTCATGAGATCATGATTGATTGAAGCTCGATGGATGATTGTAGTTGGCATAAGGATCTATTTCTTTATAATTTCTCGAGTAGCCATAATTAGTATGATCCCACCATTCCTCATTGTAAGTGTTTGAGTAAGGATCATATTGCTGTTCTTGGAACCCTTGTTGGCTTTGCTATCCTCCTAAATCATAGGTTGGTTCACAATTATATTTTTGGAAGTATGGGCACCAATTTGTTGGATGATCCATCATGAAACACACTCCATACTGCCTAGATTGTTGAATCTTACTTATGGCCACTTGTTGAACTACGGAGATGAGATTGGCTAGTTGGTTCTGAAGGATTGATGTAGCACTTGCCATCTCCTTTTGCTTGAAATCTGAAAAGAAAAACATTTATGTACAAGAAAAATAAAATTAATTACAATTGAAAATAAGAATAAACCAAGTAACTAATAAACTAAATAAAGCAATCCCCGGCAACGGCGCCAAAAACTTGATGCACCCAAAAGAGTGTATCTTTATTAAACCTTGCAATTAATATGATCAATTATAGTAAAGTAGCATGCAAGGGTCGAATCCACAGAGATTAGTTTTTAGTTTATAAATTACTAGTTTAAAACTTAAAATCAAGAACAATAAAAGAAAATGGGGTTTTTGAAAGAGTTTTAAAAATTAAGCAAACAAATAAAAATAAGAAAGCAAATAAACAAGAAGTAATCAGATGTGAGAAATATGGCTAAAGGTTCATTCTCCACCACTAGATATCATTAAGAATTAAATTCAGATCTATCAATATCAATTAGCTATCAAAGTTAACAATCGTAGATAACAACCTCCCGTGTTATCCCAATCATTCTTTAGTTCGTTGTTAAGCAGGATGAACGCCATTACTTAATCTCTAACTATCAAACAACCTAGGATGAACATCTCTAAATTTAATTTGACAGCAACTTTATGATGAGAAAGATAGGTTGATCTAAGCAACAAAAGCATGAACATGAATTGTTTAACTTAGGTTATGTTCCACTTTGCAATTAGCGAAAACTTGACCATAATCATTAATCACAAATTGCCACTTATGAATAGGAAATCAAGACAATTACACTGATCAAGATTCCTAAACTAGCATTAGATAATTATCAAGATCTATCTAGTTGTACACCTAAACAAATCAAGACAAAGATCAAAAACAATTCTTATGGAAGAATATAAGCAACTTTGATAGAAAATTAATGATAGATAGAATCTAAAAATCAATTACAAAATATGTCTAGGGCTTTGAAATCACCCTTAACCAAAAAGAAGTTTAGCCTAGTATAGGCATAGATAATATATACATAAAACTAAAAAGAAAATAAAAGAATGGAGAAGAAGAAGAAGAATAATAATGATGATCCTTGAGTCTCCTCAAAAGATAGATAGTTTGTGGCTCAAAATATGGTATTTATAGAGTTTTTAAAACCCTGAGAACAAGTCCTTGCCGCACAAGTAAGTCAGGAGGCAAAAAATCACGTTTTTGGGTAGTTTTTGGACTTTTTTGCCTTTTTTGGGCGCCTAGGCGCCGGAATTTGGTGCCTATACTGCCTTGTATTTTTCTGTTACATCTTTCTTCACTTCGTTGGCTGATTTGGATGACCATTTCTTATCTGATTTGAGCGTGTAAACTACCGTTGGAAAGGTATTCAAGTCATCTTCAAAAGTCAAGAAGTAAGTTTTTTCAAATAAGGAATTTAACATTATGTTTTCCTTGCAACAAGCTCCGGATGTCAAATCTGTCTTCTTGCTTTGCAACTAAAAATTGATCTTTTTGACTCTCAAGTCTTCTTCCATCTTGTTATTATGTAAGCTCTTTACCATTATTATTGACATCTTTTCATTTGATTCTCCTAAATATACCTAGAATTCAAAAACATAATATAAGTAATCAAAATAAAGATCGAAAAAATAACTAAAACTAAGAATAGAAAATGCATAAAATGTGTATTTTATGAACTTATCACAACACCCTGTCAGTGTGGTGCCACTCCACATATGCAAAGCATATCAATGCTATGTTTGCTTTCCATATATTACAATTATTATAGGCATTCGATGGGAGGCATGCCATAATTTCATTTGAAGAATATGACATTCACACAAACTGCGAATAATTATTACAAATTATTAGTTTCATATGGATTAAATACAAAAAGACTTGAATGTAACAATCGAAACATTTACCTTATGATATCCTTCTCGATCTAGTCGTGATCTTATATTTCAAAGGTCGAGCGGAATATCGCTACAATCTTTAGGATGACTCCACCTGTTAAAAAGCATATAAAATCTTAATAGACTTAATAAAAATACAAGTTCGTACAAAATTAATAAAATAGTCAAGATTATTGCCTGCTTGCAAGGGGGTATACAGGCGAAAAATTCTCGCGCGAAGTAATAAATGACAGTCGATACCAAGCCCATGACTGCAGAAGCAGTAAACATCCACCTATGTCATGGCTCTTTGGAACTATAGCCCGGCACAATTCACTATACAAAAACCCCAAACACGCAGAACCCCACTATAATTCGCTGCATGCTCTAAATCACGAAGCAATGGAAGATACATTAAATGTACCCGACTGCTCGATTTGTCGGGCATTAGCATTCCTCCAATCAAACGTAAAATATATGCTCTAGCAGCATATTTTACCTCTTCTTCGCTTACGTGTTCGGGAAGATTTTTGCAATGACTACAGCCATGTTTTTCTCACCATCGAGCCCTTCAGACACTCTTCTGGAGGTACAACATCCAATAAATTTTGACACTCTGCATTCTAATCTAGAAAACTTGCGCCTGTAACTGCCATGCCATCCAGTGGTAGTCCAAGTTTGAGTGCAACATTTTCTAAAGTGATCGTGCATTCACCAGACGAAAAATGAAAAGTGTGCGTCTCGGGTCTCCATCATTCAACCAACGCACTAATTAAGTCCGGCAGAAGCATACATTGTCGAATTTGACTTGCATAATAAAATCTGGCACTCTTTAAGTGGTCGATAATAGATGGGTGTGGATCTTCAAAAAAAAAATCTCTTCGAACGTAAGACGTGAACAGGATCATGTTAATAATTAATTAAATTAAATAATTATAAAATCATAAAAAAAAAATAAGTAATGCAACCTCTTTAAAATATAATGATAATTAATTATAAAATTATTATTATAAATAATAATTTTTATAAAAAATTAATAACAATTAATAACAATTATAATGATAATTAATTAAATTATAAAAAATTTACTAACCTCAATAATGATGAAGCCATTTTTAAATCAACACTAAGAGAAAATTTGAGATTTTTTTTTTTTTATGAAATAAGAGGAAGAGAAGAGAATTTAAGAGTTTGTAAGAAAAAATGAATATAAGGGGGTATTTATAGGTGAAATTTGGTGGGTGGGTTTAAATATTTTTTTTACCGTTTTAAAAACGGTTAAAATTTAAAAAAAAAATAGTTCAAAAGTCATCATATCATATTACGACTTCCGAACTAGTTTAAAAAAAAAAATTTGAAAATTGAAGGTTAGAAGTCGCCATATCATATGGCGACTTCTGACCTTCAATTTTAAATTTTTTGTTTTTTATTTTTTTACTATTAATAACGGTTAAAATTTAAAAATTTTAAAAAAAACTAGTTCGGAAGTCGCCACTTCCGAACTAGTTTTTTAAAAAAATGAAAAATATAGGTCAGAAGTCGCCATATAATATGGCGACTTCTGACCTAAGTTTTGCATTTTTTTTTTTAAATATGAAGGGAAGTCGTTATATCATATGCCGACTTTCATTGATATTTTTTTTGGCATATTTATATGACGACTTCCTTTATTTTATTTTATTTTGCGTATTTTGATAAACAATTCCGATATATAAATAGTTTTTTTGGCATATTTATATGACGAATTCTTTTGATATATATATATATATATATATTTTTTTTTTTTTTTTGCATATTTTGGTAAACAATTTCGAAATATAAATAGTTTGAATTTATTTTATTTTTTTTAACAATATTCGGATAAATTTGCCGAAATCAATATATTTCCATCTTCACTTCCCGCAAAAATCATTCCCTAAAGCTCTCCACATAATCCTTTTATTCAAACCCGCCATGGCCACCCTTCCGACTCATCTAATTCGTAAGTGTCTTGGAATATTCGCCATTTCCCATATATGTTTTTCGCCTATTTGTTGACAATTTTTCCTTTTGAATTCTCACAATTACCTTGTTAATATTTCTATTTTAATCTGTATTTATAGGGAAGTTGTTTATCGGAGAAAAAACAAGGGACCCCCTTTCAAGTTCCTAGTCCCTTTAATCTATGCCCCTGTTCTTCCTTTAAGTAAGTCTAAAATCTCTCTCATTTTCCCCTTTTTGGGTGATTTTGATATCTGGTTTTTGTTTTATAGATGTTAATCATATCTGGGTTCTTCATTTTTTGTTTCCTTTTCAGTTCGACTTTCTTTGAGGAAGAACCCAGTTTTAAGGGACCGCTTGTTTACTAGTGTGCTGGCTGGGGCTTTTGTTCATGGTTCTTATTTGGTGTATCCTTATTCTTTAACCTTAAATTGCTTGAATTACTTAGCCTGATTTTTTATTTTCTCTCTTAACATTCATGGTTACATTATTGAGTAGTGCTACTGCATATTCTTTTATGTGCTCACTGTCTTAATGGAAATTGGATATTCTTGCTCCATTTTCTGTGATCCGAACTTTATATGCTCTACACTTAATCAATTGTCTATCCTCTTTTGACTGTTGACCGATTATTGAGTTTTTTGATAGCATGTATTTTGGCTCAATTTGGAATTGATACAAGTCATATAAAACAATCACCTTTTTTGTTTAAATTCGGTCCCATACTTTCTATCTAAACTGGCATTTGTGAGCGTTCAAGGATTGCTAAATGTTTCACCTGGGTGTTTGGCCCAATGATAGGTGCATGTATCCTCTAGCTTGAAGAAGTTCAGTTCAACTCCCCTTTTCCGAAAATTTCCTCGTGATATTTTGATATGATTTCTAAATGCGACTTCTTTCAATAGGGTCATTTGTTTTTAACGATACATGTGCTTGCACAATTCATGGTGCAGGTGTTGCCTTTGAGAGATTGATTGTAAAGAATTGATTGATGCATTTAAGCAATATTGTGTTTTTAATTGGATTCTTTATGCCTTTGAATGATTGGTTTGGTGAGGAAGAATAAGGGAAAACATTAAATGTACAATACATTGGTTTCTCAAATGTTTTAAACTAAAAAGCTTTCTGTAAAATTCAGTTTTTTGCACTGATTGCTTTAAGTTTATTGGATCCAACTTTTTCTATTGTTAACGTGTCAATACTCTTCTTGTTATAACGGTCTTCATTCTCTATAGGGAGTTCTTTTGGTCGAGTCTATAGAGAGTACTGGGTCTTAGTGCAAGAAGCATTTATAGTATTATATGTTTCTCTCGTATTTGTCACCAGTACAAATAATAAAAACAACAAGAAGTAATCTAAATGTTAAGATTCATACCTTATGTTTATGCTGTCAGCAAAATCACTCTTTATAACCAAATAGATTACTATTGATTTCTATCTCGTAAGATCTAATATGCATGGGTTAATGTCCCTTCCTTTGAAGGCAACAGTCAATAACTTCATACATTTTTGTAGCTGTTTTAAAAAGTCAAGTTACACCCTATTTTGCATCATTTTATGGTGCAAACTTATAATAATCACATTTGCAAGAGCATTGCTTTTACATTCCCAATTGTTCACATCTAGCATTTTTTGCCACACCTCTATCCTCCAAGAAAAAGAAAAGGTTTGGTTGTAATGTGTTCTCTTCATTTTTCTTTTCCTTTTCACTTGAAAAACAAACAAGCAGAGCAAAATGTATTTCAAGATAAAAGTGTGAGGGCTGTGTATCAAAGAGACATGCATTGAGAATTATAAACTTATAACAATATTTGATTAGTTCATTCGAGAAAGATATTTGACTCTCTTAGTTGTCTAATTTATTTGACATTTAAATTTGACCTTTTCTGGAGTTATGTGTTTTAGAGGTTAGTTATAGTGTCAGTTTGCTTAATGCTATTTGTATGCCGCGCTTTGTCACATTTACTACTTGTTCGCTCTGCCTGCTGTTAAAATTGCATATGTATATGCTCCATGAGATGTGAAATTTATCTCGTCTCTTTCTTTTTGCCTTTTTGTTGGGTGGTGGGAGGGGGAATGGGGAGAGTGTTATCTATGATATGCCCTTTAGAATAGCAACATTCCTATAATATTTCATGATTTCACAACATGCTTCCTGGAAAACATTTTTGAATGTTTTGTAGTTACAAGATGGTGGAGTATCTTGTTAGAATGTATGAAGGCTATTTATCAGATGGGATGTTCAATTGGAAGTCTAGAGTCAGCCTATAATTGATTTTTTTTTTTTCTTTCTATTAAATACATCTGAATCTATTAGTTCACCTATTTCTCTTCACACGCGTATAATGTGAACGATAAATAAATGTGGAATACAAATTAACATCTCATTGCCTTTCTACTTAATATGTTGTTATGGCAGTGAAAATCCTCTATAGATATTGTTTGTCCTAGTCACTAGAAACACCTCTTAGAGATATTATCTTGTAATTATGCTCCAAGTTATGGTTTCCTCTTCTGTTTCTTTTCCTTAATAAATATTCAGAGCAAATATATATGATGCTGAGAGCAAGTGAACATGCTGCAGAGTTTGGCTTGAGAAGCTGATTATATATCTTCACCAATTATTCTTGTATTTGGGATGTTATGCAGCCAGCTTGATCATCTGAAAGTAGAATGACTTTAGAACAAGTTGAAAATTTTATTCTTCTCATTCCTTTTATTGGCATGAATTGATAATTGTATCTCGCACTTATAATTCTTTTGGGCCCAAGATTGAAGGGCTTCACAGCTCACATTGCGGAATGCGTTTCAATTTTCAAGAGAAATAAGATAAGAGTGAGCTGCTTCTTTTGTTAAAATATATAAAGGTAGTTGGTGCCAATAGCCTGAAATGAAAGCCATTCTGATTACATTTGAAAATGTGAAGCCTAAAGAAAGAAGATGGGGGAAAAAAAAAGAAAAAAAAAGAGGAAGAAAACCTGAGGCCAGTACAAAATGCAGGATCCCAGTCTTTGCTTGTAACATGATTTTCCTTCCTTTTAAATCATGAAGACCCATCTGAATGGGCTCCTTATATTTTCCATTTGCTGAGTGAATAATACAACAGTGATTATTCTTTGCAGTCTCTAAACAATTCTGAGGGAACAAAAAAAAAAGACAGGTGAACTTGAATAGACGAAAGGGCCAAATAATAATAAAAAAATGATTCTCAAAAAAAAAAAAAAAAAAAAAGTACCTGGATATAAATTGGATGTTAATGAAATTTGGTTTTGGTTGGTTTTCAACAATGTTGAAAATTTATGAAGCTCTTAGCTTGTCGGATTTAAATGTCGATGAAAGAACCTTTTAAAAAAAAAATGGAAAACAGTTTTCTTTTTTCTGTTTGCTCAAATGAAAAATGGCTTTCTGGTAATTCAGTCTAGGAGATGCGTTCGAATAACGGTGGCAACGAGACACGGAGTTGGGTTCTGTTTTTTTCTTTTTTTCCCCAAAAGTTGGGTTCTGTTCTTTTAGGCTTTTAGCCATGTATCCCGCCTAATGTTAAAAACAATGGGATGGAATCATTGGTCTGTCTGCTTGGAGGCACAACGGCCAGTGTTGCCCTGGTTCGTTCGTTCATGTAAACTGAACTTTGTAAAATTGGATAGGATCAGGGCCGTTAGGTTCACCGATTGTCCATTTTCCCCTCACAAGGTCAATTTTTATTCAAGCTTTTCTTATATACATATATATATATATATATATATTTGTTAACATTCAATATATATATATATATATATTTGTTTACATTCAAAATTGATAAAGCTATTCTTTTTCCTATTTGATTGATAGCGAACAAGAATCAAATAGGAAAAATAATCCTTATGTTTTTAATCATTTTATATGAAAATTCATTACCCAAATTGGCTTATGTAGCATTGAAAATATGATTAAAAACATAAGGATTAGTTACCTAGACAAACATCAAGGGTAAGAAGATACAATATATATAAGGGATGGTAAATTTGCTACAATAACAGAACTGTGGCTGATTTAGTTATTAGACAAACATCAAGGAAAAAAGATACAACAATTATATATATATAACTGCACAAACTATTTATGAACCCACCCCCCTGCATGGCCGGTTTACTTCGTTTTCAGTTAGCAATGAGGTAAAGACATAAACGTGAGATTTTAGAGAAAAAAAAAACATCACTCTTTCCCCCTCACTCTATTGACAAAGTTGCCGGGCTCAGTCCACAAATTTTGAACTTTTGAAAGCTGAATAATTCGAAAGACTCAAATACCTCTCATGGCTTTCGACTCTTCATCCATCACTACAATAGCTTCATCATTTTCAAGCGTTCTTCATGTTCTGAATCAAGTTTAGGTGGTGTATAAGAGCCGTGAAGGTCCTCTATTATGTACTCCTGCAAAAGACCAATGTGAGATTTAATCAGTACTGATAGGAATAAAGATACAATTATAAGGCTCTAGCTCTCCATGTTACCTTAGTAAGCTCCCTCTTAGTAAGAATGTGGTAGTGTTTCTGCCAGATCCGCTGAATTGCCATTGTGGCAGCAAGGAAGCCATAAGCTATCCCCAAAATGGCAAAGATAACAACAAAAACCACGACCAGGGCAAAGCATGCTTCCATAGATGCAGGAAAGCAATCTAAGATGCCCCACCCATAACAGCAATTCTGGCATCCAGCCATCCGTGGGTCATTGCTATTGAGGGAGGAGCAATGCAATATGAGCCCAAAAAGTCCAAGCAATACGAAGAAGGCTAGCACCCCTATAAAACATAGAAAACATGGTGAGTTTATCATATTACTGCAACTGAAATTGGCATATGCTTGCTTAAATCATGCATTAAGCACTATCACTGCACAAAGGAACATTTGACGTGGTTCCTGCAGAAAATAATTTATACAATAGAGTAAATATGCAGAAAATTAGGGAAGCTTACCTATGCAATAATAAAATGGTATAGGGTGTCTTGATAGTATGCGATCCCAACCATCACTGAATGATTTCCGAAAAGCCCCGTCTTTGTCCATTACATATGCAAAGCCTCCCATTGCAGCAATTACCTGGAGAATAGATAAATTCATTATAAGATGATCATCTCAAGGAAATTGAGGATGAATCAATCAGACAAGTTCAAATTCTCAATCTTTCTGACTTCTGAATAACTAATGGCTTGGATAAAAGGTTTTTGAAGATTATCGGCCTCTTCCACCGTTCCAGGCCCTGCCTTGTTCTGATTTTAGTTTTACTTTCTTATTTGCACCAATAGGAAGGCAAAAGTACGAAACTTGCAGGGTTAAGGTATTTTGACACATTTCCCATTGACAACATGTTGGCAGAAAGAAGTTTGATCCAAGTATGGTATTACGACAACACCTAGATTAAGGTATTGGGAAAAAGGATTGCAAAGTAATCACGTCTGAAAAGAGGCTCAACACTTGCTTTTCTTTTACATGACAAGGAAATGAAATAGCCACACTACTTTAACCAATATGGAACACCGAATAAAAGATTACAAAAATGCCACCCAAAATCAAATTAGAGATAGAGCTTTGTAATCAAGAATTCTCAATAGGATGGTAAAATGAAAATTTTCATAACAAACTTTTCATCTTGGTTGCTCATAAATGAATAACTCAAATGACCATGTTGCATCTAGCTAGTTACTTAAGGGCTCAGGCAACAAAAAAATCCTACTTAGTATGGTCCCAAAGAACAATTCCACGGAAATGAAAATATGGAATTGTTCTAAAGTATCTAAACAGTTGTGCTAAAATAAGGCTTCATGGATCTGACAATCAACAATACATCAAACCCAAAGTAATATAAAGTTGCAGGGTCTTCTGCAAGTAGTTGCCACCTTAACCCATCAAGTAATCACCATATACACATATCAAAATAATCAATAAAGACAGATGAATGTGAAGAAGAGGAGTTGTTAATTAGCAGGTATGTAATAACCATCTGAGCCTGTTGAATGTAATGGTAGAAAACTCAGAAGACTTACAGTTTGTACTGCCAAGAACACAAGAAAGACATCTCTTGCCACGAAAAGTCTGAATTTTATTTTACGCCAAGAGTTGTCCTCAAACAATTCAACTCGAAGGTGAAACTGAGCCTTGCAAGTCGTACAATGGGAGAAGGCAAATCCTTCCTATCAAAAGAGGAGGAGGAGTCCCACATTAGATCAATTACCAAGTACTAACATAAAAGTTTCACACAGAAGTAGAGAACCTAGCCTTCACATTCCGTTAAAGAAACAAGATTAATTTACCTTTACTGAACGCCAATGATCAAGGCAAGCACGATGAACAAACTGCTGAGTGCCTTTGCACATGCATGGAGATATCAGTTCGTCATCTACAAGAACCGAAACAACCATTAGCCCAAGGTTTATATATACATAACAATCATGTAAATTCAACAGGAAACATGTGTCGAAAATATCAATGTACGAACTGGTTTCCTACCCTGAATACAATATAAGACAACTTAAAAATAATTCAATATCATCACATTCACAGTTCACAAAATTAAGCTAAAAAACTCAGATCGATAAACATTTTAAAATAAATAATAAAAAAAACAAACAAAGGATAGAAGAAACTTTACCTTCTTCGCCATCGCACTCGAGGCAAATACGACAACAAGGAGCAGAAACATTCTCAATATCTTCATTCCTAATCTCAGTCGAACTCGCCGGAGATGACGAATCGATCTGGTTTTCTAAAAGAGGATCAGAGTCAGTAGGGTTTCGTGCACCTGCTGGCTCTAGTTGCAATTCCCCCGTCATTGATAATAAAAAAAAAACAAAGAAAAACCCTAGCCAAATATCAATAACCAAAATTTAGCAACCACGAACCGATCATAAAAATTCGATGCTTTAATTCTCAAAAACAAAGAAAAAAAAAGAAAGAAAGAATTCGATGCTTTGAGTCAACAGAAAGTGCGGAATTTTGCGGAAAAAAAATTTGTCTTGAGGGAAATGAAATTAGGGATAGCTGAAAGGGTCAAATTAGGGTGGATAATTAGATTGAGTAATTATTTATTAAAAATTAAATTAAATTAAATTAAAAAAAAAAAAAAAGATTAAGTAAGTACCTGTAGTTGGGCGAGAAATGGAAATTGAGATAGAGTTGTGGTTTTCTGATTTTATCGGAAGAGGAGTTGGATTTACTAAGACATTGTTTTTTTAGGTCAAAAACTATTTTTTTCACCATAAACGTAATATTTAAACAAATAAAAAAAAATAGATTTTATTGTTAAAATTATGATTTAAAATGTTAAATTAAAATGTCAAAAAATATAATTTTTAAGTTTTAAAAATTTATTTTTGAATAAAATAATGTCTCTATATTTTTATTAATTTAAATATTTTTTTTATATTTCAATTTTTTACAATACTTTTTCACAAGTCAAATACTTCAAAAATTTTAAATCATATTTTTTTATCATATTTTTTAAATACAATTTTTTTACATCAAATTTTTTTCAAAAATAATGCTAAACTAATCAGACGCGCACATGTATCTGTCTCCTTTTTATAGTATAAATGGACTAATGGATTTTGTTATGGGCAACTCCAGGCCCAACTATAAACTGTTTTTGGGCCACAATTTTTACATCAGAATCACATCACAAGGGAAAATCAAATCAGAGTAAAATCAATAATTTCTAATTTTCTACGTAGTAATCAAACAAACAAGGAATTGATTTCTTACCTTTCGATAAATCTGATAATATTGAACACAAAATAATTATATGATATAAAAAATAATTAAAATATAATATGAAACACGAAAAATACATTGACACGACACAAATATACGAACATATCAAAATTTATATAACACATCAAAATTTATATAAATATAATTATGACACGAAAAAATACACAAATATGATAGGAATACACAAATTGTCAAGTCTATTGTTTGGTAAGAAGGAAAAAATGGAAGAAAAAAAAATCAATTATAAAATAAAACATGTGTTTTGAATTTCAAACGTTAAATTTAAATAAATAAATAAATCATCATTCTTCTTTTTTATTTTTCTTAACAAGCATAATTTAAAGACGAATGATATGGATATTACGATGATAAATGAATAATTCTCTTTTACAATTATGACTACAAGTTTAGGAAAATAGTTTTAAAATATAATTTTAGTTTCTACGATGTTAAAATTATATTTCATAACAGATACTAAATGGATCATAAGCATTTGATTATAGTAGAAAATTTTAAAAATAAATTAGGAGTGTTTAAGACTTGGTTTGGGCTCCTCTTTCTAAAATGTTGTTATAGGCTTACTAAAAAAAACTAAATCTAAAATTTATAATTTTCACTTTTACTTTTAAATATTTTTAGTGCTTACTTCGAGAAAGTTATAGGTGGATTTAAGAGCAAATCTGTCAATTCATATATTCGTATCGTATTCGTATATTTTATTATGTCATGATTTTGTTTAAGATTTTTATATTTATATAAATTTTGATACGTTAATAATTCGTATTATATAGATTTTGAGATATTCATGTGTTTATGTTTTATTCGTGTTATTTTTTCGTGTCGTATCATATTTTAAATATTTTATATATCGTATTCGTATTATATAATCGTATTGTATTTAATATTATCAAGTCTATTTAAGAGTGAATAATCGTTCTGATCACTCATAAACCATCCTGGATCGACGAATTTGGATCGGTTTTATGGTGATCCTGCAACTTAATAGATGGTCAATGGTCCAAATTATTTAGGATCCACACTATTATAGTGGTTCACAGTTACTTACTCACCCACACTATTATATATTTTTAAATATATATGTATATAAAATTTGAAAAGATAAAAATATATGTATATATATATATATGTATAGATAATTTCATCAATTGAATTGGTGTCACTTGATTCGTGACACCAATTTAGTCACTCCCATTATATTAGTATAAATAATTTAGTTTTATTATTTTTTTATATCATACTAACTTTCTTTTTAATTGATTTTTCCTTATCATGGGTCGATAGAAATTAATGTACATTACAATGCTTGGGCTTGAAGATTTTTTTTTTTTTTTTTTTTTAACTTGTAGATTTATTTGGTTTGAACCTTGTAATATTTAATTTTAATATGAATTGGTATATAGTTTTGTGAATTTGGATTATGTAATTATAATTTTTATTTATGATATTAGAAAGTAATTATTTTAATTATATATATTTTAAAATTGATTCTGGATCGTATCGGATTGATCATGCATGAATGGTTCACGATCTTAGAGAGTGATAGACTGGTTCACGATCTAACATTTTTGGACCGATTTTATATGGGTGATCTGCTATCCTAACTTTAAGATCGCTCATCTCATGGATTTGAGATTGGTATATAGACTTTAAAGCGAAATGACTTAATTATTATATCCAGCCAGTGGCGTGGCTCAAATTTTTAAAAAATTAAATTTATATAAGTGTAATAGTATATTTTTTTTTTATATGTAATTCTCTTATATTGATCCTAATAAATTAAATAAAAACATAAAGAGAGGGTTAAACAAGTTATTTCTTTTTATTTTTTATAATGAAAGTACAATATCTAATTTTAAAAAATTGAAAAAACATTTAATATTTATATTTAAATATGGTTATAAAGTCTCACAAAATATGAATTTCGTCTAATTATATATTGATTTGTTGATTGTTGGTTTGATTTATATGTTAGTTTCTTTTTTTTATGTATATTAAAAGATTGATAGGTTATGCTTGAAATTTTTATTGCTACATGTAATTCATAAATATATATATATGGCTATAGATTTTTCATTTGATGCAATATGACATGATAAGAATATTCGTTTAAAACGTGAAATGATACATATTTTCAAATACGTTATCGATCCTTAACTTTCATAAATATTTAAAATATTATTTACTTTTGTATTAGAAGAAGAAGGTAAATAACAAAGTAAAAATCCGACTTAACTCATAAAATTTAGATTTTATCTCATTAATTGTCATTGTTAATAATATACTTCATTTTTTTCTAAATTTAGAACTTTTGAATTTGACATAAAACATTGTTTATATAATGAGAGTTAAAATATCTTTATGGGTAGGGTGTAAACGAGCCGATGTTAAACAAGCGTTACTCTATTTGCTCTATTCATGATCTATTCATTTATTTTAAGATTGTTTAGGATATCGGCTCGAGCTCGGTAAAGATTTTTTTACATTTGTTCGAGTTTGGCTCGTTTAGATTTTAAGATATTTGAGCTGGATTTAGAATTGGTTCATGACCGGTTGAGATTTGAGAGGAATTGTTTTTTGAGAATGTTCGAATCTTCCATCTCCAAACTATTAAAAATAAAATGAAAATTAGGGGTTGGTAACTTGGTAGTCGGTATGTTATTTCAATTTTTGAAGTGTTCTTTTCAAGTGTTCTCTCGGATTTTGTCTAAAATAATAGTGTAATGCCCCTAAAAAATAATTAAAAATTGGAAAATTTTAATGAATGAATAAAATAATATTAAAATATAATAATATTATTTTATTATTATCGAACAATAAATGATCTTTAAATGAGCTCTAAAAGAATGAGAATTAAATAAATTTTAAATGAATTTGTTTATGAATATAAATGAATTAAACATGCATTGATTCGAGATTGACTCGTTTATTAAACAAACTCTAAAATTTCGTTAGAAATCGTTTGCTTAGTTTAATAAACAAATATAAACAAACTGAAATCGAATCTATTCAAGAATTATTTTTCGAATGTTTTGTTGATTTACAATCCTACTTATGATATCTAAAGGTTATAGAAATTTCATATTACTACTTCACAAATAAATTTAAAGGATTCGTACATATTCAATTAAGTATATTTATGAAAACTAATAATTTAATTAATTATTAAATGAATACTTATAAAATTTTAAATTTATTTATTAAATTAAAAACTACATTGTTGATCATAAAATAATTAGATTTTATTATTCGTGAAAATTTTAAAACTCAACAAACGGAGTTAAAAAATTAATAATTTAAAAAAAGATACTTTATAAGACATATGTCATATTATTAATCATATTGATAAACATTTTAAATTTCACTAATAATAAATAAATAAAATTTTCAAATAATAATCCATTAACTTAACGCTATTGAAAAGGACATAATACCAATTTTTTTCTAGATTATTAGATTTATTTGCAAAAATTAAATCTGGTAATACGTGTATTCGTATATTTTTTCGTGTCATAATTGTGTTTAAGGTAGTTTATATTAATATAAATTTTGACACATTAATAATTTGTATTATATAGATTTTGACACATTCATATATTCATTTTTTATCCGTATTTTTGTATTATATTTTAATTAAATTTTTTTATTGTGTCTAATGTTATTAGATAAAATAAGTAGTACATAAATTTACTGGAAAAAAAAGGTGAAGACTACAACGAGAACTTGTTTGGTGAGAACCAAATGAGAACCTTTTTTACTTTCGATAAACGTGTAAAAAAAAGTAAAATAAAATTATTAGTTAAAGAAAATTATAAAAATGGTAGAAATAATTTATTTATTCGTAACAAAGGTAATAATGAAAAGAAATTATGTATTCTTACATGATGAATTAATAAAAATAAATATTTTAAAGGAAATAAAAGATTAAAAATAATTAAATTTGTGATTAGATTTGTTCACGAATTATACTACTTGTCAAGTTTATTAGTATAATCGATTCAACCCATGATATTATTTTATAAATAAATAACTAAATAAATATTTTAATTTAATTTTAAAATATTAATATAAAAATATTTTTTTTAAATAAAATTTGAATGAACTATTGAGCCAAATTCGATTTTAAATTTAAATATTAAAGGTATCGGTCGAGTGTGATGCGACTCGATTTATAAATATCTTCAAACAGTCAATATCTAAATTAAAATTTTTTTTCTTACTTTTTATGTTTGTTAAGACAATACCTAATAAAGCGGTCAAAGTACTTGCCAGATCCTTATACTTTAGAGTCTGGTGTAAATTAGTCCATGTACCAAAATTGTAAGTAATTTGATCCATTTACTTTTAAAATAGAAGCAAATAAGTAAAATTATTAACATCCATAATAGTTTCTGTTAAAAAGCTGACTAGACAATTTGACATGTTAAAAAATGCTGATGTGTCATAACACATCTGACACGGCACTAAAAAAAAAAAATTAAAGTTGAAATAGAAATTAATTAAAAATAAAAACATCAAAATTTTCCTATTGAAAAATATGATTTCACAAAAAATTGAAAAGCATCTCAGTTATTCCTAATACCTATTTCACGAAAAAAAAATGAAATTTATCTTTAAAAAAAAAGAAAAGGAAAAACATTTGAAATAAGTAACTCAAATGCTTATTAAATATTATCTTAACAAACATAAAAAGTAAGAAAAAAAAACTTTGATTTAGACATTGACTGATTGAAGATGATTATAAATCGAATCGCATCACACTCGATCGATACCTCTAAAATTTAATTTTGAAATCGAATTTGACTCAATAGTTCATTCAAATTTTATTTAATTAAAAATATTTTTATATTAATATTTCAAAATTAAATTAAATTAAAATATTTATTTAGTTATTTATTTATAAAAAAAATCATGGGTTGAATCGATTATACTAATAAGTTTGACAAGTAATATAATTCGTGAACAAATCTAATCAAAAATCTAATTATTTTTTAATCTTTTATTTTTTTAAAATATTTATTATTATTAATTCATCATGTAAGAATACATAATTTCTTTTCATTATTATCTTTGTTATGAATAAATAAATTATTTTTACCATTTTTATAATTTTTTTTAACTAATAACTTTATTTTACTTTTTACATATTTATCAAAAATAAAAAAAAAATTCTTATTTAATTCTCACCAAATAAATTCTTATTATAGTCTTCGTCAAAAAGAAAGTCGTAAATAAATTTCCAATATTTACTATGGCTGATTCATGTTCCCTATCATTGCAGTTGCAGCAAAGAGCAAGAGTGGTCCTTTATTTGATTCGTGTTGACTGCGAGCTGAGCTGACTTGGTTTTCACCGTTTTAAAGTCGTTGGGTTTTGGTCTTTGAAGGGCCCATTAGTACTCTGTCGACATATCTTATCTTTGAAATATTTGATAAAAATTAAATGTTCACACTTTAACTTTGTTTGATAAAATGGATAGAAATTAATAAAAAAAATTGTTAATATAATAATTAAAATTATAAAAAAAAGTGATTACTTAATTATTAGATTAATAATTTTTCAATTCTTACCATTTTTTATTTTTTCCATCAAGCAAAATCTTTTAAAATTATTCAAAAAAGGGAGATTTGAATTTTGAACAAAGCCTAAAGATATTTGATCCTATAAAAAAGACTTTTACATTTTTGGCTAATGCTTTTTCTTTTTTCGCCCATAGATATATGAAGAACTTTTTTTTTTTTTGACAAATTCATATATAGGAAAAAGTAGTAGTTGGTGTTATACAACTGTCATGCATCCAAAAAAAAAATCAGTCTAAAAAGCATATCACAAGTGGAAGAAAATTAGTAGTAGGTTGTGTTTTTATCCGTTAGTAGGTCGGATTATTCTTTCAATTTTAAAGGTTCTTTTGGTATTTGAGATAATTTAGGTAAAAATATTAAGTTTAAAAAATAAGTTTGGATAAAAAATAATATAGTTTTGATTTTAATATTTAAGGCTCGAGTTTAATTCGATTTTTTTTTATATAATATATATTATTTAATTTTATCATATAAAAAATAAATATATAATGTTATAGTATAAATATTAAAAAATATTATTTCAAAAAAATTAAATTATTTATATTTTAAAATTTAATAAAAAATAAAAGGATAAAATTACTATTTTTTTTTTTAAAAAAAAGATGTTTTCTTTTAAAAAAAATATATTATGAGCAGACTTAAATTACCTATTTACAAATATGAGTAGGCCTGAGCAAAATTTGAGATCTAAATTTTTAAGCTGAACCAGATTTGAACGAGTATATATAATATTGATATCATACCTAGATCCGATCAAACTCAACCCATATAAAACTTCAAATTGTGTTACATAATATCGTCACATTGTAATTTGCTTACTCAATGAACATAGTTTTATATCTTCCCATTTCTCTTTTTTTTTTTTTTTCCAAAGAAAGCATATGCATTAGTAGTATGTAATTACATTAATTTTTCCTAATACATATAGGGGAAAGCCAAGAAACTAAAGAGATTAGGAAATATGTATATTTGGAATAGTCGGCAAATTACAATCTTCTTCACCTATAATCGAGAGATAGTTACAAAGATTATCTAGAAGACCTTCCTAATTATATACCATAGTTTTTTAGTTTTATTTTTTAATTAAAAAATAAATTCGAATCCTATTCTTAAGAAAAATGTCTCATAATTAAAAATTTGAAACTCTTATGATCATCAGTTTAAGATTGAGAGGGTGAGGGAACTGTGTATTTGACCATTAACCGTTTAAGTAAAATCTCTTAAGTAGAAATGTGGATTTTATTTCTATCGTTTAGAAATGATTTAAAGTTGCGTTTGAAAATTTGAATTTAAAATAATGAATTTAGATTTCAAAAATGGTGTAAATTGTGTAATAAAAACACATGTAAATATATCATTCATGGTTATTTTTCAAATTCATAGATTTATTGGATACCTATTTAGTAGTGAATTTGAAATACTTATGGATATTTGTGAATTTGAAATTCATGTTTTTATAACTTTCAAATATATAATCATATTGAATCTTAACTAATTTATACATATTATATGCATTACATTCTCACAATTTATGTAACAAAAAAAATCCAAATTCATTTTTCAAATTCATTTTTTCAAACACAACATTATAGTATTTGAGATTTGTAATAATAGCAAACCAAAAGGCAGAACAAATTAAGTCGTAATGTTAATTTGGTTTAGGAAAAAAATTTCCATGGATTTGCTACATGCAAGCATGCATGCTTTAGTTACTAAGTTGTAAATGATTAGTAGGTTGGTCTTTCCTAGGGGAAACGGGTCCAAATTTCCTTCTCTTTGTTTTTTTTTTTCATTGAAAATATTGTTGTTTCCTTGATGCATGCATGAACTTCAATTATTGATTTATTGTTACTTCAGAAAAGAAAAATATTCCATTTTATGGTGTTTTTTCTATGGACCTATTTGTCCCTTTGTTTTCAATTATTATTTTAATATTCCATATTACATAGGAATGGAAATATAAACTTATCATTTATCACATGGACAATTTCTCTCCCTCAATACAATAAAACTTCGATAAATTAATAATTTATATTAATTAATAAAATTTCGTAATCTTTCACTTTGACCAGTATATTAAAATAATAATTCCGCTAAATGCAAAACATGATAATTTTTTATAATTCTTTAGAGCCCAACAAATATATAAATTAATAATTCTTAAAAAATATATACATAAAAGTTCATATAATACTATAAGAAAATTTTCACTTAACAACTTTTATCTTCTCGTTTAAGCTCTTTTTCAAAATATGCATCTAAAGTTGTTTATTTTTTCATTGTACTTAAACCAAACTGAATCTCATTCTTAGTTTTTTGCAATGCACAACCACATTCGGTACATTCTTTTCATGTTGTAGCAAATAGTTATTTAAGGTGACTATTACTTGAAATGTCTCTTTTGGAGAAACAATTAATAAAACACAATTGTCATCTAGATCTTGATCATCATAGTAGGCATATTCATGATCCCTTAAATAATTCATTCATCCGTAAGTGTTTTGACTGTATCTAATGTTTTTCATTTAATTATTTACAAGTGTATATTAGTCAAAGAAAATAATAAGATATATGTATAACAATTGAAAACATAAAATTCTTTATAGATTAAGAAATATTAATTTATCAATAAATGAATAATTTATTTATTTATCAATAATTAAATAATTTTTTTAAATAATATTATTCTTAATTCCAATAATATTATTTTATAGGGGCTTTATTGTATATGGAAATGATTCAACACTGCTTGAAAACACTCTTTAAAAACGCATAATAAGGATTAAAGGATATTTTGAAAATTTAGGATAATATGATGAGTTTTTTTTTAAATTATTGCAAAACTTATAAATTTTTAAAAAATGTACGTAGCACTCTCTTTTATATATATATATATACCGGTAATCACGACAAATGTGTGTGACTAAATAATTGAAAAATAAATTTAATCATTTGGTTAATAAGTATAACTTTAATAAAGAAAAAGAAATAACACGTTTACATTGTTGTACTTTTAAAATAATTGTCAAAGTCGCAAAAGACGACTAATTTGCTTAACCCAAAAAATTCCTTCAAAAATATCACACAAAAATTGCTATGGAAATTAAGAATTAAAATGTATATCTGATAGGATTGATTCAAGAGATGAGATTTTGCCATTTTCGAGTTTGATTAACTATAAAAAAAAAAAAAAAAAAAATTTGCTTATTTAGGGTCTAAATCCTCCACACACACATACATATATATATATATATATATATATATATATATATATATATATCGCGACAACAACAAAAAAAAAACAAAGAAATAAACTCAAGAAATTAAGGATAGGTAAGATCGAAATGGTTATGCATTTGATCATTTCCTATTTATGTAATTAAAATATTGGGGATCAGATCACCATCAAAGAATGAATGTCATAAAATTCTACTATCATATATTCATATTTGAATTTATCCACGATTGAGACATATATGGAAGTCTTCCAATATTATAATGCTATATGAGCATACAAAAATTGATGTAGCTAGAAGGATGAAATATATAGTAATCAAATGCCACAAAAATTTACTAACGAAAATGAGAAAAGAAAAGAATTTCCTTCTCAAACAACCAATAATCACATTTCTGTCTAAACATTCCAGTAACAAAATAGTGTACATTACATATTTGCAGATTATATATATATATATATATATATATATGGTTTCTTCCTTCCCCTACGTACCTTGAATGCAGGGCGCCATTTAAGAGACTTAGACCCTTCCGTATCGTCATACCCTGCATATGAAGAAGCAAAGAACTTTGAGTATGGGGAAAAAGGAAAGGAAATTAAGAATTAATGAGTAAATTCATTATATTAAGAAGATGAAATTACTGTTGGAATTCTATGTTGATGGAGTCAACAGCTATATTTGTAATTCCACCAAAAGCTGTCTCGGATAGGACAATAGTGGTGGATTGAGCTGAAGGTGAAGACTGTGAAGAAGGAGCATAATCGACAATCTTGACCTGGATAGTCTGGTCAGGAACACAAGTCCCAGGCTGTGAAGCACTGATGCATCTCACCAGGTATTGCCTTCCGCACGATGCTCCATTGTCCCATATCCCATCTCCAGCTGCTGCGAACAAATTGCTTGATGGAAACTGGGTTTGATCATCCCCATAGCACGCCGTCGCTATATATCCCAATCCACAAAAGGAAAATTGGAGTGAAAACATCGAAAGATATTGAAGTAGATTTTTCAATTTTCATGGTTATATATAAATACTTATTAGGTTTTCAAAGCTTAAACTTGCTGTTAATGTGGATATGTAAAGGTAGGGCACTCACGTAAATATGGGGGGCTGTACTGGGCAGCTGTGCCAACATCAGCATGGGAGAAATGCAAAAGCTGTGAAATTAGAAAAAGGAGAAAGGACACAAGTTGAAAGACTGCCAATTTCTTGATCTGCATATCTTTGCAAACTAAAGAGGGAAATGGAAAAATAAGTTATTCCCTGCCAACGAAGCCAAAGAAGATTGTATTTGTGTATAATATAATTTCCCTTTTAAGTCAAATTGATTTGTTGGAATCGGCTTCTAAGTATAAGTGACGGCTGCTGGCTTATATGATGGGCTTGAATTGTCAACCAAAGCTAAACTCATCACGCGGAATTACACGAATGCTATATATATTCTGCTTAAAGGCCTTATATGAAAGTAAAGTTTGGCGATTTTCTCAGGTCTCAGCTTTAACAGCGGAAACACACAAGAATTAACTGATCTTCACAATTAATCACTTGACATATCACATATATATATAACCAGAGAGATTTGTATTGTAATTTGTAATTAGGGTAAGGATTTTGGATAACCAGAGAATCATTGTCTTGCTTGCCACCGCCACCCGATTAATGTGAAAGAGGAACTGATGTCTACGGCGAGCTGACCCTGCCAAAGGCAAAGAAAGTTGAGTCTCATTTATGTTATATTATTTATTACACACCCATATCTAATAACTAATAGTTTGACTTTTAATGTTTGTTGTGTTATAATTAATCAGAGCAGTAACTGCGATTGCCTTGAGAATTTAATAATTTTGGATGGTGGGTTTTTGACCATTGACCCAATCATCGTTACCTGCTCATAAATTGTCCTCATCTAAACTAATTAAGTTGATTAAGGTCAGGCCAACATTTACGTGATTGTGACTCAAGGTTAGATTCTTAATTTAGATGATCATTAAAAAAAAAAAAATTTTTGATAATTTTAAATATTAAAAAAATAAGTTGATTAAGAAGCAATTTTAAGTAAACATAGACCTCGTTTAGCATTGCTTCTGGCACAGCTTTTGAGGTCAAAAGCTGCTTTTCACCGCAAACGCAATGCTAAACAGATAAAAAAATTTGGCTTCTGCTGTTGAAACCATGGTTTGAAAAGCCAAACCAAAAAGCCAAAAAATATAGCTTTTGAGCTTTAAAAGCTGGCTTTTGGATAAAATGACTTTATTATCCTCACATCTCTACACTTTTATTATTTTGAACATATCTTTTTTTGACATTTCAATTTCCTACAACACTTTTTCACAGCAATGCTAAACATTTAAAAGTTTTTAAACTACACTTTTTCACCACACTTTATAAACACACTTTTTCCAACTCGAGCTTTTTTCAACTCGAGCTTTTTCCAACAGCAATGCTAAACTAGCCCATAGAAAAGAAAGGTTAACCGATGTCTAGTGGTATTCTTATCAAAAAAATGTGATATTGGTTAAGATCATATATATATAAATATATATATATAATTAATGTATTATTTTTTAATTTAATAAAAATAATATATTAAATATAAAAAAAATTAAAATGATAAATAAATAAATATCAATTAAACGGACTCTAAATATGATCTTTCTCTTAGGCCCTATTTTGCATTAATGTTGGTACAATTTTTAAAGTTAAAAGCTACGTTTCACCTCAAACATAATGTTAAACGGATAAAAAAAAATTGACTTTTGCAGCTAAAATTATGATTTGGCAACCCAAACAAAAAGGTCAAGAAAATAGAGCTTTTAGACTTTAAAAACTTGCTTTGGATAAAATTATTTTAGGGTTTTGCTAACGAGTGCCCTTAAGTCACTGTTTAAGGTTATTCAATATACTATTTATAATAAAAGTATTATATAAAATGTAGTAGTTGATAATTTTATTTATCATTTTCAATACATTGGATGAAAATATTATTATATATAGTAACCTTAAAGAGTGTTCTTAGGGCACTTATTAGCAAAATCTATTATTTTATAATTCTTACACCTCTAAACTTTTATTTTTTAATTTTTTTTTTTTGAAATTTCAATTTCTAACAGTATTTTTTCACCAAACATTTAAAACTTCTTAAATCATATTTTTTAAACATACTTTTTTTGACCAAAACTTTTTAACTCAAAATTTTATCAACAACAATTCTAAATTAACCCTTAATCTAAAAGATCGAGTTACTGGTTTTCTTTTCTTTCTTTTTGCTATAATAATAAAGGATTGCTCTGAAAATATAAAAATCACTCAATCAACTATGCTATTGTTATGAAGTCTAAACTAAAGAAGCTCCAAACCAAAGATTCAGGACCAGGGCTACTGGATGCTTCCTTTGACGAAAAGCATCCTTTTTATTAATGTTATGATAGCAACTTTCTCGTCATTCAAATTTTTTTGATAGGGTAGCGAACGAATCTTTAGAATTTTCTGTTTTCAGACGATGATAAATATTTTCCATCACATCCGCATTGTTAAACGTGTCCCAAGAATTCGGTTCTTCTTCAGTTCATTTAATGGACTAAAGAGATCAGTTCATACAAGTTTTTGATGACATTTATATATAATAATAATAATAAAGGGTTGAGATGAAAATATCTTTTATAATTATTTGAGTCTTGAGAGACCCAAGTGATATTTTTTCAATTGTCTCAAATTTTTTTGTACTAATTTGTCTTTTAGTGAAAAAAAATTTTTGTTTTTTTATTGTTATTATTATTTTAATTATTTTATAATTTTTTATTTCCAAAAAAATGATAAATATATATTTTATTCATTTTTTAATTTTTGTGTATTAAAAATTTATTACAATTTTTCCTTTTTTTTTGTTATTTTTTAAGGAAAAATCATTGTTTAAAAATAATTATAAAAATTGATTTATCACTTTGTATTTTTAAAATTAAACAAAAATGTTTATATAATTTATTAATTTTTTTGATTTTTTTATTTATTTTTAAATGATGTATTTAAAAGGTTGGTTGGTACGTAAGGATGGCAGCGGATCGATTATCTGCTTTTTTTAATATCCGAATCAGCAAAACTGCTTTAAAATTCGATCCGTTTATTATCTGCATTAAATCCGAATATTACTATCTGAATCCGAATTAAATAATATTATCCGCCGGATATCCGAATCCGTTAAATATCCAAATTCAGTAAGTAAAAAAAATTAAAAATATATATAAAATCAAACAAAAAATAATTTTAAATTCAAATAAAGGGATAATGGATTCGGATATCCGAATCCGCAAAAGTAAACGGATTCTGATAGCGAGTTCGGATATCTGAATCCTTATCCATATAAGTAATGCGGATTCGGATAATGGATATCCAAGGTTTCATATCCGCATCCGCTCCGAATCCGCTGCGGATAGTAATTATAATATTTGAATCCGTATTTTATCCTAATTCGTAAAAAGCAGATCGGATCATTGCAAATATTTGAATCCGCACTATCCATTGCCATTCATATCTGTACGTTAACTCGTGGATCGATTTAAGAATCGTACCCGACTCGCTCAGGAAAAAAGTAAAAAATAAAATTGCTACTAACCTATATGAGAAAATCGATCCTACGAGAGAATAAAATATAAACCACAATTTTATTTTCTTATTTATTATTTTTACCTCCTATAAATAAAAATATACAATATACAATAGGGTCTAAATATTTTCAAAATACATAGAAATAAAATTTGAAAATGCATTTATATTATGTAATTTATAAATAAACAATTATCATAAATTTAATTTTCATGATTACAAAAAATATTATTATATTAATATTATTATAATTTAAAAATAAAATATTTAACTAATTAATTATTATTTAATAAAATATAAACTAAAATTAATTTATTATTATTAATTAAAAATTTTAAAATTACCCCGGTGAAAACGGGATCTCTTTTTCTAGTATCATTTATTCTAGAGTTTTATGGTGTAATAGATTATAGATCTAATGATTTCTTTTATTGAAAAACATACATACACCTGCTGCTCTTACATCATCTTATTTTTACCAACCTTGATAAAAGCATCCAATCTAGTCTAGTTAATGTGAATTGTGTGCATCCAAACCATGGCCAATGCACCATCTTTTTGCAATGCCCCTGGAAAACGCCAGATTTAACGTACGGTGATGAGATAAGTTTTAAAGATCTGTATGGATTGACCTTTCCGGTCCATTAAATGGACTGGAAGAGTTGAACCTGTGTCCTAGAGACCCAGACAGTTAGCGGTGAGCAGGTCGGTTCAATTTAGAAATACCGACAATCGATTAAACCGATATAACTTCTAAAACTGATCGAACCGACCGACATAAAAGATACAAACCAATATTTTTGTCAATAAACCAAGCTGCCCACACAATGTAAATATGCATCTCCATGCATTCAGAACTGTGCAAGACAAACCACATAAGCTTTTAAGTACTCTACTTGCAACTTCGAAATACAGCCTTGTCAAGAAAGCAGACGTATGGTACCAGCCAGGCAAAAAAGCCTGTTGTGCTAACAATAATCTATACATTGTCACTATATATAAATCAGGTTTACATGTTCCAATTTGCCCAAAACGCAGAAAGCACAATAAATAAAAACATAAATCACTTCCACAGCTTCCTTAAGGACATGTTTTTCTCGGTCTCCTTCTTCATCACCTTCGCCACAGCCATCTCAAAATCTTCTTGTGTTACATGGACTCTCCTTTCCCTCAAAGCAAACATCCCTGATTCTGTGCATACCGCCTGCAAAAAACAAAGCAGTTTGTCAAACAAGCACAAACACACACAAGACAGCGACGCATTTTAAAATCAAAAGCCTATGTATGGTCTTGCAAAAGTAGCAATTTAATTATCCAACTTATATGTACTAATGTACAGAAAACATTTTCAATAAGTTTGTAACATAACAATCATCATAAACCTCATATATGTTGTTGGAATGACCTTAGCATACATAACAAGCAATGAAGCACGGGTACGCCTTTTTTGAAGGCGTACCCGTACCAGGTACGTACCTGGTACGGGTACGCCATGGGTACGCCTGGGTACGTACCAGGTACGTACCCAACTTAAAAAAAAAAAAAAAAAAAAATTGGGTACGGTTGGGTACGCCTGGGTACGGCGTACCCAGCCACACCCAAAAAAAATTTGCCCTAAACCCATTTTTTCTTTATCAAGAGTCGACAACAGATTTACCCTAAACCAATTTCTTTAACAGCCCTACCCAAAAAAAGTTGCTGGCGCTGCAAATCCTCCATTCTGATAAGTTGGAAATCTTCTCAGTCCCTCCTCAGCCATAGCCCATAGCATCATTCTCTTGGTAAATATACTTTTTCTTGTACATGATTTTTATAGGAGTAAATTTTCAGTATTCTGTTCCAAATTAATTGGTATTACTTTGGATTTTGTTTTCCCTGATAAATTTGATTTGCTATATGCCTATATTCAACTAATTGACTAGCTGTTGTTGTTTTTTGTTTTTTAGCTTTCGGACAAACATGATGTTTGTTGCTTGCTGTCTAACTGAGTAATTACTAATTAGTTAACGTTGTGATTTACGTGGCATTTTGAGTTTCAAATTATTCGGATTGTGTTGATTGAGTTGAGCTACTGTGATACTGTCCTTAGTTAACGTTGCAGTTTTTATAAAATTTGTTCTTGCTGTAATTAGTCTGGAAAAATTTTGATTTCAAATCTAGTTTTTGAATCTAGTAAATATTCATGAGCTCTTCATAAGGCTGGCTATTCATATATTTATGCTTTTGACTTGGAAATTTCAGTTATATATATATATATATATATAATATTAACGTACCCGTACCCTAGTTTTTTAGAATTTGCCGTATCCCGTACCCGTACCGGGTACCGGTACCGTACCCGTATCCATGCAACGTAGATAACAAGATATCAAATTGTGCAAAAAATATCCATGCAATTAAGAAGAAAAGATGCTATTCACAGCTTGCCAACCATATTCCAATTGGGAGAATGATATCTTTTTATCCAGAAACCACATACAATTTAATTAATCGAGTATCTGCAAGCATACCTTAAGCTCTGCACCAGAAGCACCATTCATCTTCCCCGCAATCTTCTTTAGATCAATCCCTCTCATCAAATTCATTCTTCTAGAATGTATTTTTAAGATGTCCAGACGAGACTGCATATAATTGAACAGACAACATAAGTACCTACATAGGCACAGCATGCTCTCTTAAAAACAGAGAAATTCTGGTACAAACTGTAGCAGCAAAACACTGCCATTACATGATTGCTCTATTCACTTCTTAAGATGTCCAGACAAGACTGCATATAATTGAACAGACATCATAAGTACCTACAAAGGCACAGCATGCTCTCTAAAAATAGAGAAATTCTGGTACAACTGTAGCAGCAAAACACTGCCAATTCACTGCAGGTTCTTCACAATACCCAAAAAGGGTTGATCACAATGGCAAAAAGAACCTGAACAACTACCTTACTGAAAATTTTTGGCTTTATAATGAAGTCCAAAATGACAGAAGAACCTTCTATTGTATAGTGGCAGCACATTACAACAGCAATAGCATGATGAAAGAATATGTTACTCGGACTCTAAGGTGTGTCAAATACGGAATGTATCCGACACACGTATGCTCAATTTTTTTGAAGTTTTTTCATAATTTGGAGGGTTGTACGTCAATCCCCATGTCAGGATATGTGTCGGTCAGACACGGATGTCGGACATGTGTACTTCAGGAAAAATGAAGAGTCGGAACAACATAGAATTAAAGATTCACAATTCGTATGTCAGGAATCACCAAATTCCACACTATGAAAATGATTCTTACTTTCTCCCCAGACAGAGAGACACTACACAGTAAGTTTAATAGGCACTAATGTCAACCTTGACACATAACACAATCAATGATTTCTTCTTTTTGGTATTTGAGGCTGCCAGCGATTGAACCCTGGTCACTGGAACTAAAAGCCTAGTACTCTACCGGTCAATGATGCATAATCAAGAAGATGAATTCGCGAGAGTGCAATATTTTCAGTTCAAACACAACCCCTTCATACCTTTTTTACTTGAACATATAAGAACAAAGTGGCATTGAAGGAGTGGCTTTATATGGCCCTAACACGAAAAAGATGGACAACAGTACTAAAATGCTTGCAGGAAATAACAAAGACAACATTAAATGGCATGTACCTCCTCATTAGGATTTGGGAATTCAATCTTCCTGTCAATTCGTCCTGGCCTAAGAAGGGCTTGATCCAAGATATCGATCCGATTTGTGGCCATCAGAACCTGTTCATCAATGCATGAAAGTAGTTAAGCAAACAATAAAAATAATTGTATGCAAACTATAAGCTGGTCTTCGCAATTCATTAAATTTTTATTTCTGTGAAGTAATTAATACCTTGATCTTGTTAGATGCTTCAAATCCATCAAGCTGGTTGAGAAGCTCCAACATTGTCCTCTGCACCTCACTGTCACCATTGCCACTTCCAGATTCCATTCGAGCAGATCCAATACTGTCTATCTCATCCATAAATATGATCGATGGAGCATGCTCCCTGGAGAAGGCAGAAGGGAGGAGAAAAACAGAGAAGGAACCACTTAAGTACAAAAAGAAATACAAAGCAAAAGTATAACAGTGTGGTAGATAATCAGACAGAAGCAGCTCTACTTTTTGTTTCCAGCTACATAAGATCTGACTATTGGCTAATGAATAATTCCAGATAACAAGTAACTAACCACATTTTTTTTTTAAAAAAGTTTCTTTTCTTCATCACACTCAATAATTAAAAGGGATTTGAAATCAAAATTTATAAATCGGTGATATTTAAAAAGAGTTTTACCTTGCTAGTATATAATATGTTTTGCCTTTGTATTTGTTTAAGTTAAGGACAACAAACAAGGAAGAAGAGCAAACCTGGCCATAACGAAAAGTTCTCTAACCATTCGAGAGCCCTCTCCAATGTATTTCTGAACTAATTCAGAACCAGAAACCCTGATAAAAGTACAATCAGTATGATGGGCCACAGCTCTAGCCAATAGAGTTTTTCCTGTGCCAGGTGGTCCATACAGCAGGACGCCCTATAGTTTATAACAGAGCATGATTTAGTCTTACAATGTAATCAAATGAGAAACAAATCGACAAAATGCTATAACTTGGAAGTATGATAGTACCTTTGGCTGAGCTATTCCAAGACTTTCAAACAATTCAGGATGTTTAATTGGAAGTTCTATAACCTGCAATTTTTACCATATAGCAGGTGTAAAGAATTAAACCAATCCACAACCAAACATGGGATTAATAATGGAGAACCGTAACAGATAAAGGAAAAACCAAAAAGTGATAAGCCATAAATGAACAAATTAAGGAAGTGCAAGAGAAACCTCTTTTATCTCTTTAATTTGTTGATCAAGACCACCAATCATGTCATATGTAGAATCTGGAACTTTTTCAACTTTCATAAGATTAACCAAGGGATCTACTTTGCTTGGTAAGATCAGATGGAGAACATAGCTGTCATTACGAAGAGCAACTCTAGTCGATGGTGTGATTTTTGTGATATCAATATTTTTATCAATATCGACAACATATTTTCCTTCTGGATGAACCTTGAGAAGAAATCACAAAAAAAATAACAGAGTGAGATTGAAACACAAAATTAATAAATGACATCATGGATTGCAGAATAAGAAAACAATTATCTACAGTTTTAAATAGCTTATGTTGATACCAAGTTTTTAGTCTGTAACAAGATGCTATTCCCATTTATGTAATGGAAAAGAGAGAGCTATGAAGGATCACATACCTTGACTAAGACCTTGTTTTTACCCATAACTTTCACAACCTCACCAACATAGGATCCAGGCTCCTGAAGCAGCTGCAGTTCCTCTCTAAGCATTCTCACTGTCCCATATGCAAACATAATAAGTAATTGCGCAAGAAATAGATAAAAGAATGAATGCACCAGAATAAAGAAAACATTCTATTAAAAAACATCCTTTTCCCCTAATTAAAAAAAACTTCTTTCCTAAAAATAAAGGCTCCATATATGCATATGTCTCCATGTTGAGGCTATCATAAACGGAAGGCCCTTAACCATTGGCACAATATTGTCAGATGTATCAGATGCACTATCCAACTAAAACTGCAATGATGTTCAAATAAACTCATCCCCCCTTCCAATAAAAAAAATACTAAACAGAGAAACAACGAAGTAAATGGCAATAAAAAGATAAGATTATTACACAGAATCAACAATCACCAATATGACCATTCCATTTCAAACCACACATATTTCCAACCATACAGAAAAGGATAATGGATTTGTCAATGCACATTTTATAGACAATATCAAATGACGACTTCTGGCTACATTTTTTACTCATAACCAATGTTTTGCATAATCTACTATTAACTTTCAGTTACGACTTTTCCAGGTGATGTTGAATTAGAATATATAACAAATTTTCCAATTTACTTCCATTGCAGCAACTAAAAAGTTTGTCAGATCTAGAACAAAGTCAAATAAACCTGCAACCTCAATATAATCCTTTGTTTCACTGCTTTTTAATCAACTAACAGAACCCAATTCCCAGATGTAATCACCGCCTTAACCTCTACAAATTACTAAACCAATAATCTTCCTCTTCTCTTACTAACCTTTATTCAGCTAAATATCACAATTTTCAAACCACCAAGGTAACAACTTCCCCCTAAAAATAAACAAAAACCATAACCCAAATCGACAATCGCAATCAACCCATAGTTAAAAAAATTTAAGACAATAAATGGAGGTAAACAAAATAAGTTTAGGGCTAGAGAACCTCGAGAATTGAGCTCGTTGCGTTGGGCTTCGAGACGGTTGAGATTGTGGGTGTTTTGGCGGAGATTGAGCTGAAACTCGTGGATGTGTTGGAGATAGTATTGCCGGAGGCCTTCCCCTTGCTTGGCGCCGCTCTTGGCGGTGCACATCTCTTCCGTCGATGCCGTTTGCTTCCTCTCGATACCCACCGTCGCCATTGAGTTTTGCTTCTTAGTTCTTGCCTTTTTATACTACAATCCCATTCGGGGATTTGTAGAAGGGGTTGTCTTTGACAACAAGTTTTTGATTTGGATTTCGAATAAAAATGGAGTTTGGGTTTGTATATACAAGTCTCTCTCAGTGTTCGGTGAAGTTCATGGGCTTGTGGCGGTGAAAGGTAGATGAGTTGGGCCTTTTTTTCTTATTATTATTCAGATTTATATATCAAAATCTTAAAAAAAAAAATTCTACCTAATTAAAACAAAATAAATAGCTCTTACATAACAAAGTAAAATGGATAAAAAAAAAAACACAAAAATATGATACATTTCCACAATATTTTTAATTAAAATTAATCCCCTCATTTTTTATCAAGTTTATTTATTTTTTATTTTACAATGATTTAAGATCTCCATTTCTTTGTTGAGCTTTAAGTTACATTTAGAAATCAATTATTCCTGTATCTTATAAAATGTAACTTTCTCAATTACATTTTAAAGTTTGAGATAATACTTAAGAATAATAATATGTTGTTGGGAGTTTCTATAGCAAATATGCCATGTCACCATTCAGTAATTTTGTAGATAGAATCTATCAATGGATGAATTAACAAGTTCAAAAATAGATTGTAAGAATTAAACCAACAAAAGCATCAAACCTATTCATGATTTTAATCATCTAATTATAAGTTATTTTCAACCTATCAAATTATCTGACCTATTGAGAATTTATATAATTGACACATGCTCATTAATTAATTATGTTAATTTTTTTTAATTATAGCTTAATGTATAAGTGACAATGCTATAACTCAAATTATACCATGTCATAATAATTTTCCTTTCACAGTCACAAATTCACAAATTATATCCTGATCTTAGCCTAAATTGTTTAATCATCTCTCTTATAAAATGATTATCGCAAGTTTAAGATTCGATTTTGAACACTTACAAATTTCTTTTTCCTAATTATCCATAAATAATAAACTATTGATATCCTTCGCACAAAAAAAAATATATATATATATATATATATAAGAGTTCGTGGTTAACTTCATAAACGGAGTAAAAAGTTTTTTACATGTCTTATACCTTAAGAGATATGAGATATGTACCACTTTATGTAGTTTAAAAACTTAATAAGATAATTGTTTTTAAAAAATACCAAAAAAAGACATTGCTTTTTTGGATTGGGCTAGGCTTGTATAATATAACACACGTTGTTGGGCTAGCCCACATCAATATTTACTTTTATTAAAAAAAAAAAGAAGACTAGAAAGAAAGTGGGAAAAGAAGGCGTAAACTAAAGTCAGCCTTGTATATAAGAGGAGATCGATAGCAGGTTTCTCCTTGCGCCTAGCCCCTTTGATTTTCATTGCTCTGTGCCTGACTCTAGACTCCTGTAAACATAACAGTTTTTTCTTATTTTCCCCTAACATTTTCGCATCATCAATCATCATCTTGCTCAGAGCTCAGGGTTAGGAGGTGTGGATTAACGCAATCAAATCCCAAATCCCACTAATCATAGCGTCTTCCCCACCTGTATTAAACTACCGCCATTTCTTTTGCTTTTTTTTTCTTTACTACTAATATCCCAAAAAAAAAAAGAATACCCAGAAAAATAAAACCCAAGTTTTTTTTATTCTTTGGGGTTGCGTAGATTTGTTAAGGATTTTAAGGTTGTTTTATTGTTTTTTGGAGATCATAAAAGAAAGGGATTTTTTATTTTATTTTATTTTATTTGTGAGTAAAAAAAATGGACAAGAAAAGGATTGCGGTCCCACTTGTATGCCATGGCCATTCACGTCCCGTCGTGGATCTCTTTTATAGTCCTGTTACTCCAGATGGCTTTTTTCTCATTAGTGCCAGCAAAGGTAATTACTATTTAGTTGGTCTAAGATTTTTTTTTTTTGTGTACATTGTTTTTATGATTTGTTGTTTATTTATTGTATCTGGAAATGGGGTTTTAATTGGTTGTTTTTATTTATTTTTAGGCTAAGCTTTAGTCTATATTTGATTGATAAGATTTCATTATATGAACCTTTATATTCATATGAACAATGGGTATTAATTAGTATATATTATTAATGTTAAGACCGTAATTTTTCATTGAACTACGAGATATATGCACTTCTGTGGAGGGATAATTTGATATTGATCTCATGCTCATAAAAATGGGGCCTTTACTTGTCTGGTTCAGATTCCAGCCCCATGCTGAGGAATGGAGAAACTGGAGATTGGATAGGAACCTTTGAAGGACACAAGGGCGCAGTGTGGAGTGTTTGCTTGGATACAAATGCTTTACGCGGTGCATCTGGTTCTGCTGACTTTACTGCGTATGTTATACATTCTTGATCCCCTTCTCTCACAATATGTTGTTCTTATACTCTGAAAGTTGTTTAATTATTTTTGTCTGTCATTCTCTTAGCTGTTATATATACAGATTGTGTATTTAATACCAGATGTTTTGGAACTCCGAACACCTTAACAGGCTTTTGGAAAATTCTTCATATATTTACACCTTACACCATCGAGAGACGCTATGTCACTACAGTGTGCCCATTTCCATCATTCTTGTTCTCGTGCCTGCTCTATACATTTTTCTATTTCCTGTTGCCTTGTTGATTCTCAAATAATATATACTACCACTCAAAAGTGGACGATACTCTTAATAAAGGTTTGCTACACTCTAAGTAACTGCTCATGCTTCAATCTCCTGCTGCAGTAGTTTGAATTGAGATCTTATAACTTGGGTAGTATCTGTTGTTTCATCTGGTGCTGCTTTCTTTATGGTGTTGTTCATTGATAAAAGGTTGACATATCCTGTGAAATGCCTTTTTATGCAGGAAAGTATGGGATGCACTAACAGGTGATGTATTGCACTCATTTGAGCACAAGCATATAGTTCGAGCCTGTTCTTTTTCGGAGGTAAAGTTTGTGCTTCCATTCCGTTTAAACTTTAACTTGGGGGCATTAGGGAAGTGTATATATGGTGGAATATGATAGGGAAAATGAAAGAAAGATATGGTGTTTGAAATGTGTAACAGCTTATGTGGGTTCATCAATCGTCAATCTTTGATAAAAGGATATTTGTACGATAAACTAGGCAGGTTGTTGAACAGCCTTTTAGGTTACTTTGGCTCTCATTATTAATATGTGAAAAGTAATTTCAATTGCTTCTGCCAAAGCATTGTAGTTCTTGTGAATATTAATGCCTGTTTCTAAATCCAAGCTAGCAGTTTTAGTTCTTAGGTGGCTTCTCTTGAGCTTTATTTTCTGTGGTTGCCTTGACAAAGAAATTTTAACCATGTTTGACTTTTGAAGGCCTGGTCTACTTGTAAAGGGTGGTTGTCACAACTATCATAATATTTTTGTTTGTTTTGCTATTCTCATAAGGAATTTATTACAAGATGTTAACTACCACAACAGGCTCTTGAATTACGTGTTTAGCTTTCTGCCCAACACTGAGGAAGGAACCTCTACCTTCTCTGCTATTACGGATATAGGTGGAAGTTTTTTCCACTGATAAAGCCATAAGGGTTGATATTATCATCTTAGTATGGAAAACCATAAATAAAGAAATTCTAAATTGACATGTGCAATTTTTTCCAAATATGAAGTCATAGGAGTCATGGAGAAACTTGGGATTATTGCAAAGCTAGTTAGTGCTTTTTCTATGTTATCTACAAATAGTAATAGTTGTAGTTTGTTTTAAAGGTATTTTGCTCATCACCAGTAAAATTTTGTTAGGAAGCGTTTGGTACCATTTTCAAGCTCACCATGGTAATCTAATCACCTAGGTGATTTTATCACTCGTGATTTGGAATCATTTTATTTGGTTAACAATCAGTAATTATTAGGAATTAAAGATCAATGTGTTTGGTATTACTGGAAATAAAATATTATTTTGTTTGAAAGTACCAAAATAACCATATTACAGTAGTTAGACAAGTTAATAATTTTAATGTTGTTTAAAGATAACAATTGGTAAAATATTAATAATAATTTATTTACTTAATAATGAGGTATAACTATATGATTAAATTAACAAATATATTTATTGATAGGTAAACTAACTTTTCTGATATAAATTAGGTAAAAAGAATTAGAAAATAAAACTAAATCTATTAAATTATAATAAGGGAAAACAAAAAATATATATTATATATAACATTAAAAAAATTAAAAGGCATGTAATTTATTTTTAAATTTTGTACAATGAATATTTTATTTTGAAAAGGTAAAAACTCGTAATATAAAATAATTATACTTGTGGAGGAAATAAGTTTTTATTTCACACACTAAAAGGGTAATGTTGACTACAGTTAACTTTACATATCACTTCACCTTGGTAATAAAAGTTTCCCGCCCTTTTGGTTGGGAATTAGATCACCCTCCAAGGCAGTGATCTAATCACTTTCGATTATTTAAGATCACTACCACGTAGGATCATTGAGGTCTCACCAAACATGGTGATCCAATTACCATGTTTTTGGGGGTGATCACCTCATAGCAAACACCACCTTATGGAATTGTTGGCTTCTTTGTACCTTATATTTAATTTTGGCCAAGTACCCCTAATTGTTAGTGTGTCTGTTTTACATGTTGTTTCTTACCTTTTAATCTCATTCAAGGTTTTATGATCTGATAGCAGGATACACACCTTCTATTGACTGGGGGAATGGAGAAAGTCCTCCGTATTTATGATTTGAATCGTCCAGATGCACCTCCAAGAGAAGTGGACAAATCTCCTGGTTCAGTCAGAACTGTTGCATGGATGCATAGTGATCAGACAATATTAAGTTCTTGTACTGATATGGGGGGTGTCAGGTATCCATCTCCTCCATGTTTGGAGGTTCATGTAATTTCTGTAACACTTATAGTTCATTGTACTTTTAAAAGCAAGCGTTTTGCTTTCATTTTTATTATTTACTATTGATTCCTATTATATCTGTGGATGGTTGTTGTCTTGTAACTCTTGTTGTAAAAACTGTTCTATTTGTGGTACCATGAAACTTATTTGGAGGTTTTGAGATAAAATCCATGGATGCATGAATTTCAGTGGGGCAAGGGTTTTAAGTTTTGTAAATTCTCTTCCCTTGATGGATGAGTAGTTGCAGTCCAGATGCTGGCCTTCTTGTCGATTTAATAAATTTTTACTTAATTTAAAGCATTTTTGTTACATTGTATATATGACTATGTTGAGTTTACCTAAAATGCTGTTATTAACCTAGTCCAATGCTTGTCTTGGTTTTTTATGGCATCTCTGTCTATGTCTCTCCTATTACTGAATTTCTTAGTGACTGTACAGATTATGGGATGTAAGGAGTGGTAAAATAGTTCAAACACTAGACACCAAGTCATCTGTGACCAGTGCTGAAGTAAGTCAAGATGGACGATATATCACAACTGCAGATGGATCTACGGTTAAGTTCTGGGATGCAAACCAGTAAGTTCCGACTTTAGAGCCAGATTGGTCTATTTTTGTGCTAGAATTTCTGCTTTTATTGATTACCATATTCTATGCATTATGCCTTTACTCAGCTTCGGGTTGGTAAAGAGCTACAACATGCCATGCACGGTTGAATCAGCTTCATTGGAACCGAAGTATGGAAATAAATTCATTGCCGGGGGAGAAGATATGTGGGTTCGCGTTTTTGATTTCCACACTGGGGATGAGACGGGTATGTTTCAAAATTCAAACATAAGTTGGACTGTACTTGATGATGGAATGTTGATTAGTGTGTGAATTTGGTGTTTGAATTCAAAGATGATACTACTCTTAATTCCTTAAATGCTAGAAAATGTGGCTGTATTTGTTCAGTAGATTTGGTTTTTGAATTTAAATGTCATATGCGATCTTGTGTTTTCTATTTCTGTTTGTTTATGGTAAACGCGTATTTTCCCATAACGACTGATTTACATCTGGTGTGCAGCATGCAATAAGGGTCACCATGGTCCTGTACACTGCGTGCGATTCTCACCTGGAGGGGAATCATATGCCTCAGGATCTGAGGATGGAACCATTAGAATATGGCTGACAGGCCCTTTGACTCACGATGATGACACTGACTCATTTGCAGCTAATGGGTCAGTTGAAAAGGTGAAGGTATCCGCGGAAGAGGTTTCGCGCAAGATTGATGGCTTCCATATTGCAGAAGAGGGCAAGAAGACCAAAGAGAAAGAAACAGGGAAAGAGTAGATGATTTCAAGCTTTGTCTTTGCAGGCACAACCGCATTTAGCCAAGATCTTCAAGTAGTTTTTCTTATCAGAGATAGATAGACTAGACCATTTCTTTTAATTTTTATTTTTGTTGTTGTATAATTTATAATCTTGTTGCATTTGACATATGTAGACTAGAGCAATGTTTTGTAAAAAGATATAATGGCATCTATAATTTTATGGTGCACTCTGCATTCTATGAAAAAGACTACTTTTCCTGGTGGATAATAATATGACTCTCTGAACAACTGAGGTTTGATTTGGATGGACGGTGAGATTGATTTTGATTAAGGATGGTAATTTAAAATGCGGATTCGGATATCAGCGGATATTCGATTCGTTTTTTTACGGATTCGGATAAAAGTTGGATTCGGATATTATAATTACTATCCGTTGCGGATTCAGAGCGGATGCGGATATGAAACCTCGAATATCCATTATCCGAATCAGCATTATTTAGGCGGATTTGGATATCCGAATCCGAATCCGTTTATTTGTAAAACACATGAATTTTTTTTATTTTATATTTTTATCTAAAAAAAAATTGATTTATTGAATTCGGATTTTTAGCAGATTCAGATTTTCGACTGATAATATTATTTAATTCGGATTTGAATTCAGATAGTAATATGCGGATTAAATACAGATAATTTGCGGATTCGAATTTTAAAACAGTTTTGTGGATTCGGATAGTACAAAAAATGCAGATATCCGACCCGTTGCTATCCCTAATTTGTGAGATTGAAAACAGAGGTGGCGGTGAGATTTAAAATCATTGGTGGGATATGTGTTTGGATGCAAAAGTAGAGGTGACGGTAAGATGAAAATAAAAATTATCATTAAGGACATCAATATAAGAGTTTACTGATAAATTATTTTTATGTATATTTTAATGATATTTAATATTTAAAATTTTAACAAATATTATTTATATACTTATTTATACAAGTATTATTAATTAATTATTATACAAGTATATAATTTTTAAATAAATAATTTGAAATTTTATTATTATTAATAAATAAATAAAATAATTTAAATAAAAAAAAAAAAGTGAGGGTGAAGTAGGGATTTCACATGCACCAAAGGGTCCAGTGACCCTTTCCCCTCCAGTCCCCAACTGGAGGGGCAGTGAAATTGACGCACCAGTGTGGTGCAATTAAGGTAGTCAGTGCCGTACCGGCGGACGTACCATTTTTGTTCTGGTACTGGTACGTACTGGTACTTATGTGTTTCGGAGTACCGTTTCGGGTTTATCGGTATTTTTTGAATATTTTTTCATATATCTATATGTATAGCCTATTTTCAAGTTTTTTAATAAAATATTTATTATATACACATGCAAATATACATTCATTACATGCATATATATGTTTTTATACAAATATAAATTTTAAATATTTAATATCTAAAACTTTTAAATATCAAATAAGTAAAATAAATATTAAAATATATAGTAAATTATTATTAATTATGTCCAATAACCTAATTTAATGAATATATATATTTTAAATATAATTATGAAAAAAATAAAAATGATCATGACAAAAAATATTGAAATTGGTTTAAAATTCAAATAAGTGAATTTTTAAATAAATAAAAAATTAAAAAAATCAAAATCTTGTACTAACCGGTATGGATCGGTATGACCGGTAAGGACCGGTACGACTGGTACTAGCCGGTACCAAAACCGGAACGGAATGAGACTAGTACCGTTTCAATTTACCTTAAAAACGGTATGTACCGGCCGGTACGATACTGATAACACTGGGTGCAATCCAAATGCACCCCACCGGTGCAGTTGGGGGGTTTTACTAGGGATGACAACGGATCGGATATCTGCATTTTTTGTACTATCCGAATTTGCAAAACTGTTTTAAAATTCGAATCCGCAAATTATCCGCATTAATCCGCATATTACTATCCAAATCTGAATCCGAATTAAATAACATTATCCGTCCGATATCCAAATCCGTTAAAAATTCGAATTCGATAAATCAAATTTTTTAAAAATAAAAATATAAAAGCAAACAAAATTTATGTGTTTTACAAATAAACGAATTCGGATTCGGATATCCGAATCCGCTATTCGAATCAGCAGAAGTAATGCGGATTCGGATAATGGATATCCGAATTTCATATCTGTATGCGCTCCGAATAATAATTATAATATCTGAATCTAACTTTTATCCGAATCCGCAAAAAATAGATCAAATATCCACATATATCCGAATCAACATTTTAAATTATCATCCCTAAATTTTATCTTCCAACTATGCCTTGGGTTTCATCGTATGGATGTACGGTAGAATCCATATGAAGCCTGAATGTGCAATGCTGCCGCGAATCTTTAACTCTAGAATTAGTAAAAAAAAAAAAAATTAATTGCTTGCGAGTTGTGACCATTTTTTAAAATTATTCTCAGGCTTTGCTTGAGCTTAATTTTTTTTTCGGGGATCTTAAGTGCGTACTCTTTCATATCGGTTTAATAGGATCCTCTTCTTGTCAATTGGATTAATTCATATGGATTGTAATGGCCATTTATTAAATGATAAATGCATATATTTTTACATAATATAACAAAGTTAAAAGAGGTGACAAAAATTTAGAAATTCAAGATGCCACATGTAGGAATGAATCAAAGATGAGAAAAAAATCTAGAAAATTTTAATCAGTATTAGTTATATTTTTTAAGGTGATATTTATATAAATAAAAATATAATTAATATATTATTTTTTAAAATTTATTAAAAATAATATATTAAATATAAAATAAGAATAAAATAATCTTTTTAACTCAATAATTAACTTATAATAACCAAATATTGGACCCCCTCCCCTCTCTGTTTTCATTCAATAAATTCTCTTTATGCAAGCAAAGGTATCTTACTACCTTTAAGGAGTCAACCAGCATAGTCTATATATTAGACCAATTCCCAATTGGATGAAATATATCATTAAAAATGAAATATATCATTAAAAAAAAATAACAGCAATAAATAAGTAAAATATAAGATCTGTTATAAATAAAATAAAAGGAGTAAATTAAGAGAGATCAAAACAAAAGAAATATGAATTTTCAAAATCTAATTTTTCAGGAACCAGTTATGTCACCAAACCTTTCTCTATTATTTCTTCTTGGATACAAATCCATCCTTGTATAGGATTCCAAGAATCATTAGGGAAAGGAGAATACATTTCTTAATACAATGTACAATAATTATTATGTACATAATATTTAATCTAATTCATTCACCATGTGTATTCATCCTAATCTAGTCATCCACTACATACATTCATCTACCACATGCATGTATAACACTTCCCCTTGGATGACTATTCGCTATGAATATGTCTCGTTAAAACCTTGCTAAGAAAAACCCAGTGGGAAAAAACTTAGTGAAAGAAAAAAAATACAATATTCATAGGAAACTTACTTCCCCTAGAAAATAAAATCAATTATTTAATGTTCTTAAGCCTGCACATTCCAATGTTACGTACATTTTTCTTGAAAATTGAAATTGGCAATGCCTTTGTGAATAGATCTGCGGAGTTGTCACTTGAGCGAATTTTGCAAATATTAATATCACATTTCTTCAAGAGTTCATATGTGTAAAAAAAAATTTGGTGAAATATGTTTAGTTCAATCATATTTTATGTAGCCACCTTGGATTTTTATAATGCATCTGCATTATCCTCATGCAATATAATTGGCTTGTCATTTTTCACTAACAATCCACATGCTCTTCTAATATGTTGAATCATAGTTCTTAAACACACGTATTCATGACTTGCTTCATGAATAGCCAATATTTCTGAATGGTTTGATGAGGTAGCAGTGATTGTTTGTTTAATAGACTGTCATGAGATAGCAGTATCACCACATGTGAAAACATAACCTGTTTGTGATCGAGCTTTGTGAGGATCAGAAAGATATCCAGCATCAACAAATTTCATTAATTCTGATTTTACTCCATTTGGGTAAAACAAACCCATATCAGTCATGTCACGGAGATAACGAAAAACATGTTTCACTCCATTCCAATGTCTTCGTGTTGGTGAAGAACTAAACCTTGCTAGTAAATTGACTGCAAAAGTTATGTCTGATCTAGTGCAATTTGCCAGATACAAAAGTGTCTTATTGCACTAAGATATGGTACTTCAGGACTAAGAATTTCTTCATCATCTTCTCATGGATGAAAAATATCTCCTTTGACATCAAATAGATGAACAACCATTGGAGAGCTTAATGGATAAGATTTATCCATAAAAATTATTTCAAAATCTTTTATAAGATCATTGATGAATAAGAATCCAGTTATCAAATGTTCAACTTGAAATCCAAGACAAAATTTTGTCTTACCAAGATCTTTAATTTCAAATTCCTTCTTTAGGTAGTCAGCAGTTTTTAAGATCTCTTCCGGAGTCCCTACTATGTTTAAATCATCAACATATATTATGACTATAACAAATCCAGAATTTATTTTCTTGATAAAAACACAAGGACAAATGACATTATTTTCATATCCATTTTTCAGTAAATATTCACTTAGACGATTGTACAACATACGTCCAGACTGCTTTAATCCATATAAGGATCTTTGTAGTTTTAACAGAGCACATTTGCCAATGTTTTGAATTATATGCTTCAACCATCTTAAATCCTTCAAGAATTTTCATGCATATGTCATTATCTAATGACCCATATAAGTAGGCTATCATCACGTCCATTAGACGTATGTCAAGTCCTTCAGAGACTATAAAAAATCTAAAAGCAATTGCATCCATAACAGGAGAATATGTTTCTTCATAATCTATACCAGATTTTTATGAAAAACCTTGTGTTAGAAGTCGTGCCTTGTATCTCACAATTTCATTTAACTCATTTCTTTTAGGTACAAAAACCCATTTATTCTTAACTGGTTTGACATCTTCAGTTGTCTGGACTACTGGTCCAAATACTTTACGTTTGGTTAATGAGTCTAGCTCAGCCTTTATTGCTTCTTTCTATTTTGGCCAATCAATATTAGAAGCAATTGTATATGCAAACACATTATCAACAACAACTTCATTTCTTCCCCATATATTTCTAGATTTTAATGAGATCTAATAATTTACCGATACTAGAATCACTTCTGGGGTTGTTTATCTAGAAATATGAGGTTGTTGATCTATATTATTTTTAACCTCTTCCAGAGAGTCATTTGAAATATTCTAATTTCTTTTTTCTTTCGAGAAACAGAATCTTTTGCACCAAAAGGTCTATCACGCTTCTAGCGTACTTTAGATTCATTGGCTACCATACCCACAGGATGTCCTTTAGGGACAATTAAACGTGCAGAAATATGAGCAGTCGGTACATGTGATTTAGTGACCTTTTAGGTGTCTGTAAAAATATCTGGCAATTTATTTGCAGCATTCTGCAAATGAATTATTATTTGAACTTCAAGTTCACATTGATTAGTGCGTATATCAAAAAAGGACAATGTCGGTGTAAGCCAACAAATTTTTTATGCTTTAAATTCTTTACCTTTTTTCTTCCCCTAATGATGGGAAAACTGATTTATCAAAGTGACAATCTAAAAATCTTGCTCTAAAAAGATCACCTGTTAAAGGTTCAAGATATCTAATGATAGATGGAGAGCAAAATCAACATAAATTCCAATGATAGTGCAATAGGGACATATATAGCACAACCAAAAATTCTAAGATTGTGATATGCAGATGGTCAGGTACGAACTAAGAATGTAGCATGTATTATAGCATGTCCCCAAGCAGATACAAGAAGTTATGATCTCATAAGCATAGGTATAGCAATCAATTGTAAATGTTTAATGAAAGATTCTGCTAAACCATTTTGAGTATGTACATGTGCAAGGTAATGTTCAACACTAATTCCAATAGAGATGCAATAATCATAAAAAGTTTTTGAAGTAAACTCTCATGCATTATCTAAAAAAACTGTCTTCATAGAATGGTTAGAAAAACTTGATCTTAACTTTATAATTTGAGCAAGGAATTTAGAAAAAGCAATATTACGAGTTGAAAGCAAACAAACATGTAACCATCGTGAGGAAGCATCAATTAAAACCATGAAATACCAGAATGGTCTAGAAGATGGATGAATTGGACCACATATATCTCCTTGTTTTCTTTGTAGAAAAGTAGGAGACTAAGAAGATAATTTAGATGGAGAAGATCTAACAATTAATTTACTTTGAGCACAAGAAGAACAAAAACAATCATCAGGCAAAAAGATTTTTTGATCCTTTAATGGATGTCCATGTGTATTTTCAATGATATGTCGCATCATGATTGAACTTAGATGGCCAAGGCGATGATGCCAAAGTATAAAAGTTTTAGGATTTAAGCACTTCCGATGCATAAAATTTGATTCAACCATCCTTTTTTTTTGTGAAATATAAGCCAGATGAGAAACTCGAAAGTTTCTCTAATATGAACTTCTAGTTCGAAATTGTAGAGGTAATATAAAGATATTCCACATCTCCCTATTTTTTTTTTCAACATGATACCTATTACAATGTATATCTTTGAAACTTAGTAAATTTCTTCGGGATCTACTAGAATATAACGCATCATCAATATATAATTTTGTTCCATTTAGAAACATAATGTGGACTCTTCCAGAGCCATCTATTACATTTGCAGAATCAGATATTGTATTAACATTAATTTCAGCTAATGTTAATTGCAAAAAATATTTTCTATCACGAAGAATTATGTGAGTTGTACCACTATCCACTAAACATATGATAACCTTTAAAATAACATAAACATAAATATATCTCATTAGTAGACATTTTCATCCCCAATTAAATGACCAAATTTGCTATTAGGCTTTTGAAAGAATCACCGTTTTTGGTATTCATATTTGTTCTTTAAGTTATTCCGAAGGGCTAATGGGTCTTTAATAGTAAGGTACTCAATTTTCAATTCTTCGTGTAAATGATATCGAAGGAAAATCATTGCTTTTGTGTGATCCTGCAGGGATGCTTGGTTTCCTTCTTCAATAGTATTTTCAAGATTCATAGTCTTAAGATAAATCTCAGCATCATGACAAATAATTTTTTCCAGAAATTTAAAGAGCAACGAATTCAAAATTCGTGAGATTTGTCATTGTAAAGATACTTGATATAATAAATAAAAAGTCCAAAGTCAGGTGGATATTAAAAATCTAAAAAATTACTCATCTCACATATAACATATAATACTAGAACATGTGTAAAAATATACACTTTTGCAAATACGAAGATATACTAGATTTCTAGATAACACATGTTAGAGAAAGCAAATTTTTTACCTTGATATAGTGAAAGGAAACTTGAGGGACTTTACTACCGTTAGAGACTTGATCGTGCTGATAACGTGTTATAAATAAAATAAAAGGAGTAAATCAAGAGAGATCAAGACAAAGGAAATATGAACTTTTAAAGTCTAGTTCTTCAGGAACTAGCTATGTCACCAAGCCTTTCTCTATTACTTCTTCTTGGATACAAATCCATCCTTATATAGGATTTCAAGAATCATTAGAGAGGGGAGAATATATTTCTTAATACAATGTACAATAATTATTATGTAAATAATATTTAATCTAATTCATTCACCATGTAAATTCATCCACCATGTACATTCATCCTAATCTAGTTATCCACTACATACATTCATCTACCACATGCATGTATAACAAGATTGTAATTGTTAGATTAAGTTATTACTTAGAATTTAATAGTTTCACTACTCCAAATAAACATATAAGTAAAACTAACAAAATCAGCAAAACAAATTATTCTTTATTTAGCATAATTGAATTAAAAATACAAATATACAATGAAAATATTCACTGATTTCAATTGAACACAGATAATTCAGATTGAGTCAAGGTAAAACCTCTGACCTTAAGACGATTTTTGCCTGTCACTTAGGTGCTTACAGTAGAATGCAACTCATCTCCCAGGTCTCCTCATTCACGTTACTATTGAGAGCACACTCAAAGCAACACAGCGAACCAGAAAAGATGATGTTGGTATCTCTCACAAGACAACAGAAAACAGAAAGTAAGGATAGAAAATTAAGTTAACAAAACAGACACTGCTCTCGGTATTTATAGAAAATCAGAAGTCTGTTAAGAACAGACAAACCATTTGACAAGAACCGGTTCGGTCAACAGTAGACAAAACGTTGGTATCTCTCACAAGACAACAGAAAACAGAAAGTAAGGATAGAAAATTAAGTTAACAACACAAACACTGCTCTCGGTATTTATAGAAAATCAGAAGTCTGTTCAGAACAGACAAATCATTTGACAAGAACCGGTTCGGTCAACAGTAGACAGAACGTTTAGAAACGGTTTGGTCATAGTTTGAACCGGTATGTCTTAAATCAGACAAACAGTTTTATTTGATCGGCTGGACAATAAAAAATTAATTATTGACCCAAAGCCGAGACCGTGTGTGGTAACCTAAATTTGTGTAGATCCTCATTTTCACAAAAATTTGGATGCCCCTAGGGCCCAACCTCATATTGGACCTTAGCTTATATAAACAACAAGAATAAGCTAATGTATTTCCAATATGGGATTACATATCAAGCTAAACATCAACCATTTTTTTCCTTTTCAAATAAATATTTATAAGATCAATTTCTCATTCAATATTGATATCAATTGTGTAACTTAATTTTACATTATGTATGTACTTACGACAACCTTTGTATTCATATATATATATATATATATATATTAACCATTGATATCCAAGTATAATTATATAAAAACAGTAGGGTTACTTCAGTAAAGGAAGCCCAATATAAGTAAGGTAATCCTTCTTTCTGTTTCCCACCTCTGTGACAGCAAACTTTGCCTTCCATTGTTTACCCACAAAGAAATTTTCTCTGTTTCTTTTCTCTTTTTATCTGTAATATCTTGGGTTAGTTTTTATTTTTGGCGGGAAATATGTCTGGAAAAGGCGCCAAAGGTTTGATTATGGGCAAAACCTGGGCTGCCAACAAGGGCAAAGACAAGAAAAAACCCATCTGTCGTTCTTCTCGAGCTGGCCTCCAGGTAGATCTTCTCTTTTGTTTTGTCCTTTTCGTTTCCTTGTCTTATCCTATTTTATTTTATTTTATTTTTAACTTTTGTTATTTGGGTTTTTTATCCTTTTGTTTATAGATACGATTTAAGCCTCTAAAACTTTTGGGGGTTTTATCCGAGTACCTTGAACCTGATAATGATTTGATAGATAAGGAGTTAATCTAGCTACAAAATAATTATAATAGGATCTTTTTTAGTACCAGCTTTTGGGTTTTTGGTGTTTAATTTATTAAGTACTGGAATGGTAATAATGTTTTTAAATAACACAAATTATAAAAAAAACCTGTGGTTGATAGTTGATGACTCAGTTCCCCACTGTTATTTTCATTTTTTTTTTTTTTTTGGTCTTAGAAGTTTGTTATTTTCATTTTTCATCCTTCAGGATAGATGATAGGATGGCTTGTAGTACTTTTTAATATGTCCCCCTCTTTCAATGGAGTCATATAAAGCGATGATGGCGGCCAAAACCAAATAATATTGATCTTTATTTTTCGTCTGTGACCAAGATTCCTGGAGTTCATTAATGGACTTTAGTCCTCTGGCCTGTGGCTAAATCTTGATTTTAGTAATGTTTAACAATTACAATTTACAGTAGTTTAAAATTGGACAGTCTCAAAAAGGCTCTAGTAACTGGTGTATCTGTAGTGATTGAATAGGCACAAGAAAGTTTCATTGTTTTGGGGTGGAGACTGTATTGGGATGTTTTGACTGCACGGTCCCATAAATCTACGCATGTCAGAGGTTGTTCACTTGTTCCAAGTGGTTCTTAATCGTTAAGATAGTCTATAGTTGCTTTCGTCTTCAGCGTTTCTCCAATTATGTCTGGCTATGTTATTCGAGTTCGGATATGAGTTTCGGACATGAGTATATTCAATTTTTTTTTTTTTTTCAAGATTTTCATGTATTTGGAAGGTTTTTAGAAGATTATATCTTTATACCCATGTCCAGATTGTTAGAATCCCACATCGGTGGGAGAATTGTTAGAGTTCCTCCTTGAAGGCTATATAAAGAGCCTTAAGGAGAAGTATTAAAACCATCCCAAGTATTATGTCTTCCTCTCTTGTATACTTTCTTATATTCTTTGTGAGGTTGTTCTCTCCTAGTATTTAGAGAGAGGTGTTGTAATATTTTCTCATAGTGAAATTCTTCTAGTCTTGCCCCGTGGTTTTTCCCTTTATTCATTGAGGGTTTTCCACGTAAAATTTTGTGTGTTCAGTTCCTATTTTCTCATCTCTTATTTTAGTTGTGAGACACTATTCCGTCACTCTGGTACCTAACAGTGGTATCAGAGCCATTGGTTCGTGGTCCTTATTCCGCTGCAGTGAAAGTGTTGGTTCTTAGTATGCTCTGTGGTTGCAGTATTGTCTGATCTTCCACATCAGAAAAGAATTATTCTTGTTGCTGGAAATAAAGTGTGGTAGTGTGAAAGTGTCTAGGGAAGTTCTGGCTAGGAAAGACTTGGTATTTAAGTGTGTCTATCAGTGACCCACCTCTCTTTCCTGGGAACCTACCTGGTGCACTATTCACGGGCTACGGTCACTGTTCCAGTATACGCTCACTGTTTCAGTATACGGTCACTGTTCCAGTATACGGTAACTATTCCAGTATACGGTCACTATTCACAGATACGGTTACTATTCATACGTGTGGTTGTATACTTTTGCAGTAATTGTTAACGTATACTAGATTTGTTCTAGTGTACGACATACGTACAATACTGTTTACGTATACGGTACTATTCACGGTGAAATAGTGTAACTCGTTTCAGTTCGTGTACAACCATGGCAGCAAAATTCGAGATAGAGAAGTTCAGTGGGAGAAATTTCTCCTTGTGGAAATTGAAGATAAGAGCAATTTTGAGGAAGGATAATTGTCTAGAAGCAATTGAAAGTAGACCCACAGGAATGACTGATGAAAAGTGGAAAGAGAAGGATGACAATGCTGTTGCCAATCTGCACCTAGCAATGGCGGATTCAGTTTTGTCAAGTGTTGCAGAGAAGAAGACTGCAAAGGAGATTTGGGATGTTCTAAACAAATTGTACGAGGTGAAGTCACTTCACACCAGAATATTCTTGAAGAGGAAACTCTACACTCTTCGAATGAGTGAATCCACGTCGGTAACGGATCACATCAACACTCTGAATACGCTATTTGCTCAACTCACAGCATCAGATTTCAAAATAGCGGAAAATGAACGTGCGGAACTTCTACTTCAGAGTTTACCAGATTCGTATGATCAACTCATCATCAACATCACAAATAACAATGTTAGTGACTCTCTTCACTTTGATGATGTTGCCGGTGCTATTCTTGAAGAAGAATCCAGGCGCAAGAATAAGGAGGAAAGGTCAGAAAATTCAAAGCAAGCAGAGGCTTTAACGGTGATGAGAGGCAGATCAACAGAACGTGGCTCCAGTGGGAGTCAGAATCATGGTAGATCAAAATCTCGAAGAAGGAAGAATCTTAAATGCTACAATTGTGGCATGAGAGGGCACTCGAAGAAGGAGTGTTGGCATAATAAGAAGGGTGGAGAAAAGAATTCTGAAACATCAACCTCCCAAGGTTGTGTTGCAAGTACCTCAGATGATGGAGAAATCTTGTATAGTGAAGCAGCGACTAGTTCTAAAGGCGGAAAGAAACTCAATGATGTCTGGATAATGGATTCAGGTGCGACATGGCACATGACTCCACACCGAGATTGGTTTTGCACTTATGAACCTATTTCGGAAGGATCTGTGTTCATGGGAAATGATCACGCCTTAGATATTGCTGGAGTCGGTACCGTCAGATTAAAAATGCATGATGGTACTGTTCGCAAAATTCAAGGGGTACGACATGTGAAGGGCTTAAAGAAGAACTTATTGTCAATTGGACAATTGGATGACCTCGGGTGCAAGATCCACACTGAATGTGGAATATTGAAAGTAGTGAAAGGAAACCTTGTGGTGATGAAAGCAGAGAAGATCACAAGCAATCTATACATGCTTTTGGGAGAGACGTTGCAAGAGGCAGATGCATCAGTTGCAGCAGCCAGCCAAGAAGAAACGACGATGATGTGGCATCGCAGATTAGGCCATATGTCAGAGCGAGGCTTGAAAGTCCTTGCAGAACGCAATCTCCTGCCCGGGCTCAAGATGGTCAATTTACCTTTCTGTGAGCACTGTGTGATAAGCAAGCAGCATAGATTGAAGTTTGCTAAAGTAACTACAAGAAGCAAACACATACTGGACTTAATCCATTCTGATGTGTGGGAGTCACCAGAAATATCCCTGGGTGGAGCAAAGTATTTTGTATCATTCATTGATGACTATTCCAGGAGATTATGGGTGTACCCAATCAAGAAGAAGTCAGATGTGTTTCCAGTATTCAAGGAGTTCAAAGCACAAGTAGAGCTTGAAACTGGGAAAAGAATCAAGTGCTTGAGGACAGACAATGGAGGAGAATATGTAGACGGTAACTTTCTAGCATTCTGTAAGAAAGAGGGTATTATGAGACAATTCACGGTTGCACATACGCCTCAACAGAATGGTGTAGCAGAGCGGATGAACAGAACTCTCCTAGATAGAACAAGAGCCATGCTGAGAACAGCGGGATTGGCCAAATCTTTCTGGGCAGAAGCAGTCAAAACCACCTGTTATGTGATAAATCGATCACCATCAACGGCGATTGGTTTGAAGACGCCTATGGAGATGTGGAAAGGAAAGCCAGCTGATTATTCTTCTCTACATGTGTTTGGATGTCCTGTGTACGTGATGTACAACTCCCAAGAAAGAACAAAGCTGGATCCAAAATCCAGAAAATGTATATTCTTGGGTTATGCTGACGGTGTTAAGGGGTATCGCCTGTGGGATCCCACTGCCCGCAAGGTTGTTGTCAGCAGAGATGTAGTTTTTGCAGAAAATGAACTGCAAAGTGAGCAAACAAATGACAACACTTCAAAAGAGATTGCTACAGTGCAGATGGATAGAAATTCTCAAGAAGATGATTCTTCTGAAGCAGAACCAGAGCATGAGGTACCAGAACCAGTTGAGTCCGAGGCTGTAGAAGTTCGACGGTCAACTCGTGAGAGAAGGCCTCCAAATTGGCACACGGAGTATGTTACGGAGAGCAATGTTGCATACTGTCTTTTAACAGAGGATGGAGAGCCATCAACTTTTCATGAAGCTACTAGTAGCCCAGATGCTTCTCTGTGGATGACAGCAATGCAGGAAGAAATTGAAGCTCTTCACAAGAACGAGACATGGGAACTGGTGGAATTACCACGTGGCAGAAAAGCCATTGGTAACAAATGGGTCTACAAGATCAAGCGGGATAGCAATGATCAAGTAGAACGATATCGTGCTAGATTGGTCGTAAAAGGATATGCTCAGAAAGAAGGTATTGACTTCAACGAGATATTTTCTCCAGTTGTCAGACTTACTACTATCAGAGTAGTGTTGGCTATGTGTGCTGCATTTGATTTACATCTTGAACAACTAGATGTAAAGACGGCTTTTCTACATGGAAAGCTTGAAGAAGAAATTTATATGCTCCAACCAGAAGGTTTTGTTGAAACAGGCAAAAAGAACTTGGTTTGCAGGTTGACCAAATCTCTGTACGGTCTAAAGCAGGCGCCCAGATGTTGGTACAAGAGATTTGATTCTTTCATAATTAGCCTTGAATACAACAGACTGAGTTCAGACCATTGTACGTACTACAAGAGGTTTGATGATAATGATTTCATTATTTTGCTGTTGTATGTGGATGACATGTTGGTGGTAGGCCCCAACAAAGATCGAATCCAAGATTTGAAGGCACAGTTGGCTAGGGAGTTCGATATGAAGGACTTGGGACCCGCAAACAAGATTTTAGGGATGCAAATTCACCGAGACAGAAAAGACAGGAAAATTTGGCTTTCTCAAAAGAATTATCTGAGGAAGGTCTTGCGACGCTTCAACATGCAAGACTGTAAGCCAATATCTACCCCACTTCCTGTCAATTGTAAATTATCCTCAGGTATGAGTCCTAGCAATGAAGCAGAGAGGATGGAAATGTCTCGAGTACCGTATGCATCAGCGGTGGGAAGCCTTATGTATGCTATGATATGTACAAGACCAGACATTGCACAAGCAGTGGGAGCGGTCAGTCGATTTATGGCAGATCCTGGTAGAGAGCATTGGAATGTTGTTAAGAGGATCCTTAGATACATTAAAGGAACCTCAGATGTTGCATTATGTTTTGGAGGATCAGAACTTGTTGTCAGGGGTTATGTTGATTCAGATTTTGCAGGTGATCTTAATAAAAGGAAATCCACTACTGGCTATGTGTTCACACTTGCAGGAGGAGCGGTAAGCTGGTTATCTAAGTTACAGACTGTTGTAGCTTTGTCTACTACAGAAGCTGAGTACATGGCAGCTACCCAAGCATGCAAGGAAGCAATATGGATACAAAGGTTAATGGAAGAACTCGGGCACAAGCAGCAGAAGATTATTGTGTATTGTGACAGTCAGAGTGCCTTGCACATTGCAAGGAATCCAGCCTTTCATTCCAGGACAAAGCATATAGGTATACAGTATCACTTTGTTCGAGAAGTAGTAGAAGAAGGAAGTGTGGATATGCAAAAGATTCACACCAAAGACAACCTAGCGGATGTTATGACAAAGCCAATCAACACTGACAAGTTTATTTGGTGTCGATCCTCCTATGGTCTATCAGAAACGTAAGCAACATGGAATGGCAAGACAGAAAGAGTGGTGTGAAGATATGATTGGTTTAATCAAATCTTCAAGTGGGAGAATTGTTAGAATCCCACATCGGTGGGAGAATTGTTAGAGTTCCTCCTTGAAGGCTATATAAAGAGCCTTAAGGAGAAGTATTAAAACCATCCCAAGTATTATGTCTTCCTCTCTTGTATACTTTCTTATATTCTTTGTGAGGTTGTTCTCTCCTAGTATTTAGAGAGAGGTGTTGTAATATTTTCTCATAGTGAAATTCTTCTAGTCTTGCCCCGTGGTTTTTCCCTTTATTCATTGAGGGTTTTCCACGTAAAATTTTGTGTGTTCAGTTCCTATTTTCTCATCTCTTATTTTAGTTGTGAGACACTATTCCGTCACTCTGGTACCTAACACAGATATGCGTCGGACACGGATGTCGAACAGTCGAAGCAACATAGATGTCTGGCATATAAGAATTGCATGTGCTCTTGCCGTGGTAATTCCGTGTTGATCTTGATCTATTTTGAATCTTTGGGACCTAAATTGGTATCTCTTTAAGCCAATTGTTCTAGAGTGCATACTTTTTTCTGTTCTGGTTTATTAGTATCACTTCTGTTAATCGTTGTTCGTAAATCACTACTCTGGACATCCCCAGAGGTTGGAGTTTCATATGCTATGTTTTCCTTCATTTGTGAAATTTTTGTATAATGTGTAACCTGCAGTTCCCAGTGGGTCGGATCCATCGTCTACTAAAGTTAAGGACCACAGCACATGGGAGAGCAGGAGCAACTGCTGCGGTTTATTCTGCTGCTATCCTGGAATATATTTGACTGCAGAGGTGTTGGAGTTGGCTGGAAATGCAAGCAAGGATCTTAAGGTGAAACGTATTACCCCCAGACACTTACAGCTTGCTATCCGCGGTGATGAGGAACTTGATACCCTGATTAAGGGAACCATTGCTGGTGTGATCCCTCATATCCACAAATCACTCATCAACAAGTCATCCAAGGACTAGACTATAATGTTTTATTGCTTGTAGAGATTTGCCAAGTCTCTCTATCTGAGCTGCATTTCCTTGCTGTGAGCTTGAGACTTAAAACCATGGATTTATTAGGTTCCTGCTTGACAGTTAGGTCATGCATTTATGTGTTTAATTAATTTGTCAAAACTTAGGCCTGATCCTCTTTTAGCTGCTGGACTGGGTTGGTTTTTGGTCTTTTTCTTTTCCTTCTCTGATATGCTGTCAAACGGCATTATTTAGCAGATTGTCTGACATGGTGGTTAACATATAAGGTTATTGATGTATGGTAAGGTTAGATGTTTTGAGATTTAGCAAAATGGGGACATGTGGATCATATGATGAGATCTTGAAAGATAGCCAAGCCACTCATGAAATAATCTCAGTAAAAAAATGCTCTAATGTTCCCATAACACCCTCGAATCAATGCTTTCCACAAATTTGTTACACCACTAATAGTCCCACCCAAGCTACACCAATGAGATAACTTAAAACTAGATAACTAAATGCAAAGATGTTCCTGCACCCAATGCTGAAACTACCACTCATCCTGTTATGCAAAAGCAAAAGTAGGGATGAATCTCAAAAAGTGAGATAGCATTACATGAAAATATTACCACAATTGTAGCAAGTCATTCCGGAATTTAGATGGACGAGACCCTTGGAACATCAACTGGAAAATTATGGATCTCATCCATCCATGGGTTTTTCTCCTTTGCCGGATTTATCGTCCTCAAAGCTTTCCACACCGCACTGTTACACTTGAATCCTGAACCAAATGCTATTTGCCATGTTCTATCACCCTTCCTAATCCGACCCTTAGCTTCTGAATAAGCCAATTCATACCAAAGAGAACTACTTGAGGTGTTGCCAAATCGGTAAAGAGTCATTCTTGATGGTTCCATGTGCCATTCAGACAGCCGCAAATTCTTCTCCAGTTCATCCAAAACAGCTCTTCCTCCAGCATGAATGCAGAAATGCTCAAAAGCTAGCTTGAAATCCGGAATGTATGGCTTGACCTTCATTTTGAAAAGCTTCTTGCCAATCAATGTAGCAAAGAAAAGCAGCTGCTCGGACATTGGAAGAACCAGAGGCCCTAATGTGGTGATGTTGGTCTTTAAAGCATCACCAGCAACTGCCATGAGATCCTTTGACAATGTAACACCGACCTTCCCTACGGAGTCTTCTTCCTGGGTTACACAGGCAAAGCAGTTATCATCCGCACCCTTGTGAGTGCGAACAGTGTCAACCAATTGGTATTTGGATTTTCTTCTGTCAGAGCATTTGTTAGAGAGCAGTATTGCAGCCCCTCCCATCCTGAATAAGCAGTTTGAAACAAGTTTCGAGCGATCATTTCCAAAGTACCAGTTCAAGGTGATGTTCTCCATGCTGATAACCAGTGCATAGGAGTTGGGATGGACTTGAAGAAGATTTTTCGCAAGATCTATTGAGATCAAACCTGCACTACAGCCCATTCCTCCCAAATTGTAGCTTTGAATATTTCCTCGAAGCTTGTAACGGTTGATAACCATGGCAGACAATGATGGTGTTGGATTAAACAAGCTGCAGTTCACAATCAAAATTCCAATGTCTTTGGGTTTTACAGAGGTCTTAGCCAAAAGCTCATCAATAGCACCAAACATAACAGCCTCTGCTTCTTTTCTAGCTTCACGCATTGATGGGTTAGGGGGAATATTGAGGACAGCCTCTGGAAGATATGTTGAATCCCCAAGCCCTGACCTTTCAAGGATCTTACGCTGAAACTGAAGATTCTCCTCTGAGAATGTACCAGTCATTTGTGACTGATCTATGAACATCCTTTTCGTGCATTTCCGAGATTCCTCCGGTTTGTAGCAGGCAAAGTTGACAAGGTAAACAGGACAAGGGCGAGTTAGAAAGTAGAGGGTCGACAAGAAAACAAGAAGTGTTGAGCAGATGATGACAGAAATGAGGTTGTATTGAAGATGCTCCCAAAGATCATAAAGATCATGGATAGAAAATGTTGAGAGCTGTGCAGCGATTACAACTACAAGAGGGGAAAGGAAGAGGTACATTCCATGGGTGATTAGGTAATGGTATCCAAGCTTCACATATTTTAGCTTAACTGATTTCTTAAAATCAGGTAGGTTCCGAGATGATGATGGGATCAAAGGTTGTTCTGGTTTTGACTCAGCCATCTTTTCCCTGTGAAAGATTGAACTCATTTATTAGATAAAGTGCGAAAAAGGAGTCAGAATAAAAGACAATTTAAAACCAACAAGGAGCAGCAAAAGAAAAAGAAGGTAAAATAAGTAGGCTTTCAAAGGTAAGTTGAACCAGAACATGGTCCCTTTTTTTAAAGAATAAAAATATTACCTAGTTATTGAATTTTATCCCTTTTAAGAGATGAACTTTATGGCTATCTAGGCCCTAAAAAGCTTAAAATCCTGAATTCAGAATGATGAAATACATGCATTGCCAAAGGAAAATGAAGTTAGACCATTTCCCCCATTTCTGTCACCAAAAATCTTTAAAAAAAAACAAGTTTCACATCAAATATCTAACTAGGATTTTGCAAACCCAGATCAGAATTTCACATCAAATTCATAAATTGTACATAGTTTGTGAGGACTGATAGTGGGAAAACATAAAAACCCAGATCAGCATTTGCATTAAAAAAACCCAACTTTTTCAATAATTCAGACGAATCAGCTAGATAAAAGACCACACAAAGAAAACCCAGATCACAATTCACACCGAAACAATATAAAAACAACTATTAATGGAATTAATCAAAAGAACCCAGATAAAAAAAAAAAAAAAAAACTCACCTTGATCTCCAAAAGCCACCGAAGGTTACTTGAATCTATTCAAGAACGGCCACAGAGACAAAGAGAATGAGAGAGATGCTAAAAGAAAAAGACTATAAGTACGAGGAGAGCGTAAGTGCGACAAAAAGAGAAGAAAGATCAACGGATATTAAAAAATTTGAAAGGAATCTCACCAATTTTTTTTTTTTTTTTAACGGAATCAAGTATATAAAATATAAAAGCGGTAAATAATCGATTACTAAAAACAATGAAAACCGGTTTTTGCTAAAATAGAAAGAAAAAAAAAAAGGAATTTGAAAAGAAATGGAAAATGATGAGAAAACCAAACGAAGAGGGTGGCGTAATGGACGCGTTTTCTTGAAGAGGCGGCGCCGTCTGGAAACCTTTGACCGTGTTCTCTCTCGGGGTTCACGGCCAGAATAACATTGTCGTTTTTAAATCAGACGGCTGGTTTCAGCCAGGTTTTTTTTATTTCCTGGCTTACAGATACAGTTATTCCTTCTGCCTGCCGTCTCTTTTAAAATTGGTAATAGAGAAAAAAAAATTGTCAATATTTTATTTTATTTTATTTTTATATGAGTTGTCCAAAGGAAAAAAAAGGAAGGGAAGAAAATAAAATTGAATTCAAAATTTTCTCTTTTAGGATTGCTTGTGATAATACAACTGTACAAATCTTCTAGAATAATTGACACCTAAGAAAAGTAGTATGTACATATTTGAATTGTCAATTTTTTAAAGATATTGTTGTCTGAAAATAAAATAAAAATTATATAAATATATTGAATGTTATTTTTTAAAACGATTGCAACGTGTATGAATCAATTTAGGTAATTTCATATTTAAATTGCCAAATTTTTTTTATGAATATAGATTTTAATTTCTATTATCATTATCTTTTCAGGGATTTTTAAATTTTAATTAAAATAAATATGTTTTTTTTTTAGTTGTTGATATAATTTTCATGCAAAATATGTTGGAGAAAGAAGAATTGAATGATTGATTAATAATCATGCCAAACGGTATGATATCTCCATTCTCCACAAAACTAAAACTCAATTTTAGATGGTGCTATTTTCTAAGATTTACACCTTTCAAATTATTAAAACCTTAAAAAGAGAAAAATTAAATTATTTGATTTATAAAACTAAGCGCAAATTTTTTTTTTTTTTTTTAAAGATAGCTTGAGATGAGATAATGAAATTATATCATCTCCACATGGTGTTTTTCTCGTGTATTTTATGTACCAAAAACAAAAGTAAGGTGTTTTCCTAAAATTTTCACAAATTTTTTTATTCAATTAAAACTTTATTTTCTTTTTTTTTCCCCTCTTTCTAAATAGTAACTTTCTTTAAATAACTTTGTATGCTTAAATGTTTATAGTTTTTCCCTCTTTTTTTTTTTCTTTTCTAATAGAGACAAATATAAAAAAAAATTATAATTTTTAATAGATATGTCCTCTGTTGATAAATTGTTGAGCTCTTAATTCTAGTAATCAGATAGAAACTTCATAAATATTAACCCCATAAGAATTATTGAGAGAGAAAATTAAATTTTACAAAAATTAGTGAAAAAGTAAACATGGTTTTGGCTAGAAGAGCTCAGCAAAAAATTGCATAAAGTCAATGGGCAGAGGCCAAAAAAATGTCGAGGAAGAGAGTTTTTGGCTCCTCCTGAACTTTAGCTAACATTCCACAATTTTATGGGAAAAAAACAAAAATGTTGAAATCCAAGAACTGGAGGCCTCTAGCCTTAGAGACTTAGAGTAAAGATCAAGGAACATAAAATTTGAGGTAAAAGTTACAGGCTGATGCCAATTGCCAAAGCGGAAACACATTTTCTGCTCTCCTCCAAGGGGCAAAAATCATGAAAGTCAAAGCTCATTTAACACTACTGCCATGGAGCAAAAGCGATGGCACTTCCCCATAAGGTTTTGGTCACATGGGTTTCCAACTGGAACTCACATGGGATTCCTTCTTTCTGTCTTCTTGAGACACATGGCTGTAATATTCTAAAGGGTCCATGCCTAGCTGTTGTCGACATGAATGAATGAATGAAAACATGCTTCAGCTTATTAATGCAAACTTTAAGGCAAGATTTTTATCCATGCGCATCAATAACAATTTTAATGAGCATTTAATCTGACAGGAGCATTAGTAAATATAGCTTCAGCTTGCAAGTTTGGGCACTGCAAACCTATATTGCTCCGACTCTTTTTTTTTTTAAAAAGTATTCGTGTCGGACACTCGTGTCCAACGCATATTCGGACATGAGTACGGGGATATGATCCTCCAAAGACCATCTAAATACATGAAAAAAGTTAAAATAAATCAAACATACTAGTATCGAATACATACTCGTATCCAACACTCACATCTTATTCCGACTAACATAGCTGCAAACTTTACAATATCTCAGGTTTTACCTAAAACTCCTCCTTCTGCAAATTGTAACATAAAGCAAAGGCTGGGTTGCTGGGGGAATGTATACTGTTTGGTTTGATCTTAACTGTCGGCTGGTATTTGATTGTTGAGAGTGCTCAACTTTTACAATTTTCATTCTTGGATAATTTAATTTGCTACATATCCATGACCTTTAGCAAGAACAAAATGCTTTTTCCTTGCAAGTTTCTCAGGTAACTGAAAAATTCTTTCAGGGACAGCCTATACTGTTTTTTTAGTTACAACTTCCAAGAAGGTGTCACGGACGTCAATTCAAGATCGAGAAGAATAATGATCTGCAGGGAGTGATCTTGCTACTCCAAAGAGAACTCCTCAAGCCAAATTAGCACTTCATTTCTCTTCAATGCAATCACCCATACAAGAACGTAGAGATGGAGTCAATAACTAAGATGATTAAAACAGGTAATAAAGTAATAATAACAATGTGTTAAGGAAGGATCTGCCTTTATACAGATTGCAGACCCAACAAGTCAGCCGGCAAAGAAAACTAAGCTATTATCTAGCTACCATCACCAAGCTAGTTCTGGAATCAATTAAAGAACCATCAAATTGCATTAAAAGAAGCAAACAGAACAAAGCTGCTTACATACTGCTCGTTCAAGAACAGAAAATATGTGGCTAAATTTAGCAGCTATATGGGAATTTGACTCCATATGTAATGAATTTTTATAATGATCCAAGTTGGTGAACATCACCTCTAGCTTGTTTTTATCCAAGGAAACAAATAATCAGATGAAAACATGGGCTTTGTTCAATGTCTTTGATACCTAAGTTTCCATATTTTTCACATTATGAAAATATGTGTTGCCTTTAGAGCAATTACAGACAATTATGTATTCTGAAGTTTGATTCATAATATTCCATTTGACCGGTAGAGGCTGTGTAATTATGTGAAAAAATTGTGATATGAAGCTACCAATTTATTCGTAAAACTATTATAAAATAATACTATTGAAATTAAGAAAAAATATTTTTTTAAAAAATTATTTACTTATTGGTAAATTAATATTTAAAGAATTTTATGTTTCAATCCTTATATATATTTATATATTGCTATTATTATGTACTAAGATAAATGAATGGTTTATAAATGAAAAACACTAGATAAAGTTAAAAATATTTACATAGAAAACTACTTGCTACAGCATGAAAAGAATGTATCGAATGTGCTGTGTGCATTTCAAAAAATTAAAGATGAGGTTCAATTTGGTTTAGATACAAAGAAAAAAAAAAAACAACTTTAGATACATATTTTGAGAAAAAACTTAAATGAGAAGATAAAAATTGTTAAGTGAAAATTTTCTTATAGTATTATATGAACTTTTATGTATTTTTTTAATAAAAATTATTAATTTATATGTTTATTGGGTCTAAATAATTATAAAAAAATTATTATCTTATGCATTTAGGGATATTATTTTAATCATAGTTACTAAACTCGGATCAGCCCGATGGTTGGACCGGTTGACCTGGTGACCCTGCCTTTAACCCAAGTCGATTCTTTAATTAGATCGTTTTTGCAATTGATCTAAGAAAATCCGAATTAACCCGTCAGGTTTATTAAAAATCCGGTAACCCGACGGATTGACCCGGGTCAATTAAAAATTAATTCTTTTAAATGATTTTTAAATCATACCTAATTAAATTTTTGCATATTAATTAGTATTTTTTTTTTAATCATTTTCATTAAAAATTATTTTTCTTGAAAAAAATTACAAATAAAAATAAAAAATATTACAAAATCCAAATGTTAAAAAACTTTATAAACTTAGTTTTTTTTTTTAATTTTCTAAATGATAATAAATATATTTAATTCTTATATCATAATTTTTAAATTATAAAATTAGTAAAGATATTCATATAATCTATAATTTTATTTATAATATTTTAAAAATATTTTTTAAAACTAACATTGACCTGAATGATCAGTTGAATCAATTGACTTGAGACTCGAAACCTTGAACGGATCAATATCCGATCCAATGATAACTATGATTTTAATATATTGACCCGAATCAAAACTGTGAGATCTTATTAATTAATCGAGATTTTACCGTATTATGATCAATGTTTAGGTGCTGCAACAAAACTGTAAAAAAGTGAACTGCACAATCCCCTTAAGTAAAATCCCTTTTGCATGCTAAGAATGAACTCAAAACTTGCATGTAAAAGAGCATATGTGCAAGACAAATGAGTTTTAGAATACTTAAGAACCATACTTGTTAAGGAGAGTCAAAATCATACCATTGTAAAGCTCCATGTTCGTCCAGGATCATTGTAGCGGGCAAGCAAACAACCCATCTTTGGTTTAAGACCGTCTCTAATAAGACTAGAGCGCAATGCTTTCTCTTTCTCACGAACAACATCCTCTGTTGGTTTTCCACTGAACTTCAATGCTGCAGCAATTCCTCCTTCCACCTTTCTCAAGTTAACTGTTTCTTGACTAGGATCTGGCAGACTATTGAAGTACAAATACACTGCTTAGTTGCTTAAACAAAGCATGAAAGTAATAAAAAGAAAGTTATTGTTGTCTTTATCCAGTTTGGAAATATGAAACTGTCTCCTGATGTTTCAGTCTTTCAGACCCCTACAAAACTGATAAGCCTCACCTGCTTATATCTTTCTCCAATGGAAGAACAATTTGGACGGATACCTCAGATAATTCAGGATCAAGTGCCTGGGTGAACACAGGAGTAGTCATTGGTATTTTCTCTGTTGTAGAATTCTTACCAAAGATATACCTATGGCAATGGAATCCATCAACCATATCAGGCATAAAGATTAAAAAAGGAAAATTAATTAGAATTGAAACCAACATCATGAATTGGATTTTCCAGAAGAGTTGAAGACACTTACCCAGCAACAGTATTAAAGCCAGTTGACCCTGACAGCTTGTCTCCATTTGTTTCTACCACTATGAATGGTGTATATTTCCTTACCTGCATAACACCAAAGTGTTACTCACTATGAATAGGGATGGCAATGTTGCTAGATGGGGGGCGGATATCGCAAAATCCATTTCCGTCTCGTCATTAGAATACTTTGCTTCGCCTCCCGTTCCGCTGTGGATGTTGAAATTTCAATACCACTATCACCTCCATGGATGTCGGTTACATCCATAACCGCCTCACCCCATCCGATATTTATTAGTTATTTTTAATTTTTTTAAATAATAAAGCATTATAAAAAAATTTATATTTAAATTCAACATAAATATCAAATGATAAAGTATTAGGTTTAAGTTTTTAAAAAAAAGAATAAAAATAATAGGTTTAGTTGTATTACTTTATTATCATTTTAAAAATTAAATATTTAAGAATAAAATATTAATTTTAATACCCGAAACGGAGCGAAGCAGGCAATTACTAGAAATCGCTCCATCCCACCTTTTAAACAAAAAAAAAAACAGCCCAACCCGTTCCGCTTCTATTGTTAAAAAAAACCCCTTTTCATTCGAAGTGGATCGGTTCGGGTTTTGCCATCCCTAACTATGAATACTACATCATGTATGCAAATTTTCTCTAATGATCCTACTCAATATTGAGTCAAGTTTACCAAACGATTTCACCCTTTTTCATTCATATTTTCCGATCGCAGGCTTAGTTATGCCTTTGTTGTTATAAAACCAGAAGGGAATGAGTTTGTTTACCCCGCTTCCAGCATACTATCACTGTGCAAAACATTTTGACTTTGCCAGATAAATAAAATAGCTGGTATCAGGAAGAGCATATATAGTTCATAGATGCAGATCTGATTTTATTCCAAATTGTTTTTTTTAAGCAAGGAAAAAAAAGACTATAATACAACCTCATAATCTGCAGTCCTTTTCAGTATCTCATATCTGGGTGTCTCCAAATCAGGAGTCTTATAAATCCGCAACTGCAAAATAAAATTAAATTCCACATATAAGATAGGGCAGAACCACAAATTTATGACCATAAAAAGCTATTTTGCAGAATTAAAGAGCCATACCTGCCTAGACACATCCCATAAACCTTGCAGCGAAAAATACTCATTATTCTCTATAGAATCCCAAAAGTCCTACAGTACATATATATAACAAATTTTCACAAAGATTACAAATTAAAATTACCAAAATGAAGAATTTTTTTGGAGAAGTAAAAATTAACCTCACCACATGGCTACAGAACTTTCCATTGTTTGGGTTAATGCCCATGACAGAAGTTCCAGTAAAAACCAGCTCAGGCTTCCAAGGTAAAGGCATGAACTTCATCACCATAGTCCACCTTGTTGTTATCTCATACGGTCCTGTCTATACCAACTCAACCAGTAAAATAAGCAGATACCCAAAGTAAAAAAAAGTTGTCAAAGTATCAAAATTTATATTAAAAAAAAAAAAGTTTATAATGAATCGAACCTGCTTGACCCAATGCAATTGAAACAGAGGCCTAAAGAGGACCTTCAACAAAGAAATGTTAAACAAATAACCACTAATCGTATCATGCTTTGTTATAGGGTCCCTGAACTTGACTTGCTCGTCATATGCCGTCCGATCAATCCCTTGATCATCAAACAGATGGGGAAGATCGTCATACAAGAAACTAACTAACCCTTCAACATCAACAGTTGGTTTTGGCGGGCTGCTTTGTTCCACTAGGCTTAATTTACGTGCCCACTTGAACTTTTGGTTCGTTGGATTGGGTTCTTTTCTTGTTTTGAAGATTATTGTAGGAGAAGGAGAGGTAGAAGGGAGTCCGGTGGTGGTAACACGTCGGAAACTGACGCAAGCAGGGGGGATTGGCCGGAGAATTTGAGTTGAAAGGTGAGCGGTAGCCATTTCGAGTTGTTTGAGTTTCCAAGTTCAAGAAACGAGTGTTTCTGCTTTAGTTTACATGGACCAATGTTGTGGCTTTGGTTTGAAGCTGTGGCAAACGGTTAACGTTAGCCAGGGAAATGATTGGTTGCTATTGGTTCAGGATTATATGTTTAGGCCAAATTGGGCCGACAATGGGTTTAAAAAAAATGCAAGCCTGAGCTCGATCCAAAAATTTAGCCAAGTCGAAACCAGAGACCACAGGAGCTGAATCTGCCATGGTTTCAGCTTTTTTGAATCTCTCACGAAGGGTGTCGGTGGGCAGCTTTGAATGATTGGTATTTTGTGATCACTCGAAGTTGGCGTTTTGCACTCTTCTTCTTCTTCAACATCTTCCCACGAAGAAAACCAGAGCCACCAGATCCACCAGACTCACGACCATATCCACCAGATCCACCACCACCCCTCCATAGAAAACCAAAAACAAGTCTTCACGACCAGATCCACCCCCTCCATTTCCACCACCACCACCGTATCCACCCCCTCCATCTCCATCCTCCTCCACCATAATCACCAGATCCAGGGTCAGCCGTTTTTTTTTTTTTTTTTCAGCATTTCCTTTCAGATCCTGTTGAAAGCAGACCCACGACGGCCTTTTCTCACCTGCGGCACAAATGACGGTGGCAATGGCGGTGGAGCTTTAAACTGTGAGCAATACTGCGACTTTGAGAGAAATGCAAATTCACAATTTTTTGATTTGGAAGATAGGGGAAAAAGCTCTCAACTCACAATAGATTGGGGATGAACTTTATGATGACTCCATTGGAGAAGACAGCTAATCAAAGATTGGAAGGTGAGGACTCCCAGCAAAGAAGCTTTAAACACGTTGTTACTGGAAATTATCCCTCCATTACAGCTGGAATGGATCGTGGTAAATTGGTGGAACGATCAAGGGAGATTGGAGAAGAACGAAGAACAGAGTCAGTTGTATCTAACTCTGCTGACGTGGCAGCTCCTGATTGGAGGAAATTGTTTGCTGCAGCTGAAAATCAAACTTTGAGATTCTTTCCTCCGCTGAAGATAGATGGGAAAGTTACTGTAAAACCACCAGATGAAGTATTTGAAGAAGGAATTCTTCAATGGAAGAACTCACTGATTGCGCAATTTATAGGGAAACCTCCAAATTTCAGTTTGTTCAATAAGCTGGCTAATATGCTATGGGGAAAGGATGGAGATCTCCAAATTAAGCCAGTAGGAAGGAATCTTTATGTTCTTCAGTTCCATAATGTAGAGACAAGAGATTGGGTGCTTGAACATGGACCTTGGCACATCCAAAACAGCCCAATCATCTTGAGGAAATGGGAACCAGACCTGAACACCTTAGAATTCAACATGGAAAAGCTTCCTATCTGGATTCATCTGAGCAATGTCCCATTGGAATTATTCACAATGAGAGGTCTGAGCTATATAGCTAGCGCCATTGGCACCCCTCTCTATATGGACAAAATAACTGCAAACAAGCAAAGGCTAGCATATGCTAAAGTTTGTGTTGAGATAGATGTGGCTCAAGAATTGCCCAATTCGATTGCAGTGGAGCTCAGAAATGGCTCAGTGATCCCTATCACAGTTGAGGCACCATGGATGCCTCAGAAGTGTATTCACTGTGGTATTTTTGGTCACAATAACAAAAGTTGTCCTCGCCTGCCAAAGGAAATTCCAACCAAAAAATGGATTCCTAAGCAGAAGGATCAGAATGAGCAGACAGAGTTGAGGATTCCTGATGAGCAGACGATTCCAAGGATCTCTGAAAAGCAGATAGAATTACCTGCTCAGGTCATCATAGAGCAATTGGAAAGGCCAGTTCCATCTGGGACAGAACGAGGATCCACCTCAGCCACAGGAGCTATGGGCTCAGACAACAGATTTGCAATATTGGAATCTGTTCCTGAAAATGAGGAGGATAATGGTAACACAGAGTCACTTATGGAGGATAGGACTGTAAGCCACTCTCATCAGGTTGTTTTTTCAGAAAAAACAAGAAAGCCTAGGGCTGCTGCAGCAGGAGTGGCAGATCTGATGAAGAACTTGAAGAGAAGGAAGGGGCCTATTGACAAAGGAAAGGCTCGAGGTAAGGCTTCTGCCTTGGGGAGTCACTCTCCAACTCTTCATTAATGAACTTCCTTGTTTGGAATGTTAGAGGACTCAATTGTCCTCTAAGGCAGAAACAGGTAGTAAGTAGAATTTCTAAGTTGCAGATTGATATTGTCTGTCTTATTGAGACTAGAGTAAAGTTACCTAAAGTGCAGAAGATTGTTGACATGCATTTTAAGGGATGGAACCTCCATCATAACTACTCTGAAGCTTCAAATGGAAGAATTTGGATCCTTAGTAAGGTTCACCTGGATGTAGATATGAAGGACTCAACAGAACAGTCCATCACATGCCAGATTAAACTGAACTCTCTGACGTTTTATTTGACTGCCATTTATGGAAGTAATGAAGGAAGCAGACGGAAATTGCTTTGGTCACACTTGCATTCCCTCAGTGGAACTACTCAAGGTGCGCCATGGATTTTGGCAGGAGATTATAATGTGGTAGCTCATCCATCAGAAAGCTCATGCTTTAATGGATCTCAACACAGTACCTCAGATATGAAAGATTTCCAACTTTGCATTGAACAGAATGCATTGATGGATCACCAATTTGTTGGTCCAATCTTTACCTGGTCAAATCATCAAGAGAATCATCTTGCCAAGAAGCTTGATAGGGTCATGATCAATGATCAATGGCTCCTCTCTTTCCCACACTCCTATGTGGAATTTATTGCACCTGAAACCTCTGATCACTGTGCTGCACTAATCAAAACCAGCTTGGAGAATCACTCCCCTCCCAAACCATTCAAGTTTTTCAATTACTGGACTAGGGATGCAGAGTTCATGGATATAGTTGAGAGCTCATGGCAGGAACCTACCAGAGGTGATCCTATGTCCAATTTGCATATCAAATTGAAGAGAGTGAAGCAGAAGCTAAAGAATTTCAATTTCAAGAAGTATGGAGCTATTACTGAGAAGGTACAAGCAAAAAGAAGGGAATTAGCAGAAGTGCAGCTCCAACTACTAAGGAAGCCTGCAGATGTTGAACTGGCAGCAAAGAAAGATATCCTTTTCAGGGATTTTAATAATCTTCTCAAAGATGAGGAAAGCTTTTACAAGCAGAAATCCAGAATTCAATGGCTAAAGGAAGGAGACCAAAATACAGGCTTCTTCCATAGGATGGTGAGGGCAAAGTTGAGCAAAAATACCATACATTCTTTGACGGATGCACAAGGAAACAGACTTGAAAACTTTGATCAGATTGCTACAGAAGCTGTCTCCTACTTCCAGAACTTGTTGGGATCCAAAGACCATATGGTCAAGGGCTGTAATCAGGATTTGCTTGCTGAACTTCTTCAGACTTCCATCACTGAAGAGCACCAAGCTGAACTGGTTAAAAGGGTAACTCCTGCAGAGATAAAAGAAGCCATGTTTTCGATTCATAGCGACAAGAGTCCAGGGCCAGATGGATTCACAGCTCACTTCTTCAAAACAGCTTGGCAAGTTGTTGGTGAGGATGTCACAGAGGCTGCAATGTTCTTTTTCAGGACAGGAGTGATGCACAAAGCCTTCAATTCAACTAGTGTAGCTCTCATTCCAAAATGCCCTAATCCAAGCACAATGAGAGATTTCAGACCAATTTCCTGTTGCACAGTTTTTTACAAATGCATCAGCAAGATTCTGTCTAACAGACTCAAGAGCAGTCTTCCATTGGTGATCTGTCCCAATCAGAGTGCCTTCATTCCAGGCAGGAGTATCACAGACAATATCCTGCTTGCTCAAGAGTTAGTTAGAGGCTATGGTAGGAATACTCTGTCCCCAAGATGTGCCATAAAAGTGGATTTGTAGAAGGCATTTGATACTATCAGCTGGGAATTCATCTCTGCAGTCTTGAAGGCAATGCGGGTCCCTCAGCAGTTCCTAGATTGGATTGAAAGTTGCCTATCCACCAGCTACTTCTCTATATCTGTTAATGGAGGACTTATGAGCTTCTTTAAGGGGGCAAGAGGAGTCAGGCAAGGTGATCCCCTTTCCCCCTACCTCTTTGTGATTGCTATCAATGTCCTGTCCAAGTTGTTGGACTCAGCAGCACAGTATGGGGTCTTCTCTTATCATCCAAAGTGCAAAAAGCTTCATTTAACTCACCTGAGTTTTGCTGATGATCTGCTAATCTTTGCCAAGGGCAATCTTGATTCAGTAAAGGGTATTCAGCTAGTGCTAAGTCAATTCTACACCTACTCAGGGCTCCAACTTAATAGCACCAAAAGTGAGTTCTTCTCCTCAGGAATTGACAGAGAAGAATTAAGGCTCATCAGAGAGTCCACAGGGTTCAAAACAGGCACACTGCCTGTCAGATACCTGGGGGTACCATTAGTCACTAGAAGATTAACCATGACAGACTGTGAGCCACTTTTGGAGAAGGTGACAGCAAGGGTTAGAGGATGGGCAACAAAGTTCTTGTCTTATGCTGGAAGGCTTCAGCTTATCCAATCAGTTCTGTTTCACCTGCAGAACTTCTGGTGCAGACATTTTGTTCTGCCCAAGCAGTGCATAAGGAAGTTGATGCAGCTATGCTCAAGCTTCTTATGGAAAGGAAAGGAAGGCCAAGCTAAGGGAGCTAAAGTTAGCTGGAAGTCTATTTGCCTGCCAAAATCAGAAGGGGGACTTGGTGTAAAGGACACTGTCACTTGGAATCAGGCATGTATTCTAAGGAATTTTTGGGCTGTATTGATTGAAGCAGGCTCCCTATGGATAGCCTGGATCAAGACTTATGTTTTGAAGGATAGAGATCCATGGCACATCTCTATCCAGAGTGGGAGCAGTTGGAATTGGAGGAAGATCATCCAATTGAGAGAGGTGGCTGCCAGAATAGTTCTCACAACTGCTGATGGAAGCTGCAAATGGCCTTTCCCTGAGGGAAAGTACCAAGTGTCAGCAGTGTGGAACAAGATCAGACCTTCAGCTGGGAAAGTGGCTTGGTATAAGTTGGTATGGTGTAATTTTAATATTCCTAGGCATTCTATGCTCTCCTGGATGGCAATCCTAAATAGATTGGCCACAAAGGATAGACTTATCTCCTGGAGAATGGCAATGGATGATAAATGTTTGCTGTGCAAACAAGAGAGGGAAACCAGGGATCATCTATTCTTCACCTGCTCCTACTCGAACAGATATGGCAGAGAGTGATGGTACTTTGTAGGTTAAAAAGGCAGGTTGCATGTTGGAATGTAGAGCTTCAATGGGCCTCTGTCAACCTCAGAGGTAAAGCTCTAATCACAACGATATTGAGGCTAGCTTGGAACGCAGTTATCTACCTAGTTTGGAAGGAAAGAAACAATCGTTTGTTCAACTCAACTGAGCAAAAGAAGGAGCACCTCACTGAGCAAGTGAGAGACATGATCTCGACTAGGTTAAGTGATCTTAGGAAGATTAAAAGAGATTCAGTTAATACGTTTTTATGTAATTCTTGGAGGTTAAATGCAGACATGTTTGTCTAATGGCATTGGTTTTCTGATTTATCTAGCTAGGCTAAGCTAGCTTTGTAACATGTAGCAGCACTGCTGCTTTCTTGGATAAATGAAAATCTACTTATCCAAAAAAAAACAAAAATTTAGCCAACCTACATTTTCTTCATCCAAATTCCGAGCTCGTCACCTGCAAAAATTGGAACATGCGTGTGTTTAAGCTAAGCCCAAAGTTCAAGTTGAGCTTGCGCCCGTGGGTGAGCCATTCCCCCATGCACCCGTCCGGTCTGGCCTCCACTACTTTCAAGCCCAAAGTTCAAGTTCTAGTCTTTGAATGAAGCATTTTCACTCTTGGATCGGGCAGCCTATCCGATTCTGTTCGTATTGGATCGAATTTAAATAAAAATTTTATTGATCTAGTCTGGTCCGATTCGAATCAATGTTTAACTATTAAAAAATATATATTATAAATTTTAATTATAAATTTTAATATAAAAATAATTTTTAAAATTTTTAATAATAAATGAACAATAAATGTGGGCATGTGGGCCGAACCTGAACGAGGTTAAAAAAATCGGGTCTGATCTAATTTCAGTACGCTAGATTTTAATAAATTTATATTATTAGTAGGAATTAATATGTCATGTTATATACATTTTTTAAAAATACATTTCAAAAATATATATTTTTTTATAAAAAAAGTCACATCATTTATTTTTAAATTTTCAAAATACCGTTTAATTTTAAAAAGTGTTTAAAATGTAGGTAGCAATATTCTTATATGTACCTTAAAGATGGACAATAAATAGCTCAAGCAGACATTGTCAATTATGTTTTTTAGTATATGCACTGTCAATAAATATTATGTAATCATATCATAATAATAAACATATTGTAATAATTGATTATATAAAAAAATAATGATAAGACACTTATCCCAAAATAATAATGATAAGAGGAAGATTTTGCTAATAATATAAGTTTTTACACATAAAATGCAAGCATCGGATGTAAATCTAGAACGAAAGTCTCAATTTTAAGCAAATGAAGTCATGACAATTCGTAATTCCTTTTAAAAACTGAGATTTTAGAATTTAAATCTATCCTCTTTCAACTTATAATTATAATTATATATATATATATATAAATAATAAAAGACCATAAAGATTTATTTGCTCAAAATAACTTAAGTTGCTAATATAAATATCACAAGATAATTAAGCTGATTTTTCAGGCAAGAGATTTGCCAAGATTTCATATTAGAAAAACGACAACTTAGTTCGAAAGATATACAACCACAAAAGTAATAAAGAACTTTTCATATATACAAATCCTTAAGATTTTTTTTTTATATATAAAGGAAGTCAAGGCTTGAAAAAAAAAAAAAAGATTTAAAATATTAAAATTCAAATTTTAAATATATTAAATGTCAAGTCTTAATAATGATTATATAAACTAACGAAATTTAACTCGCAATTCAAATCCTTAAGATTTTCATGTGCACTACCAATATAAAACCTTTTTCTACTTTCTCCTCCACCACTATCACGAGGAATAAAGACCCCCAAGTACCTTTTACTAAAACCGACAACAACAGAAAAAAGAAAAAGACCAGACAGAATCAACCATTTTGTTGCATTTATTCATTACATATTTTTCGTATTTATGTAAACTTTGTTGTTGTAGTGAAGCCAGCTAGGATTTTACGTGGCACTTTTTATCACAAGCTTCACACGCTCCAAATTTCTTATGCCACGACCCCCCACGGGAAACGCATCATATTTTCTCTCTATATAATCCTCTGCTTTGCCTCAGTTTTTTAATTCTCTCAAGCAAACCAAAATCTCCTAATTTCTTTCTTTTCCTAATTCATCACTGCCCCTTCAAGTCAAAAACTAAAACTTTCACATATATATCTTCCAATCATGAGTAGCTCAAAGTCATGTATCATCATCAAGCATGATGATGACAAAAATAATATCAAAAGGTTTGGAAGCAGCTCAAACATGAGCATGATCATGCCTGATCATGATGATGTTAAAGTTGGTTGTCATGGATATGTTTCTAACTCAAAGTCATTGGCCAAAGGCGATAACGGTTATGATCATGCTCCATCTGCATCCGCAGATGGTGACGGCGATGATGATGATGATGATGATGGTGGTTATGATTTTGCTCCGGCAGCTTAATTTTAAGAGATTATTGATATCTTGTCAAAAACCCTAGGTATAGTTTTAGAATGCTCTAAAACCCTAGTTAGTACGTAGTAGTGTAGTAATTTTTTTTTTGCTAAATTTTCTATGATGTGTTTTTTAAGTTTTTGGTTAATACTATAACTAAGGTCACTTTAGTTTGGTTTAGTCCTACCTAATATAATTAACAAGGTTTCTTATATATGTAGCATGCATGATGTAATCTTTATCTTATGTCAATAGAGATGAGATATTATTACTATATATCTTAATACCAAGATTTCGTTAACTTCCGTAAGATGTATAAATTCTTGTGTTAATCTATATAGTGAGCAAGATAATATTGCATCAAACTATTCGCAAGTTATTCCTAAGGGTCAACTTATCCTCTTTCCTAAAGATTCCAGATGAGAAAATTTTGAAAAAGTCATCGAGAAATTTTGAATAAATTTATTATTATTATTATTAATCAAAAGATTGACCTTTTCCCTCTTATATTAGACAGTCAAATTAATTAGGAGATGTCACAGAAATTAATTAATTATTTAACCCAACAAAACAAGTCAGCGATTTTTTTTTTTAATCACTAATTATGCAATGTAAATTATTTAATTAATTATTAATAGATATCATGATTAATTTTGGAGTTGTATATCATGACTCGAAGTCCATGCATTTCTACGTGCATGTGAATGTTGTATGATACGTACTTTGTACAATACATGAACATCGAACTCCCGTGACATGAAAGAATCAATATCCAATTTTTTGCTTCATTTTTTTTCCATTAGTTAATTTCCTGCCAACCTATATAATTAGCAGCAATTAATATATATATATATATATATTTATATGGACGAAGGAGCATACAAAGAATTGAATTTTACTTTTAGTTGTCTCTCTTTATACATAACCTTTGATGACTTCATAATATAAAAGATCGTAGCTAAGTGAGTTTATTTTCACGCATAATGTTAATAAGTATATATGTGAGATTTACATCTCAAAAAATTTGATTTATTTGCATGATTTTTTATAAAAAAAAAAAAAAAAAATCTGTGTGTAAATAAGGCTTCAATGATGATAATAATTCATATTAGGCCCAATTTGGATTGAGTTTTGAATAAAGTTTTTTAAATTCAAACTAAAATATTAATATAATTTTTTATATAATATTTAAGGTTATTCAGACCAAAATGAATATTTGATAAGATTTTCAAAAAATCAATCGAGTTTGACCTATAAACACTTCTACAACTGAGCCATGACACTTATATGTCTGCTACTGTTCTTATTCTTTAACAAATATATTTTACAATAATAGCATGACTACTATTTGCTTTATGTTCTTATAAGATAAGTTTTTTTTACTCGTTTGAAGACCCGACCTAAAAGTTATAACTTATCATTTTTAGAATAATTGAAGTCCAAATTTTTTTAATCCCGCTCCTATATGTACCAAAAGAAAGGTTCAATTTTTTGATGTAAAATAGAAAAATAATTATGTAAAACTAAAATGTTAATTTTTTATACATTTTATTGTATATACAAAACAAAAATGTGTAAATCGTTGTTACATTTTAACTGTTTTCTTGTTTTCAATTAACGTTTTATTTTTTTATATCTTTTAAAAAAATAAAAAGTAAGTGGTAAAAAACAAGTAGGAAAATAATCAATTAATGATTAATGGATAATATCTTGGTATATGACTATTTGGGGCGTCGCATTATTTTAGTTTAATCCTATGCTTAATTAAGCCAACTATACATACATAGGCAGACAACTTGACGCAAGGCATGTTGCTAATTCAGGATTAACAACGATATCTTTCAACTTAATTTCAAGCATAATTCCACTTAATTGGTTGAGTTGAGTGTGAATTTATGACTGTTTAATTTTCTGGTATTAAAAATAAAAAAAAATAAAAAATACCAACAACTTGCACTACTAAGGCAAATTACTAATGAATAACCTATCTCCAAATTAATAATTAGAAATTCTATTTTCTTTTGCTTTCTGGAAACCTTTTAGAATTACTTTAAAAAAGATTAACAATAAGAGCAAAAGTTCATTTTATATACAATATTGAAAATATTTTATTTTACAAGCGAGATAAAAAAAACTATCATATATCTTATTTTTTAAAATTAATTTTTTAATATTTTAAAATACTCTTAAGAAATATGTATCATTATACTAATCCTATTTGTGAAATTTAAAAATTTCACATACGACGGTGAATGAAATAATTTTTTTAGAGAGCAAATTCCCCCAATGCCTTCCAATTTGTTAAATAAAATATTAAGAGTAATTAACAAGACAAGATGGTTTTATCTTTATCAGATATATTTATTCCGCCCAGTTGAAATTAAGATATATGGTGAGGATTTAATACCAAACAAGTGTGTTTATCTCAATTAAGATTCCCCTAATCAAAAAAGTATCAAGCATCCTTATTATATTGTTTTAAAAGCTTTCCTTGTTAATTAGCTTCGGCAATTCATGTGCAATATCTAGACTCTACACTCTAGAGTCCTCCAAAAGATTTTGAAATTCCCATATGTAGCTCTAATACCTCCAAAATAAGGTTATATTCATATGGTTGCGGTTGCTCTACACTTCATTTTTCATAAAATTCCATGTCTAACATATATTCCACAAATATCACGTATTAGATACATAAATGTATCCAATACTCATTTTCGAGTCTGAAAAATGTTGAGAAAAATACTAACATTTAGTTGATTGGAATGGTAAAATGACTCTAACTCCTAAGATGAGAACCAAAGTTCGAATTTTGAGAATCATCAATGTTATGAGAGCTTTATCATTATACTTTGGGCCCGATAGGGATTGGGGAACACCCTGGATTTAGATTAAAAAAAAAAAAAGTGATCATTGATGGATGCCAAGGTGTTGCCATGATGATGCCATCACTATTTGGCTAGTTCCAAACCACAAGTTAGAAGATAATGAACCTCACTTTTCATATGCGAAATCAGCCATATGATTTTTCAGTTTTGTATTGCCACTCTAGCCAAAAAGATCTTAAACTTGACCCATGCAAACACCCAAAGACGACTTTACTAAACATCAAAGGCCATCAACTATACAGATCCAGAGGAGAATCTGCTGAATTGTCAGCTTAGGTGGCTGGACCACGTATCACTCCACCTATGCTCGGCGTTTGGTCTTGCACAAGGCAGCACAACCTTTGGTCTTCATTCCACACTCTTCACGTGCTTGCCTTGTGTCAGAAAGAGGCTATCCACCACCTCCACCAAGACCACCGTCTATATAATCACTTCTGGCATTCTTTCAAACCCAATACAATAGTTACAGACTGACTAATTCAATCCCAAACAAAGCCACAATTAGACCAGCTGACCAGCTCCATTCATTTTCTTATTCTGCAGGTCAAAAGCCCTTAGAAATAAATCAAAGTTGCAGTCACATTTTTAATCCCTATCTATTCAGTAGAAAGAAAATGTCTCCTTTTTCCAAGTTTGTTGCTTCACGGTACAAGAAGCATGCAGATGGAGATGATGATGGCAATGATGGATATGACTATGCTCCAGCAGCATGCATAGAAGGAAATGGTGAAGATGATGATGGAGACTATGACTATGCCCCTGCAGCATCCCTTGAAGGTGATGATGATGATGATGGCAGCTATGATTATGCTCCAGCTGCATGAGTAGATAAATAGCTAGCCCTTATGCAGCTATTCATTCTTAATTAACAGCATCAAAACCCTAATCATGGGGCCTTTAACCCAAAATTTTTGCAGTTCTATTATGGAGTAATGACTATCAGTATATCATATGCATGTGTGTCCCCCATGTGCATATTTAAAGCACCTTATGATGGTGGGTTTATAAGGATCATTTTAAATGATATTTAAGGAAAGCATGGGATGTAATCTATGTCATCAACCATTGACAAATGCTAATCATGTTATATGTTTAATTACGATAATGATAGATGGTCATCATCACTATATTATTAACTACTCAACTAGAGCTTTGTTCAGGTAGTAGTGGAAGAAATTAAATAATATTATTACAGTTTGTGTTTGATAGAATTAATGAGTTTTGTGTTCTTAAGCATAACCCAATACTTGAGGAGAATGTTTTCTTGTCTGCTGCTGTTATGGTAAACATATATATCAGTCAAGCAAAGTCAATGTAGAGCAAATTAATTACTGGTTTGATGGGGCCCAAAAGGTCCAATCCAATACTATTAAGTTACATTAAAACCAAAGATTAAAAATCAATAACTAATAATCACTTCAAATAGAGCTTATTACATCGTTGCAGTGTGGAAGGGATATTATATTGTTGCAACTCGCAATGTATAATACTAAACCCAGCAAGACAGCACCTCAAATGGAGCTTAAAAATTGACTTAATTTCCATCTAGCAAGACCTTATCAGGGTGGCCCTGTCTCTAACACAATATTATGTGCAGACTCAATCCTAGAAGGCCATGTAGGCAAAAGTACTTCTTTAACGAATTCCCTATTATACTAGGGCATCAACCTTGAAATCATGAAGCAAGATAAAACAGGAATTGTGAGATCCAGAAAGGAGAAAGATGCATATATATTACCAGAAAATATATCTTCAAATACATATATATAGTACCAGAAAGGAGAAAGATGCATGCTAGGAAAAGCCAGCAATTGTGAGATCCATTAATATTAGCAATTCAATGAATATTAAGTATATAATAACCATGAAAAAGAAATTCATAACCAAGCATTAAAATATGACATGGACTCTTATGAAATTAGCTAAAAACAAATCTAAACAAAAATCTGTTTTCAACATAGATGTCCTTGTTAATACTAGACTCAAATGGCACTAGTGTGTTAAAACAATAGTTGTCAGATTTCAGTCAAAACTCAACATACTAGGGGAGTATATACAGTGGATGGAACATGCTGGAAATCCAGTTTTCCATACTTCTCCATCTAAGAAGTAAATTGAATGAGAGGGAGGAAATTTGACTACTTCAAAATTTTAAAACACGGGATAAAGAGATATTCTTAAGAATATGAACAAGATGTTATTGTCTGCACAGCACAGAGTTGACAATTGTAAACTCATACTTTTTTGTAATATTCAGGTGATAATCCCAACTTCAAAATCTGATATTAAATTTTAACAAGATGCATGAAATGATTCTGTCGGATCCAACCTAATGGAGTTGTTGAATGAAGTGCGTGCCTCCGCAGACTCCTCTTGGAACAAATTTAAGTGTACTTGACATTTATTTTCTCCTTTGTCACTCTAACAGAAATGTAGAAACTTGCTCAGAAACTGCTCTAAGAACCTGCTTGAACAAGATACCCAACCAGCAGTCAAATTGCCTCTTCTTGAAATTTTTGATGTAAAAGCAACTTGATTCCCCTACTCGCAAATATTTTAAGAATCCGTTCATGCTTCTTCCCTACTAAGCAAAAAATAACATTGAGCAACTTCAGAAAATTCCAAAAATGCCAATGCAATCCCCTATTGAGGCAGTAAATGCTCAAGAGACTGTTTTATTGTCAAGTTATTGCACCATTCACTTTGATTGAGCTACAGCCAGGCACCTTTTTGACTCCAAGATCTTTCATTTTTTCTCTAACCTTTTTTACATCTTCCCATCTATCAGCAGATGCATAGATATTGGCCAGAAGCGTATGAATACTGGAATCACTTGATTCAATTTCTACAAGCCGTTGAGCCATTCGTTCTCCCATCTCAACATTGCCATAGGTCCTGCAAGCACTAAGCAAGGAACCATAAAGTGGCACAATGGTTTCATTATCCTTGCTTGGTATATCCTCGATCAACTTCTCTACTTCAGCTAACAGTCCAGCTCGGCTGAGTAGGTCAATCAGACATGCATAGTGTTCCAACTTTGGCTCCATCTGATACACTTTTGACATGGAATCAAAAACCCTACGACCTTCTTCAACCAATCCTCCATGATTACAAGCACTTAAAACACCAATAAAGGTGATATCATCAGGTTTTCCTTTGGTTCGTTTCATTTCCGAGAATAACTCAAGTGCCTTGCTTGTCTCCCCATTAACTGCGAGCCCACATATAATTGAAGTCCAAGAGGCAGTATCCCTTTTACTCAACCCGTAGAAAATCTTCAAAGCTTTCTCTATGCACCCACACTTTGCATACATTTCTATAAGAGCAGTACCAACAACAGTGTCTACGACAATTCGATTTTCATTGAGGTATCCATGAATCCATTTCCCTTGCTCGAGAGCTCCCAACTTAGCACAACCTGTTAGGAGAGAAACCAAAACAAACTTATCCGGTTTAACCCTTTGAATCTGCATTTCTTGAAACAGTTCCAGTGCCTCGTCAAATCGGTTGAACTGCACATAACCATTAATCATAGCTGTCCAAAGAATTACATCCCTAACTGGACTTCTATCAAACAACTGTCTAGCTTCAGCCAGCTGACCACAGTTTACATAGCCAGACACCATACTAGTCCAGCAATTAACATTTTTATTCGGCATCTCATCAAAAATTTTCCTGGCTATATCTAGACAACCACACTTACAATACATGTCTAACAAAGCATTCCCCATTATAGTAGTCAATTCAAGTTCCTCCCTTGCATAACGGTCAATGTCCTTGCCAAGTTCCAATCTTCCCAATGCCGTGCAAGCTGAAAGAGTGCTAACAATTGTAGCCTCATTAGGCTTAACCAGACCCTCTTTTCTCATCAACCCAAAAACATTCACTGCATCTTCAAACTTCCCACACTTAACCAACCCAGAAATCAACACATTCCAGGCAACCACATCTCTTTCAGGCATTTCATCAAACAGCTTCTTCGAACACCGAATCCGACCCACTTGAACATACATATCAATAAGTGAATTAATGACATAAGCATCAAATTCAAGCCCAGATTTTGCCACCAACCCGTGAATCTTTTTACCTTCAAAAACGTCTCCCAAGCTTCCAACTGCCTTAAAAACAAAAGGATAGGTAAAATTATCAGGCCACAACCCTTGTTCCCTAAGCTTCCCAAAGACCAAGATTGCATTTTTATGACTACCCTTTTTCACAAACGTCTTGATCATTACATTGTAAATAAATAAAGATGGGTATTGAATGAGATTGAAGATTTTTTCAGCGTATTGGAAGTTTCCAAGAGATGGGTCCGTACAAAAAGCTATGAGCTTGTTGAGAATGTGGCTGTCTATGTGCAGACCAAGTAGGAAAGTTTGGGTTTGGATTTGCTTAAGGTGGTTCATGGATTTGCAGTTTTTGAGAAGAGAGATGCATGATTGTTTGGATAGTGGAGAGTGAAACGAGAACAGGCGTGGCTTTGATAAAATGTAATGGCGGGAAATGAAGTGAAATAACTGAAGCTGACGTTGAAGGAGCATCAGAGCTTTGTTTTCTGAAATTGAAAAAAGCAGAGGATTTAATATGTAACAGAGTATGGACTTGGGCTCTTAAAAAGTATGCTAGGGAAAATTTCTTGATACCCACCTAGGATGGCAATGGAGCGGGACGGGGGCGGATTTTGCAGTATCCGCCCCCGCCCCGCCATTGTACTGCTCCGCGCCCCGTCCCGCCCCGCTCCGTCCCATTTGATATTTATTAATTATTTTTATTTTTTTTCAAATAATAAAGCATTTTAAAAATAATTTAAATATAAACATAAAAATAATAAGTTTAATTATATTATTTTATTATTCATTTAAAAGTTAAATATGTAAGGGTAAAATTGTAATTTTACTATTCGGGGCGGGGCGGTGCGGAGCAGGCAATTACCACAACTGCTCCATCCCCGCCTTTCAGACAAAAAAAACCGCCCCGCCCCGCCCCGCCTCCATTGTTCAAAAAAAAAAAACCTCTCCATTCGGATCGGATCGGTTCGAAATCCATCGGTCGGATCGGGTTTTGCCATCCCTATACCCACCTGCCCAATCTATAAATTGATGCTGACAAATAATGGAATTTGTCTTTGGAATCATGGTTGGTCGTAATTTACCACTTCACAATATTCAACTTGGTTTAACCATTACTACTCTTAATTTTGATTGACGTTGAATTCAAAATTTTGAATAAACAGTATTGAATTTTTAATTTTAATAACTAAAATTAAATCTTGAAATTCTTAAATATTAAAAAAAAAAAAAAAGTTATGCTTGAATCACATTATATGTTTTCTTTGTTAGAAATTAGGACCAAATTTATGTTTCTTAGATCTGCCCTGCTCTGCTCTGCTTTGCTCGTGAAGAATAAACTTTTGAGAGTCTGACTGCTTGGATCAATTTTCTGGAAACAAAGCCTGCGGGTCCAAGCAAGATCCTATTAGTTATCAAGAGATCAAACAAAAACACAAAATCAACCAAACCCATTGTATTCCAATTTCGTGAGAGAAAGGAAGAACTGTAGGTGAGGTGGATCAGGGTACTGTATTCCAATTTCTCAGCTTTTACCAGGGACCAAGGAGAGCTGATCTGATCACCAAAGCTTAAGCTTAAACGCTCCAATGGAAAATCAACAACTCCAAGGGTGAGACAACCGGCCAAGCCCTCCAAGTGGTGGTGTGTTTGTTTTCCTGAAGGAAAAGGTGGAGCGGATCTTGCCACAAGAGGGTAGGATTTAAAACTCCAAAGCTTCTGCTTCTTCAGCCTCTCGTTTCTACTTTGGGTTGTAAGTTTGTTCTTTTCTCTTTTGTGTTTTTTGGAGGATTTCCACTGAGTTGGTGCAGATTTAATGACTTGATCTGTGGTTTTGTTGGATAAAATTAGTGGGTTTTAGCTGTAAATCTGGGTTGTATCATTCATTATCTGGATTTTGCTTGAGTAAGGTTAAAGGATGTTTTTGGGTTAGAGATTGTGTGAAAGTTGAAGTCTTGGAGGGAAAGGGAAGACAGAAACACCACGGATCTTCAAGAACTCAACATCGATCAAGTATTTCATCATCTCGAAGCTAGCAAACCTTGCTTGCTTGCTCATCTCTGATTCCCTTGTTCTTGGAAGATTGGGGATGAACCTTATGATGACTCCATTGAAGAAGGCAGCTAATCAAAGATTGGAAGGTGAGGACTCCCAGCAAAGAAGCTTTAAACAAGTTGTTAATGGAAATTATCCCTCCATTGCAGCTGGAATAGATCGTGGTAAATTGGTGGAACGATCAAGGGAGATTGGAGAAGAACGAAGAACAGAGTCAGTTGTATCTAACTCTGCTGACGTGGCAGCTCCTGATTGGAGGAAATTGTTTGTTGCAGCTGAAAATCAAACTCTGAGATTCTTTCCTCCGCTGAAGATGGATGGGAAAGTTACTGTAAAACCACCAGATGAAGTATTTGAAGAAGGAATTCATCAATGGAAGAACTCACTGATTGCGCAATTTATAGGGAAACCTCCAAATTTCAGTTTGTTCAATAAGCTGGCTAATATGCTATGGGGAAAGGATGGAGATCTCCAAATTAAGCCAGTAGGAAGGAATCTCTATGTTCTTCAGTTCCATAATGTAGAGACAAGGGATTGGGTGCTTGAACATGGACCTTGGCACATCCAAAACAGCCCAATCATCTTGAGGAAATGGGAACCAGACCTGAACACCTTAGAATTCAACATGGAAAAGCTTCCTATCTGGATTCATCTGAGCAATGTCCCATTGGAATTATTCACAATGAGAGGTCTGAGCTATATAGCTAGCGCCATTGGCACCCCTCTCTATATGGACAAAATAACTGCAAACAAGCAAAGGCTAGCATATGCTAAAGTTTGTGTTGAGATAGATGTGGCTCAAGAATTGCCCAATTCGATTGCAGTGGAGCTCAGAAATGGCTCAGTGATCCCTATCACAGTTGAGGCACCATGGATGCCTCAGAAGTGTATTCACTGTGGCATTTTTGGTCACAATAACAAAAGTTGTCATCGCCTGCCAAAGGAAATTCCAACCAAAAAATGGATTCCTAAGCAGAAGGCTCAGAACGAGCAGACAGAGTTGAGGATTCCTGATGAGCAGACGATTCCAAGGATCTCTGAAGAGCAGATAGAATTACCTGCTCAGGTCATCATAGAGCAATTGGAAAGGCCAGTTCCATCTGAGACAGAACGAGGATCCTCCTCAGCCACAGGAGCTATGGGCTCAGCCAACAGATTTGCAATATTGGAATCTGTTCCTGAAAATGAGGAGGATACTGGTAACACAGAGTCACTTATGGAGGATAGGACTGAAAGCCACTCTCATCAGGTTGTTTTTTCAGAAGAAACAAGAAAGCCTAGGGCTGCTGCAGCAGGAGTGACAGATCTGATGAAGAACTTGAAGAGAAGGAAGGGGCCTGTTGACAAAGGAAAGGCTCGAGGTAAGGCTTCTGCCTTGGGGAGTCACTCTCCAACTCTTCATTAATGAACTTCCTTGTTTGGAATGTTAGAGGACTAAATTGTCCTCTAAGGCAGAAACAGGTAGTCAGTAGAATTTCTAAGTTGCAGATTGATATTGTCTGTCTTATTGAGACTAGAGTAAAGCTACCTAAAGTGCAGAAGATTGTTGACATGCATTTTAAGGGATGGAATCTCCATCATAACTACTCTGAAGCTTCAAATGGAAGAATTTGGATCCTTAGTAAGGTTCATCTGGATGTAGATATGAAGGACTCAACAGAACAGTCCATCACATGTCAGATTAAATTGAACTCTCTGAGGTTTTATTTGACTGCCATTTATGGAAGTAATGAAGGAAGCAGAAGGAAATTGCTTTGGTCACACTTGCATTCCCTCAGTGGAACTACTCAAGGTGCGCCATGGATTTTGGCAGGAGATTATAATGTGGTAGCTCATCCATCAGAAAGCTCATGCTTTAATGGATCCCAACCCAGTACCTCAGATATGAAAGATTTCCAACTTTGCATTGAACAGAATGCATTGATGGATCACCAATTTGTTGGTCCAATCTTTACCTGGTCAAATCATCAAGAGAATCATCTTGCCAAGAAGCTTGATAGGGTCATGATCAATGATCAATGGCTCCTCTCTTTCCCACATTCCTATGTGGAATTTATTGCACCTGAAACCTCTGATCACTGTGCTGCACTAATCAAAACCAGCTTGGAGAATCACTCCCCTCCCAAACCATTCAAGTTTTTCAATTACTGGACTAGGGATGCAGAGTTCATGGATATAGTTGAGAGCTCATGGCAGGAACCTACCAGAGGCGATCCTATGTCCAATTTGCATATCAAATTGAAGAGAGTGAAGCAGAAGCTCAAGAATTTCAATTTCAAGAAGTATGGAGCTATTACTGAGAAGGTACAAGCCAAAAGAAGGGAATTAGAAGAAATGCAGCTCCAACTACTAAGGAAGCCTGCAGATGTTGAACTAGCAGCAAAGAAAGATATCCTTTCCAGGGATTTCAATAATCTTCTCAAAGATGAGGAAAGCTTTTACAAGCAGAAATCTAGAATTCAATGGCTAAAGGAAGGAGACCAAAACACAGGCTTCTTCCATAGGATGGTAAGGGCAAAGTTGAGCAAAAATACCATTCATTCTTTGACGGATGCACAAGGAAACAGACTTGAAAACTTTGATCAGATTGCTGCAGAAGCTGTCTCCTACTTCCAGAACTTGTTGGGATCCAAAGACCATATGGTCAAGGGCTGTAATCAGGATTTGCTTGCTGAACTTCTTCAGACTTCCATCACTGAAGAGCATCAAGCTGAACTGGTTAAAAGGGTAACTCCTGCAGAGATAAAAGAAGCAATGTTTTCGATTCATAGTGACAAGAGTCCAGGGCCAGATGGATTCACAGCTCACTTTTTCAAAACAGCTTGGCAAGTTGTTGGTGAGGATGTCACAGAGGCTGCAATGTTCTTTTTCAGGACAGGAGTGATGCACAAATCCTTCAATTCAACTAGTGTGGCTCTCATTCCAAAATGCCCTAATCCAAGCACAATGAGAGATTTCAGACCAATTTCCTGTTGCACAGTCTTTTACAAATGCATCAGCAAGATTCTGACTAACAGAGTAAAGAGCAGTCTTCCATTGGTGATCTGTCCCAATCAGAGTGCCTTCATTCCAGGCAGGAGTATCACAGACAATATCCTGCTTGCTCAAGAGTTAGTTAGAGGCTATAGTAGGAATACTCTGTCCCCAAGATGTACCATAAAAGTGGATTTGCAGAAGGCATTTGATACTATCAGCTGGGAATTCATCACTGCAGTATTGAAGGCAATGCAGGTCCCTCAGCAGTTCCTAGAGTGGATTGAAAGTTGCCTATCCACCAGCTACTTCTCTATATCTGTTAATGGAGGACTTATGGGCTTCTTTAAGGGGGCAAGAGGAGTCAGGCAAGGTGATCCCCTTTCCCCCTACCTCTTTGTGATTGCTATCAATGTCCTGTCCAAGTTGCTGGACTCAGCAGCACAGTATGGGGTCTTCTCTTATCATCCAAAGTGCAAAAAGCTTCATTTAACTCACCTGAGTTTTGCTGATGATCTGCTAATCTTTGCCAAGGGCAATCTTGATTCAGTGAAGGGTATTAAGCTAGTGCTAAGTCAATTCTACATCTACTCAGGGCTCCAACTTAATAGCACCAAAAGTGAGTTCTTCTCCACAGGAATTGACAGAGAAGAATTAAGGCTCATCAGAGAGTCCACAGGGTTCAAAACAGGCACACTGCCTGTCAGATACCTGGGGGTACCATTAGTCACTAGAAGATTAACCATGAAGGACTGTGAGCCACTTTTGGAGAAGGTGACAGCAAGGGTTAGAGGATGGGCAACAAAGTTCTTGTCTTATGCTGGAAGGCTTCAGCTTATCCAATCAGTTCTGTTTCACCTGCAGAACTTCTGGTGCAGACATTTTGTTCTGCCCACGCAGTGCATAAGGAAGTTGATGCAGATATGTTCAAGTTTCTTATGGAAAGGGAAGGAAGGCCAAGCTAAGGGAGCTAAAGTTAGCTGGAAGTCTATTTGCCTGCCAAAATCAGAAGGGGGACTTGGTGTAAAGGACATTGTCACTTGGAATCAGGCATGTATTCTAAGGAATTTTTGGGCTGTACTGATTGAAGCAGGCTCCCTATGGATAGCCTGGATCAAGACTTATGTGTTGAAGGATAGAGATCCATGGCACATCTCTATCCAGAGTGGGAGCAGTTGGAATTGGAGGAAGATCATGCAATTGAGAGAGGTGGCTGCCAGAATAGTTCTCACAACTGCTGATGGAAGCTGCAAATGGCCTTTCCCTGAGGGAAAGTACCAAGTGTCAGCAGTGTGGAACAAGATCAGACCTTCAGCTGGGAAAGTGGCTTGGTATAAGTTGGTATGGTGTAATTTTAATATTCCTCGGCATTCTATGCTCTCCTGGATGGCAATCCTAAATAGATTGGCCACAAAGGATAGGCTTATCTCCTGGGGAATGGCAATGGATGACAAATGTTTGCTGTGCAAACAAGAGAGGGAAACCAGGGATCATCTATTCTTCACTTGCTCCTACTCGAAACAGATATGGCAGAGAGTGATGGTACTTTGTAGGTTAAAAAGGCAGGTTGCATGTTGGAATGTAGAGCTTCAATGGGCCACTGTCAACCTCAAAGGTAAAGCTCTAATCACAACGATATTGAGGCTAGCTTGGAACGCAGTTATCTACCTAGTTTGGAAGGAAAGAAACAATCGTTTGCTCAACTCAACTGAGCAAAAGGAGGAGCACCTCACTGAGCAAGTAAGAGACATGATCTCGACCAGGTTAAGTGACCTTAGGAAAATTAAAAGAGATTCAGTTAATACGTTCTTATTTAATTCTTGGAGGTTAAATGCAGACATGTTTGTCTAAAGACATTGATTTTCTGATTTGTTTAGCTAGACTAAACTAGCTTTGTAACATGTAGCAGCACTGCTGCTTTTTTTGATAAATGGAAATTTACTTATAAAAAAAAAAATTATGTTTCTTATTATTACAAGAGACAATACCTTACATTCTAGTGCTGGGGCCCATCCCTTTTTCTTTTAACAAGAAGATGCCAAATTGAAATTTTTGTTCTCCTTCAGCTTAATTCCTTTTTTGGTTGAACGTTGAAGCATGATCTAGCCAAATCAAGCCTAATTGGGCTATAACGAAATGGGCAAAATTCAAGCCTTTCACACAAGCTCAAGTGTGGGCCATTCTAATTCCTATAAAGTGGGCTCCACACTGCAAGTCCGTAAAAGGCAATAAGTAATGGGCTTTATATTGCAACTAAAAAAAGTTGTTTTAAATTCTTGAATTACTTTTTGACCCACTTTCTCTGTAAAATATTTAATTCTTTCTACTCCTGTATTATTATTATTTTTATTTTTATTTATTTTATGTATAAAGCTGTTAAAGATTCAATTTTGATTATTAAAATTAAAAAATTAACATTTATTATTATCTTAGTATCTGACAGAATATTCGTATGTTAATTTGCCTAAGGATTGTCCTTCCTAGACGCTGTCGTATATTCAAACAAAGCACTCTGAAGTGGCTCCCTCAGCCTCGCTGTCCCTGTTACAGGTATTACCAAATCAAACTCGCGGATTTTGCTTCCTAGTACATTCCTACGCCTCTACTCACCCACTCAGCTCTTCCACAACCATTCATTTTCGATCTCTGCTTGTCCAAGATCTCCCTGTTCTTGTTCCCTGTCGATGACTTCTCTGTTTTCATTCTATCTGTTTTAATTTCTTTATTTTACTTTTAAATCTGTTTTTTCATTTCATTTAATTTGTCTAGATCAATATAACTCTTAAGTACCCACATCCTCATTTCTTCCCATGAAGTCTTTTCTATTTCACATCCTATTATAATTTCCGCTAATGCATCTGCCATTGTCAATTTTTTTTTTGAGATCTACTGATTTTAGCTTCTCGATATTTGTTATTTTTAACATAAATTCAGATCCTCCCGGGAAAAAAAATGTCAGCAATTAGATTTGATTCCACTAGACAATACTATGCTACAAGCAGTTTGGTAGTTGGTTATGCACTTTGTTCAAGCTTACTTGCTGTTATTAACAAATTTGCAATAACCAAATTCAACTACCCAGGTTTATTAACTGCATTACAGTACTTAACTTCTGCTTTAGGAGTCTGGGTTTTGGGCAAGTTTGGGTTTTTACATCACGATCCTTTCTCATTGGATATTGCCAAGAAGTTTTTGCCTGCTGCTATTGTCTTTTACCTTGCAATCTTCACAAACACCAATCTTTTGCGTCATGCGAATGTTGATACTTTTATAGTGTTTAGATCCTTGACACCCCTTTTGGTTGCCATAGCTGATACGACCTTTAGGAGGCAACCGTGCCCATCAAAGCTAACATTTATGTCTCTGTTGATCATTCTGGGTGGTGCTGTTGGGTATGTGGCCACCGATTTGGCTTTTACTTTGACTGCATATTCATGGGCGTTTGCATATTTGGTGACAATTACTACTGAGATGGTTTATATTAAGCATATGGTGATGAATCTTGGGTTGAACACTTGGGGCTTTGTGTTGTACAATAACTTGTTATCGTTGATGATGGCACCCATATTTTGGGTTCTGACTGGAGAATACAGCGAGGTTTTTGCTGCTTTGGGAGCCAATGCTGGGAATTGGTTTGAACCTGTGGCGTTTACTGCGGTATCTTTGTCGTGCGTGTTCGGTTTGCTCATTAGTTTCTTTGGTTTTGCGGCTAGGAGGGCAATCTCTGCCACAGCATTTACTGTGACTGGTGTGGTGAATAAGTTTCTTACAGTTGTGATCAATGTGTTGATTTGGGATAAGCATGCTACACCTTTTGGTTTGGTTTGCCTCCTCTTCACACTGGCAGGAGGGGTTCTTTATCAGCAGTCGGTTACTGGACCGCCACGTGAGTCAACGGCATCTAGGCAGACAGGTGATGATGAGGTTGGGAATGATGTTGAAGAGAATCAAGGTAAGAGTGTCTCTGGTAAACATGCTTCTGTATGAGAAGTATTATTTCTTATTTTTCATGGTTTTATCCACTAAGAAGACTGTTGGGATGTATGAATCTCTGGTACCCCTAATTTTGGAAGTACCTTTTATGTATAAGATCTCAAAATCCCATATTTAGAATTTAAACATGGTTAGCACTTAGCCCTTTAGCATTTTGGTGATTTATAAAACATTATGCTTCAGGTTCATAATTGAAAATATTGTGGCAGTCTTTGTTGCTTGGCCTTCACGTACTAGTGGTTGGCTGGTTGCAGTTTTCAGTACTGAGGAATATGTGTTTTGTTGTTTCTTCTTTACTTTTCCTTGTTCATAGATATTCTGGTGACCTGGTGTAGATATTGATGTTGCTATCAGTTATAGGGTCCCAGATTAGTTTCAAGGACCTCTCTGATTTAATCGCGTTTTGATTCTTAATACTAACGTAGTATCTCTGTGATGAAAAAGGAGAAAAGAAAGTAAACTACAAAACCTTATTTCATAGCTTGAACTCTGGATTGATCTTGTGTCTTATAACTTGAATCGAGGTAAGCTTGATTGGTGTTGCGATAGTGAAGAAGGCACTGAGTCTATGAGATTAACTGATGTTCTGATCAGCATATTGCAATAAATGCCATCTATTCATCTCTAAGATCAACCACTGCTGAACTATTTTGTTATTTTTATTCTTTGATATGGTCTCTACCATTTTACCTCAGGTCTCAAGAAATTACTAGTTCACTTAGTCGCACATACATGATAGACTCAATCACTGGCCAATGGCCATTCTTTTCGTTTATCCATGTTCTATTTGCTTCTTGCCTTTTCTCATTGTTTCTTTAAACTTTCAACACAGACACCCAGATTAGTTTTAGTTGTTATTTAGATGCCTTCTTACCATATTTGAGAACCTTGAGTCAATGCTGTGCAAGTCCTCTCCTGAGATTCTAAAGAAACTTGCTTGCCTTGCAATAAGTTATGAAATTAGTGAAATGCATTTGGCTACATTCTGTCTCCATGAGATCCCTGTTGCTGCAGAAAAGGAATCCTGGTTACCATAAACCCTATGCCTAAAACAAAACCCCTTAAGTAGATAATATATGCACTCTAGAACACATTTGTTAATAATTCGGCAACATTGTTCTAACTAATCCACTTCCATAGCTATTTCTCTATTGTTTATTAAAGATCATGGCCTAGTACTTGTCGTATCTAAAGCAGTCGCCAACTATTAATCTTTGGTGGCTAACTGGTTAAGCCTAGCCGCCTTATCCTCATTGTTCTTACTTGTAAAAAAAACAGGTCAAATTCTTTGGAGCAAACTGGCTTTCTTTCAGTTGATTGCCTCTTCCCATATTCTAAAAACAAAATAGCTCAGGCAAGATCAGCATGCTCTGTAGCAACTCCTCTGCTTCTCTATACCGCCTTATCTTTTGAGTGTGAATGCTATGGGTAAAGGCTATGTTGGACGTGCAATTGAAGTGTGAAGTTCCTTCATCTACCATTCATGGCGTAACTGCATGCAACCGAAAAACAGGTAGAAGTAATTGCATCTGGCTTCACCCGTCGAATCTGCAGTTCCAAAGCTTCTTTCTTAGCATACCCATTTTCTATGTCCGAACATCTTTCTCATGTTAATCTCTCCCATATCAAAGGAGTGTGAATTTTTTGTAAGTTATATTGAGATTTCGGCAGCATGTGTGAGTGTTTTTTTAGGTTATATAGAGATACCACGGTAGTTAAAAACTTAAAATTAGTTTATTTTTAGTTACTGGTGTGTTCCTTTGGTCAAAAGAAAAAAGGTTAATATAAAAAAAGGTTTAAAGCACAATCTACACTCTCACCAAGCATATATACTAGGAGTTTGTTTCATATTCAACATTAAACTCAATTTTTTGCTCGCCAAATCCCAAAAAACAGCACACCCCAAATAGTTGCAAGAAAGCAACAGATTAACCATCATCAGCCTGTACCCTTTGACACCCTCAAATTGCACCTCACCAGAATAAGGTTTGACTCAACATGAAACATATTCACGCCTCCTATAAAACATCAATAAGGGACAGGTTTACTAGTCAACAAAAAAAAAAAAAAAAAAAAAAAAAAAAAAAAAAAACCTCCTCATTAATGCCTCTTCTGACTTCTGCACATGTCCAAATTAAGCAGCCATCTCTTTCTTTGTCGTTTGTTATTATCGTTACAAGAACCGATCCTGAATGAGTTTTACATTTTTTTGGATAAGTTGTGCTTTATTATCCAAGAAAGCAGCAAAGCTGCTACATATGTACAGAAGTCATACAAACATGATTGAATTTAGCTCCCAAGCATTACACAAATCTGAATTTACAGAGTTAGCAACTACATTTCTAAGCCCCCATAGTCGCATAGCCACTGCTCTTTTTACTTTGATCAGAAGTTGAGGTGGCTCCTCTTCAACATGAGCAAAGAACCTGCTGTTTCTTTTCCTCCAGACAATATAAATGAACGAGTTCCAAGCCATCCTGAGGAGGATGGTGATCAAGGATTTCCCTCTCAGGTGCTTAACAGTCCATTGCAGTTTAGTTTCCCAATCTGAGACTCTCCTATTGATGTTGCATGGTGCCAGAATCTGTTGCCATAAGGATTTTGAAAAACATGTGATTTCTGGTTTCATTTTCCTGTCTGCAGAGCAAGCATTGCTCATCTCCTATAACCCCTCATCGTGCTAGCCTGTCTCGTGTTTGGAGTCTGTCAATTGTTGCCATCCAAGCAATGACTGAATGCTTTGGGATTGAGAATTGAGACCAAATCAATCTATGCCAGTCAACTTTATCTTTCCTTGGCCTTAGTTCTTGCCAAACAGCAGCCACTACATACTTTACACCAGTGAAAGGCCACACCACAGTCCCATTCACTTGTTTGGTAACCTGTTGAGCTTGTTGCCTCAACTGCAGTAGCTTTCGCCAATTCCAGTTGCTACCTTGCTGGATGGGGACGTGTCAAACATCCCTACCCCTAAGTACATAGGACTGAATCCATGCAATCCAGATAGAACCAGTTGAGCTTAGGATGGCCCAAAGGTTTCGCAATATGCATGCCAAGTTCCAAGAGATTATATCTTTAATCCCCAATCCTCCCTCAGCTTTTGGGACACAAATGGACTGCCAGTTGACTCGAGCTCCCCTGACTGAACCCTCCTTCCTTTTCCAAAATAAGCTAGAACATAGCTTCATGATCTTCATCATTACAAGTTTAGAGAGAATGAAGTGTCTACACCAATAGTTTTGAAGGTTAAAGAGTACTGCTTGGATCAGTTGGAGTCTACCTGCATAAGAAAGGAATTTTGTGGCCCATCCATTAATCCTGGAAGTGATCCTTTCGATCAGGGACTCACAATCCTTCTCCGAGAGTCTTCTTGTTATAAGAGGTACACCAAGATACCTAACTGGAAGCTTGCCAAGCTTAAAGCCAGATGTTTCATGAATGACCAGTAGTTCATCATTACTGATTCCTATTGAAAAGAGTTCACTCTTAGCACTATTAAGCTGAAAGCCAGAAAAACTATAAAACAGCTTCAGTACTTCCTGAATGAGTTTTGCTAACTGAGTGTTCTTATAATTTTAAACGGTGCTCTTAGAGTGAGCAAAATTCTTAATAAGATTTGGCTAACTTTAACCCACCAAAGTCTTGAACTTCGCAATCAAACCGGATAAAAAGGTGCGCATCAAGCAGCCAGGCCTCCCTTTCATCACATCGGCAACGTGACTCACCTCTCTCAAATAACTATGCTATTAAGCTATCTTACTTGGATTCGGAGTTCGTATTGGATACGGATATGTTTCTGATACGGGTATATTCAATTTTTTTTAAAAAAAATTCAAAATTTTTTCATATATTTGAAGAATCGTATCCTCATACCTATGTCTAAATATGTGTCGAACACGGGTATCGAACACAAATAATTCATGAAAAATGAAGAGTCGGATTAACATAACTATTATTATGTATGCTTACCGGCCCACCTTGGCTTGGTTGAATACTTTCTTCTCATTTTTTATACACTCAAGAAAATATATGTCGACTTCCAAACAAATTATTCAAGTTTTTCAACCATCCTCACCGTCCATTTCTCCGACCACGACGCTATCCGCATGGGAAAGCCTTGCTGACAATTTTTCCTTTTTATTTTTTCCCTTTAATACTATGTATTAATACACTCATTATCTCTTTATTTGTTTACATGCTTGAATCTAAGTACTCCACTGTATATAAATTTTAACACTTGAAGACCAAATTATTGTGCTAAAAACATGGATGAATGTCAAAATTCAGACACCAACTCCCTTGGTTTCTGCCTTCTTCCTTCGGAGCTCATACAAAACATCCTCTTCTCCCTAGCTTTGCCCGCAATTGTTTGCATGAAATTAGTCAAAAAGTTTCTTGCTTTTGTTATATCCGACCAAAATTTTATCCGGGAGTGCAACCTTCGATCAAGGTCAGCCACTTAAGCGCATCCCTCGTCTTGGGAAGGAGAGGTTGTTTGTCTACAAGAAACGTTGTCGTCGCGACGCGACAATTCATGGTTTCTCCGATCAATCCAACCGTTGGTTCAAGATTTCGATTGATGATATGATGAAACGAGTATTTTTTTATCCGGGTGAAGATATTTATTTATCGACAGCGAATGGGAATATTTTTTTGTTTGCTTCCAATACTCAAAAGGCAGTTATTGCCGTTAATTTGGTTAGCAAGGCAGTTAAAAAGATCCCTGTCCATGTCCATTGGGTCCACGTGGCACTTCTTCTTGGAGAAGATCCGGGATGAAGTTAGTACCCGAATCATCCGGTTCGAATTATTTCCGGTTTTTATTTGTTGAGTTAGTGGAGCTCTGTCCGGTTTTGTTTGAGTACAATTCAGAGACTGACAAGTGGCAGTCCAATGAAGCAAGAGAGATTTATGGGAATTTTCCGGGGAATGATTTTATGTTTCTTAATGCACTAAATGGACCTTATGAAAGCTTGGTGGTTGCCGTTGGATCTGAATACAACTCACCCATAATTCTACGGCCAAGATTAGGAAACGGAGGGCAGCAATCATCTACAACATTCAGGCTGGGTGAACATCAATGATCGAAGACACGTGTACGGTGATAGACACATGATGATCATGAGATAAGGGGGCGTCCACAACATGCATAGGAGGGTGAAGATGTTAAGTAGCATAGAAATGTAGGGGATAATCCTAAATAGTGGGAATTGGGAGTATGTTTCAAATGTTCCAAATGACATAATGAAACAAATTGGGAAGGCCCTATGGAGTTATTTATGATAGGCTGCTTAGAGGCAAGAGATGGGATAATTAGGGCGGTTTTTGATGTCTAGTTTTGAGGGTTTATGGGACATTATTTGGCTAACTTATGATAAAGAGAGAGAGGGGTCTTTGGAATTGGTTGTTGCCTGATTGCAAGATGAAAGGCTCTAACCTGGCTGGAATCACCTTCTCCTCAGGCCTTTCCTTGACATGATGTACCTAGGAAACTTAATACAGAAGTTTTGTAAAATGTCGAAACTATTTGATAGTATTTTTTTAAATATTTTAATAAAAATAAATAAAATAGTCAACTTTTTAGTGAACTGAATAAAGCAATGAGATATTTTTTTTAATTAAAATTAAAAAAAAAATGGACAAAATAAAAAATGAATGTGAAATAATACAATTTTATGAAATTGTTGAAGAATAAAGTGAAATATATATATATTTAATATTTGTGTTTAAAATTAGCATTTTTGAAAAAAAAAAATTGATTTATAAATTAATCTAAAAACTCAAATATACTTCTCGCATAAGTTAAAAATCTCAAAATTTTGAAAATCAAACACCCGACTTTTGCTTTTGTAGATAAACTCTTCCATAAGTTGGAGTGTTGGACCACATAATTACGGGTTTAATAAACGGGCTCTGATGTCTCCATAATGAGCCTAAGAATCTCAACGGTGTGGGCCAAATTTCAAATGGGAGATATGTGGGCCTAAAAAAACTCCCAAATGATATGAACGTAATAATTTATAATTTTAAGAATATTTTGTTGTTGAGACTTGAAATTAGTTGGCTTACTCCAACTTATGCGACATAACATTTCTAAATCCCTGTTTATGAAAGTATATTCGGTTTTTAATTTTTGAAGCATATATGTTTTTGGTATATAAAATCTGAAAATAAATAAGTTATTCGATTTTTCAAATTAAAATAAGATGCGTCGTATTCGAAATTAACATTTATAAACATCTCTTTTTTATTTTTATTTTCTTATCTCTTTCCCTTCAATAGTATCCTATTGCCTTCATTCTTTTTATGTTATTATTTTTGGATAACTAATCTTAATTACACCATTATCTTTAATGAAAGCATGTTGTGCAATTAGGTACATATATTTAGGATCTGCAAGTAGATCAGCTTCCAATTCTTCAAATTGAAGATGTATCTCCAAACATCAGAAGAAATATTGCTAGAAATTGTTTTACCGATTTCTCATCCTCACTTTTTTATGGCTGTCAATTTTGGTATTATTGTTTGATAACTAATCTTAAGTTATTTTTGGTGGATTTTATTGTATCAACCATATTTATATAAATACCTTCTTAATTAATTTATTGATTTCTATGCTATAATGTCTCTATATTTGTAAGTATTTGCATATTAATTTGTTTAATTTATACATAAATGGATATAGTATATTTTATTTATTTACTTTTGTTACATATTGTTTGTGTTTATATTTTGATATATCATTTCGTGAAAGTGAAAATACAGCGAAATGCACGGGGGTTTTCATATTAATTATAGGATTAAATCCTAATTCTCGCTATTCAATGCAATTTAAACTGTTGATAAATTATTAATATATGAAAGTATAAACCTTATCTGATGAGATTAATTATGTTGATAATGAGACGAAATTATCAACATTTGTACTCATTCCAACTAAAAAAAATATTCAAACCCTCCAAGGTTTATGCATGCAAGGAAATGGAATTCTTGCCTTGGTAGTAACCCCCCACACACAAAAAACAAAGAAAATGCTTTTAAAGAATTGAGAATCAATTACAGAATCATAAGAAGGTTGGTAATCGGAGGTTGTAAACTGTGAAAGATGGGTGCAAAAGCCAAGCCAAAAGACAGGCTTTGAGTAGACTTCAATAATTTGTGTTCCAATATTGTGTTGTGTTTTATTTTATGTTAATTGTGTAAATATAAACCCAACATAAATTATTAAATATATCAAAAATATCAAATAAAAATATGATAATGTATTAAATGTATTATATTAATTGTGTTCAAACATATCATGTAATATTTATTATATTATTTTTATATTTATTAAATTATTATTATTGTTAGAATCCCACATCGGTGGGAGAATTGTTAGAGTTCCTCCTTGAAGGCTATATAAAGAGCCTTAAGGAGAAGTATTAAAACCATCCCAAGAATTATCTCTTCCTCTCTTGTATACTTTCTTATATTCTTTGTGAGGTTGTTCTCTCCTAGTATTTAGAGAGAGGTGTTGTAATATTTTCTCATAGTGAAATTCTTCTAGTCTTGCCCCGTGGTTTTTCCCTTTATTCATTGAGGGTTTTCCACGTTAAATTTTGTGTGTTCAGTTCCTATTTTCTCATCTCTTATTTTAGTTGTGAGACACTATTCCGTCACTCTGGTACCTAACAGTGGTATCAGAGCCATTGGTTCGTGGTCCTTATTCCGCTGCAGTGAAAGTGTTGGTTCTTAGTATGCTCTGTGGTTGCAGTATTGTCTGATCTTCCACATCAGAAAAGAATTATTCTTGTTGCTGGAAATAAAGTGTGGTAGTGTGAAAGTGTCTAGGGAAGTTCTGGCTAGGAAAGACTTGGTATTTAAGTGTGTCTATCAGTGACCCACCTCTCTTTCCTGGGAACCTACCTGGTGCACTATTCACGGGCTACGGTCACTGTTCCAGTATACGGTCACTATTCCAGTATACGGTTACTATTCATACGTGTGGTTGTATACTTTTGCAGTAATTGTTAACGTATACTGGATTTGTTCTAGTGTACGACATACGTACAATACTGTTCACGTATACGGTACTATTCACGGTGAAATAGTGTAACTCGCTTCAGTTCGTGTACAACCATGGCAGCAAAATTCGAGATAGAGAAGTTCAGTGGGAGAAATTTCTCCTTGTGGAAATTGAAGATAAGAGCAATTTTGAGGAAGGATAATTGTCTAGAAGCAATTGAAAGTAGACCCACAGAAATGACTGATGAAAAGTGGAAAGAGAAGGATGACAATGCTGTTGCCAATCTGCACCTAGCAATGGCGGATTCAGTTTTGTCAAGTGTTGCAGAGAAGAAGACTGCAAAGGAGATTTGAGATGTTCTAAACAAATTGTACGAGGTGAAGTCACTTCACACCAGAATATTCTTGAAGAGGAAACTCTACACTCTTCGAATGAGTGAATCCACGTCGGTAACGGATCACATCAACACTCTGAATACGCTATTTGCTCAACTCACAGCATCAGATTTCAAAATAGCGGAAAATGAACGTGCGGAACTTCTACTTCAGAGTTTACCAGATTCGTATGATCAACTCATCATCAACATCACAAATAACAATGTTAGTGACTCTCTTCACTTTGATGATGTTGCCGGTGCTATTCTTGAAGAAGAATCCAGGCGCAAGAATAAGGAGGAAAGGTCAGAAAATTCAAAGCAAGCAGAGGCTTTAACGGTGATGAGAGGCAGATCAACAGAACGTGGCTCCAGTGGGAGTCAGAATCATGGTAGATCAAAATCTCGAAGAAGGAAGAATCTTAAATGCTACAATTGTGGCATGAGAGGGCACTCGAAGAAGGAGTGTTGGCATAATAAGAAGGGTGGAGAAAAGAATTCTGAAACATCAACCTCCCAAGGTTGTGTTGCAAGTACCTCAGATGATGGAGAAATCTTGTATAGTGAAGCAGCGACTAGTTCTAAAGGCGGAAAGAAACTCAATGATGTCTGGATAATGGATTCAGGTGCGACATGGCACATGACTCCACACCGAGATTGGTTTTGCACTTATGAACCTATTTCGGAATGATCTGTGTTCATGGGAAATGATCACGCCTTAGATATTGCTGGAGTCGGTACCGTCAGATTAAAAATGCATGATGGTACTGTTCGCAAAATTCAAGGGGTACGACATGTGAAGGGCTTAAAGAAGAACTTATTGTCAATTGGACAATTGGATGACCTCGGGTGCAAGATCCACACTGAATGTGGAATATTGAAAGTAGTGAAAGGAAACCTTGTGGTGATGAAAGCAGAGAAGATCACAAGCAATCTATACATGCTTTTGGGAGAGACGTTGCAAGAGGCAGATGCATCAGTTGTAGCAGCCAGCCAAGAAGAAACGACGATGATGTGGCATCGCAGATTAGGCCATATGTCAGAGCGAGGCTTGAAAGTCCTTGCAGAACGCAATCTCCTGCCCGGGCTCAAGATGGTCAATTTACCTTTCTGTGAGCACTGTGTGATAAGCAAGCAGCATAGATTGAAGTTTGCTAAAGTAACTACAAGAAGCAAACACATACTGGACTTAATCCATTCTGATGTGTGGGAGTCACCAGAAATATCCCTGGGTGGAGCAAAGTATTTTGTATCATTCATTGATGACTATTCCAGGAGATTATGGGTGTACCCAATCAAGAAGAAGTCAGATGTGTTTCCAGTATTCAAGGAGTTCAAAGCACAAGTAGAGCTTGAAACTGGGAAAAGAATCAAGTGCTTGAGGACAGACAATGGAGGAGAATATGTAGACGGTAACTTTCTAGCATTCTGTAAGAAAGAGGGTATTATGAGACAATTCACGGTTGCACATACGCCTCAACAGAATGGTGTAGCAGAGCGGATGAACAGAACTCTCCTAGATAGAACAAGAGCCATGCTGAGAACAGCGGGATTGGCCAAATCTTTCTGGGCAGAAGCAGTCAAAACCACTTGTTATGTGATAAATCGATCACCATCAACGGCGATTGGTTTGAAGACGCCTATGGAGATGTGGAAAGGAAAGCCAGCTGATTATTCTTCTCTACATGTGTTTGGATGTCCTGTGTACGTGATGTACAACTCCCAAGAAAAAACAAAGCTGGATCCAAAATCCAGAAAATGTATATTCTTGGGTTATGCTGACGGTGTTAAGGGGTATCGCCTGTGGGATCCCACTGCCCGCAAGGTTGTTGTCAGCAGAGATGTAGTTTTTGCAGAAAATGAACTGCAAAGTGAGCAAACAAATGACAACACTTCAAAAGAGACTGCTACAGTGCAGATGGATAGAAATTCTCAAGAAGATGATTCTTCTGAAGCAGAACCAGAGCATGAGGTACCAGAACCAGTTGAGTCCGAGGCTGTAGAAGTTCGACGGTCAACTCGTGAGAGAAGGCCTCCAAATTGGCACACGGAGTATGTTACGGAGAGCAATGTTGCATACTGTCTTTTAACAGAGGATGGAGAGCCATCAACTTTTCATGAAGCTACTAGTAGCCCAGATGCTTCTCTGTGGATGACAGCAATGCAGGAAGAAATTGAAGCTCTTCACAAGAACGAGACATGGGAACTGGTGGAATTACCACGTGGCAGAAAAGCCATTGGTAACAAATGGGTCTACAAGATCAAGCGGGATAGCAATGATCAAGTAGAACGATATCGTGCTAGATTGGTTGTAAAAGGATATGCTCAGAAAGAAGGTATTGACTTCAACGAGATATTTTCTCCAGTTGTCAGACTTACTACTATCAGAGTAGTGTTGGCTATGTGTGCTGCATTTGATTTACATCTTGAACAACTAGATGTAAAGACGGCTTTTCTACATGGAGAGCTTGAAGAAGAAATTTATATGCTCCAACCAGAAGGTTTTGTTGAAACAGGCAAAGAGAACTTGGTTTGCAGGTTGACCAAATCTCTGTACGGTCTAAAGCAGGCGCCCAGATGTTGGTACAAGAGATTTGATTCTTTCATAATTAGCCTTGAATACAACAGACTGAGTTCAGACCATTGTACGTACTACAAGAGGTTTGATGATAATGATTTCATTATTTTGCTGTTGTATGTGGATGACATGTTGGTGGTAGGCCCCAACAAAGATCGAATCCAAGATTTGAAGGCACAGTTGGCTAGGGAGTTCGATATGAAGGACTTGGGACCCGCAAACAAGATTTTAGGGATGCAAATTCACCGAGACAGAAAAGACAGGAAAATTTGGCTTTCTCAAAAGAATTATCTGAGGAAGGTCTTGCGACGCTTCAACATGCAAGACTGTAAGCCAATATCTACCCCACTTCCTGTCAATTGTAAATTATCCTCAGGTATGAGTCCTAGCAATGAAGCAGAGAGGATGGAAATGTCTCGAGTACCGTATGCATCAGCGGTGGGAAGCCTTATGTATGCTATGATATGTACAAGACCAGACATTGCACAAGCAGTGGGAGCGGTCAGTCGATTTATGGCAGATCCTGGTAGAGAGCATTGGAATGTTGTTAAGAGGATCCTTAGATACATTAAAGGAACCTCAGATGTTGCATTATGTTTTGGAGGATCAGAACTTGTTGTCAGGGGTTATGTTGATTCAGATTTTGCAGGTGATCTTAATAAAAGGAAATCCACTACTGGCTATGTGTTCACACTTGCAGGAGGAGCGGTAAGCTGGTTATCTAAGTTACAGACTGTTGTAGCTTTGTCTACTACAGAAGCTGAGTACATGGCAGCTACCCAAGCATGCAAGGAAGCAATATGGATACAAAGGTTAATGGAAGAACTCGGGCACAAGCAGCAGAAGATTATTGTGTATTGTGACAGTCAGAGTGCCTTGCACATTGCAAGGAATCCAGCCTTTCATTCCAGGACAAAGCATATAGGTATACAGTATCACTTTGTTCGAGAAGTAGTAGAAGAAGGAAGTGTGGATATGCAAAAGATTCACACCAAAGACAACCTAGCAGATGTTATGACAAAGCCAATCAACACTGACAAGTTTATTTGGTGTCGATCCTCCTATGGTCTATCAGAAACGTAAGCAACATGGAATGGCAAGACAGAAAGAGTGGTGTGAAGATATGATTGGTTTAATCAAATCTTCAAGTGGGAGAATTGTTAGAATCCCACATCGGTGGGAGAATTGTTAGAGTTCCTCCTTGAAGGCTATATAAAGAGCCTTAAGGAGAAGTATTAAAACCATCCCAAGAATTATCTCTTCCTCTCTTGTATACTTTCTTATATTCTTTGTGAGGTTGTTCTCTCCTAGTATTTAGAGAGAGGTGTTGTAATATTTTCTCATAGTGAAATTCTTCTAGTCTTGCCCCGTGGTTTTTCCCTTTATTCATTGAGGGTTTTCCACGTTAAATTTTGTGTGTTCAGTTCCTATTTTCTCATCTCTTATTTTAGTTGTGAGACACTACCCAAGAATTATCTCTTCCTCTCTTGTATACTTTCTTATATTCTTTGTGAGGTTGTTCTCTCCTAGTATTTAGAGAAAGGTGTTGTAATATTTTCTCATAGTGAAATTCTTCTAGTCTTGCCCCGTGGTTTTTCCCTTTATTCATTGAGGGTTTTCCACATTAAATTTTGTGTGTTCAGTTCCTATTTTCTCATCTCTTATTTTAGTTGTGAGACACTATTCCGTCACTCTGGTACCTAACAATTATATCATGTTTTTTTCAAATTATCAAATCTAGATTGAGTCGAGATGTTTTTTTTTTTTTTTTGGATTTATATCTTTTTCATGAATCATGTGGGCAATAAAATCAGAGGTGCCATAACGTGATGGTGTCAGCTAAAAGAACGGAATGGGACACACAATTTAGGTGTCTGTTGGAAACACAACATGTTCTCTCGAGGAAAATGCTGGTCCCAAGTCCCTTCTCCTTTCAATTCCTCAAACCCAGCTACAGCTAGCCATCCAACCCACAACATAAAGGCCAAAAAAGGCTCCCCATTTCTTTTCTTTTCAATTTTTTTTTTTTTTTTTTGATTTTATACCCACAAAAAACACACTTCTCTCTCCCTTTTTTTTTTTTTTTCCAATTTTTGTTTTTCTCTTAAATTTGAGCTTTTTGGTTTTTGCAAACTGGTCCCAAATTCCATGTTATCTACTGGACCACATAACAGCTATGCCTTTTTTTTTTTTTTATGGATGGTGGAGGGATCCACTTAATATTTTTAATCCATTGCAAAATCTTGTGTTTTCCTATGCTCTATATCTCATTATTTTTCTGGTGTTTTACTGTTTTCATGCAAAGGGTTTTAAATTTTTTCTGACTCTCATAAAATAATCTCCCAATTTGAGCCTTTTTGGGCTCTTTTTTTGAATGGTCCAACACTCCCAATTCCCAAACTTAGACAGTACTTTAACATTAAATTCGTTTTTGATATATTAATAATAAAAAATTTTAATTTTTAAAACAAAATTAAAAAACTATCATATTTTTATTTTTCAAAATTATTTTTTTATTTTTTAAATATATCTTTAAAATATATATTACCTCATTAATTTAATCTAAAAATTTCACTAATAATAAATAAGCCTTTATATATTTACTAGTACATGTTATTTGGACTACATTAGTGATTAGCCCCTTCATACGATTCTTTACAACTTGTGTACTTTTTTTATTTATTTTATATTTACAACTTGTGTACTTTGGATGATTTGTAAAATGGTTAAGTGATTCTAAATGGACAACTTTTCATGTAATCTGATTTTTTACAATTGTACTCAAAGCACAATGATCAGTTTTTTGAACACCTAAATTCCCTCCCTCTCCCTCTCTCAATAATTGCATATTTTTCTATTATTATATTAGTACTTCTTAAACTTTTTTTGACTTCCTAAGACATAGGATGAGAGAGAATATGTTAGTATTGGCATGTATCACCATTTACCCATTAGTTTTATATTATGATAAATTGATAATGATTACTAGATTTTAAGAACTTATCAAAGGAGATTTTTAGAGTTTTTTTTTATCATTATTTTAAAATAGCCATTTTTTTAATTTTTAAAATATCGATATTTTATTTTTAAGTATCAAGATTCTTTTTTTTTTTAACCAGTTGAAAAATAGTCATGGCCCATGACGATTTTTCAACACAAAATTTTAATTTTTTAAAAACAAAATTGGAAAATCGCCATGACCCATGACGATTTTTCAAGTGGAATTTAAAATAAATTTAAATTTTACAGTTGAAAAATCGTCATGGCGATTTCTCAACATAGTTTTTAAAAAATATATGTTGAGAAATCTCCATAGACTATAGCGATTTTCCGATCATTTTTATTTTAAAATTAAATTAAAATTTCTAAATTAAATTAATTCAAAATTATGCAACCAACGGTAAAAAAAAAAAAAAAAAAAATCAAATTTGAAGGCAAACGATCACTTGACCATTTGCCTTCAAATTTTCCCCCACAAAACACCTCAAATACTCTTATAAATACCCCATCTATTCTACTTACTCTTACAACTTAATTTATAAACTCAAATTTCTTCCTCTTATTTCCTACAAAAAAAAATCTAAAATCTTCTTGATCCTTGATTCTTCCATACAAAATCTCTTCGTATTGATTTAAAAATGGCTTCATCATCATTATTGAGGTTGCAAGAGAATCACATATCCTCGGTTATATTTCAAGAGGTAAGAAAATTTTTGTAATATTATCTGTATTACATCATCAAAATTTTATAATTATTTAGTTATTATAATTTTATAATTATTTAATTATTATAGTTTTGTAATTTTATAATTATTATAATTTTATAATTATTTAATTATTATAATTTTATAATTATTTTATTTTATTTAATTAATTATCAACAGGATACTCGTCGCTTCTTACGTTCGAGGAAATTTTCTTTAGAGGACCTGCATCCATATATTATTGACAACTTAAAGAGAGGAGGATTTTATTATGCGACTCAAATTCGATGATCTCTGGTTCAACCCGACTTAATTAGTGCATTGATTGAATTATAGAGACCCGAGACGCACACTTTTCATTTTTCGTTTAGTGAATGCACGGTAACTCTAGAAGATGTTGTGCTTCAACTTGGACTTTCGGTGCATGACGATGCAGTTACAGGTGCAAGCTTACTAGATTGGAATGAAGAGTGTCAAAATTTATTGGGCGTTGTACCTCCAGAAGAGTATGTATATGGCTCAATGATGAGACTAACTTGGTTGAAATCCTTTCAAAATCTTTCATTACACGCAAGCAAAGAATAGATAAAATATGCTGGTAGAGCATATATTTTACGTCTGATTGGAGGATTGTTAATGCCTGACAAATAGAGCAGTCGAGTACATTTAATGTATCTGCCATTATTTCGTGATTTAGAGCATGCAGCAAATTATAGTTTAGGTTCTGCGTTTTTGGGGGTTTTGGATAGAGAACTATGCCGTGCTACAGTTCCAAAGAGCCATGACATAGGTGGATGTTTAGTGCTTCTACAATCATGGGCTTGGTATCGGCTGCCATTTCTTGCTCCGCGCGTGGATGTTCAGCATGTATACCCCCTTGCAAGCAGGTAATAATCTTTACTATTTTATTAATTTTTGTACGAACTTGTATTTTTATAGGTCTATTTAGATTTTATACGCATTTTAACGGGTGGAGTCATCATAGAGATTTTACCAATACTCCGACCGACCTTGCAAGTATAAGATTACGACTAAATCGAGTAGGATATGATAAGGTAAATGTTTCGATTGTTACATTCAAGTATTTTTGTATTTAATTGATATGAAACTAATAATTTGTAATAATTATTGAGAGTTTGTGTGGATGCCATATTCTTCAAATGAAATTATGGCATGTCTCCCATCGGATGCCTACAGTAATTGTCATAATGGAAAGCAAATACAGCATTGATATGCTTTGCATATGTGGAGTGGCACCACACTGACAGGGTGTTGCGACAATTTGGGATGCAACAACCAATTCTGCAATCACTGGTGAACCTTGATAAGGTTCACAAGATTGACATGCGTGAGTGTCATGAAAAATTTTGGCCTACGAAGCATCAAGAATGGATCCAGTGGTGGGATATACGTTTTGAATTAATTCTGATAGGTTATCCTATTGTTGGTAATAATTTCTACCCATCTGATGATTACATAAGATGGTATAAAAATGAAAGTCGGCCTTTTGTTTGTCCACCATCGGAGTTTGGGGACCTTAGGAGTATGCCATTTCCCGGACGAACTTCAAATTTAGTCCCTCCTACACAGGAAATGGAAGCTCCTAGACCTAGCCGACAACGTGGGTGGACGGGTCAACCGGCTTCATCACATACAGCGGAGTTCACTACATCGAAGATGTCATTTAGTCATCCTGAACCTGAACGGGATCATGGAGTACCATCCAGTCATTGTTATTCCATCAGTCACATCGAATTTGATATTGATGAGTGTTATCGACCATTACCGCCAGTGACGAGGTTAGATGATCAGCTCCTCACCCCAAATTCAAGTTCAGCATATCTAACTACAATATATCAGTTTGGAACCCATGCGTGAGCATTTGATGGTACATCATTTGTGGGTCCATCTAGTAGTCAAGTTCCCTTTATGATGGACTGGGTGTTGGCTCTTCCAGCCAGTGAATAAAAATAGATAGGACTGGTCGGTCAGATCGAACAGGTCGGACCGGTTGAACCGGGAATCGATGGTCTATTCGGTCCGGCGAGTGTAATAAAACTGGATTTAATTGAACCGGCCAAAAATCGGTTCAACCGGTAAAAATTGAGAAAAAATCATTTTTTATTTTTTAATTATTTTTTTCAAAAATATTTTTTGTATGTGATGAGATTTGAACACATAACCCTTTGAAATTATACTAAAAACCATACCATTAAGCTAAATGCTTATTTTTATTTATTATTTACTATATTTAATATTTATTTAACATTAAAAATATTTTAAAATCTTATTTAAAGTGTCCAACCGTTGAATCGAGAACCGGAGGTCACACCGGTTTGACCTCTGGTCCCGTTTTTTCAACCTTGCCTCCAGCAGTGGTTTCAAATTTTTGGTACAGAAGAAATGGGTCCCTCTAGTAGTGTGTTTCCATTGACTGATGTGGGTCATTATAGCACCATCCATGAGCGTGCGGATGACATACAACCAGAACCAATGGCGATTACAGCAAAAGGTCGTGGTCGACCGCGAATATGTGCCACTAACGTGGTTGAACGATAGGTACTACCACCACGCAATAGGAGAGCTCCATACTGTTACTCAACACCACGAGATACGAGAGCTCCTCCATAAATAATTAGAATAAATATAGTTTTATAGAATATAACGAGAATAATGTATTTTAAATTTGTAATGTATAAATTTATATGTTTTGCATTTCATGTTACGCAAGTTTCTTTTTTATTTATCAGTACATGTTATATAATTATATTTTTTGTAAATTATATTTTTTGTTATTTAAAATTTATTACATTATTATTTTTTAAGTTATATAATTTTTATATATAATTTTGTTATTTATTTTTTAAAGAAATAAATAAAAAGAAAAAAAAAAGTTGTTGGGAAATTAATTTTTATTTTTAATTTTGTTATTTACTTTTTTAAAGAAAAAATAAAATGAGAAAAATTTGTTGGAAAATTATTTTTAATTTGATTATTTATTTTTTTAAAAGAAAAAATAAAAAATTTGTTGGGAAATTAATTTTTATTTTGTTATTTATTTTTTAAAAGAAAGAATAAAAAGAAAAAAATTGTTGATAAATTAATTTTTATTTTAAAATTTTGTTATTTCTTTTCTTAAAGAAAAAATAAACTGAAAAAAATTGTTGGGAAAGTAATTTTATTATTTATTTTTTAAAATAAAAAATAAAAATGTTGGGAAATAAATTATCTCAATAATTATCTTTTTCTTTTTACCAGTACAATTTAATTTAATTTTAAAAAAAATGGTTAGGAAATCGTCATGACCCATGGCGATTTTCCAACATAAAATTTTTAAAAAAAAAATTAAACTATGTTGGGAAATTGTCATGGGCCATAGCGATTTTTCAACTGTAAAATTTTAAATTTTTTTAAAATTTCAGTAGTGAAATCGTCATGGCCCACGACGATTTTCCAACTTTGTTTTAAATTGTGCTGAGAAATCGCCATGGGCCATGGCGATTTCTCAACTGATTAAAAAAAACGGCTTTTGATACTTAAAAACAAAGTATCGGTATTTTGAGAATTTAAAAATATATATATTAAGATAAAAACCGATTTTTAGATGGGTTTTGCAAACAATTATTTAAAGATATTTTTAAAAATATATATATATATATAATAATACCTTCACATAATATATTAAAGATGGTGAATAAAATTTTCAATAAATTTAATACCATATTATTATTATAAATAGTATATTAATTATGAAAATGTTAATCAGTGTTTAAAATCACTATTTAAGGTGATATTTGTAGAAATAAAAGTGTAATTAATGTATTTTTTTAATTCAGTCAAAATAATATATTAAATTCAAATTTTTTTTCTTTCTAAAATAGTAATTAAGTAATCCATAACTGTTGACTATAGACACTCATTAACCGGGCCTCATTAACTAACCTAAGGAAACTCGTTTGCAAAACCCTTTTTAGATAAGTATTTTTTTAATAATATTACATGTATTAAATAATCATTTAAATATACATTAAGAAGAAAAAAATTAATAAACAAACTAATTCAATAACCAACAAATCAACGTACAACTAGAATTTTACCTTATGCTGCAAGAGTTATATATATTTAAAATATACATGAACAATTTTATTAATTTATTTTAAATCAAAATTATTTGAGAAAATACTTAATGAATGAAAATAAAGAAAAAAAATAAAATATTTAACATTATTTTCTTATTAAATTTCTCTTTTGGTCTAGTATCTCTTTATATATTTTTAATATTTTTTAAATTCAATTTGATAAATAAACTTCTATATTTATTTTTAAATCATAATTTTTTTTCTTAAGAAATCGATAAGAGAATAGTAAAAAATATTGAAAAATATTTTTAATTTTTTTAATATATAAAAATCTAAAATTATGTAAAAAAAAAATTACTTGTTTATATTTATGAAAATAATCATTTTAAAAGTAAAAACAACAATAATTAAAAAACAAACAAAAACTACAATCTTTTTTCTTTTATTTTCTATTTTCTTTCTTTTCCTCTTCTTTTGATTAATTTAAAAAAATTAAAACAGTAATAAAAAAATAAAAAATAAAAACTACAACTATTTTATTTTATTTTATTTTATTTTTTCCTCCTCCTTCTTCTTCTTCCCATCGGTCAGCTGCATGCACTGTGGCCGGCCAGGTTGAGGTAGTCGGATCGCTACGCCCATTATCCTCCTCCTCTCTCTTCTTCCGTCGCCAACGGCTTGCTCTCTTACTCCTTTTCCTTTTCTTTCTCTCTCCTTTATTTTCTCCCATGTCCTCCACGGTTTTCTCATTCGACCAGCCATCCCGCTGGTCAGTCACCGTATGGCCTCCCCTCAGCCGCCTCTCTATTATTCTCCCTCCTCTCCTCTCATCTTTTTTTTTTCCTTCTCTTCTCTTCTCTTTCCTTTCCTTTCCCTTCATCTCATTCTCTCTCTCTCTCTCTCTCTCTCTATTGTTTTTTCTCTCTCTTTTGTTCAATAATTTTATCAAAACTCTATTTTGCCCTTACTATAAAGATAAAATAGGACGAAAATATTTTATCTTTTAAAAAAATACCAACCAAGTCCTCACGATTCAATTTTAAATATATAGAGATTGGATAATCAATAGTTTGCATGATCTATTGATAAAGTGTTAAACTCTTAGGTTGTGCTTGATAGAGTGAAAAAGTGGAAGGATGAAAAAAGGAGTGTGGAAAAGTAGAAAGAAAATGAATTTTGAGTGTGCTTGGTAGGAAAGAAAAGTGAGAGAAAGAAAATAGAAAAGATTATCATTTTTCATATCTATTAACAAAAATAAATCACTCCAAATTGAAAAGAAAAGAGAAAAGAAAATGTGAGTGGTATGAGTCATCTAACTTACAATGAGTATAATGCTGAAATAATATATTTTTCATTTTCTTTCCTTTCATTTTTCAACTCTACCAAGTAATAAGTGGAAAGAAAATGTTTCTTTCCACTTTTTCATCTTTCCTACCAAGCACACCAATGGAAAGAAAAAAATATGTTTTTCATCTTTTTACTTTTCTCCTCTAATTTTTCATCTTTCCAATTTTTTTTCCGCCCTACCAAACAAAATGAGTTGATAGCACCAGTGATCCCTAAATTTCAAAACGTATCAAATTGGTCATTGATTACAAGTATATCATAACAAATTAGTCCATTGCGTTACCTTTACCGTTAGCAATCAGCTAGTGACACGTGTCACCAACTGATTGCTACAACTTGCCTCTTCATTTTTTTCTTTTTTCTTTATTTAATTCATATTATAATTTAAATTAATTTTTAAAATATAAATATTTTATTTACATTAATTTTATAAGAAAAGAGGAAAAAAAGGAAAGAAAAAAGAAAGAAAGAAAGAAAAGGAAAATAAAAAAATAAAAAATATTTTTAATAAATGAATGTAAATAAATATTTTATATTTTATAAATTATAAATTATTTAATTTTTACGAAATTAATTTATTTATAAAAAGAAAAAAGAAGAAAGAAGAAAAAGTAAAATTAAAAGAAAAAATATTTTTTATAAAATTAATGTAAATAAATATTTATATTTTATAAATTATTTAATGATTAAAAAATTAATTTAAATTATTATTTATCTTTTGTATTTATTAATGTTTTCATTTTCCCTTATTATTCTTTATAAATAAATACAAAAGATAAATAATAATTTAAATTAATTTTTTAATAATTAAATAATTTATAAAATATAAATATTTATTTACATTTATTTATTAAAAATATCAAAGAAAAAATAAAAAAAAAGAAAAAAAAAATGAAGAGGAATGTGTTGCAATAAGCTGGTGAGACATGTCACTAGCTGATTGCTAAAAGTAAAGATAACGGAAAAGCTAACGGAAGGGACCAATTTGTTATGATACTTGTAAGAAAAGACCAATTTGATACGTTTTGAAATTTAGGGACCAATATAAAATATACTCTATAGTTTGAAAACCATTGGTGCTATTAACTCAAAAAAAAACATTAAAGTTGATCAGAATTTAATACCTAGTAACTTTAAGTTTCTAAAAAACATACAATTAGACAAAATTCACACATGATAAAACTTAAACTTGTGATTTAAAGATTTTAGAACATCCCTGCTAGGCTCTATTAACTTATCAAAAGATTTTACTCAATAATTCTAACTAAGTTTTTTGGATTATTAATTTTTCAATATTTTTCGAGAATTGATCTCTGATTTTTATAATTAAGAGTTTAACACTCTGTCAACAATAAAAGAATTGTACTAAATGAGCTAAAAATCATAATTTGAACGACATCATTTCACTTATCATTTTTTTTTATATTATAATCCTACATCTAATCAATCACAACAAAATTATGTAAAGATTTACCACTTATAAATATGAGTTTCATATAATTTTTGATGGACTTACATAATTTTGAATCATAATTGATTAATTATAATACAATAATTATTGGTGATATGCTTTCGTTCCGAACATATCAAATACAGGAATTAAAAGATAAACAACATGATTGTGAAAATTCGCCCATTTCGATCCATCTAGGTATTTTTTTTTGGGCTCAATGAAAAAGTAATCTAAAATTAAATTTATCTTCCTAATTGTAGAACCGTAAAAACATATTTATGAACATGATCATTTCTTGATGTATTAATAGAGATGACAATTATGATATTAGGTTCATTCATTATTTATAGGGCATGGTAAAGGGGAAAAAAAAGGAAAAAGAACATAGTCAACCTAGGTTCACATTTGTTCATAATTTAATTTAATTTAATTTAATTAATAGGTAGGTATGTAGGTAGAGCAATGTGCTGTAATAATAGCACAAAATTAATAAGTGAATTGATCCCACCAATTTTTAGAAGGGGGTTAGAATTGTGAGCAGACCTAATTAAGTCTAAGCACTATTTTGACTCATTGGGACTATTAAAATGGGATGTCTCCCCCCAGGGCTTAATGTTTTGTGCCTGCAGATATGAGATCAATGCACTTGCCTTTCCTTAATTAAACTAGGGTTTTCTTTTGATTCTTCATCAGCCCCCAACCATTCTACTTCTTTCTTTTATATATATTTATATATATATATATATATATATATATATATATATAAACAAGCAAGTTGCAGATATGCCATCTCAATAAAATACTAACAAATCTTATTTTCCTATCTCAATTATGCAGCTGAATTATAGAAAACTATACTAGTTTAATCCTTTGCTACTTGAACTGATATAGACTGATTTTTTTTGTTTATTTATTACTATTAATTATTCTTAGAATGGTGTCTGTTTTGCGTGGATCACTTTTTTTTTTTTAAAGAAAAATTAAATAAAATAATAATACTAATACTAATACCAATTCAAAAAATTCAAAATTCCCGCTCGGTCTATCCATGTAGTAAATTTACATGTACTTATTTTTTATATATAGATATAAATTTAATTATAGTATAGATGAAATTTTGTTGTTGTTGTTGTGGTTTTTTTTTTTTTTTATAGATTTTTTGTTGATTCTGCATAATTTTTTTTTTTTATTTTTTGTTGATTTTTGTGTGAAAATTTTGAAATAATATTATTATTATTATGATTATTATTTTTTATTATTATAATTATTAAATAAAAATTAATTTTTTAATTATTTTTTTGATTATAATTATTTGATAAATTTTTTTTAAAAAAAAGTTAGCACATTTTAACTATTAAATTAAAATTTTAAAAAAGAAGCTATCACTTGTTAACTGAAAAGTTATTTTAAAGCTTGCTTTGATATAGTTATATAATATTTTATAAAAATATAAAAATTTTGAATTAATATTTTTACATTATTTTTATTATAATCATTAACTAAAAATTAAAAAATGCCACATAGCGACTATAGCTCGACATGTATATTAAAAAAAAGCTCATTTGGGTTATTTTTATATAGTTATTATTATAGATGAATTATAGATTACTAGAGTTTTACACACTCCTTATGTGTAAAAGTATATTTTGAAGAAAAAAAAAATTTTGTTTTTTTTTTTATAAAAAAATAGATAATTTTTTAAAAAGTGAGTAGGTTTTTTTAAAAGTAAATATGTATTTTTTGTAAATAAATATTATATAAAATTTTAAAAAATATAATTACTTTTATTTTTTTTATATTTTCATTAATTTAATTGATATCATTTGACTCGTGATATTAAATTCACTCACAAACTTTATATATATATATAAATAGATTATTAATGTTTGAAATATACACATCCATTAGGTGGGTGAAAAAAAATAAGTTTTACATGATATTTTTAAGAATAAATGATAATTTTTAAAAAGTTGCTAAATTTTTTATAAAAAAAAAAAACAACCATCCTTTTTATAATTAGATAGATAATAATTTATTATAACAACACATGTTGATGTCTTATTGTGACACATGTCTCATGGTGGAATATTCGCCTTTTGCACTAGGTTTCCTTCTCAATAATAGCAAATAAAAAAAATGAGAAATATGATCATATATGTTAACTACTTTTGTAGGTGAAAACAATGATTTGACGAGGAGTAGATTTTATAATTTGTGTTTTCGTTATATTTATATAAATATTTAATACGTTAATAATTTATTTTAATATAAATTTTAAAACGTTTATTTATTCGTGTTATTTTTTGTATCATATTTTAATTATTTTTTTATATCGTGTTTAATATTATTAAATTTAAACTTGATAATGGGGGCATATAATTCTATGAGAAAGATTAAAGTAGCTCTCACCTAATTAATAATATATGATTTGAAATAAGCTTGAAAAATAATTAATATTAATATTGATTAATATCTTGTTTTAATTACTAATTTGCTTTATCAATCTTTCAATAAGGTTAAAAGATCATTTTCGATACTAATATTATTAAATATAATAGAAAACCAATCTTCCAATTTTTAATATTATTTTATCATCATGATTGACATTATCATATTACTTGTACCATTCATTTAAAAAGAAAAAAAATTTCTTCTTGATTAACTCATACATCACTTTTCACTTATTCTTTTCATAATTTTTTTTAATATAATTCTTTTATTAAAAAATAGATACCACTTGTTTAACTAAATATTAATGAAATTAAAATATATAAAAAAGAGGATGACAGCAGAAATCATTGTCTAAAAAGATAGATACACCTCATCGCTCATCCAGTCATCCTCATAAGTACACGTCATCCCCTCTCTAATCTTTCCTTTCTCTTTTCTCGCAAATCAAAGCTCTTTCTTTTTTTTTTCTTTTCTTCTTTCTAATACCTCTTTTTCGTCAGACCATTTCTCTGCTCACTCTCACTCACTCTCTCTCTCGCCAAAATCTGGGCATGGTAGATCTGCTTATTATTTGATTATTTTCGAACTTCAGTTTCTTTTAGTACAAAAAAAAGGAAAGGAAGAAAAGAAATTTGAATCATGGTGCTGTACGACTCCACCACATCAGCGGGGAGTTGCAGCGGCAGCTCATCATCCTCTTCCACCAAGCCGCCGCCGCCGCAGCAGCAGCAAGATATTGATGGACTTCTCGCCGGAGCTGGATACAAAGTTCGGTCGTCGGAGCTAGGAAAAGTAGCTCAGCGACTTGAACGACTCGAAACCGCCATGGTTAATTCCCCCGCAGATTTCTCTCAACTCGCTTCCGATGCTATCCACTATAACCCTTCCGATCTCGCCTCCTGGGTCGACTCGCTCCTATCCGAGTTTTCTCAGCTTCCTACTTGCCCCTCCGAATTCATTATGGATCCTGTAACCAATCAGACGGTGGTAAACAACGCGTTTACCACCACCGAACCTCATACGCCGCAGGTGCACCAGAATATTTCTTACGAGCAACAAAGTTTGAATCATCAGTTGACGGTTGTAACGGCCATGGAAGAAGATTCCGGTATAAGGCTGGTCCACCTGTTGATGACGTGTGCGGAGTGCGTCCAACGTGGTGACCTCTCATTGGCTACTTCATTTCTCGAAGAGATGCAAGGGTTACTGACACGTGTTAACACCGTTTGCGGTATCGGTAAAGTTGCTGGACATTTTATCGATGCTTTGAGCCGCCGTATTTTCCAAGGAATTGGCGGCGGTTCTATCAACGGTGGCTCCGCTTATGAGAACGAGATTTTGTATCATCATTTTTACGAAGCGTGTCCATACTTGAAATTCGCGCACTTCACTGCCAATCAGGCGATTCTCGAAGCTTTCGACGGTCATGATTGCGTCCACGTGGTGGATTTCAATTTGATGCACGGCTTACAATGGCCAGCTTTGATACAAGCCCTCGCTTTACGTCCCGGTGGACCTCCTTTACTTCGTTTGACCGGCATTGGACCGCCATCGCCAGATGGCCGTGACTCGCTTCGCGAAGTCGGGTTACGACTCGCCGAGTTGGCTCGATCCGTAAACGTTCGTTTCGCCTTCCGTGGAGTCGCGGCTTCCAGGCTCGAAGACGTTAAGCCGTGGATGCTTCAGGTGAATCCAAAAGAATCGGTGGCAGTTAACTCAATCATGCAGCTTCACCGCTTACTCGGGTCCGACCCGAACCGGAGTTCTATCGAAACGGTTTTGAGTTGGATCCGGAGCTTAAACCCGAAAATTATGACTGTCGTTGAACAAGAAGCAAACCACAACCAACCCGGTTTTCTAGACCGGTTCACGGAAGCTCTTCATTATTATTCAACGATGTTCGATTCTTTAGAAGCTTGCACCGTTCAACCGGAAAAGGCTTTAGCCGAGATATACATTCAGAGGGAAATAGCCAACGTGGTGAGCTGCGAAGGGTCGGCACGAGTGGAAAGACACGAGCCGTTGGCAAAGTGGAGGACACGGCTGAGTGGAGCCGGATTTAGGCCATTACATTTGGGGTCCAACGCGTATAAACAAGCGAGCATGTTGTTGACTTTGTTCTCGGCGGAAGGGTATTCGGTCGAAGAAAATGATGGGTGTTTGACTCTGGGTTGGCATAGCCGCCCTCTCATTGCTGCTTCGGCTTGGCAAGCCGTATCTGATGCTGCGGCTGAGTTCCCAGCGTGGGATACTCATCAGTCATCCTAATAGGAAGGCAGAGTAACAGTAAATAGTAATAACTAAGACCTTGCTGTAAATTTGTGGTAATTTGGTTGTTTTTGAGAAGATTTCTCCTTTTTTCAGCTTTTTTACAGCATTTGTCGGTGTTATTTTCAATGAGATTTTACTTCAGGAGAAATCTGTTCCTAGGATGTTTCAATTTTTTTTTTATCCAATTTCTGCATTATCTTCAAATCAGGCAACTTGGTCGTTATCAAGATGATGGGATAGTTTCATAGCAATTTAATTTTGGTAGTTAGACTTAGCATTAGGCTTAAAAGGTGAAATTATGAGAGGTCTTAATTACAACAGTTTATCAATTGATATACTTGTTAAAGTTTTAAATTCTGTAACAGAAAACTTTATTTTTCTAATTTTCGGATAAATTGGCACATTTACCAAATGTGGGAAAAAAATGCAAATCATGTATTTTAGTATCTAAAGCAAAGATTTTCATAAACTAAAACTATATATAAGAAGTATATTTACATTTTAGGGATAAAAAATTGCAAGGAGAGAGATTTTTATGATGTTACTGTTTTTTTTATCTATACTAATATAATGGTAATGAAGTGGTTTAGTTAGTGCCACAAGTCAAGTGATACTAACTCAATTGGTATAATTATAAATTAAATCTAAGCCAAGCACTATTTTGCATAAAAGCTTCATAATAAGTTAAAAATACTTTGCAAATATATTGGCTACTATTTTGTACTTTGCATGATTGTGTCAATGATCAGAAATAAACTACTCTTGGCGGTTCTTACTGTACATGACTGTGTCAACAATGGGATATTATTTAGGATTTATATTTAATACATTATCAATATAGATATATACATTGACAATAAATTTTACACCGATACCTCATTAAAAAATTAACCATTAACTCTTAACCTTAATCCTAACTCCTAACCACTAATCCCTAACTCGACAAGTAGTATCTTAAGATTCACTATCAGTGTATAAATTTTTTATAGCTTTAAGTTAACATTTTGAATATAAATCCTATTATTTATAGCTTTAAGTTACATTTTGAATCGTGTTGAGATTTTCTGTATACTGTGGAACAAAACAACATTTGTTGTTGCCTTTTCCATCTTTATATTCCTTTTATGTATTGTTGGTATAAAAAATAATTAACTTTATGATCATTCTAATAATTTAATTATTGATAATTTATTTTCTCATTGTAGTTTGAAATATGAACCAAATTGGAGAAAAGAGGTAAGTATATGTTGATACTTCCTTGTTTCTTGTACTTGATTATGTTATTATATTGTATTATTATATATTACAATATTAAAATTTTGGTTGAAATTTAGACATCTATATATGTTATTTTTATTCATCAGAAAAAAATGAGTTGAATTATACGTTGATTTCACTATTAAGAGTAGGTTTAGTTTCTAAATTTCGTATATAATTATTTTTAATACCACTATTATAATATATATATTGTGAATTTCTTTGCAGATATCTCATTTTTAAAAATAATTAAATTCAATATTTTTTAATTTACTCAAATTAAATTTTAGATTTTTTCATACATCAATTATATCTTTAATTGCATGCCAAAAATGTGAAAGGATTAATGGAATAGTTATAATTCTAAGTTAAAGTATATGGGTGGCTAATTTTAATATATAAGTTTAAGTTTTTCTAGGATGCTTATAGATGGGATGGCTAATTTGAAAAGTATTATGTTTTTCTATATAATTAATGTTTATAAGTAATTAACTAAATTAAAGAGCACTAATAATGAAGAAGAAAGTGTTTTTTTGTTTTTGGGTTAAATTTTATTCTTTAATTTTGGTATTTCATTATGATTATATTATTCTTTATTTAATTTAAATAAATTTGAAAGCTAGAATCTTTATCAAACTAAACCATGACAAAACGATGAAAAATAAGATAAGAGATAACTAATTGGTTATTGATTATTAAATCAAAACTAATGTAATATATGAGGGAACTATCACTTGACTTTGGGTTAGTTTAGCATTGTTGTTGGAAAAAGCTTAGGTTAAAAAAAATGTATCTAAAAAATGTGGTGAAAAACTGTAGTTTAAAAACTTTTAAGTGTTTAGCATTACTGTGAAAAAGTATTGTAGGAAATTGAAATGTCAAAAAAAGATATATTTAAAATAATAAAAATGTAAAGATGTGAGGATAATAAAGTCATTTTATCCCAAAGCCAGTTTGTAAAGTCCAAAAGCTATATTTTTTATCTTTTTTTATTTGACTTTTCAAACCATGATTTCAACTGTAGAAATCATTTTTTTTTGTCTATTTAGCATTACGTTTGCTGTGAAAAATAGTTTTTGACTTCAAAAAACTGTATTAATATATGTTGTTGCCAAAGGCTGAGGCACACCGCACACTGGTAGCGGTACCTCATACATACTTTCTAAAATGGGGAATTTCTTCAGAGACCATTTTTCAGGTTGTGAGTGCTGCTTGTGACCAGACACATGACATTGACCCCAAACTTTCTCATCCAACCACCACACTTCCTTTTATTTTTCTCAAAGAAAAATGATGAGTAGCCCATTGAATCTGCCAAATAATCCTTCTGCAAAACCAAAACCAAAAAAAAAAAAGGAACCAGAGATACAGCAATTGCAACTTTTTTTCACTCTGTTATTTCTAAGTATCAGGTTATCAGCCGACAGTTTACCAAAAATAATTCACTGCATCTTCCAAAGCTATCTAAACAAAGTTATCTGTTCTTTCATTTTCTAATAAAAAGTAAATAATTAATAATCAAATTAATGTGAATAGAAGCTTGAAAAAAACTAATGTAAGTTGAGTTTAAGCACTTAAATGGCATGCATATGCATGACAAGAGAACCACACGTGAAAGCAAAGCAATGGGTTATGTTTGGTGGAAACAAGTGAAGTGCCAATGGGGTTGATTCTTGCTTTATTATTATTATTATGTTTGCTTAGGTATTTACACGATATATACATATATATATATATAATGTAATTGTAATGGTACCATGGGGGAAAGAGAGAGAGAGAGAAGGAGGTGACTCAGTGAGTGATGCATGTGGGTTTTCTGAAACCAAAAGAGAAAGGAAAAAAAGGCTACGAAATTAAGCGAACGGGGGACCCCTTACCGAAATAATGAGACAGAGCAGCCCCCCCAGAGATGGCAAAGAGAGGAAGACTACTCACATGAGACTGAGAGACCTGTCTTTCCCTGCAAACTGTAATGTCCCGTTGCCTTCACTGTGCCTCAGTACTCCCTCACTGTCACAGATCACCCACTTGCATACTAATAATAATGCTAATGCTGAGCAAAGTTAACATCATGCATGATTTTGGTTTGGTAGTTGCAAAACTGAGTTTAAAAGTTTTTAAAAAAAGAACCTTTTTACACTACAAAAACATTACTCAAAAGTACTGTCCTAATTGTGTTTGAAACTTTGGTATTTCACCACAATATTGTCGGTATTGGATGTGTGATTATCGAACTCAAAAGTTTTTGGTTTTGTCTCTAACATGAATATCGATTTAAGTTCGATGCATTTTAGAACAATAATGCTCAATTTTGTAGTCAATAAAAATCAAAATTTTCTAGACTTTGTGCAATTTGGAAAGGATTTCATCATTCACGTCCTAATAATTCGGATCTTCCGAAATCAAAGTGGGCCAAATTAAAGGCCATAAAAATGGGGCCCACAAATGTTGGTTCCCAACATGTTCACGTGTCAACAGCGGCGTCACATATTTTCTCTCCCTCTTGAGGCCAGTAAAATGGGTTAATTTGTTGATTTTTTTTTTTTATAAAGAAAAAGTCAATTTTAAGTGAAATTGACGCATCTTAAATTAAAGATTTCACCATCAAATTTGAAGGTTCCACATACAATGTATAGGGAATGCCATTATGACAATATGGTAAGGGTAGTAAATCTCATTTTGAGATAGCAATATCTGATAGAAGAGAATCCGATATGTAATTATTTTTAAAATATGATATTTAATAATTTTAAATTTTAATATTTATAATTTTTTTTTTTTTTTTTTTATGTTTAAAGTATGACCTTCTTTGCATACAAAATATCTCATAGAAGAAGAAAAAAAAAAGATCTCATGGAAGAAGAATAATCAAAGAAAAAAATTTAGTCAAAGATTAAGTTCCTTTGAAGTTGAATGGAAGATTATCAATCACTAGCTAGCAACGTCAACTTTCTTTTTTATCCTAAGTTGTTGTCTCAAATCTTATCTTCAAAAGTATCTTTATTAACTACTTATAATTAAAATTTTCCTATTAATAGCACTAAAGGAAAGGAAATGAAAGGGTGAGAACTGAGAAGTCTAGGTTCCAGCAATTCTTATCATTGACCAAAGGAGAGGATCAAATCAAAAATCCAACATACACGTGATGGCATAAGGCAAAGATGTTGAACTCTTTACATATATTGAGAAAGACAACAACCTTTGTCGATCGAGACATGCAATGACAGTACCTTGTAACAATATCCATTTTAACCATTCAAAACGTGGCACCTCACCTCCTTCCACTCCTCTTCAAATCGAAACTTTTTAAAACCATTAAATTGGTTTATCATCTCTCTGTTTCAAATGAACAATTGGGTACTTGAAGATTTGAAGATTCATTCATATATATTTCCAAGTGACCCAGCAAAGTTTTTTTTTTTTCCCAGTGTTTTGGGTCAGTGACAAGGATATTTACATAGGTTTCATTTTTCAGGTTAAGAATCTGGGAAACCATAGGGACACTGTGATGTTTTTTTTTTTAGTGAGTGAATTTTATTATCCAAAGGAAGCAGCATAGGTGCTACAGCAAACAGTTCTTACAGCTCTGTTTGGTCAAACATGGCACAGTTTAGTCCCCAGTTATTTCAAAGATCTAGGTTAACCGAGTCAGCTGCTATTCTACTTGGTCCTTTTAGTCTCATTGATACTTATTCTTTAATGCCCAAACTTCCATAACTTGATCTTGTGAGATAGCTTTAGAAAGGACAAAATTTTGTGACAGGAATTACCTAGTGATAGCACATTGAAAAGACTTGCCTGCCTGCCTTTTGAACAGCAAAATAATTTATCCATTCATTTAGATGTAGGAGTCCTAGATAAATTCTCATATATGCTCTAAACTCTAAATTTTGTTAATCTGCTAGTAACTGTTACAGTCAGTTAGAAAAGCTGTTTGTTGCGCTTTCAAAATTTAGATTAATGCAAAATCTCTCTACACTATAAACACAACAAGCATGTACATATCTTCTTTACTCTTCCCCTTCCCCTTGACCTTGGTCAGCTTCTTCTTCTTCTTCTTCTTCTTGTTTAACAGTAAAACATCACATTCTTCACCCTCTCTTTCAATGCTGGTAAAGGCCGAACAGGTGATCCATTGGTCGTACGTGTGCATCGCGCTTTAGCATTTTCAGATGCCTCAGGTTCAATGTAGAATCGAGCTCGGTAAGCTGCTAGATGAGCATAATATGCCGGAGGCACTGCAAAATGTAAAGAAACAGATTTCTCATACTATTACAGAATTTAGCAAACTCCGTTGCAGCACTATACTTAGTGTATATAAACTGCCAATTCAAAAGCCAAAGCAAGTAATTCTAATGATTTCTTGTTAAATAGGAAATTCCAATGCAGCTAAGAAGCAATCAGATAAAAAGTGACAGAAACACCATGCAAATGTGTTCAAGCTTTTTATACAAAAAGTAGAAAAAGAAAAGAATGTGTTCAAGCATGGTATGAGGTAATTTGGAAATTAATGACTCTAGCTGTTATGTAAGTGGTAGATTAGAAGTTACCAACAGAAACAGATCGTGTGCACCGAGCATACCTGCAATCAAATGATCCATTAATTTGAATCATGACAACCTCAAAGGCAACAAATGGCATCAAACAAGTCAAAGTTCTTACGTATAACAGAGGTTGTTGGTCAGAGACTGGATTTCATCTGCTGTGAAGTTATTCTCATCCCAGAGAACATGATAATGTGCAGGTCGACTTGTCCCCTGTCAATTTCCAGTTTCAACATAAAAATGTTTGATATGCAGGGCTTGTATGCCAAACATCCTCACATCTTATGCGAGTTTCTAATTGAAAAACCATTAAGGCATTAAAATCTAAGAATTGACTCCATACCTGGATTCCAGCATGACTACACAGATAGAAGTCAAACTCAGTCGGATGACAGATCTTAGAATCCACCACAGTACCTACATTTGGAAACTTCAAGTAGATATTCATCTTAAATTTTAAATTTTAAATGAAAAAGACTAGGTAGCTCTCATCAAAGAATTTGATGCATAAACTCAGAAAAAGCTTTTTGAGGACTCATTTGTTTATTTTCTTCTTTTCATTCACAAATCCTAGTTTCTTTGAAAGGAGTGGGGACACCATTTTTATTTTTTATTTTAATTAAGCAAACCACGAATCCCGGCAAGAACAAGAAGCACAAGCTTTTACCAGGTAATATATTTCCACTCTTGTCAATGCTGCTTCTGTCGCTGTGATTGCTGGCAAACAGCCTAGTATGATGCCTCTTCTGAACCACAATGAATGTAACTGGAGGTTGGTAACTATGTTCCAGTGATGCACAGGCCTGGACATTAACACAGTATAAGCCTAGGATAAACATAGTAAATAGGCACCAAATATCTTTATGTTAACCAACCTTTCGTATGGCGTCAAGTTCATATAGTAGAACCTGGTAGAATTGGCCTTCGCTGACACCATCTCTACACAAATTTTGGACAACATTAGAAAATCTTGAACAACTAGAGTAGCTTGAAACTTAGTTATTCCTTAAGTTTAAATAGTAACCTAATAGCAATTTTTTTTTCCAATCTAATCACTAATCTAAAATAAATAAACATATGAAGATGAAACTGTAGATTTCTAATCATCTTAGAGTACCTGTAAAAGATTATCCTCAACGGCTTTTGTCCTGTGGCCTTCTTAAATGCAAGTAAGAGCTCCCTGCATTACCATGAATTTAATAAATTTACTTCAGTATATTGGCACATCATAAAAGGACATATTGCAGTTGCTCTCTCTCATAATCAAATAAGTGCTACAGAATCCTGGGAATGGACATTATATGACAAATAAATGCACATAATAACCTCGAGCAAGTAAAAGGTTTTGAAGTAATAGCTATTTTCAGAACAAAATACTAACCAGCAAAGCTTTTGAAACAAGATATTGTCTGAAAAGTTAGCAGGCAGTTGGTTCATATAAGACCATATTGAAGAGGACCAAGATGACCAACAGAACAGGCTATAACTTTGAATTATGGACTTCAATTATATGACCCTTTAACAAATGAGTGAATGATAAGCTACCTCAAGTCATGGTGATAAATCCTAAATGAACAAACCTGATCATGCCTCCAGTAACCGTTCCTCGTTGAGGATCCTGCCAGGTCTTGAATAGATCTTGAATAAGTTCTTGCCTATGAGGCTGAGCACATACCAGTCCAGCATACTTTGTCACTTCTGGCCAGTCTTGTGAGGCCACAACCTGTATTTCAGCAATCATTAAGGCTAAGGAGTAGACATATTATCAGTTCTTAATATACAGGATTTCACTTACTTACAGCAGCTATCGATGGACTAGAGTCCTCTCCAGACTCTGGATGAGTTACATCAGCTCCAAATATTATTGTCGGGATGTCACTAACCAGAGGAATTCTCCAACTTAAAGCATCTAAGAGCACAGTATTTCTTCCCCCCAACTAAAAAAAAGTGTAAATTAAATATTATTACCTAACAATATCTGTGATTATGATTAATTAAGATCATATAATTATGACAGACCTTGACGTTTATTTTAAGCGAGAGATTTGCCAAGTACTGTCTGCTAATCTTGAAGACATGTTTTGTGAGGCAGCATTGAGAAATCAAACCCAAATCAGTTTCACAAATTCGTTTAAGATCACCTGAATGCAGAACAAATTGCTCTTAGTGCAGACAAAAGCAGCATAGTGCAGGCTGTATTCGTACACTGTTATGTTGCTAATCATTATTTAATGGATTCAAACAGATATATAGTTGCAAGAAAGGGACATACCATATAAGGAACCATTGTTGTCCGGAAGAATGGCAATGAGTAATTCCAGTTCTTTTCCTTCAAGTTTTTTTGCAGCAGCATGATATACATATTTCAGTGCTTTCTTAACTTGATCTGGTCTTGCTGAATATATAGGAATTACAGGGTCCCGACCGAATTCCTGCATTTAAAGACCAAATTGATCAAAGGTTCAAGCACTGAAGGCGTCCATTGTAAGCAGTTCTATATATAATTACTTGGATAGAACTGAGTTTAGTAAAAACAAAGGTTAGGAAAATTCACCATGCCAGATATTTGGCACATTTGAACTAACTCCTGACAGAAACCATGTGCAGTGCTCTCTTGAACACTTCGTGAGAAGTTGATACAAGCCCAGTATCTTATAATGCTTCCATTTATCACTTTCTGAAGCAAAAGCAACAAGAATTGCCTTTCATTAGATAGAAGTTACATGCAGTGAATATATAATGATGCCATTTCTGGTGAAGTCTTGGTATTTTTCACCCCTTGACATTGACTAACCTTGTTTATCATATTCCACTGACCAACTTGGGGCAAATATTCTTTTTCTTTTCCAGTGTCACTATACTTCAGCTTTAAAAGAAAATAGGATAAAAGGAGCAAAATTTTAAACAGTTAGATCATGTAAAGAATTGACAGTGACTGTACAGAGAAAAAAAAAAAAAAAAAAGGAACTAACAGTGACTTTAACATTACCCATGGAGCAGGAAGAACCCGAGCCTCAATCGATGCAAGATTGCTGTTTATATTGATGCCAAACTCTTTTGCATAAGGATCATGATCATAATCATTCTGTTGAACTGTCTGTAAAGACATTAAAGAACTGTTAGACCAATTCCATCCTCCTAGCTTTTGCTATTCTTTTTTAGTATGATGACAAATAAGACAACATGCAATTTCCAAGTTGGTTTATATAATTAATTATCTGATGTGTCTAGTTGAATGTAGTGAAACAATACAGAAAGGATTGGAAAGATGGATATTATATTTGACGTAGACCCATTAGTACCAAGCAATTTAACTAATCTTATCAGTTTCATATTCATCTGTTTATATAAAAAAGACAGCAAATAATCCAAGGAACCGTGCTGAGGACCTGTAAGATGTCCAATTCTTGTTCATGGGGTCTTTGGCATGAAATTTTTAGCAGAGAAGTAATCTGTTTTCCGTTCAGCCCTTTAGTGGATCTCTGTCCTTCAACTATCTTGCAAGCCTGTGATAAGATTTATATTACATTGGCTGAAACTTTAAATGCCTGCATACAGTAGCTTAAAGAGAATTAGGCAATACATACCTCCATGGGCAAATAATTCACCTTCTTCTCATTTCCTACTTGAAGGCAAGGTAGGTGTGCGTATCGAATGGTATATCCATACATCTCTTGAAAGTACTCAACAACTGATTTCATGTTCATATGCTCATCAAGTGGGAAACTGATGAAAGGAAAACATAAAAGTCAATTTCCAAGAAAATGAAATCTGGAAGAAGCAAAGACAAACTTTTCAAATCTAAGAAATAGGAGACCAAGTTGAAGAAAAAATATATATCTACATTAGCTCCCTTGTTGGCTGAGTTGTCAACCCTGAAACTCTGTACTTTCTGCGTACATTTCCTCTGTGAGTCACTTCCACTTTTACACCTCTAAGTGCTTTCTTAACCTATACAACATTGACAAAAAGATAAATTTGCAAGTCTTGGCAAAGGATAGATTTAAACTTCCTACATGTTAATGTGGTTTCAGAAGAAGCTAACAGAGCTAAAAAAACCCACAATAAATAGTCATCAGCTATGTTGCTTCGACTCTTCATTTTTCTTGAAGTACTCGCGTCGAACACTCATGTCCAACACATATCCGGACATGGTTTGGGGATATGATCCTCAAAGAATCCTCCAAATACATGGAAAAACATGAAAAATTAAACATACCCGTATCACACATACGATATGACACTTACACCCAAGTCCGAATAATATAAGTAATCAGAGTGCCATTAGATTAAAGTTATTATAAACGATACCTAAAATAGCAAAGTACCATAGCATTTGACATTATGGTTTTTCAAGTCATAAGCCATAACTGCATCCAGAATTGGAAAACCTTTGAGGCAAAACGAAATTGAAGATTTAAACAGCAAGACGCTTACATCATGGCCTTGGAAAACTAGTTTTATAATTTTTTTGCACGCAACGACTCTTGTTTTTAAGTAACAGTTCAGAGTTTCATTCCTTACTTAAGAATTGGTGAAGTTTTGGATTCTGTGTTATAAATACTACAGTGTTCCAATGTGAAAATACAGGATCTATATATGATTTCCAAGAATGCCAATTGTGATAATATATATGCATTTCAAACAGTGAGGCCATCATGAGCAACACAATATAATACCTTAACACGATCTGCATCTGACATTGGCCTTGAATAAACATCTTTACCCAAAATTTGAGCAACAAAATCAATGACAGGTAGCGGTTCAAAGAACGCAATCGTTGACATATCTGAAACAAAGAGACAATAAAAACGAGGCAGGATATCAAATTCCAGTATAAAAATCGGCTGATAAAGCAATGATTCAATCAAAATTGAAAATGTCTAGCAGGGTTTTTACCAATATTCAGTGACAATCCCATCTGAGTAGGTCTTATACTCTGGTAGAAGCCACGCCATGATTCTAAGCCACCACCCAGTGCTTGTGGTTTCTTGATATTAGGAGAATAAAGGAACCTTCCAACTGATAAGTACCTATATTCATCAAATTAATTAAAGAGTAATGAAAAGTTAGAATCTGCTGCCAATGGCGTGATAATTTATGTTACTCAGATTTGGGTGCGAGTGTCGGATATGAGTATGTATCGATACGGGTATGTTCAAGTTTTTCCAAGATTTTCATGTATTTGGAGGGTCCGTCGAGAATCATATCCTCAAACTCATGCCCGGATATGCATCGGATACAAATGTCGTATAGAGGTACTTCAAAAAAAAAAGAGTTGAAGCAACATAGGTAATAATAACAGAAAAAATAAGATGCTACCTTTGAGCCGCAAGTTCCCTTAACACAGTATCAATAATGTTAAGGGCTTCTTGAGGGGTATCAACTTGTTTCCCAGATAGAAGGTTGCGCAATTGTGCCATACTAGCGAGAGCTACGAACTTTATTGTCACTTTAAATTCTCTTGTCCTGATTAAATAGCAATATTTGCATCAAAATTCTCAGTAGTTTGACACAGATCATGAATTCATTCCAATTAAAGATGAACCAGTTAAGGACACAAGTAATATGAAACAGTTTTAATGAATGAATTATAATTACCTAACATTGCCTGTTTCTTCATCTTCATCAACCAACATTACAGTGAACTCCTTAGAGGTAAAAGGCAGTGATCCAGCAGTGTATAGGTTTTTCCTTCCATCATAAACAGGAAGCCTCGTCCCCAAGTGACTGTTTCTATAAAGTTTAACCAGCTCTGTCATGATAGCTTTGTCCAGTTTACGAGAAGCAACTTCTGGGTTTATTTCTACCTGTTCCAAGAAAACATTACAAATAAATTGTCAAAGATCAGTCTCAGCGTTTCATCCTAGTTTACTATGATATGTTTTAATTAAAACACTTACACTATAATGGCTCAAGTCAGATCCTGGTATCTCAGCAAGAAAATGGTTGGCTTTAACCATACACTTAGTTCCCAACTGGCCATAGCCAGGCCTTCCGTGGAACATAAGGCTCTTGCATGGAGTAGAACCCATGCTTGGCTCAAGCTTTCCATCTTGTAACCTATCTACTTTATGCCCTCGGCCTCTTCCCCTTCCATTTCTCCTCTTCTTGCCATCTTCAAATATATCCCCACTTTTAATGATCATTTGGGGTGATTTCTTCTGATTCATGGAACTCTTTAGAGGTTCCTTTGACAACATATTGTTCTCCTTAAGGTCTCTCATTTGCATGTGAGGCATTTCTGTAGAACAAACAATATTCACTAATTTGTTGATTTAAGTAATATTTATATCTCAATGAGCACTAGAGAGTGAGAGTGAAAAAAGAGAGGTATGCTGCACCAAAAGACGAGAGAGATCACAAAGTGATAACTCAAAAGACTAAATTTGAAAGATAATGGCTTTAACATTGTACACGTTTTCTGCAAGAATCTTACTACAAGGGATTTGTTTTTAGAAACCAGTGCAAACAACTGGAAAAACATGAAGCAGTGTAACGGTTGCAGCAAGCTAAAAAGAAAAGAAAAGGGAGATAAATATAGCATCAAATCTCGACTGTTTATTACTCTCTATAGCTCTGTATATTCCCTGAAAAGAATAACCAAAAGAGACATGCAAACATGCAAAAAAGCAAGAATCCAAGGTACAAAGATTCAGAAAGTGAAAACAAAAGAAACAAAGGATTGCAAAGTGAAGAAAGAAGTTAAAAAAACAAGTTCATAAAAATGCCATTTGTCGATTCATAAATTTCATGGAAAAAAAAAAAAACAAACATATCTCATCGGTAAACAAAAATATTCAGGTAGCTTTGGCCATCTCCATGGCTTTTAATCATATATATATATATATATATATATATATATATATATATATATATATATATATATATATATATATATATATATATATATATATATACCATGTATCTGTGAAGCCAAAGTTAATTTTGTATATGATTTCTCATTTCTTCCCTCTTTGCGGAATCAACTCAGTTTTTCTCTAGTTAGGATTAGGAGAGTCAAGGGAAAAAAGAAGAATTTGGAGCTTCTCCAGTGGAAGTAAAACATGGTTCAGTGAGAAGAAGGACCACAATTTTACATTGTGGCTTTAAAATCCTGATCATAGCCACATTGAAAGCCTGTGCTCTGCCGCCTGTTGTCCTTAGCAGTGGCATTGAAGCCTGCATTTCTCCAACTTCTTTGCAGGACAGCTTGTAATCTAGCATGTATAAACTTCTTTTTTTATTATTATTATTATTATTTTTATTTTATTTTTCTGAGGAAGGAGGAGGCATAAAGGAACTTTAACTCATCCCAAAGCCCACCAACAGTGACTAAACATAAGCACTAAGACAACCCACACAGTCACACCAGCAACAGAGCACAACACAAGACAACACAACAGATAGGAAAAACAGCGCCTCAAAGGGATAAACATTTAGTACTATCAATTAGGGCTTAAAAACTGGTAGATGCAGATAACTCTTGGGGCTCTCACGGCTCACCTAAAACAAAAGGCAGTAAAGTTTTTCAAATACTTTACACTTATGTACTTTTCCTTGTTGTTTATTAACCGGACACATTGTATTGTTCTGAAATCTGTACTACTTTTTTTTCCCCTTATGCTTTGGGATACGTTTAGCTGCAATTTGTCAGCTGTACCTTTTTTTTGGTAGAGGGGGCCAGGGCACTTATTTTAGCTTAGAAAAATAGTTACCAACCGTGGGATTATTACAAGACATGAAGAACAATCAAATGACATGTCCCTTTCCATTTAGTGGAGATGGAAATGGTCCAACCTCCACTTTGGTATTAAGCTAGACTTTGGCTCAAATGGATGGCCCATTATGGGAAATAAATCATTATAGAAATTATTATTATTAAAATAAAAAAACAAAGAAATCTCATAGTCAGATTAGGGCAAGTAAATTATGATTTCACAAAAGAAACTTATGAAATGAATAACCCCAGGAATTTACAGGGTTTAAAACTACAAACCAAACCAAACGGCCCCTTTTTATTTTAAAAATGCAGAGTGCTTAAACAAGCATAGGCCAAGCAAATGAAAATTTCAGTCGACATGAAATTACAGCAGTATGATCTAGACATGTTCATGGGCCGGTCGGACCGTGGCCCGTTTTATTTTAAATTCTTTGCCTAGGCCCGGCCCTCGGTCGGGCCGGGCCAGTAGGTCCGAATTCACTATTCATCATATTAAAATTTTTTTTATAATATTTTTATAATTAAAATTAAATAAAAAAATATTATTATAATAAAAAAAAATATTGTTCCGGGCCGATCCGGCCCGGATAAAAAAAAGCATGCCCATGCCTGGCCCATAAGCAGGCCTAGTCTGATCTGATCTACTTAGAAAGAATATACATTAAAGATCTAAATTCTAAGGGGAACATCCAAGAGATAAAAAAATTAATAAAATGGTAAAATTTTCAGAAGAAATCTTTAGGTCCAAGTGATGGAAACATTGAACTTGAAATCTTTAACAATTTAAGGACTAGAAATAGTATAGTTGAAAATTTTCAGGAAAAAGGAAGTAGTAGTAGTGGTACTTTTCTTCTCTGTAATAAAATCCAAGTGAAAAAAATGACAGTCTCCCAGATAATCCAAGCTGTCTGCATTTCGCAGTACAGTTGTGTCGTGGAGCTGTCCTTCAGAAATCAGAACAAGATTCATTGACCTAATAAAGGTAGCTTCCGTAACGATCGAGCTAAAATTGTTGGTTTTTTTATTATTATTATAATATTACTTTTTTTATTTTCATTTTTCAAAATATCGATATTTTTTTACATATCGAAATACGTCAATTTTGAAAATCATTAGGAAGTCGTCAACATAAATTCATTTTTTTTTATAAAAACTAAACTTGAAAGTCGCCAATTTTGTTTTAAATGAGAGGTGACGACTTCCCCTCATTTAAAACAAAAAAAAAAAAGATTTTATATGGAAAAGTCGCCACCCATTGTGACGACTTCTCGTGTAATATTAATTTTTTTTTTAATAACAACCATCAAAGTCGTCGGGATGGTGACTTTCATGCTTATTTTATAAAAAAAAATTATTCAGATGACGATTTTTCAATGATTTTCAAAACAAGCTTAAATAAAAACAAAATATTGGTATTTTAAGAAATAAAAGGCAATATTCAAATAAAAATCCCAAAATTGTTGTGTGCTTTAAATGCGTTTTTTTTTTTTTTTTTTTATTATCCGATTTTAGAAATCAATGTTAAATTATTGAATGTTGTAAAGGATTAAAATCATGATCAGAGTGCTCCCTGCCAAGGCTGTATGTTAGGTGCAAAAACATTGTAAAAGGTTATTGAAATTTAAGGTTTAAGGTTATTTTTTTGTTTGATCTTCTCTTAACAGTGTCATGTACTAATATATAAATGATTAAATTAATATATAAAGAAAAAATGTTCTTTTTTGATAAGATATATTAAATTATTTTTCAAAATTAATCTAATAAATTTATATTATCGTAAAATAAAATTAGTTGATTTTTATTAAGAAATTCATAATTTAATATCATTACTAAACTAATGATATAAATATGGATGCGAAATTTTAAAAAAAATGTAAATCTCTTAATTTCTTATTATATAATATAAATTTATCATTGGTTTAATTTCATCTTCCTTAACCATCAATTTTTAAAATAATTTTGAATTAATGATGAATTTATAATATAAAATACGAAATTAAGATATCCATAATCTTTAAATTGTCATTCATATTTGTATCATAAATTTATTTCATTAGTTTAATAATAACATTAATTTATGAATTTGTCAATAAAAATTAACTAATTTCATTTTACAATAATAGAAATTTATTAGATTAATTTTAAAAATAAATTTAATATATCTTACCAATTTTTTTTTTATTTATTAATTTTTAGTTATTTACATATTCATCCTAACATTATTTAAGAGAAATCAAACAAAAAAATAACCCACTTCGAATTTCAATAACTCTTTATAATCTTTTTGCTCTAAATATACAATTTTTTTGAGATGAATTACTCTCAAAAATTTTAATTATTTACAAAAATAATCACGTGAATTTCAATCTCATTCGATAGTTAACATTAAGTTTTAAAATCGGACGACCCACAAAAAAACGCTATTTAAAACGCAACACAATTTTAACCCACGACAGAAGCTACATAATAAAGTTGAAGACTACAATGCCAATTTTTGTAATGCGACATTTTTGCGAATTCATTTTTTATTTTAAAAAAATGTGTAAAAAATAAAATCAACATGTTAGTTAAAAAAAATTATAAAAAATGATACAAAAATTATTTATTCATAACAAAGGTAATGAGAAAAAATTATATATTCTTACATGATGAATTGATAATAGAAAATATTTAAAAGAAAATAAAATATTAGAACAATTAAATTTGTGATTAGATCTGTTCATGAATTACATTACTTGCCAAGTTTATTAGTATAGATATAGCCGATTCAATCCATGATATTATTTTATAAATAAATAAATAATTATTCTATTTTAATTTTAAAATATCAATATAAAAATATTTTTAATTAAATAAAATTTGAATGAATTATTGAGCCGATTTCAAATCTAAATTTTAGAGGTATCGATTGAGTGTGATGCGACTCGATCTATAGATATCTTCAAACAACCAATGTTTATATCAAATTTTTGCTTACTTTTTATGTTTGTTAAGACCACTTATTTGATATAAAAATATATAAATTTTTTTCATTACCTTTGTTATGAATAAATAAAAAAAAAATATTTATTTTTATATTTTTTTAACTAACATGTTAACTTTACTTTTTACATATTTTTACACATTTTTTAAAAATAAAAAACGGATTCACACAAATTTCACATTACAAATTTCACTTCACCCCTAATAAAAAGGGTTTTTTGAGTTTTACTTTGTAGAATCACTAGGCACAGGCACTGCTAATTTTATTCCACAACCATCACATCTGTAGACTATATAATTCAGCAAATATTAGTACTTTATACGTACATTTTTCGTGAATTTTTCCCCTAATCATTGATCTAATCATTAAAATTTATGTTAAATCTGTTTTAGTTACTAAAAAAAAAAGCTTCCGTAAATGGGAACAAAAAACATTTACCCGAATTTCCCCTATACTTTTTTTTTTATTATTAAAATTTTCCGTATTCTTTTGGTAAAAGATTTAATTTATATTTTTATAATACAAAATTTTTAAAAAATCATTTTCACAAAAGAGTATTAAATTTTCTACTCGATTGGATTTTGAAAATTACTTTTAAGTTTCATACTTGAATATCAAGTAAACAAGAATTAGTACCAAAGAAAATCAAGTAAACAAGAATGAATTTTAGAAAAAAAAATGTTAGATGTAATCATGTCCTATGTTACTCGAATTTTTCATTTTTTTTAAATATTCGTATCTAACACCTGTATCCGATGCATATACGGATATGATTGTAAAGGTATTATCTTCTCCCTCTCTCTCTCTCTCTCTCTCTCTATATATATATATATATATATATAAACTTTAAAAAATTAAGTATACTCGTATCCGACACTAACCTTCAAACCCAAATAACATAGATCATGATTTTCCGAACCCACTAAGTTTTTATTATCTAAAACAAGGTTACAATTTAATAAGTAATGTTATTTTATAGTTATTAGGCACAATTATTTCTCGATTTTTGCAAATTTGTAATGTATTTATAGGAAAGTGTTACATACACTACCTAAAAACATATAATAATTTTGCAACAATCCAAAACAAAAAAAAAATAAAAAATCATCATATTATCTTAAATTTTCAAAAGATAATGCTACATACACATAATTGTTTTGTAATGTCGTTTTTAAAAAATAAAAAAATAAGATAGTTTTTTTTTAAAGTTAAAAAATTGATATGAAAAAAATCAATTATGTGTACATTTATGTGTATATATTTTATTTTCATTTTTAAAATACCTTTTAATCTTTATTATATGTTTTTAAAGAATTTTTTAAAAAATATATGAATTATTTTCCGTATTTTTATCTTTAATTGTGTATAGAAACCAATGTTACTATGACAGTGCTACTTGTGAGTTGAGATTAATTAATGAATTTAAACATTAATTTTTTTTATATTTGGGATCTATATTGACATGATATTTAGCCAATATTGTCGATCTCAAAACACATGGCAATGTCTACATAATGATAAAAAGAGATAAAAATTAAAGACAAAAGACAAAAACTCAAAAGCTAGTGATCAGGCATCACCATCACAAAGCACTAACAAAGCGATTATTATTCATTAATCACGAATAAATAAACAAAAATAAAAAAGGAAAAACCTTAGGACAAGCCGAAATATGACCCCCAAAAAAAAGCATCCCTTTTTCTTTAAAAAAAAATCCCACACCCTTTTTTTATTGGTTTGTATTTGATATACTATGAATGTATAGGTCTTTAATTTTAATTTTAATCCTACAATTTAATTTCTAACAGGTGTTATCGTAAAATGCACTGTCAGTGTATAAATTTATACACTCACACTGCATCAAATATAAATTTTTTTTTAATATCCGTAATTCTCCTCTGCACAAAGATATGGCTGAGAGGCAAAAGCCAAATGCCAAACAAACATCCATGGCAACCTCTTTAAGAAGTTCATGCAATTAGTTCAATTAGTTCATAGAATTAATTTAAAAAATGACATTTAATTGATCTAAATTCAAATTTTAATTCTAAACCCCTAACCTCTTTTATATTAATAAAAAAAAACCCATAATTTACAAAGTCTGTCCGATAATATTTAACCTAGAGAGTAATAATACTTATGCTAGTTTATCTGACCTATAACTGTCAGATTAGTCTTAAATAATATGGATAATTAATAACAGTATCATACTCTCTATATATTTTAGGTTAAAAGTGAAGTCTATAGGGGAGTAGTAGTAGTTATTGAAGGAGGGGGAGGGGTAAGTAAGGTGAATCTGCAACGAACCTTTTGCTTTTACTTTTCCTTGTGGAAACATCACGTTAACAATAAATGCGGTTATTTCCTCATCAGCTTTCTCAACAACCAGGAATTCCAGCTCCCATACTCTGCAATTTAAGAATATATACATATTTTTAGGTGTTTCTTTATTTAATGACAGAAAGAAAGAAAGATCTGAGCAGTAGATATTGGTCTGCAGCTTAGATATATGTGTTACAAACTGCTGCGTCTATATAGCTAGCTACACAAAAGAAACAGAAACGGGTTTCGTTTGGTTTGGTTTGTACTATAGGCCAAATCTTTACTGTACTGAGGCTAAAGGTTCAGATATCAAAATTCAGAAAGATGGAGTTTTTGGATAAGCTGACGAAATGGTTCCATATGGAATTGGGGGGTCTTTCACTCGTTTGGTAGTCGTACTGGTGGGTGGTGGGTAAGTTTTTGTAGGGTTTGGTTTTACTGAGTATTTTAGGTAAGTGATCAGCTATAAAAAAAGAAAAAAAAAAATGGATCCTCAAAGGTGAAATGTACGAGGAGAACAAATTAAAGACGACGAGACGAGAGAGATCTAAAGAACAAAAAAGAAAGAAAGAAAGAGAGAGAGAGAGAGATTTTGTGCATGATATTAAAAGCAAAACTGCCTCTGAGAAGGATATATGGACATTATTGAAGAATACAAGCTGTCAAAGTAGAGTTAGATGATCATTAATGTGCATAGTCGATGAGCCAAAACTAAAAAAGGGAGAGTTGAAAGCTTAAAACCCATTTCAGAGCAAATGAAAGTAGTCTCACTTTGTAAACAAACCTTGATCTTTACAAGAAAATCCTGACCTAGTTGAAACTTGAAACCTGAAAGGAGAAAAGCTCCAAGGTAAGGAAAGAGAGTTTTTTTTTTCTTTTAGTTAGGGATGAAACAAGAAGTAATGAATGAAATTACTTGATAAAGCTTATTGCTGAAAAAGAAAGAATGTCTTTGTTGGGAAACGAAGCAGCACGAATATACCAGGAAACCCAAGCTGTGAAGAAGGGTAAATGAAAAAGATTATGGGGAGTCGAGTACTTTTGGGAATGGTTCTTCTCCAAAGGAATAAGATTATTATTTTTATTACCATTTTATAATGATTCTCAGCTTTCCATCCATCAACGAACACTCACCACCTTTAAGAAAAGGAACTTTAAACAAGAAAGAGTGTGGGAAATAGCTTTGTGAGATGGATTGGGTGGGCTTTAGGCTTTTTCTTTTCTTTTTATTTTTCATTTTAGTTAGAACATGAAAGCGTGCAACTGATAAAAACTGATAAACTTTTACATTATAAATTACAGCAAAAGAGAAATGGGTTTTGAATATTAAAAAGAAATATGCAAAAGCTAACGTTTAAACTTAAACTAATAAAAATAAACAAAACAAAAAGAAATCAATAAAAGGTGTGAGATTCCATACTCTGAGACTGAGAAAGAAAGATAAGAGAGAGGTGTAGTGTGGTGGAGTAGTCTAATAATATCTCTGGGTCTGGAGCAAAGGCAAAGGCTTTCACTGCTTTTCCAAGCTGGTTATATATATATATATATATATAATTTTTGAAGATCTGACTGGCGTATATGAATAAAGAAAGATGGTTTGAATAATTGATGGAAAGAGAGAGAGAGAGAGGGTGTCAGATTCCGAGATGGGGGCGGCGGTGGAGACGTGGCCGGAAACTGAGATTCCGGTGAAAAAGAAAGAGAGAGATGAGGATTGAGGTATGTGAGCGAGAAAGAAAGAAGTGTAATTGTAAAGCGAAAGGTAAGAGTTGAGGCTTTAAAAAAAAAGGAGAGGAGGCAGGTTCTCCTTTCGAGGTTCTTATATACCATAGTGTTCTAATTATAAATTATACTATTTTGTTTTATATTTACTTTTAATACTACAGTTAAGTAGCGGCTTTTTTATTACAATATAGCCAAAAAAAAAAAAATTTACCAAATTACCGTTACTTTTTGATTATTTCCCAAAATACGGAACTTTTTTTTTCAGCTGGGAAATCGTCATCCCCCATGGCGATTTCCCAGCGTGTTTTTTTGCAAATTTGTAAAAAACACCAAGGGAAATCGCCACCCCCCATGGCGATTTCCCTTGGTGTTTTTTGCAAATTTTGCAAAAAAATACCAAGGGAAATCGCCACCCCCCATGGCGATTTCCCTTGGTATTTTTAGCCAATTTTGCTAAAAACATGAAGGGAAATCGCCATGGGGGGTGGCGATTTCCCTTCATGTATATTTTTTTTTTTCAATTCTTAGGAAAATTTAAAAAACATGACTCAATAGTGAATTTATTGTGAAAGGGTATAATGAATAAAAGTTATTTGAAAAAGAGAAATGAATAATTAGAAATTATTATAAAGGATTAGACCTGCTCACGGGCCGGGCAGCCCGGCAGGCTCGGACCGTATTGGGTCGGGCCCGGGCAAGATAATTTATGTTCCGGGCCGGCCCGGCCCGGAACAGTGATTTTTATTATAATAATATTATTTTATTAAATTTTAATTAAAAAAATAAAAAAATTATTTTTTTATTCCAATGAACAGTGATTCGAGCTTAAACGGGCGGGCCTGGGCAGAAAAGAAAAAAAATACGGGTCGCGGCCCGGCCCGTCCCATGAGCACCTCTATAAAGGATATTGTAAAGACAAAATTATCCTTGATAAAAAAACCTTCTCTTCTCTTCCTTTTTTCTTTTATTTTTTAATTTAATTTTTAATTAAAAAATAAATATTCTGAAAATAAAAATTTTAAATTTTAAAAAAAAAATTAAATTTTTTATTTACTTTTTTTATTTAAATATTTTATTTTTTAAATTTATTTTCAATTAAAATTTTTAAAAAATAATATTTCCTTAATGAAAGAAAAAAAAATAAGTTTTTTCATTAAAAGTAATTTTGTCTTTATAATATTTTTTATAATAATTTTTAATTATTCATTTCTTTTTTTCAAATAACTTTTATTCATTATATCATTTCACAATAAATTTACTATTGAGTCATGTTTTTTAAATTTTTCTAAGAATTGAAAAAAAATATATACGTGAAGGGAAATCGCCACCCCCCATGGCGATTTCCCTTCATGTTTTTAGCAAAATTTGCTAAAAAACACGCTGGGAAATCGCCATGGGGGATGGCGATTTCCCAGCTGAAAAAAAAAGGTCCGTATTTTGGGAAATAATCAAAAAATAACGGTAATTTGGTAAAAAAATTTTTTTTTGACTATATTGTAATAAAAAAGCCGTTAAGTAGCTTTACTTGATAATTTACAAGAAAATAGAAATATTGGTAATAAAAATTATAATAGTAATTTTAATATATGAATATTTATAAATATTTATTAAGATGATATTTAAAAATATATATTATATACATATATATATAAATGATTTTTCTTACATCAATTTTTTTAATATAATAAAAAAAATCTTATTTTTTATGTTTTAAAATTGTTATCACAAAACAGTTATGTGTATATTTATATATATATATATATTTCTTATGTGTACATAACATTGTTTATTTATAAAAAAAAATTATTATAAAAATTTATCACAAAAACATTATGTTAATATTTTGGAGCCTAGAAAATCACTTTTATATTATAAAAATTTCAAGTATAATAATATTAGAATTCGACGTGGGGCAAATAGTAAGATCTTGAATTTTAGATAAAATGAATTAATTTAAAATCAATTGACAATAAAATGAGAGGTCAAACTTGAATACAAAATCACAAACAATTCAAAACTTAATAAATTTAAGATAATAACACTGAATAGACTCCCTCAATATAGATCAGAGACAAAAAAACCTACTACGTGATAAACTTAGAAGGAGCCAAAATAAACACAAATAGGAAAACGTACCTAACTTTTATATCATATTAAACATCTAATTTAAAACCAATTGATAATAAAATTCAACTTGAAAGATCATAGATCATCCAAAACTTAATAAATAGACATTGAATAACACCACCTAGTAAAATCTATGACTTTCAATAATTGTCTATATTAATTCTTTCATTAAGCAACTAGTGCAAATTAAAGTATAATGGTCCTAAAAAAGTTCAAAAGCAAATTGATGCCCCCTGTTATCGAAGAATCGGGCAGGTCTCTGTCTGTAAAACGTTTTGCAATTTCGAAAACTTCGTAACTTGTTGGACAAAACATAACATGACATTGATGATATCTGAAAAACATCTGATGAAATGAATAAGATCATTTGTTCAGATCTTATCAAAGCTAGTTAAAAGAGAAATGGAATATATGGAGACACGATTCTGCTTAAATTGGGTGCCTACTTTTATAGTAGTATATAACTGTTCCATCTGTAAAAGTTTGATAATGCAATTTGCTTTATGCAGCAGATCAGGATTGCTACCAAATTAGTCCTTTGCTATATATATATTTACATCAGCAACTTTTGACTAAAACAGGAGATCACTTGTCACTTGTTGAAATTCCAAGAAAACAAAAACTAAAAAACATGGGCCTACAATAATAAATCTTGCATGCAGTTTGGTTTAACAGTTGTGTCTAAAATTAAAAACTCTCACTGTAAGAGTAGGGTTTTTTTTCGGATGAAAATTTTCGTTCAAAAAATATTAATTTTGTCAGAAATATATATATTTTTTTAACAATTAATTGAAAACACTGAAGTCGTTAATGGTACTTCATTGAAATTTTTTTTATCGAAAATGTTCAAATAATTTCGACGGAAAAAACATTTTCGACTGAGTGTAAGTCATTTTTGACAGAAAAAATTGTCAGAATTTTTGTTCCAAATCTTTTAAGAATATATATATTTTTTAAATCGGTAATAGTTTTGTAAATCAGATTGAATGCTAAAATAAAAATGAATTTATAAAAAGTTGTTTAAAAATACTGTTTATATACAAAATTTGATCACTACTTGGTGAAAGTCACTGTCACAACCATGGGACGTGAGATTTTTGTAATAGTAATCCCTTGAATTAATCTGAAAAAATATATATAGCAGCAGCCGCGGGTGCCATGGTTGAGGAAGTGAGGAATATTAAATACTGTTAATATTGGAATGATGGGCTAAAGATTGGACGGGCAAAGGCTAACTCAGTCAAAGTAAAATTAGACCCAAGTTTTCGCAACATAAAAAGCGGAGAAAGTAAAAATGTCAGGGACGTTCAAGCAAAAGGAAAAGGAAAAGAAATGGGAGAGGTGGCGGAGGAATGGGGATTAAATTCGTACAAGGTCTAGGGTTTAGGTATATATATATATATATATATATATATATATATATATATATATATATATATATATGTTAGAAAGAAGAATGGGAGAGGTGGAGGAGGAGTGGGGATCAAAACTTGCGGTAGGAAACTGTTAATGAGGTTTGACCAGAATCTACACTGATTATTATAATATAAAATCATGCTCTTGACTAGTTCTGCTCATGATCGGGTAACTCGTCCGGTCCGGTAGGTTCAGTCCGTATTGGGTCGGGTCTGGACAGAATATTTTTGTTCTGAACCGGTTCGGCCCGGCTCGAAACAGTATTTTTTATTATAATAATAATATTTTATTTAATTTTAATTATAAAATAAAAAAATAAAAAACATATTTTTTTAATTCGATGAACAATGAATTCGAATTTACCGAGCCAGGCCGGTCCGACTCAAGACCGAACCTGAACAAAAATATGAAAAAAATCGGGCCACAGCTCGACCCGACTTATGAACAGGTCTAGTCTTGACCATGGAAATATGCCACGGAGAGAGAGGGGATTTTCTCTTGTGCAAATCAAAGAGAGATTTTTTTCCTTGGAGAAGAGAGCAATTTCACATTTCTTTTTTTGTTAGCCAAATAATTACCTATCCTAATAAAAGATTCCAAATTTTTATTTCATTTATAAGATAATTATTAATTAGTTAAGATTTAATTTTCAATTAAATTATTTAGATAAAATTAAAAATTTTATCTTTTATAAAAAGACTGAGTCAATTTCTCTCGATGTAATATCCCAAAATCCAACAGCTTGAATAAGCATTTCTTGTGCCGTTTAATAATTAAATTATGTGAAGGAGATCTCAAGACCATTAAATTTTGTGAGCAAACATCCAAATTAACTAATTAGTCATGACAAGTGGTGTGTTATGTTTTTGATAAAAAGAAAACTAATTAGTTATGATGGAAAGTCTTCTCATGTATTCAAGAACATAAAAATAAATTAGAATTTGACACACGATCATTATGTGGATAATTTTTAATTTATTTTTTGAAAAAATAATGCATTAAGAAAGATGAGTAGCCTTTTCAAGTAAAAATGTGGATAATCTTTTTTAAATGAATAATTAATTAAATTTTTAAATGAAAAGATATAAATATTTTTAATTTTATATTTATTAAAATAATTTTTTTTTTGGGTCTATTTAGTTTATGTTAATGACTCCTACACCAACTCAATTAGGGATTTTATAACATTACAAATTTCAAAATTAAAAAACAGTTAGGATATAAAGAATGAAAAAGGGTTCTATGAAACTGTTAATTATGTCTCATCAACTTGTAATCCTTTCCAATAATTTAATGCCACTTCATCACTTTTCTCCATTACATTGAACACATCACCGATTGAAATTCACCAAAATTGCTTCTCCCTCTACAGACCGTCGTCCCTTCCATCCAATATGATTCTTAAAAATATGTTAGAAATAAAGTCCCACCACTATCTAATCTCATTTTATCTCATTTTCTTATGATTCATTAGATGACTGATGAATTAGTTTCGTTAAGATTAAAAATAGCAATAAAAATAAAATTAATTATTATAACGATAAAATTAAATTCAATAATAATAATATGTATTTGAATGTAAAAGTGATCCAATTGCACCAAAACTGAAATCAAATGAAGCTTTCATTGCTGAAAGTTCTATAAAAAAAACTAAACCTTACACATTATTATTTTTTCGAAGTTCAAATTTCAATCTAATGGAACATTGATCATCGCCCCTTTTGCTCCAAGGGGTTGAAATAAAGTAAACTCACCTTGTCTATCTCAAATCTATTTTCACATGTCTAAGTCTGATTTTTTAAAGGCTAAAATCTCCAAAAAACTGTAAACCCGTGAAACCACAATCATAAATTATTCACTTGTGTTTATGTAATAGGATCTAGTATCACTTCCTGGAGTTGTGAGGTAATGTACAAAGATGTGTTGGAGGTTAGAACTTTGAATTTTATTTGGGAATCGAATAAATTCTGGGTTTTGTGGAAATTTACTTATGGTGATTGTGTCTAAATTGAAAAGTGATGGAAATTATTAGCAAAAACATAACAGATGAATATTATGTGCTGGAGTTTAAGCACAGAAGTTTTTGGTAAAAATTTCAATCGTGTCTAATGATATGGAGAAAAATTATGAAATGATATTAAATATTAATTAGAATGAAATACAAACTGATGTGGCATAATAGTTTCATAAAATATTTTCTTTAAAAAGAACGTTGAGAAAAGCTGAAAATTATGTGCCCAATCTAGTAAAAATGTACTTGAAAAATGTGGTTAAGCCCATGAAGCCAACTCTTAATTCAACCTAAATACAAAGGGAATATTGCTTGTAACTTATATTACAATCTGAAGATCTTAATAAAAGTTTGATGAACTTATTATTCTTTTACCCATTACCTTACCTAGCTATAGGTATCATTAGTCAAATAATAATAATAATAATAATAATAATAACAATGTAAGTGTATGTAATTGGCAAGTAGATATTTTCTGTCATGCCCTTTCAATATTTTTTTTATTATGTGTTTAATTAAAAAATGTTAATATTTAATTATTTACAAATAAAAAATAATTTTAGATACGTATAAAAAAATATTGAAAAGACACCAAAAAGAGACAAAGGAAAACCGTTCGTAATCATATATTCAGGGGAGCCAAGAGCTAAATTCCAATTACTCTCGTGAAATAACTGCAATAGGATTTATATATATATATATATATATATATATATATATATATATATGCCTCAATCACCCTCCCAACCCCCCCCCCCGAACCCCCTTCTCTTAAATAAGTCTATTTCATTGAAGATGATCAAATTAACATGTCCATAAAAAAGCTTGAAAACCCCACCTGAGCCATGTGAAATGTTAAAAAAAATTCTAGTGAAACAACAATTGCAATATGCTGGGATACTGTAGTAATTAAAGTTATGCTTAGAAAGACTAAAATTGTTGTCGTAATTGATCCTAGTCCCACCATAAAGCCCCTAACCCAATGGGGAAGAAGATGCTATATATTCAGAATCATAAATATATATATATAAGGGAAAATTAAAAAACCTGCATTTTTTTAAGACTAGAAGATTTCCTTTTCAAAGCATTATTAAGGATTAGACCTACCAAATTGAAACCCAATTTGTCTGTTTCTAGGAGAAAGGGACGACTGATACCAAAACCATGATGGGTAAAACAGTTTACATTTCGTGTATTATCTCTACTTTTCGAGCTTTTCTTTTTTTTCTTTTTTCTTTTTCCACCCTTTTTACGGACATTCCTTTTGCTATGAACGATAAGATAAGAAAATGCCACACTGTTGTGACTGATGACGACTGGTTGAGAGATTTTGTAATCATTGTATGGTGCAGACAGGAAAACCCCAAAACCAGATCAGCTACAATGTTGATACTGTTGTACCCTATTTTGTTGTTTTGTGGAACATTGATAGCGTAAAAAATGGGATTATAAATTTTGTAACTTTGTTTTGATTGTTTGATTATCCCTAGTTCGTCCAGTAATTTAAACGGTTTATATCGCAATGTAACCTAACATGCATTTGGTTAACACTGCAGCAAGATGGGTTACAAAGATTATACAATATATATTTCTCTGAATTATAACCTAATTCCTAGACCAAGAATAGTGCAGCAAGCTTCTGTTCTCTTCCATCACCATCACATTGTTTAATTGTTTAAATTACTTGTTTTGGCTCTTCTGTTCTTTTACCGCTGCATGCTTGCCTGCTTCTGTTTAGGAGCTAGCACAGTTTCTATGTTGTCCAAGCCCCAGCCCCAGCCCCAAGGTAAGAACAAAACTATTAAATAAAAATGGTTTGAACAAGACAGGACTAAGGATGAGAACTTAGGCTTTAGGCCTAGCTGGCTAGCCCATACGGCGGGGCCCTTCTACTCTGTTCCTTACGCATATTCACATCTCAGGAGTCCCTAGTGTACTATATATTTTTCATCACTTTTCCGTACATGTAATTCCCTCTTTAATCTTAACTTCTTTTTTTTGCCTCATTTGGTGCAGACCTCGTACTTAAACGTTAAACCAATCGTCGCTCCTCCACCCATAAACCTTGACCTGGTCCTTTCCTAGAGGCAAAGCTAATCAAACCATAAAAAGGAAGTCTAGGACTCTAGCTGTATTTATCATCCGTAAACATTTCAATTTCAATTGTAGATAACTAATGGTATCATAATTACCTCTATCATAGTTCGTCCAATCTCACATATTTTACCTTTTTATCCTCTTTTTTTAATAATTGAAATTTATTCAATTCCAAAAAGAAGTATAGATCATTCTGCTACATAAGTATCATAAGAGACATAGCCATTACGTTTAGGTTTTTTTGGCTAATACCCAATGCTTCACTAAGTGTTCTATTTACAATGTTTGCATTTACAGTTCAACACAGAATAAAAACGAGTTTTACCAGCAACAACAATTGATTGAAATATTGTCTCCGTAGATCTCTTCTTTTGTGAATGGAAATCAAATTAGTAATTTGGAATTCATCTCTTTATATATATATATATATATATATATATATTTTTTTTTTTATGCTGCCAGGTCTTGATCCTTAATTATTAAAATTAAGAGTCTAACCTTTTATCAATAAATCACAAGGTAAAATTTTAATTTTTTGCTAATGGAGATATTTGAACCTTTGTCAAACCATTCATTCTTTTCACACTTTAAGCAATTAGTTTGAGTTATAATTTTACTTTTTTATCCCATCTTGGTTAGGCATCACTCATGATAGTGAAATTGCCCAAAATAACAATAGTGAAAGACAGACTCAGAGAAGTAAAGAAGAGAACATAGAACATGAGGTGACTCTTCACCAAGCCCTACATCTTTTCAACATTATTACATTTAGGATGATTTTGTTTTAGGCTTAATAGACTGGGGGTGCCCCCCTCCCCCCAAAAGGAAAAAAAAAAAAAAAGACAAAATCATAACCATTCTCTCTAGCTAATTCCTATTATCACAATCATAACAGAAGCTATCTTCCAAATTAATGCAGCTAGCTAGGAAAGAACAGCTTTGATGTTACTACAAAAATTTTAAAGGCAAAAAGACAAGTAAATTCTCAAAAGCACATGAAAACTAGATTAGGGAACATTATATATAGACTTGTGTCTGAACCCGACAAATCCAAGATGCTAAGATTAAATTGACAAGTTCTGATAATATGTAAGTATAGCATCAGGAAACATGAGATAAATATACAGTAAATCAGTGTCATTGAGCCAAAAACTCGTGCATCAATGCTCCATAGTCCATACTCCTATATACCAGAAGGGTTTAGTAATATGCTATAGTATCCATGTTTTCTCAGTAAATCTTGATCGAAAGTCTTAGCATCGGATTAAGAAGTTGCAACAGCATGGCATTTTGGGCTAAAGATAACATTAACTAAGCACAGGTTAATTTGCTGCATCTTTTATACTAAGTTATAAATATATTATTTTTATCATAAATAAGAGTAGCTTGGATTTCAGACTCTGAACCAATAATTGAAAGCACTATTTGACAAGGAATTTCTCAATCAAAATAGAAAAGAAAAGTTGCAATAATTATATGTGTGTATGTATGTGCAGCAGTCTTCAAAAATTGCTGCAAATTAAGGAAGGTAATCCATCACAGTTTTTGAATACCTCAATCTTTCCGTATCATTCCATTTCAAGTGTTAAAAATTTTGTGTACGGGCCTGGGTTTCGTATTTTTATTTAGGACCGGGCTTGGATTAATTTTGAAGCCCAAATAAGTCTTTTAATATTTAAAATTTTTATATCAAATAAATAATTAAATATTTATAATTAATTCGGATACTTAGTAAAGCATCAAATATAACGAATTAAATAAATATATAAATAAGGATTACTTTATATTATCATACATTGCAATTAATTATGTTTAGGACACATTTTAAACATGTAAATAAAATATATACTTATTTTGTTAGGGTAATGTAAGGGTTTTTTTTATTAAGATATTGCTAATTTTTTTTATATCAAACTATTAACGTTCTCAAATTATATATCAAAATACTTCCATTTTAAAATCAATTGGGAAGTCGCCATATGATACGGTGACTTCCGAACTAAAAATTTTATTTTTAAAAAAAAAAAATTTTGCTCGAAAGTCGCCATATGATATCGCGACTTTCGAGCTTTAAATTGTGTAAAATTAAAACAATTGCACTTGGAAGTCGCCATACAATATGGCGACTTCCAAGTGCAATTTGTTTTTTTTTTTTTTTTAATATTGTTGGGAAGTCGTCATATGATATGGCGGCTTCCCAACACCAATTTTTTTTTTAATTTTTAAAATTTGTAATTAACGTATTTCTTTTTTAATTTTAAAAATTAACATTATTAAAGTATTTTTGTAAAAAAAGTAATTTTTTAAAATTATTTTAAAAGCTTAAATAATATTTTTTATATATAATTAATTATTTAATTTTACATTATTTAATTAATTATATATATTATATATAATTAATTAATTATACAATCAAGTATGTTACTCTTTTAAAACAGTAAGAAAAAAGTAACTTTTAAATTTAATTTTATAAAATTAAAATTTTAAATAATAAATTAAAAAACTAATTTTACAAAACTAAAAAAATTTAAAAAATTTATACCTTTTTCCAAACTAATTTTTTTAATAAATTTAAATAACAAAATTAATATAAAATTATTTAAAATTTTAAAATAACTGTTAATTTTTACATTTAATGAAAGAAAAATACAAAAAGTACATGATTATTATACAAAACGTACATTATTAAAAACATCTTCTAAAAAATACATGATTATTATACAAAAAGTACGTTTATTCTAATTATTTACAGAGGAGCTCTAGTATCGCGTGGTGTTGAGCAACAATGTCGAGCTCTCCTATTGCGCGCTGGTTGCACCCCTCGTTCAACCTCGTCAGTGGGACGTATTGGTTGTCAACCTCGTCCTCGTCCTCGACTTACCGCCACTGGTTCTGGTTTTATGTGATCCGCATGCTCACCCACATCTGTCGATGGGAACTCACTACTAGGGACCCACATGTTCTGCATCAAAAAATGAAAACTCACTGCTTGAGGAGCCAACACCTAGTGCACCCATAAAGGGAACCTGACTACTAGATGGACTCACAAGTGATGTAGTACCAAATGCTGACATAGGGGTTCCAAACTGATACATTGTAGTTAGATATACTGAACTTGGACTTGGGGTGAAGAGCGAGTCATTTAACCTCGTCATTGGCGGTTATGGTCGGTAACACTCATCAACATAAAATCCGACGTGACTGACGGAATGACGATGACTGGATGCTACGCCATGTTCTGGTTGAGGTTTAGGATGACTAAATGACATCCTCGATGCAGTGAATTCCGTCGCATGTGATGAGACCGGTTGACGCGTCCGCCCACGTTGTCTGTTAGGTCTAGGATCCTATGAATCGAACCCCTGAACCGCACCCCATGAACCGAACTCCATGAATCGAACCCATGAACCGTACCACTTGAATCGAACCCCATGAACCGAACTAATGAACCAAATCCATGAACCAGACCCATGAACCGGACTCATGAACTAAACTTATGAACCGAACCCATGAATCGAACCCATGAATCGGACTCATAAATAGGATCCCTTAAACCGAACCCATGAATAAAATCTCTTGAACCGGACCCATGAACCGAAATCATGAATCCAATCCCTTGAACCGAACCCATGAATCAGATCCCTGAACCAGACCCCTTGAACCAGACCCATGAACTGGACCCTTAAACCAAACCCTTGAATCGGACCCCTTGAACCAAACCCTTGAACCAGACCCCTTGAACCGTATTACTAAAACGAATCCATGAACCGAACTGAACCCTAAATCAAACCATGAATCGAACCCCTAAACCAAATTCATAAACCAAACCCCTAAACTAAACACCTAAACCGAACTCATAAACCAAATCCATAAGCTAAACCCCTGAATCGAAACCATAAACCGAAATCTCAAACCGAATTTCTAATCAAATCTCTCGAGCTGAACCTCACAAATCGAATCCACGAAACACATTTTTATATAAAATTAAAGATATTGAAGTCTTTTTCACTTTTTTTTTTATATAATATACTTTTTATTTAAAATTATATAAAAACCACTTTTAATCTTGTATACTATCAATATCAGTAGACTCAGTCGACTTTCCCTTTTTTCTAATATACAAAAGTAATTAAAAAAATATAAATAATACTCCCTAAACAATTTAAGACAGAAAAAGAAGATCCTTTTTATTTCTTAGGCCCTTAAAAATTAAAGCTTTATTCTGGAGTAAAAGTGGGGAAATGACGATCGACGACGACAGTTCGGTGTACGTGGGAGGACTTCCCTACGATGCCACCGAAAGCTCCATCCGCCGTATCTTCAGCCTCTACGGCGCCGTTGTCGCCGTTAAGGTCTTCCTCTTTCCGTTGACTTTAATCTACACGCGTTTACTCTTCATCGTCACTGTTTAACTTACTTTCTTTTATGTATTTAGGGCTTCTATTTTTGATTCTCAATTCTTTGAACCTTTTTTCTTTTTCATTCAAAGAGTTTAAAAGCAAGATAGCTATTGAAAATCTAGTAATTTTACAGTTAATTTTTTAAAAATAATTCCAAATATTATTGTTTGGGAATTAATTTGGGAATACCGGATATAACTTACCCGTGATGGAATTGTTATCTGTTATTTTACTCATTGTTTCTAGAATTTTAGTAATGTTGTCCCTGTTTCTTTAACTTTTGTTAGCTTGAGCTAGCATTAGGGTTTCTGAAAAATTGAAGCTTGACGATGTGTTTGGCTCGCAGATTGTTAATGATCATACAACTAGAGGAAAATGCTATGGCTTTGTTACTTTTGCAAATCCTCGTTCAGCTTATGATGCCATCAACGATATGAATGGCAGGGTATGTATAGCTTGTTGATTCCATTCTTTCTTGTTTTGAAACTTGTAGAGATTTGTCATTGTTGATAATTGAAATTGTAACTAGACTATTGATGGTCGAGTTGTGAGAGTGAATGAAGTGACCACCAGAGGGGGCAAATCGGATTTCAGTCGAGACCGCTCTAGACGGAGTGAGTGGGATAGGGGACGGGACAGAGAAAGAGATCATGATCGTGATAGAGAACGGTATCGGGATCGATATAGTGATAGGTCTGGAGAGCATGATCAGTCTCGGGACAACAATTCTGGAAGAGAAAGAGGATACGAGCATCACGAACATGATAGAGCCGGAGAATATTCATTGAATAGAGATCATGACAGAGATGTGGAGGATCATATGCAAGGAGAAAGCAGGGACCATATTCAGGATTGGGATAGGGATCATGAGCCGAATTTGGATCAAGATAGGAAGCTTGCTGGAACCAATGGTTATCATAGAAGTGTTGATGAGGACAAGGAGCAACAACTGAGGAGATGGAATGGGTAAGAACACTCCCCACTCCGCCCCCTCCTCTTCTTTCTTTTTTCTTTTAAGAATTCTTTGCATTGAAAGGTGCCAAAGGTTGGTTACTTAATGCTTACTGTTTTTCATCTCAATATATGTTCAGTGATGGAGTTCTTCACCATCTTGAATCTTGATATTGATTCTATTGTACTTCCTTTGCATGAACAGTTGCAATATACTTTTTATGTCAATGGCTTTCAGTCTAAGGTCATTCTGTTCCACATGTAACATGTTGGTTCAATTAATTCTTCATGCCATCTTGACCTTGTTATGAGCTTAGTTTCATTATTTTTCTTCAGATGAATCACTTCAGTTTTAGCAGTGGCTCAAGTTTTATTTCTCTCTCTCTCTCTCTCTCTCTCTCTATATATATATATATATATATATATATATATTTATAAGAAGTCTTTTACATTAATTTTCAATTTTGCAGCTCTATGAGTAATGATCAACATGGCAGAGGGCTTTCATCAGATTCAAATGATGATTATAATCAGGTAACCTGAAATTTGTTTTGATTCATACTTGTATAAGCCCTGTTTCCTTTTGTTAATTATGTTTTGTTTCCAGATGAAAAAAGAACTGGATAGATCGATTCAAAGCCGAGAAGAACTTAAAACAGAGGTTTGCTACATTTTTGGAATTTTTATTGATTTTCTAAGAAATCTGGTTTAGGAAGATGGATATTATAGCATTTAGGTGCAGTCTAATGAATTTGTTAAGTGTGCATATACACTCTTGTACTTGCACTTGCACTTGCACTTGCACTTGCACTACCATGGCAATCACTAGAGTGAGAATATCACTTTCCAAGGTGTGTTTACAGAGTCCAACCAGCCTTCTATTTTTAGGGTCTATTTTATCCCCCCCCCCCCCCCCAACACACACATACATATATATAATATATATGTGTTTGTGTATTTCATTTCCACTCATGTGTACTGGTAGGAAAAGACAAGTAATATTTTCTGCCTCATCAGATTTCGCTGATGGAAGGGAGGTTAGAAGAGAGACAACATATTGTTTTGGATTTACAGAAAAATTCTAAGGTATCTAAATGATATTACCCATTGTTTCAGTTTATTTGGCCTGGTACATTTTGTCACTATAAGAATTTGATAAATGCATACAGACCCTGGAGGATGCATTGGTTGCTGCAAAGAAGCTGTCGTCACGCCGCAAAATGCAGTTAACCAAGGTAATCCTCTGAGATACCCTGCTGCAGTATCGTTGGAGTAAATTTTAACCTTTTCTTTTTGGTACACAAATTTTATCTTTAAGTGAATGACCTGCAGCTGCATAAATGTTTCCTGCAAGTAAAGGAGTATAGGGAAAAACTTAAAAGCTATGAACAAGAACTTCAGGTTAGCCTCTTCACTCTGTTGATCATGATTTACATACACTTGTTATACTTATTTTGTCTGCTTGAAAACATGCTCTGGAGCCAAACGTATGTGTGTTTGAATGATTATGGCAGTGTTGTTAAGCACATAATTCCATATTATTGTTTGTCATATGTATCAATTTTGCTGCATTGCTAAGATAAATATTGCATACTGCCCTCTATACGGGAGTTGCATACAATTGATGCTTCTACCCTTGTACTATGTGGTGCTTTCTCGGTGGAAATAGATCGTAGTTCTGTATTTTAGGTATCGAACCAAGGTAGCTCAATAGTTATTTGAAGTGGTGAGTTTCCACATGGTGATTAGCAGGATTAAGGTCTCAGTATCCGAGGACCGTGGATAAAAGCATCTTTATAGAATCATTCATGGAAGAAACAGTAGCACTCATTATTCTAACTCTAAACTTTACCTTGCAGTCCCTCGTTGATTCGGCAATGCTAGAGAGTGAAGATGATGTGGCTGTACGGGATGGCAGTCTGGCAAACGGGATTGCATGATTTTGTGTTGGAAGTTCACTAATCCTCTGATGTGTCATTTGTTATAGATTCCACACGCAGCTTTACCTTTTGATTGGATTACTTATTTATTCCTTTATTATGTAGATAGAGCATGATGAGGAGATTTGAAGTACTATTAAAGTAGATCCCTTATTTAGATGTATATACTGATATTTAGAATGTGATTAGGCCATAATGTTCTTTATTAATGTAATATTATATCATTGGGTGGTGCAAATTCTAAATTGAATGGATTATTTGTTACTAAGACCATGATGTTTTTATTGACCTTGAAGCTTTGGGCCTGTTGCCCAACGCTCACCAAACACCCCCATAAGATGAGTGCTCTCCTTCAGGTCTATGCCTCCACTAGTTTGCCCAGCCAAGCTGTTTTATTGGACCCATGTCTTTATCCAAGATCAAGAGAGCATCTCCAGCTTGGTGTGGACAATTGAATTACAAAAAACTATATATATATATATATATATATATATATATATATATATATATGAGGGTTTTTAGATTCATAAGTGGAGTTAGCAAAATGGAATATATATTTTAAGGTATATTTAAAAAAAAAAAACAGATATTTGATAATTTTTTAATTTTGTTCGTAAAATTAATTTTTTATTATTTAAAATGCATTTTCCCTTTCTCATAGCTCCTTTTCTCTACAAATCAAAAACTCACCGGTCATCTTTGGTGAAAATTCTAACTTAACCTGATCAATGATAAATAAATTTAGGGTTTCAGTTCATCAAGGGTAGATTTAGTTTTTCGGTTCATCAAGGGTTTTAATTTCTTTAATTAGGATTTTTGGTTAGGGGAAATAAGGTTTTAACATTTTTTTTTTTCAAATGTCTTGCAGATTCTCATCAAGGGTAAAAGCTTTTTTATCGGTGCAAATGTTTTCTTCTGAATCACTGTCGCTCAAATTCTCAACACAGAGAAAAACAAAAGGTGATTAATTCAACTTCAAAAAATTTCAAGTTCAAATTCTTTATTCAATTTTGTCTTATTGGAATTGTCAGAGCTTTTAGGACTTTCAAATTTCAACACTGATATCTAGATATATTGTTAACCAATAATTATTATTTTTTTTATTTATTTAAAATAATGGCTTGGCTTATTGATATTTATTGTGAATAGGTCAAAGATTAGGCACTGTTCAGATTATTAAACAAGAAAAAGACATTGATCAAAAAGAGCTGGCTCAAAAATAAATGTACTGAAAGAAATCAAGTTTATTTTAGGAACTGGGATACTGGCTAAGGTGTAAAGGAATTTAACACTCACTTTCGGTGCCTTTTTTTCTTAAAATCAAAATTTCAATTCCTTAATCTTAGGGACGAATCTAGCTAGGCTCATCTTAATTTTATGCTGCTAACTCAGGCAAATTTATCCGAATATTGCTATTTTTTTTAAAATAATAAAATTAAAAATAAAAATTATATAATTTATAATTTTAAAAAATATAAATTTAATAAATTTTAAATAAATAATTTTAAAAAATAATTTACAAAAATTTTAAAATTATATAAAATTTGTTTATACAATTTATATATATTTTTAACTGTATGTAGACCTAGTAATATTGGACACGACATGAAAATCACAAGAAAAAAAACTAAAAACACGACACGAACACGACACGACACGAAAAAATAACACGAATACACGAACGTCTCAATGTCTATATAATATGAATTATTAACGTATCAAAGTTTATATAACCTTAAACATGATTATGACACGACAAAATACACGAACACGACACGGATACACAAATTGTCAGATCTAACTGTATGTATATAATTTATATATTTTTTAATGCTATGTATACAATAACTGTATGTATAACGGTATTATTATTGATGTGAACTCTCCCCTGATGTACAAGATTGATAAGGACATTTTCGACTGCTATAACTAGAGGTGTCCATGGGTCGGGTCGGGCCGAGTCCATAAATTTTTTTATTTCCCTTGTCCAAGCCCATTTCGGGTCGGGACTAGGCCGACTCGAAAGCCCGTTTCACTATTCAAAAAATATTAAAATATTAAAAATACATATATATATATATTTTATAATTAAATTTAAATAAAAAATATTTTTATTTAATAAATAGTAATTCGGGCTAGGCCGGGTCGGCCCGAATTACAAAAACACTTGTCCAAGCCCGGGCCAATACGATCCGGGCGAGCTACTCGACCCGTTGATAGGTCTAGCTATGACCTTCATTCCTGCATAATCCACAGCGCTTTGGTTGGTCTTTCTCCCGGAGGTCCATTTCATTACGAATACGAGTTGAAAGAATCCGATTGATATTACAATAAATCATCAAGATTTTTAACATTTTTGTAAATTGTTATTTTTTTAATTTTTAATTTATAAATTTTTAAAATTATAAACTATATAATTTTTATTTTTATTATTTAATATTTAAAATATATATTATATATATTATATATATATAATATATAATAGTATGGAAGTCGCCATTTGAAATGGCGACTTTCATACCATTTGAACAAATATGGCGACTTCCCTTGTATTTGTTTCATTTTTTTAAAAAAAAAATAGATGAAGGGAAGTCGCCATATGTATTTTTTTTTAAATCAGTCAAATTTTGACGTATTTTGATAAATAATTTTAAAATATCAATAATTTGATTTTTTTTTTAGCCATATGCAAATAAATTTGCTCTAACTCACCATTCTAAGATATAAACTTTCTTTCTTTTTTGGATAAGTAAGTTTTATTTATCCAATAAGCAAAGTTTGTTACAGTTTTTACACCTTGTAGCTCTCAGCCACAAGTCCAAGATTTTAATCTAACACAACAACACTAAGGCCTCGTTTAGCATTGCTTCTGGCACAGCTTCTGAGGTCAAAAGCTGTTTTTCACCGCAAAGGCAATGTTAAACAGATAAAAAAAATTGGCTTATGCTGTTGAAACCATGGTTTGAAAAGCCAAACCAAAAAGCCAAAAAATATAGCTTTTGGGCTTTAAAAGCTAGCTTTTGGATAAAATGATTTTATTATCCTCACATCTCTACACTTTTATTATTTTAAACATATCTTTTTTTGACATTTCAATTTCCTAAAACATTTTTTCACAGCAATGCTAAACACTTAAAAATTTTTAAACCACATTTTTTCACTACACTTTATAAACACACTTTTTCCAACTCGAGTTTTTTTCAACCCAAGCTTTTTCCAACAACAATACTAAACTAGCCCTAAGCCCCTAAGCATTGCTAAGTTGTCTATTAACTTGGTCACTAGAGATATTTTTAAGACCTGTTAACCTATCACGCGCTACATTGAGAATCAAATTGAACACGTCATGCGTCTGCCTTGTTGGTCCTCCATAGAGTCTTCTGTTTCTAGACCTGCCAAAGTAAGTAAATGTAGGCATTTCAGGCAATCCTCAAAATGACTATGATTAATGCCTTGCCTTTCAGTTTAACTGCCCAAGTAAATACCTCTTGCCAGGCTCCCTATGGTCTGGTGAGCTCATACGCCTACAGTATTCTGCTCCGCACCTACTTGGAGTACTCACAACTGGAGAATATATGATCTTTGGTTTTCTTCTTCTCTGCACACAACAGGCATTCAAATGTAACTTGACAACCCCAAGAGTGCAATCTGACTTTGGTTGGTAATCTGTCTTGAACTGCTAGGCCAAGCAATGAGTGAGTGTCTGGGAATATAAAATTGGCACCACACCGGTCTATGCCATGTCATCTTCTCTTATTTGTGTCTCAGTTCATTCCACACAAAAGCAACTTTATATCCAGTGCCAGGCCATTTCCAAATAATGTTGTCACCTTGTTGTTGCATAAACTGGATGATCAAACATCTCAGCTTTAGTAGCTTCTTCCAACTCCAGCTATATATTTGTAGAGACGGCAGTTACATAAGGCTTCTCCTTTTGAGAATGTAATTCATAATCCATGCCACCCACAATGATCCTGTTTGTGTGAGTACCAGCCAGAGATTCCTCACTATTCAAGCCTTATTCCAAGTCACCAGGTCCTTAATACCTAAACCCTCTTCAATCTTTGGATGACAATATGGTTTGCCAGCTGACCCTGGCCCCTTTTGCACTACCCTCTCCTCATTTCCAGAAGAAAGCGTTGCATAGTTGGGTTATTTTCTTCACTACTTTTGATGGCAACAGTAAGTTCCTACATCAAATGTTTTGTAAACTGAAGATTATTGACTATACAAGCTGTAGTCTGCCTGCAAAGGATAGGTGTTTGGATGCCCAATTTTTAATCCTTTGTGTGATCTTCTCCACTAAGTAGGAGCAGTCTTTGTCACTTAGTCTTTTAGTTACTAATGGTACAACCAGCCAGGTATCTCACTGGCAATGTTCCAAGCTTAAACCCTGTTCCTTCAACTATGTTCTGCAGCTTTGCTGGGTTAATTCCAGAGTTGAATAGCTCACTCTTGGAGCTGTTCAATTGTAGACCTGAGAGCTGGTAATAGGTCTCCAAAATCTTGGTGATGCCACAACAGATTCTTCTGAGCTTTTGGTAAAGACTAGCAGGTCATCTGCAAAACATAAATGTGTAAGGTCGAGTTTCTTACACTTAGGATGGAAAGCAAACACTCTGTAGGCAACAACCATGTTCAAGAGTCCAGAGAGCACATTGAGAGCTATAACAAATCGATATGGGGAGATGAGTCTCCTTGTCTAACACCTTTGGCACTTGAAAAATATCCTACCAATCCTTCATTAAGAGCAACAGATAATTTGGGGGTTGTGATATGAACTTTCCTTCAATCATAATGGAAATACATATTTTTATGTTACTACATATTTTAAATGATTCAATTATCGTAACTCACATCTAAACATTTAATGCAGTTGATTTTGATTAGTACGTAATTTTTATTCAAAAAGTATTGTTCGAATCATTTTTTTTAAGTAAAAAAATAATTAATTATATATCCACCAACAATTCGATATATTTGTAATTATTCTTACAATTCTATTTTATCGCATGATTAATTTTTGAAAAATAATTTATATACTTCTTAAAAATACATAATAAAAATTAAAGGATATATATTTTAAAAGTTTAAAATCATATGATTAAAATTTTTTAAGTTATTACAAACTTTATGTGTTCTTAAAAAATATAGGCATAACTCTCTTAAATTTTTTTTTTTAATTTGTGAAAACTCTAACATATACATTAATTGTCGGTAGCTTGGTAAATATTAGACCTGTCCAAGGGTTAGATAGTCCGCCCAGCTCGACAAGCTCGATTTATATTGAGTCAAGACAAATTTTTTTGTAATTCGAGCCGAGCGATCCGAACTACTATTTATTAAATAAAAAATATTTTTTATTTAAATTTACTTATAAAATATATAATTTTTTTAATATTTTAATAATTTATAAATAATAAAATAAAATTACGGATCAGCTTGAACCCGATCCAAAATAGATTTGAGCAATGAAAAAAAAAATTCGGAGGTATGAACAGGTCTAAATATACAGTAGCTTTTAAAAAAGAAAGCATGGAAAATTTTATGTTGCAACAAGACAATGAGAACTTGCCTCCTTAGGGGTGTGCATAATTTGGTTTTAACCGAATTAACCGACCGAATTTTAATTCGGTTCGGTTAATCGGTTAACCGAATAAAATTCGGTTCGGTTAACGGTTAATGGTTTTGAGAAATTTCGGTTTTCGGTTAATTCGGTTCGGTTAAGCGAAAATAACCGAATTACACGAATTAACCGAAATGCTTAAAACAACAAGATTTTATGAGTTTAGATATATATATATATATTTTTTAAATTAATTTATATATTAAAAACTAAAAACCCTAATAACCTTTCCTATTTAGATAATTTAGATATATTTTTGAGTCTTTGAGACTATGTAATGTTCATGTTTTATCATTTTTTTTAGCTGTGTTTGATTCATATTTGGATTTTATAATATGCTTTGCTTTTGGATTTTGATTGGTTGGACTTGGATGGATAATTTGGATACAAAATCATGTAAAAAAATAGGTTAACAAAATAAATTTTTTATTTATTTCGGTTAATTCGGAAACCGACCGAATTAACCGAAATAATTTCGGTTCGGTTAATTAACCGAATTAATTATTCGGTTCGGTTAACGGTTAATTGGAACCGTTAATAAGGCTACTTCCATTGGCCTTTTCAGGGGTATGGTTATTGATCAGGGGTCTGTGTCCATATCTCATCTTCAGTTTGCGGATGACACAATTATCTTCTGTGAGCCTTTGGAGGAGCAGGTTAGGAATGTTAAAAGAATTCTAAAGTGCTTTCAGTTGTTATCAGGCCTCAAAGTTAATTTCAAAAAGAGCAGTCTTTTTGGAGTTGGGGTGGAGCAAAGTGTCACTGATCGGTGGGCTTCGAATATCCGTTGTCTGAGCAGTCGTCTCCCCTCCCTTTATCTTGGTCTCCCATTGGGGCACGGAGCGAACTCTAACTCACTGTGGAGTCCTATCATTGAGAAATTCAACAAGAGGCTTGCCGGCTGGAAAGGTAATTTACTCTCCATTGGGGGCAGATTGACTCTTATTAAATCGGTGTTGTCTTCACTGCCCATTTATTATATGTCTCTACTTCAAATTCCTCGTACTGTATCTGATGAGCTGGATAGAATGGTCAGAAGATTCCTTTGGGGTGGTTCTTCATCGGTGAAGAAGATGCATATGGTTAATTGGAAGTCTGTCTGTAATACCAAGGAATTTGGAGGACTCGGTCTAGTTGATTTAAGGCTTAAGAACAGAGCGATGCTCAATAAATGGATCTGGAGATTTGGGAATGAGCGTTTCTCTTTATGGAGATCAGTCATAGCCGGGAAATATGAGTCATCGGTGGGAAATTTGCTTCCTTCATGCAGCTGGTATCGGAAAATGTCCCCAACTTGGAGAAACATTATTCGACCCCTTATGCCTTCAAATCATTTTCATCCTTTTTTGTCTGCTGGGTTGTGTTTTCTTCCAGGTGATGGCAGCTCCATTAATTTTTGGCAGGATGAATGGATCGAAGGCGTTATCCTTAAAGAGCAGTTTCCAAGAGTCTTTGCGGTAGCTGTTTCTAAAAGCGGGAAAGTAGCGGATTTTGGCAAATGGCTTAATAATCAATGGCATTGGGAGGTTAACCTCCGAAGAAGATTGTTCGATTGGGAGCTTCAGCAGTGGGAATCCCTGTTGGATCTGCTGGGAAATCAAGTACTCTTCAGAAACTCTTTCGATTCAGTTGTTTGGAAGCACACCTACAGTGGCGTTTACTCGTCTAATTCTTTCTGCCATTCTGTGTTGAGTGAGTCCTCACTTAAATGGGATCATTGGAAATTTATATGGGCCGGTTATGCACCTCCGAAAGTGGAAATCTTTTGCTGGCAAGTTTTGAGAGGCAGCGTTGCTACCAAAGTTGAACTCAGCAAGAGAGGTCTTATTGTTAATGGTCCGATTCTGTGTCCACTATGCAATTTGATGCCTGAAACTACAGAGCATCTGTTTTTTACATGCAGAGTATCATGGTTTGTGTGGGCTCATTGTTGTCTTTCTTGGGGTATATCTTGGTCCACGCCAAGGAGTGCCGTGGGTTTTTTTTCTTGCGTGGCAGCATGCGTTCCCAGCAAATCATTGCAGCAAATTGTGGAGAATGTGTTTTTTTGTTGCACTTTGGTCTATTTGGTTGCACAGGAATGATATTGTTTTTAACAGGAAAAATGTTGCTGTTTGGCAGCTACTGGACTCTATTAGACTTAGACTCGCTTTATGGTCCAAGGCTAAATGGCCTTGTGAGGAAGGGCTGCTTTCGCAGTCCAAGTGGTCACCTGCTATTTGTCGATTGAAGAGGGAAATGAAAGTTGGTGTTGATGTGACTTGGAGTAAGCCACCTGCCGGCTGTCTTAAGTTCAACGTCGATGGTTCGGCGCGTGGTAACCCAGGTCCTGCGGGGATTGGCGGTATTTTGCGCGACAATCAAGGTATGGTGAAAGCAGTTTTTTTCTAAATCTATTGGTTCTGCTAAGGCATTTGAGGCTGAATTAAGGGCTGTCAAAGAAGCCTTCCTCATTTTTGCTGCTTCGTCTTGGGTGCTATCGCATAAACTTATAATTGAATGTGATTGCCAGATGGTTGTTGCTTGGGTTAGGAATCCGAGTAGAGCCCCATGGCGGATTTTGAGAATTATAAGATCTCTAGAGTTTGTTCGAACTGCGGTTCAAAACTGGGAAATTGTTCATATTTTGAGGGAGGCTAATGGTGAGGCTGATAAGCTAGCCAAATCTGGTGTCAATAGGGTGTCAGATTTGTTGTTTTATAGTCCTTAGTTTTGTTTTGCAGCATGCAGTTTTTCTGGTTTGTAATAAGGACATCTTTTTGCAATAAATCATGCTTTTCAAAAAAAAAAAAAAAAAAAAATTGGAAAAAAAATTCGATTAATTCGGTTTTGGATAATTCGATTCGGTTATTAACCGAATTAACCGAATGAACACACTATGCCTCCTCATCCATCTTTAGCCTTATCTAAATAAAGATAAGGGCAAATCTGTCAGACAGATGCAAAAGGCGAAAATCACAGAAAACAAATAATCCAATTCATCTTTTCCCGAATAGACATTTAAGTGCAGAAGGAAAGAACAAAACAAACACTCACTTTTTCCTTTATGCCCTTTTTACCCTCTCTTCATATTTTACATAAATTTTTTTATGATTATTTTTTTTTTCAAAATCATAGCATATGATTATGTAGAAAATTACACGGAATACCTAAACCCTAATCCTAGCCCTAAAACTCTCTTAGAATTTGAGAGTGATCTCACTTCCATTGCTTTCTTCACCTTCTTCTCTCAATGCAGCTAACCCTTTTCTTTGATCTGCAGCGCCACCGTTGTCGCCGCTCTCACCTTTCCAGCTGTTGCTCTCAGACTTGCCATCTTCAATGCTCTCGGAGCGGTCTCCGGCACCATTGAAGTCGGATTCCGGTGAGCTATGAGCCTGTGAGGTGGCCTTGTACATGTGGAGTTGGTGGTGGAGGGTGTGGTGGTGCAGCTGGGGTGGAGTTAGACCTGGCGTTGCAGCTGCAGCCGCTGTGTAGAATTCTTGGGGCATAGGTGATGCACAGAAGTGAGGTGGCGCATGGGTAGCTACCGGGTGGTGAGCGCCATACAGAGTGGGGCCTCCACCGTGGGCGGCTCCTGCGGCAGTGGCATACTCTGGTGGTACCCAGATGCCACCTAGGACTACAAGCTGGTGTGTTGGGACTCCTGGTGCTTGTGGACTTGGGCTTGGTCTCCTTGTATGCAGCCTATATTTCTGTCAAAAAAAAAAAAAGTAAAAGAAAATTCATTGTAAGATTAAAAGATTTATACCGACATTATTTTTTTTTAACTTATCAGGCATTATGTGCATTTTTGTACTGTGTCAGGTTTAGTACAAAAGCTCTTTCTTGCATGCCAGATGCGCCTGCATGGCTGGAGAGTGAGTAGTTACCTGTAGATGGCTTTTCACTTCATCATTGGTCAAACCTTCAACCTTCATCAGCTCCCTGATCTGTTTCGGTGTGGCAACTGTAATCATCATCAAAATATTATCAGATCAGAATCAATGATTTTGATAATACTTAATTTGACCAATGATCAAATCAAATCAAATCAAACAAGACAAAAAAGAAAAGAAAATTTTGTTGATACCTTGAGAACCACCAAGCATCTGGAGAGCATTGACAAATCTCCTATGCAAGTCAGGTGACCAGCAGCGCCTAGCCTTCCTATGAGCTTGACTACTGTTTGTACTAGTGTTAGTATTTGTTGTTTGCCCATCAGCTGTGTTACAGCTGGTTCCTTTGCCTTGCTCAATCAAAGGCAAAGCTCCCCCGTTGCCAACTTTGCCAGAGTTCTCTCTCCGTTGACAACCATCTTCAGTCTCTGAGCATTTCTTATCTTCCATATCTTTATTGACAGAAGCAAGAGCTAGATCAGGAAGAGCTTGTAAAGTCGAACCAGGGCATGATGAGTTTCGGTCTTTGGAGAATGGAAGGAAAGCTCCTCCATTTCTCTGCTTGGTATATAAGCCCAACTTGGGACTGACATTGAAACCAATATCAGTTTCTTTAGGGGATGAAATTGAGGATTGTAGTTTCGTTTCGTTTCCTGCTTGGCTCCATAGTTGTGCAGTTGTCATCCAGTTTGCTTTATCAGATATGTTTTGTGACTTGTCTGAGTTCTCCGAGCTTGAGTTTTTGAGGGGTATGAATTCTTCAAGAACTGGTCTTGATCCTTGATTTGCTCGGTATGCATGTAGTTGCTGCCTCGAAGCCTCCACAGCTGAAGAAACAAAAACAAAGGAAACAAATATTAATAAATGCTTTAGTTCTTTAGAAAATGTATGCATATATCGGGCCCCTTTAAATTCAAAGAGATTGGACTAACAAATAAAGATATACAAATAGAAAGCTAACTCTAACTTCTACAAAACAAAAAGATGGTAGTAAAAGAAAAAGGGTTGGAACTTGGACGCTAACATTTTACATATCAGCCCAAAGAACATGAATATCCACCAGTAGCTAGAAAATATATAATTTCTTTATTGTCATTTGGATCTTAAGGTGATGATGATTCTATTATAAAACCCTTTTTTTTTTATAAAAACAATATTAAGAATCAAAGGTAAAATTAATCCTAGCATATGTAATAGATCCTAAATATATACTAAACCTTTTCTGTTTATTAAAGATGAATCCTTAAAAAGAAAAAGAAATGATGATACGTACCATTGGTGAGAAGTTGCATGCAAAGGGGAAGCTCACGCTTGAAAGCATCAATCTTAAGGCGTTCTTCCTCGAGATGAGAAAGGAAATCTTCAAGCTTCTGGGTTTGATCAATCTGCTGATCTCCAAATGATTTCAATAGCATAGAATAACTGTGGGGTTTGCAGTCAAGGGTTAGTCCAGAAGGTGATGCCATATTTTCTTTTCTTCTTTCCTTTTTTGTGTGTATAAAACAGCAAGAAACTTATATCTCTTTTCTCAGCAAAAGTTGTTGTTTGGAACAATATTGGTCATGCTATAATAGCAACAAAATAATAAGATTTGTTTGTCTGCAAAAACAAACAAACGAGAGAAGGAGAGAAAGAAAGGAAGAAAGGGAAGGTATGTTGTTTGTGAACACAAGGAGGATTCCAAGGGAGGATCGTCTCTTTTAGGGGTGAGTTCAAGGGGGAGGGGGGGGGGGGGGGAATAAAGTAGGGTTTTTAGAGAGAGGAAAAAAAGAAAAAGCTAATTAAGGGAAGGGGATAAAGCAGAGGGGATGGTAACTTCTTCTTGCAAAGAACAAAGGCAGAAAAAAGCTAAAAAAAAATCAGAGAGAGGGAGAAGGGAATCAACAAGGTCTGACAGCAAACGGTTCATGTGCTTAGTCTGTGTACGAAATTCAAAATCACCAATACAAAAGATGATTCTTCTTATTACTATTTGTACTTTTTTTTTTCCCCTTTTTTTTGTTGTTGTTACTTTTGATTGTTAGCAAGCTATTAACGTTTGATTCTTCTCCTACTTTATAAAAGAAGAAAAAAAAATTCGTTTAAGGGTGTGGGAACTTTAAAAGTTAATCATATTTAAAGTATCAATTTAGTTTAAAATTCAATTTTAAACCATTTCTATTATTTTTTATTGCTAAATTATTATATGCCATGGCCACAATTTTGTTTAATTTCAACAAGATTAATGAATCTTTTGCATGGCTTAGTGTCTTCATGGAGGGCATCAAAAAGGGTTAGAACCATGTCCTCATGGTTGAAGTCAGAAATATAGACGAGGGGGTCGGAATTAGATCTTCTAATGGACAGGGTCGCGGTTTGAATTTTTTTCAACTTTATCCAAGCCCGATCCATACCCGTTCGCCTGTTTCATTGTTCATTTAATATTAAAAAGTTACAAAAATTATTTTTATATTAATATTTTTATAATTAAATTTAAATTTATTTATTTATTTAAACAGTGATCCGAGCAGGTCCAGATCACGAAAAACCTTGCCCAGGCCCGGTCCATAAACAGGTACAGCCGGATTATACATATAAAAATTTAAAATAAAAATAAAAATCGTGTATGAAATAAACTTGTCCAAGGATAGGGTTATTCGTCAGCTCGAATCGGGCCGGATCTTGGATAAGTAAAATTTTTTGCTATGTGAGTCTGACTCGATTGAGTCCATGATCAACTCTAGTATAAAAATATTAAATTAAAATATTATATATGATATTAAATTTGCTAACAATTTATAATTTTCTTATAATGAAATAATTTTTAAATATTATAATTCATGTTGCATATGAAAAAACTTTAATAATAAATAAAGTCTCAACGTCAAAAAAATTTATTGTCTAATTAAAATATGCATACAATTATTTCATATTATAAAGAAAATTATAAGATTACATATATTTAAAAAAAAAGCAAAATAAGTTAAATGCACAATTCGTATTAGATATTGTAATTGTTTAACTTTTTTTATTTTTTCCTTATGAGTATAGAATGAAAAATATTAAATAAAATAATTAATGTAAATGCATATATTTAATTGATTGAAAAGGTAAATAGAGAGAATTAAGCTAATAATAATGAATGTGATTTAAACTAAAAATGTTATCAAATGTATATCAAACAAATTTTACAAATAGAAGGACCAAATTGAAGGGACAAACAAAATTTGGAAGGCCAAATATAATTTTACGTTATTTCAAAAATCTTAAATTTTTAAGGGAACCAAATTGAAAGACCAATAAAATTTGAGAGGTCAAACATAATTTGACCCTTATATAAAAAATCTTTAAAAAATTAGAGGAGGCCTGGCCCCTGCCTGCCCCCTTCTCTTCGCCCCTGCATGTCCTATGGGTTGACCCAAAAATAAAGTAAAAACTAGAAAAAGACCCCGCTTCGTCGGGGTAGTTTTAATTTTTTATATAAAATTTTAATTAATTAATTAAAAATAAATTAATTTTAAATTATATTTTCTTGAATAATAATTATTTATTTAATTTTTTTTATTTTAAAATTGTAATAATCTTAATATAATTATATTTTTGTAATTATGAAAATTAAATTTATAATAATTGTTTATTTATAAATTACGTAATATAAATGTATTTTCATGTTATTTATATATATTTTAAAAAATATTTAAACTTTATTGTCTACTGGGTATTTTTATTTATAGGAGGTAAAAATAAAAAATAAAATTGTGATTTATATTTTATTCTCTCGTAGGATCGATTTTCTCATAAAGGTTAGTAGCAAGTTTGTTTTTCCCCTTTTTTTTTTTTTACTTTTTTTCCCGAACGGATCGGGTACGAATCCTAAATCAATCCACGACTCAACACGCAGACCTACGCCTTTAAATATATCATTTAAAATTTAAATAAAAATAATCAATAAAATAATTTTTTAACTTTTTTCCCTAGCCGGTTGGGTACGGATCCTAAACCAACCACCGAGTCAACGTGCGGATGAACAACTTTAAAATCATCTTTTAAAATAAAAATAAAAATATTTAATAAAATATTTTTTTAAACCTTTTCTCCAAGTGGATTGGGTACGGATCCTAAACCAACTCGCAAGTCAACGTGCGGATCAACCACTCTAAATTTATCATTTAAAATAACAATAAAAATAATTAGTAAAAGAAATTTATTTTTTAACTTTTTTCTCCGAGCAGGTCGAGTACGGATCTTAAACCGATTCGCGAGTCAACGTGCGAACTAACCACTTTAAATACATCATTTAAAATTAAAATAATTTTTTTAATTTTTTTCAATCGGGTCGGATATAGATCTTAAATCGACCTAAAAAAACAAAATATATTTTTGGAATATATATTTATTAATAATAATATATTTATTAACTTTTTTTTGGATATTTAAAGAAATAGCTCTTGGGTCCCTAAAAATCTTTTGTGACAAGTCAAAAATACTCATAGAAAATGACAAAATATAACAAAAAAATCTTTTAATGAAATTCAAAAATTTCCAATGAGTCTCTATGGACTCAATTTTCATAATAGTTAACGATGGCAACTGCCACATAGATGTAAAGTCAAAAGAAATTCTCATTGTTTGGATAATGCTAATGCTATATGGTAATTAGGATCCATACATTTGTTTAGCTTTAATTTAACCAAGAAAAATCCTCAAATCACCAAACGTTGGATGTTGGACACGTGTACGGCAAGAAAGAACCTAAGAGGGCATCGTTAATTACCTAAGAAATTCTATCTTCCTTTTCAAGTAATAAATATGAAAAAAATTACAATAATTCTAGCATGATTAATTAATTGAAAAAGGTTGCAAAGGAGCATATACGATCAACAATTTGTTTTTTTTTAAACATTTCAGTAATTTTTACCCACCATATTGGAGAGAGAGAAAGGACATATATTCAGAAGGTGTTTAGTATCAGTCCACCAATGCAAGTATGCAACTTTCTTTATGGTTTCAAAAGTTGCATAATTGCCCTAAAATTGAGTGCAATTCAGCAGAGAGAGAGAAGGAGAGAAAGAATATCTAATCTAAAATGAAACATTCATCACAAAAGAATATAATATTTGCCTCTAAGGAAGGAATATCTTAGTTCCAATTCTACGACTCTAAATTAAGGGAACACAACCCACAATGGCTTAAAGGCTAAAATCCCATCCAAAAAGAATGATAAAGGAGCTTAAGAGCCGGGAATCTTCTTCTGCTATACTAACTTTAATGAAGTGGGTAGGAAGGTAAGAAGATTCTCTCCACAATTAGAACATTTCTTTTGTGGGGTTATTTATACAAATCCGAACCTCCTTAGTCACTGGTTCGGATCCGGGTTGGAATATTGGACTGTCCAATGACTTCTTCTAGATAAAATTAATGTTATCATGGCCAGCCGATTCATGATATGATATGAGTTCAAGTAATTCCAAAGCAGACCAATCTTACAATTCTTTTTTAAAATTACTTTTCCTTTACTTTGCTGATATATTGCTAATATATATTCCTTAACATGCATATGACCAACCAACAATCTGAAAATAATAAGTGGAGAATTCCAAGTCTATTTGGTTTGAAGTTGAATAATTTTCATTGTCCTTTGATCCATGCCTAATGGAGTGGAGAACATACCTGGTTCATTCCTCCACTTTTCTTGGCAACACTTATTTGTATCGTCACTATTGCTGCTACTTGTAAAAGGTAAAAAAACGAAAGAAAAAGGCCAAAAAGAAAAAATAAATAAGTATATATATTATTGATGAATGAGACAATTAATATATTACTATAAGTTTAGTAATTGTATCTGTCATATTACATTTGTATTGTATAATTTCTTCAACTAGCTGGAACTCCTATTCACATTAATTATAGTATGAAGTATGAATAATGTGCATGGAAAGGGAAAAAAGATAGTGATGGGCCTGTCGTCCTGCATGCGTGCATGGCATGCATGAAGCCATGAAATTGATGTGAACGGAGAGGATAATAGATGGAAACGGGTAAAGACAAGTAAGGGGATCCGACCCGACACGTACGGCCCAGAAGAAGCAAGCAGCCAAAGGAAAGGAAAGATAAGAATAAGTTATAAGATGATGAAAACTGTGAGAAATGCCTTTTCCATGAAAGTAAAAGGCAAAGTTGTTTGTGTAAGAGAGACTGCATCGAATTCCCTCACCCTTACTGATCTTACTTGTCAGCACTTAGCAGAAAAGAAAAAAAAAAAAAAAAAAGAGAAAGAAAGAAAGAAGTGGCAATAATAATGATGGGGTTGGGTTGGGTTGGTCTCTTTCTAAAAATCTAAAACCAGTCTCTTCTCGTACAAGACTCCAACCCATGCCTTTTCTGTCCAGATTCTCTCTCTCTCTCTCTCTCTCTCTCTCTTCCATGTTTTTCTATGAGAGAAAAGAAAAGAAATTGAAAGAAAGGAAAGCAACGGAAAGCAAAGGAAAGGAGATTCTCCTCGTGACAAGTGTCACTGATATTCCCCTATATCGTCCTTCTGAATATCCCTTTTGTCTGGTGTCAATATATATTATAATATATATATATATATGTATAGCCCCGAATATTCCCCTTCTTTTTTTTTTTTTTTCTATTTATATTATCCTATTTCCCTAAAACAATATTAAAAATACTCAACAATCGACTATGGGGTGTCTCTGAATAAATATAAATTAGAAAGAAATTGAATATTAATAATTTATAATAGTACATATTTTTTCAATTAAAAAATATAAAATTTTAATTAATAATAGCAAATCATAAATAAAAAAGATTTTAAAAAAAAGGTCTGGTGGGGGTGGTATTAACCTTGGTCTACTACATAGCATTTTTCTCAATTTTTTCTCATTTAAATAATTATTCAAAAAACTTAGAATTAATTCTATTGAACCAACTCAGCTTATCAGGCCCAGCTGAACAGTCCAACCAGACAAGCTCAACAGGCATCAGGAACAAAGGTTTGGGACACGTGACCGTCCCCCGTCTTTCCAAAGGTCACATCTCTGGTCACCTCGGTACCCACCTAGGACAGTGCGAGGCATTAAATGCTATAGTCTGCAGACGACGGACATTAACAGCCGTTTCCTCGACAAGGCCCCCCGAGGCCGCTTATATCAAATGACCTACCAGAGTCGGGCACGTGGGACTAGTTGGGCGAGCACCAACTCGCCCAACCTCCCCTATATATGGCCCTCCTCAAGGCTATTCACAGCTAAGCTCTCTTTCTCTCTCTTAAGAATACTTATTTTTTCTCTACACTCCTCTCCCTTCTTCAAACACTGACTTAACCATCGGAGTGTGTCTCGCAGCTCAACCTCCGGTGCCCTCTGACCTATATCTCCTCCTTTTCAGGACCTCAGATCATCAAAGATCTCAAGAGCACCATCACGACACAAAAAGACATCAACAAATTTAATCTCAAATAAATAGTAAGAGGAGATGTTTTGTTTCCCACTTTTGGCATGTTATTTTATATAATATAAGTAATGCAAAAAAAAAAAAAAAACAGCTAAACCTATGCTTTAATTTGTTTAGATGAACATGCATTGGTTGTGAGGTTTGAAGTTCACATGGCCTGGGTTTGGTACTTTGTTGGATTAATGGGGCAAAAGCCTATCTGCAAACAGCCTATCCCCTACTTTTTAGTATACAAAGCTTCCATAAGGAGTTATTTAGGACCACTTTTTTTTTTCTTTGGAGGGGGAGGGGGGAGGGTTCAATTCAAAGGCAAAGAATGTTATACCAATTGGGTATTTGGAAAAAAAGTAGGATCCGAAGCTTATAATTATAAAAATCAAAGAAAAGGTTTTGAACTTAATTAAGGTATTGATAAGAAAGTAATCCTTATAAAAGTTTTTTTTTATTTTATGTTTTTTTCATGTGAAAAAGTTTAAGTGAGGAAGGCTACTTCATTCCGGAGTTAGTAAGCATGTTGCAATATTCAATGAGGATTTATATTGGACTTACATATCATTCAATAATAAAAATTGCTGACAACAAAAATCGAACCTAAATTTTATAAGCGAAGAATTTGACCTTTATCAACTCAACTAATCACGTTTATATTTAGAAAAATAAGTGAAAAGAGAATATAAGTCTCTTCTAACATTTTTTATATACTATATATAAAAAACTTAACCAAAATAATGTCTTGAATTAATAATACAAAGTGAAAGTATAAATTAAAGAAAATATATATATATATATATATATATATATATAACTTCTCTAATTTTAACAATTGTTGATTTCTCCTCATTGATTTCTTTCCTAATTAACCTCAAGTAACAAACATAGTCATGGTTTTGTTGTAAATTGGCAAATTTTCATTTGCATATATAATTTAAAAAAAATTACTAACGGATACTCAAAAAAAAAAAAAAAAAACTCGTCAGTTGAACTACTTAAACTAATAGTTGTATAGTAAGGTCTTATATAATCTTACTTCTTAGATACCGAAGATGAGCTCATAAGGCAATCAACAACCCAATTAATGCAAATAAATAACTTAATTAAGTAATTAATCTCATCAAACAGAGTAAAAATCAGAAAATTAAATGACCAAAATAAATACGACATTATATCAGATCTATATATAGTGCGCTTTGAGAGGAGTTTAGATACTTAGAATAGTATGAAGAAAGTTTTTCAAACGAAGATAAGAAATATAAGATTCTATTCTTCTGAATCCAATAATATACAAAATTTACAATTCGTTATCGATAAAATTCGTCAGAAGAATTCAAAGTTCCATTCAACTTGGTTAAGAAGAAGGAAGAAATAATTAAAGAATGAAAAAGAAACAACGACGACGACGACCTTTTTTAATGTATATCTTTGCATGATATGAAAGGTTCTTAAGCTTTGCGGAAAGCCAATGATGTTTACATTTACGGGTTGTAAGATAGAGAATCATCAAAATTGTATTGCTGATGAGAAACTGATTGTTCTACTAAATTCCCTAATTCATTTAGGATAGATTCGTCGTCGTTTGCTTTAGCATCAGAAACTTGATTATTGATGGATATTATAATTGCTAGCTAGCTGTAGGGATTTCCATTATTTGGATGCTTCATGCTTATCTTAAATGTAAAAAAGTTTGTGCTTTTCTTAGCTTTGTTTTTGATTCAATAATTACTTTAGATGATGAGAGGTGTAAATACTTGAGAAAAAGGAAGGCAAAAAGTCTATTGCATAATTATACTAAAACTAATATATATGAACATATTCATGTATTGGGAATAGACCTTTGGATTATTCGTTCGATCCAAATTGGATCGTGTTCGAGATAAAATTTGATCGATCAATAAAAAAATATTTTTTATTTAAATTTAATTATAAAATTATAAATTTTAATATAAAAATAATTATTTTTATATTATAATATATTTTAAACAATTAAATGAATTTTTTGAATTCGACGGCATTTTTTTTACTATCATAGCTCTATTCCTGCATGAACTTGAATGATTTTTTTTTCGTTCTTTTAAAGTTCCTTCTTTAATTTTTGGGTAACATTTGAAGTAGAGACTTATTTATTTTACTTTTATCCATTGTTGTTGAAGTGTGTAAAAGTTAAATTTTATAAAGGATTTCATAAGTTTTACTGCAAAGTATTTCTATATATAGTTGTGAAAAAAAAAATAAAGTACACGAAATTAATCGTAAGATTGTAGCGCATGCTATATAAAACATGTGCACACAAAACAAAGCCACAAAAACTTTAAAAATTATAATTTTGTTATACATGCATGTTATTAATGAATGCATGTGGATGATTAGATTAGGATGAATATAGTGAATGAATTATATTAATTACTATGTATATAATTAATATAGTGCATTGTATTCTCCTCCCCCTATTCATTTTTGGAACCCTATATAAGGGTGGTTTGCATCCAAGAAGTGATATAGAAAAGCTTAGTGATATAACTAGTTCCTGAAGAACTAGACTTTAGAAGTTCATATTTTCTCTGTCTCAATCTTTCTTTACTTCCTCTATTTATTTATAATACGTTATCAGCACGATCAAGTCTCTAACAGTAGTAAAGTCCCTCAAATTTTCCTTTCATTTTATCAAGGTAAGAATTTTGCTTTCTCTAACATGTGTCATTTAGAAATCTAGTATATCTTCTTATTTGCAAAAAGTATATATCTTTATATGTTTTATTATATGATATATGTGAGATGAGTATTTTTATTGTTTAGTTTCTTAATATCTACCTGACTCTGGACTTTTTATTTATTCTTTCAAGTATCTTTATAATGAAAAATCTCACGAAGCTTGAATTCTTGCTCTTGATATTTCTGGAAGAAATTATTTGTCATGAGTACTTGATGCTAAGATTCATCTTGATGCTATGAATCTTGGAAATACTATTCAAGAAGAAAATCAAGCATCCTTACAGGATCGCGCAAAAGCAATTATTTTCCTTCGACACCATTTGCACGAAGAATTGAAAACTGAGTACTTTACTATTAAATACCCATTAGTCCTTTGGAATAACTTAAAGGACAGACATGAACACCAAAAGACGATGATTCTTCCAAAAGCTCGATATGAGTGGATACACTTACGGCTACAAGATTTCAAAACCGTAATTGAATATAATTCAGCCTTGTTTAAGATTAGCTCTCAATTAAAATTATGTGGAGAGCTGGTGAAGATATGTTGGAAAAAACAAATATTTTTTTGTTTTTGTTTTTAATAGATAATGTAATATAAACTTGATAACATGGAGGATGAGATATGTTTAGTGGATAGTGGTACAACTCACACAATTCTTCGTGATAGAAAATGTTTCTTACAATTAACATTAGCTGAAATTAATGTTAATACAATATCTGGTTCTGCAAATGTAATTGATGGCTCTAAAAGAGTCCACATTATGTTCCCAAATGGAACAAAATTATATATTGATGATGCGTTATATTCTAGTAGATCTCAAAGAAATCTACTAAGTTTCAAAGATATACGTCGCAATGGGTATCATGTTGAAACAAAAAATGAGGAAGATGTGGAATATCTTTATATTACCTCTAAAATTTTGAACCAGAAGTTCATATTAGAGAAACTTCCAAGTTTCTCATATGGCTTATATTTCACAAAAATAAGGATGGTTGAATCAAATTTTATGCCCCGAAAGTGCTCAGATCTTAAAACTTTTATACTTTGGCATGATCGCCTTGGTCATCCAGGTTCAACCATGATGCGACGTATCATTGAAAATACACATGGACACCCATTAAAGGATCAGAAAATCCTTTTGTCTGATGATTATTTTTGTTCTTCTTGTGCTCAAGGAAAATTAATTATTAGACCTTCTCCATCTAAATTATCTTCTGAGTCTCCTATTTTTCTACAAAGAATACAAGAAGATATTTGTGGTCCTATTCATCCATTGTGTGGACCATTCCGGTATTTCATGGTTTTAATTGATGCTTCCACACGATGGTCACATGTTGTTTGCTTTCAACTCGTAATACTGCTTTTGCTAAATTTCTTGCTTAAATTATAAAATTAAGATCAAGTTTTCCTGACCATTCTATTAAGACAGTCCGTTTAGATAATGCAGGTGAGTTCACTTCAAAAGCATTTTATGATTATTGCATGTCTATTGGAATTAATGTTGAACATTCCATTGCACATGTTTATACTCAAAATGGTTTAGCAGAATCTTTCATTAAACGTTTACAATTGATAGCTAGACCTATGCTTATGAGATCAAAATTTCCTGTATCTGCATGGGGATATGCTATAGTACATGCTGCGTCCTTAGTTCGTACCCGACCATCTACATATCACAAATTTTCACCATTACAACTTGTGTTTGGTCAACAACCAAATATCTCTCATCTTAGAATTTTTTGTTGTGTTGTATATGTCCTTATTGCACCCACTCAACGAACTAAGATACCCCCCCAACGACGTCTTGGAATTTATGTTGGTTTTGAATCTCCATCTATCATTAGATATCTTGAACCTTTAACATGTGATCTTTTTAGAGCAAGATTTTTAGATTGTCAATTTGATGAATCAGTTTTCCCATTATTAAGGGAAGAAAGAGATAAAGAATCTAAAGCACAAGAAATTTGTTGGAATACACCAACATTGTCCAATCTTGATACACGCACAAATCAATGTGAACTTGAAGTTTAAAAGATAATTCATTTGCAGAATGCTGCAAATCAATTGCCAGATATTTTTATAGACACCCAAAAGGTTACTAAGTCACATATACCGGCTGCGAATATTCCTGCTCGTTTAATTGTCCCTGCAGGACATCTTGTGGGTATGGCAGCTAATCAATCTAAAATACGCCAAAAGCGTGGTAGACCTTTTGGTGCAAAAGATTTTGTTCCTCGAAAGAAAAAGGGAAGTAAAATCACTTGAATATGACACTCTAGAAGAGGTCAAAGATAATATAGATCAACAACATCATATTTCCAGACAAGCAACTCCATAAGTGGTTTTGGTACCGGTAAATTATGAGATCTCATTAGAATCTGAAAATATGAGGGGAAGAAATGAAGTTGTTGTTGATAATGTGTTTACATATACAATTGCTTCTAATATTGTCAATGATAATAAGGCTAAACCTCAAATTGTAGAAGAATGTCGACATAGAAATGATTGGCCAAAATGGAAAGAAGCAATAAAGGTTGAGCTAGACTCATTAGCCAAACGTAAAGTATTTGGACCAGTAGTCCAGACACCTAAAGATGTCAAACCCGTTAGGTATAAATGGGTTTTTGTATGTAAAAGAAATGAGTTAAATGAAATTGTGAGATACAAGGCACGACTTGTAGCACAAGGTTTTTCACAAAAACCTAGTATAGATTATGAAGAGACATATTCTCCTGTTATGGATGCAATTACTTTTAGATTTTTGATTAATTTGGTAGTCTCTGAAGGACTTGACATACGTCTAAGGGACGTAGTGACAGCTTACTTATATGGGTCATTGGATAATGACATATACATGAAAATCCTTGAAGGATTTAAGATGCCTGAAGCATATAAATTCAAAACCTCGACAAATGTACTCTGTTAAACTACAAAGATCCTTGTATGAATTAAAGCAATCTGGACGCATGTGATACAATCGTCTAAGTGAATATCTGTTGAAAAATAGCTATGAAAATAATGCCATTTGTCCTTGTGTTTTCATCAAGAAAATAAATTTTGGATTTGCTATAGTCGCAGTGTATGTTGATGACTTAAACATAATAGGGACTCCAGAAGAGATCTCTATGACTGCTGATTACCTAGAGAAGGAATTTGAAATGAAAGATCTAGGGAATACAAAATTTTGCCTTGGATTTCAAGTTGAACATTTGACAAGTGGCATCCTTATTCATCAATCATCTTATATAGAAAAGATTTTGAAACAATTTAATATGGATAAATCTTATCCATTAAGCTCTCTAATGGTTGTTCGCATTACTTGATGTAAAAAGAGATCTTTTTCGTCCTCGAGAAGAGGATGAAGAAATTCTTGGTCCTGAAGTACCATATCTTAGTGCAAAACGGAGTAAAACATATTTTTTGTTATCTCCGTGGCACGACTGACATGGGTTTGTTTTACCCGAATGGATTGAAATCAGAATTAGTAGGATATGATGATGCTGGATATCTTTTTGATCCTCACAAAGCTCGATCACAAACAGGTTATGTCTTCACATGTGGTGATACTGCTATCTCATGGCGGTCTGTAAAATAAACAATCACCGTTACCTCATCAAACCATTCAGAAATATTGGCTATACATGAAGCAAGTCGTAAGTACGTGTGGTTAAGAACTATGATTCAACATATTAGAAGAGCATGTGGATTGTTTGCGGAAAATGATAAGCCAACAATATTGCATGAGGATAATGCAGCATGCATTACACAAATCCAAGATGGCTACATAAAGAGTGATAGAACAAAACATATTTTATCAAAATTCTTTTACACACATGAACTCTTGAAGAAAGGTGATGTTGATATTTGCAAAATTCGCTCTAGTGACAACCCAGCAGATCTATTCACAAAGGCATTTCCAACTTCAATTTTCAAGAAGCACGTCCATAACATTGGAATGCGTCAACTTAAGGACATTAAATAATTGGTTTTATTTTGAGGGGAAGTAAGTTTTCTATGAATATTGTACTCTTTTTTTTTCGCTAAGTTTTCTCCCACCCGATTTTTCTTAGCAAGGTTTTAACGAGGCATATTCATAGTGAATAGTCATCCAAGGGGAAGTGTTATACATGCATGTTATTAATGAATGCATGTGGATGACTAGATTATGATGAATATAGTGAATGAATTATATTAATTACTATGTACATAATAAATATGGTGCATTGTATTCTCCTCCCCCTATTCATTTTTGGAACCCTATATAGAGGTGGTTTGCATTCAAGAAGTGATATAGCTAGTTCCTGAAGAACTAGACTTTATAAATTCATATTTTCTCTGTCTCGATCTTTCTTTACTTCCTCTATTTATTTATAATAAATTTCTAAATTATTAATTCTCATATATAGTTTATGGGATTTCTATGATGATGCATCTTCTTATGTATTAGTGATTGCATCCATTAAGGACATAATTAAGGGTATAAGCTTTATTAATTGTACGTTGAATTAAGAGTTTATTTTTAATATATTAATAATCGAATTTTTTAGTTTCATAAGCAAGATTAAAAAATTATCATACATTTTATTTTTTTTATTTTTTTTTTAAAATAATATTTCTAAGGGTATATGTGACATCCTACTAATCAAGAGTTTAAAAACGTCATTGATCTCCTTGAATTTATTAGAGTTTTTTTTTTCTTTTATATTTTTCATAGAATCATCACTCCTTTTCAAAAACTATTAAAGAGTATATATAGTTTGACCATAGATTAAGAATAGACAATGCAAATATATATATATATATATATATATATATATATTTATATATAGCATCTGAAGCAGGAGAGTGGAGAATGGAATTAGAATATCTTTGGTCGGCCTCTTACCAAAAGGATGACTTGGAAGGGGAAAAAGAAAAAGAAAAAAAAGGCAGGAATTAGAGTATCGTTGAAGACAGGAATTTTGGTTTTATGTAATAATTATTTAATAATTTTGACCTGTTGTAGTCTTAAGTGTCAACAGAAAATACAGTTTCAAATATAAAACCAAAAATTCCATTCCTAAATATGTCACCTCGTAATGTAGTTTATATATATATATATATATATATATATATTTAAAAAGTTTAGGTGAAAAAAAAGGTTATTTTAGTCTAGGGATATGACGTGTCATAGGCATTAGATATGATTAATAATGGTATTTGCAGATCACCTACAAAATGAGACTGCTAATGAGACTCAAATTTTGATATTAGTGAAAACGTTAATAAATACTTAACTAATTGAATTAACTCACCATATTTCGTAATATAGTTGAATGTGTTGTATTTATTAGTACCAAAATGATCTAATAGATGCATTCAATTCAGCAGTTTTTATTCTTATCTGATCCAATACAATTTTAGTCAATTAAACTCTCTCCTATAATCTTACAATTTCTTGATTTTCTTTCCTACCAACCAAGTTCAGATAAGTTTGCAGTTATCAAGAAAGCTATGGACCTTATTCCAAATTGTGAAAAAACTAATCACGGAGGAATTGGATTCAATTTGGAAAAACAATTTCACCTTTCATGATGTATTTGATTCGGAGGTAGACACCTGGATATGATATAAACATTTTATTTATAGTTCTTCCATGCAACCATGTTTGTCAATAGCAGATTTGTTTATGGCGGACCAGACTTGGTTATTTTTTTTTATTTTTTTAAAATGTTTGACTCAATTCGTTGAGTTTAAAATTTTTTTTAAATAAAAAATAAGCAAAATTTATTGATAGTCTATGATTTTTTTATTATTAATGTCTTATTTTAATCTATGGCGCTCTTAAAAAATTATATTTATCATTCACTATCTTTCAAAAAACTTTCAACATCCATCTTTTCGTTATTTAAAAATAAAAAATTTCATGAAAATATCCATGTAAATATTATGTCAATCCATGTGGTTTAATATACACAGGACATTGTCCACCACAATATGAGTAAGAGTGGGAGAAATATTAAAAATGTTTCTCAAAAAATCAATCATATTAACTATTTTTTAAAAAATATATATTTTATGCAATATTGGCTTATAAAGAATGATGTTATTAATTTTAATATTCTAAAGAGCTATAGGTTTTTAGCTTCTGGCTTGCTACTTGAGTTAATTATCGATCATTTGTAGCTTACAATTTTAAGTACAGCAGTATATAAAATTCCTTCATTTTGTGTAAAATGATAATAAATTTTAATTAATAGCATCATTTTTTATGAAGTTAATATTGTAGAAAATATTTTTTCAAAAAAAAAAACAAAAGTTAATATGATCAATTTTGGGCGGTATTTTTTTCCTCCCATTCTTACTCTTTTTTTGTGGGTCATGTCACATGGACTGACAAGTAGCACTTATGTAGATACTTTTCTTAACTTTTTTATTTTTGACTAACAGAAGGATGGATGGTAAATTTTTTTTAAAGATGATAAATGTAATTTTATATGGAAAATGAGACATTAATAAAAGGTCATGAACTATCAATAATTTTTACTCAAAATTAGTAAAATATTAATATTTTTAATATATGTTAAAATTAATATTAAATAAAAATAAGTTTAATAATTAAATAATATCTCATGTCGGATTAAATCAAATCCAAGCTTTAAATCTTTATCCAAAGTTCGCTCGAATTAGATTAAGCTTATCGCTTTGTCAGACCAAACAATTCAGGTTGAACAATAGTTTAGTTCTTGAACAGGTATGGCATATATATAGCTTATAGTTATTGATCAATAACATAACAATGATAAAGAAACAGATATATTGAATTTAGCACACCAACATCTATTGATCTTGGTTTGTGTCAGTGAACTTAAATCATTATTGAACTCTTGCCTAACCGATTAAACTTTTAAAGTTGATTTTTTTCTTTTTTCTTTCTAAAAACAGATCTTAGGAATTTTTAGAACTCGAATCTTATAATTTGCTCTTTATACTTTTTTTTTTGGGCCAAGAATTTGCTCTTTATACTAGTTGACCGCTTTCGTATATAATTTCTAGGTTTAAAGGCTAACTAGTTTTTTCATGTTAAACAAGGAAAAGCTTGCCATGGCCTGTGGGCTGTGGCATACTTACTGGGGAAAAAAAGGGGAAGTTATTGGCAATAGGCTATTGGCCCTGTCTGGTGGTCAAGGGATTCAATCAAAGGCCCTTATCAAAGAGTAGGCTGATTAATACATAGTCTATATATGGCATAAATAAAAGCTTAAACCTTTTGGGTAGGCCTCAATTCTGCTCAGTATAGCGAAATGAATATTTTTTTTGGGTGATGCTGTCCATTTGATCCGTATTTTTATCTTGTCTGAATTTTTTTTTTTTTATAAAAAAATGATTATAAATTATAAATTATTTTATTTTAGTCTGATATTTTATTTCATCAAAAAAAATGCTTAATTTTAATTTTTATAAAATACATACTTCTCATATTGTTAATTCCTTTGGGGTTTTTTGTTAGGCGAGACTAAGGGCGGGACATCAAAAAATTTCCTATTTTTTTTTGTAATACCCAAAAAGTGTTGGATTTTCTCTCCATTTATGTATGGACAATGGCTACAAGAGTCCGGCTGGTATCTTCAGCTTTACCTTGTATTGTTGGCACACTAGACAAGAATGTTCCAAGGACTGGACCTGTTCTAGTGAGTCAAGATGCTGTCTGTAACTCAGATCATGAGTCAGTCACGCTGTGTTGCACTCACATAGTATTTGAGATATACCTATCGTAAAACATTAATACATGAAAACAGTGTTTACCTTAATGACATCATAATCAATACCCACTATACGGAAGTATTACTCCATAGTCCATAGTCCAAACTTTTATATCATAAGTACTTTTTCTAATATTATTCAGCAAAAAGTTATAATTTCAATTAGAAAAAAAAATATTTTCTCTTACATTTCATTTGTCTTTTAAAAGTACTATGAGTGCATTTGTAAGGCATATCTAATAGTATGAACTTGAATAGGGTAAAAATTATATCTTCATACGATAATTGAGATGTACCCACTCATGCTCTAACCTAAAAGTTGAAAACACTTGTAAGTTGTAAAAAAAAAAAAAATGAGAAAAATGAAAAAATTGAAATTCTTGAAACTTCCAAAGAGATGACAATTTCTTTTCTCTGTTTTGAAATAAACTATGGTAGAACTCCATTATTTTTATCTTTCTAGTTTCAGTTACTTGCCTTTACGTACAATGATATAATTTAGTCATTAGCAACAAAGAAATTACTTTTCCAATTTCTAAACACTCCTATTTTATATCTACTATACTATATGGTCAAGGTAAAGGTATCAACTATGTGATTTACATAACCATACCATGTAAAAAGGGTAATAATTCAAGTTCAAATTTTTGGTATGATATAATTAATTCAATTCAAAATTGTCGATGAACCCTAAATTTTTACTAAAATTGATTACTATATTTTTTAATTTCCAATTATATATTTCAATATCAAATTGATTCGAATCTCTGTATAATGACTTTGTGTTGAAGAATTCATATCAAATTTTTGTTTTTTTGGATAAGTAAATTCATATCAAATTTCATTTCCAAAAAAAAATTTGCTACTACTAAAAAAAAAAAAGTTAAATTGGGCCCCTTATGGGTTGTGGGCCCAAGACTCAATTCCATCACAATTTTGATTGCTGGATAAACTTATCTTTTTTTTTTTTTTTTTTGTGCTGAAATGGAAGAGTCGTTGATTTCTAATGACGAAACCATCCTTCCCGCTTCCCCCTGAGTATAATCATATCCTCCTCTTTTCTTCTTCCTTACTTCATGCATGGCTTCCCTTCCTTTTACAACCCCACAATTTTCTCATTTCAAATCGACAAAACCAGTCAAATCTCCCAATTCAAGTGAACCAATTCATCTTATACAACTCAATGGAACCACCAGAAATCATCAAACTTTATATAAATCTTACTTCCACACCATATCTTCGCTCTGCAAAGATGGCCAAATTCAACAAGCAGTGGGCTTACTCACTGAAATGGACTCTAAAAATCTCCCAGTTGGACCTGAAATATACGGTGAAATCCTCCAGGGTTGCGTTTATGAACGAGATCTTTTTACAGGTCAGCAAATTCATGCTCAAGTTCTCAAACATGGTGCTTTCTTTGCAAGAAATGAGTATATTGAGACTAAGTTAGTTATTTTTTATGCAAAGTGTGGTGCTTTTGATATTGCTAATAATTTGTTTAGTAGATTGAGGGTAAAGAATGTGTTTTCTTGGGCTGCCATTATAGGATTGAAGTGTAGAATTGGGTTAAATGAAGAGGCTTTAATAGGGTTTTCTGAGATGCAAGAAAATGGGTTTTTGCCAGATAATTTTGTGGTCCCTAATGCATTGAAAGCTTGTGGTGCTTTGTTGTGGCTTGGGTATGCGAAAGGGGTTCACGGGTATGTGGTGAAGATGGGTATTGAAGAGTGTGTCTTTGTTGCAAGTAGTTTGATTGATATGTATGGCAAGTGTGGGGTTTTGGAGGATGCAAGGAAAGTTTTTGATGGGATGATTGAGAGGAATGTAATAGCTTGGAATTCGATGATCGTTGGGTATATGCAAAATGGGATGAATGAGCAAGCAATTGGGGTGTTCTATGATATGAGAGTGGAAGGCGTGGAGCCCACTCAGGTATCCATATCGAGCTTTTTATCAGCTTCGGCTAATTTAGGTGCAATAGATGAGGGAAAGCAGGGGCATGCCATTGCTGTCTTATGTGGATTTGAATTGGATAACATTTTGGGTAGTTCTGTTTTAAATTTTTATTCCAAGGTTGGTTTGATTGAGGATGTGGAGCTAGTTTTTGATAGGATGCTTGTAAAGGATGTAGTAACATGGAATTTGATCATTTCTAGTTATTTGCAATGTGGTTTGATTGATAAAGCACTCAATACGTGTCATCTGATGAGATCAGAAAATTTGAGATTCGACTGTGTGACTCTATCATCTATATTGACTGCAGCTGCCAATTCAAGCAATATAAAACTTGGGAAAGAGGGTCAGTGTTATTGTATTAGGAACAGCCTTCAGTCTGATGTGGTTGTCGCTAGTAGCATTGTAGATATGTATGCCAAATGTGGAAGAATTGATTTTTCCGGACAAGTATTTAGTTCCACAACTAACAAAGATGTCATATTATGGAATACACTACTGGCTGCTTATGCAAATGCTGGCCGTAGTGGTGAGGCCTTGAAGTTGTTTTATCAGATGCAGTTAGAGAGTGTGCCACCAAATATAACATCGTGGAATTGTGTGATTTTAGGATTTATTAGGAATTGCCAGTTAAACGAGGCTAAAGAGTTCTTCTCGCAGATGCAATCCCTTGGTGTCCACCCTAACCTTATAACTTGGACTACTCTTATCACTGGTCTGACTCATAACGGTTTTCACGATGAGGCGGTACAGATTTTTCAAAAAATGCAAGAATCTGGGATCAAACCCAATACTATAAGCATCAGTAGCGCACTCTCATCTTGCACAAATGTGACATCATTACAGCATGGAAGAGCAATCCATGGATATGCTATAAGGCATGACCTTGGCTCACAGATTTCTGTTTCAACAGCTTTAGTTGACATGTATGCTAGATGTGGATATTTTAGTCAAGCAAAGAGGGTGTTTGATAATACCTTAAGCAAGGAATTGCCTGTTTATAATGCAATGATTTCTGCTTATGCATTACATGGTCAAGCTGGAGAAGCTCTTGCAGTGTATAAACATCTAGAGGAGGCTGGTGTAGAACCAGATGGTATAACATTTACTAGTGTCTTGTCTGCATGCAGCCACACCGGACTGGTAAAGGAAGGTTTGGAGATTTTTGTTCATATGGTTTCCAAACATCATTTCTGGCCAAGCATGGAGCATTATGGATGTGTAGTTAGTCTTCTTTCTCGATCAGGTCATCTGGATGAAGCTTTTAGGCTTATTCTCACAATGCCATTTGAACCAGATGCACATATAATTGGATCACTTCTTGCTAAATGCAGAGAGCATAATGAGATTGAACTTGGGGAGCACTTATCAAATTGTTTATTAGAATTGGAACCAGACAATTCAGGTAATTATGTGGCAATTTCAAATGCATATGCGGCTGCAGGAAGGTGGGATGAAGTATCAGAAATAAGGGATTTAATGAAAGAAAAAGGCTTAAAGAAGAGTCCTGGGTGCAGTTGGATTCAAATAGGTGAAAAACTTCATTCATTCATTGCTGGTGATGGATCACACCCCAATACTGAGGAAATACAAACTACACTGGCTTTATTGGGAATTGATATGAAATTCAGTGCTTAAACTCTGTTCTTGAGCAGTAATCAGATTAGTAGGTAAAAATTAAGTCCTCCAAGGAGACTCAACAGAGGGTCAGGTTTAAGTGAAAAGAAGCAAACAACTAATGGGTACTTTTGCTTCAGAGAAAGATTGTGCAGAATGTTCAGCCTGGAATGTGTCACCGATGAGTTGATGAGGATTTATATGAATTACCTGACTGGATAAGCTGTTAGCAGCTTTGAGCCAGCCACATTGAGTATGTTGAAAGGATGGAGAATACACCTTGGCTCAGATCAATATGGATAGCTAATTGCATAATACTCAAGGTGGTTCTGTTCGTATTCAGAAAACACATTACATTGAATAATATAGCTGATCAGCAGCTATGCTTCCTCAGTTTCTGGCTTTCCATTAAAGGAGGGAATCGCAAAAATGACAATTCGAATCCAATTTTTTTTACATTTTTCATGACTTTGGGCAGGATTATTGTAGTTACAGAGAACATTATCAGGATTTTAGATCCTAGTCACGTTTGCATTTGTGTAGTTGATAATCTTGGGTTTAAGCTTTTTGCTGGCATAACCAAGCTATTTTCTTCATATCTTTCCATTTCTTTCTAATGATCCTTGATTTTCATGTACAAAGGAAATAATTTTTTTTTCCCCAGAAAAGTGGAGTGTTTTAACCGCTCTAAAGTCCTAGGTGGTCGCCGAGTTAATTACATGGGTTTAGATGTCGGGTGGCAGGCAGTCTTACCGCTTGAGGTTTCTCAGGCAACTAAACCGTGTAACTAGACATGGAAGGTATCTAAGAAGCTAGCTAAAGCCCGAAGTTTCAATACCATCTTAATCAAGGCGAAAAAGGTTAACAATCTTTTTATGCCTTTTTCTAGGTATCCAAAGAAAGGGTATTTTCTCCTTTTTCTTTCCAGCACCAGCTTCGTTTGGTTTTACTTTTCTACTCACATGATCACATGTGCAAATAGTATAATATCCTATGCAATGCAAGACAATTGCTGGGGGACCAATCATCCTGTGGTTCTGATAGTTCTTCATAAAGAAGATAATCCTCAGCTTCAAATAGCTCAATCAAAAAAAAAAAAAAAATTCCAAATTCAATATAAAGCATGAAGACGAATACATTCAATGGTTTAGGCTGTTATTTGCGCTGTATATTAATGGACATTATTATATTTGACACTGTAATTAAAATTACTGACACCAACTTCTTTATACAAATTTATATTTTAGCAGGGCAAGAATCCTAAGCTCCGAGCACCCAAGTTTAACTTATTTTTCCAGGCCTGCAGTCTCCCATGAAAGTGAGATAGGCAGATAGCATGTGAAAGAAAAAAAGACTTTTGCATATTTGACATTTCCCAACAAATTGATACTTTATTCAAATTCTTATCTTGCCAATTGCCATATTTATCAAAGCTTCATTTGTATACATAGTGAAAAGGATTCTGACCGCATACCGAAACTTCAAAATATTATCGATAAAACGATGATTTGATGTTCGAAATTGAAGAGATCAGATTCAATGATTCAGCCTTATTTTTCCTTTTACAATATAATTCTCACCATTTTATCTTGAGTCACATTTTCAATTTTCTTTTCCCCTTTTAATTTCAGCCCATGCCAAGTTTTGAGACCAACATATAATCCCATATGCCAACAACTTATATTCAATGCATATTTTCATTACTTCAAGGCAACTATAAACACCATAAAATCAAATGCCTGCATCTATCCATCCTTTTTGAAGTTGATTTCTCAATTTTGAAACACATGATTTTTATTATTTTATAGCATACTGAAAAATTTTATTTTATTTTTATTTTTTTTCTCATTATCATATGCCTATGGATATCATGATAGTTTTTTTTTTCACCTAAAATCATATCCATTGTGATTGTGAAGAGCCACTAAAATCTGATTAAATCAAATAAATAAATGCAAAAAGATTTTGTAAAGTTGGTGTCATTGAATTTTAATACTCTAAGACTAAGGGTTGGAGTTTGGACCACAAAATTCTAAGAAAATTCATGCATATATACATCTAAATTAGCAACGGAAGGACCACTCAAAGAAAGAATTGTACGTGGCCAGCTGAACAAACAACGCATTGAATGACTTGAATTGTTGAATGTTGTGGTTAGGCTTTTTGCCTTTTATTTTGCAGCAATTTTATTTGGTCCATCCACAGCATTTACTTGAAATTAGGTACATTTATATAATAAACTAACTTATCAATTAAGTTAGTTTAATGAGAAAATCAGCAGTTTCATTATTTCAATTTATAATAATATCAAAATGTCTTTGATTTTTTTTATAAAAAAAATTACCCAAAAAATTGATATGATTTCTTTTAATTTCGGTATGCAAAATTCTTGTTAAATTTACAATGATAAATATGAAGATAACCTGTTTTCACTCATAAACGCACCTTAGCCTTTTCTACTTTGATCTTGAAATTTCTTGAGATAAAACATTTAAAACCAATTGTTGAGAGTAAAAATATCTCCAATAGTTCACCTTAAGATTCTTCTTTTTTGGCCAAACAGAGATAATAAAAGAAAAATTTAAGTACGATTCATGAAGTTTAGCATAAAAATGATTAAATTAAATAAAAAAAAAATTGAAGAAAATTGAAAATCAAAAGCGGAAATTTAATAGAATTTGTTAATAGAATATCGATTATAAAAATTCTAAAATAATTTGGACAAATATTGTGTGTACATATAATTTTTAATTAATTTACTAATTAAATTCTACTAACTTATCGAATTTTATACAAAATTTTATCTGATTAATAAACTGCATTTAAGTTTTGCCCCAGTTAAACAATGTTACTAACATTATTGAAAACAATTAATGATGAGGGAATTATATGACTTTATTATGAAAAATATATAAAAAAAAAAAAACGCATAAGCCAATCTATAGCACTAATAAGCACCGTATTTATCCATTTCATTTCATTTCATCTAATCTCATGTAAGTATTGTTTTATTATTAATCAGCAACCACCGCCACCAACAGTGCACCTTGTTTCATGGGCAAGTGAAACCCACAAAGGAAGTTGTTTTTACAAGGCATCACATCAAAGTAAAGCTAATTATGTTCCATAAAGAAATTAACAATCATTAAAATTTTGGACTTAAGATGTATTATGACATTATTATATATATATATATATATTAAATTGTTCTTAGGAATTATATTGTTCTGCAACTACCTTCCTTAATTGAGTACTTCACCTTATTATTGTTCAATCAATCCATTAATTTTGATGTGATTTAAATGAATTGGCATCAATTACATCCAACATATGAGGCCGCTCAGGTTGGTGAGATTTCAATGGGTGGTTGTTTGTCTAATGAATGAGATTGTGAGAATATCTGAGGGCTAAGGAAAGGAACCTTGAGAGTTAAAGTCAATAAGTCATCTTGGCTGATCCAACTAACAGCAAAATGGAGTTTTGGGATTTAAATTCCATGTTAGAGATGATTATGGTTTGACTGTCATACAAGTAAAATGGCTAGCCAATTCCATTTTCAAAAGCTAGCTTTTTGCCCTCCTGACTTGTATTTTCCTTTTTTTGAGAACTACTACTGCCAACTGCAGCTGTGGTAAGTTTATAATAGTTGATATGGATTCAAAGATGAACTTAGAAGGCAAGAAACTACTTGGCTTGGGCTTTAAGATAATCATCAAATATTGAATTATATCAGCCAAACTCCAAAAACCTTTCTGTTAGCTATTTTCCATTTTTTTTTTTTTTGGTTGAATAGCAGCAAAGACCAGCTTAATTAACACTGTAAACAATTTGGCAATATCTTACTTAGCCCACTAAAAACACTCATGTTGAATTAATTATTATTGGAGTGAAGATAGAGATATATGAGAACATGAATGTGAAATGTGCCTTATAATTTATATTATGTACTAAATTAAAACCAAGACCTGTCGACTTAGACAAGTTAAAGGCACCTTAAAAGACCATAAAGGAACTTCATGAATAGGGTAAAGTTTAGGTGAACTGTATTTGTGAGGGAAAAAGAAAATATTAGGTCAACTGGAGACTCATCATGGTGAAATAAAGCTAGCCATGGCCTGTAAAATTAGTGGAGTAGTAGTGAAATAGATGGAATAAATTACCCTGTTGTTGTAAATCTGCATTGAAAAATGAAGAATCCAATGCCCAAAAAAGGCCACTTTGGCTATTTCTTTGAAGTTTTTTTTTCTTTTTTTATGACAAAAGTTAATCCCTTATGAAAACTCAAAACATATTCATATTCCCATTTTTGTGTCACGTCAATTTTTTACTATCAGATAAACTCCAGAAGTGAGACGACTTTGGTTTACAGGTTTAACTTTGAGATTTATTGCTTCTAGGTGTCTTTATATCAATCCAGGGACCACAAAATAATTGATGTAAGCTGCCATTGCCAATGGGGCTAAGGTCCTTTCCTTTCCTTCAAATGGTTGAACATCCCTCAGCTTGCTCTCAAAATCCTCTTCAAATGAAAAATCATGTGATTTTTCATGATTCTTTCTCCCTTCCATCTAAAGAGTTGATGTGAAAGAGATTTTGTTGATTATAAGTGGGCTCTTTTTTATTTTATTTTTTTTTTAGAAAAGAAAAAAAAAAGTTGGGACCTCAAATTTGATATGTATAGTCATCTAGCTAGCCTTGCATCTTTTGTAAATGATATCTGTCGCCAAAATCATTCATGGTGTTTATAATTGATTATGTTATGTCCAGGGAATTTCAACTACTACAACTTATATAATATTTATCTCAAAACCTAATATTGTCAAACACTTTGAACTTAAGAATTTTGTGTCTATCTCTATCAAAAACTCTTAACCGAAAAGGAAGCTAGACTTAAAACACAAATGACCCACATGAAAGGCTGTTATTCTTCTTGATTAATCTCATTATCTTTTGGCTTGAAATGAAATGGAAAAAGACAGCCAGCCCCCATTCAGGGTTAAATTAAGACTAATCAAATATTAGGTCAAACGTTAAAACCAGACAATGTGTTTAGAAGGTTTTTTGTTGGCAGTGCTGAAAGACCAGCAATGGCCATGGGGCAAAGGCATATAACTATTTCGCAGACTAAAGAGTCAATTTTGAGACCGACCAAAAGTGTTGCTAGCATAGTAGCATACACTTTCGGTGAACCAAACTCCGAAAATTTGCTTTCTCCAACGTGGCAAGTGCCTCTATCTCTTGATCACCTCTTAATTTAGGTATCTTATAGTATTTCGATAAGTTTTAATACGTTGATCAAAATAATATATTATATTGTATATATACTAATTACCATGACATTCTTCAAAAAAAATAAAAAAATACTAATATTACAAATCTATTTATAATCTCAAATGATAATTATTCACTAATCGATATCTATACTAATATTAAAGTATTTGACTGAATTGATATCATGAATTAATCAAATATAAACTCACTTAATAAAATTACTCAAAAACATAAATAAAATAATAACATTAGGATCAATCTTTTTATATTAAAAAATTACACATTTAAAAATGACCCTTTTTTTAACAAAAACATCCATATTTAACTTTTTTTTCTCGTCTAAAACACTTATTTCAAAAAAAATTTCCTCAAGTCTCAACTCATGAGTGTATATTTTTAGGATTTATTATATATAAAAATTTTTATTGAATTAATGTCACAAGTCAAGTGACACTGACTCGATTAATAAAATTATTTTAAAAATAAAAATATTTATATCTTTTGAATTTTGAATTTTTTATTTCACATATATATATATATATATATTAAAATTATATACTTCACTTATCAAATAACTTGTTAATTGTATTATTTTTTTTCTTTTTCATCCACGTAAACTATCTTACTTTATTGAACATCATTTACTTTTTTCATAAAAACTACTAGTAATTGTCTATATACATCACACATAAAACATTACATATGGGCATTAGGCAAGCGCTAGAGGTGGCGCGTTATGAGCAACTTCGGAAGAGGTGGGTAGCGTAGTGGGGATTATTTTCAGTAGGAACTGTCAGGTCAACCAAGGTCTTTGGTGTTCCGGTGGGTGGCACAAATAATATTCGCTCGACAGCAAAAGGAGCTTGTAATTACATGCACAGCGCCAGCCTATAAAACGAGACGGATGCATACATACAACCAAAAACGTACTTGAAAACCAAATTCCGATGCGTTGATTTTTCAAACCCAAAACAACAAAACCTCCCTACCTATTTTGACCATTTGCCTGCTACACCTTCGGTACTTGTTTTTCTTTGTGGAAAACAATAATAAAAAAAAAAACCAAGCTATAAAAGCCTATGTTGTTTAGGGATGATAATTTAAAATGTAAATTTAAATATATGATGATATTTGATTATTTTTTGTGAATTTAGATTTACGAATTTGGATAAAAATTAAATTAAGATATTATAATTACTATTCGCAGTGAATGCGGATATAAAATTTCAAATATTCATTATCCGAATCAGTATTACTTCTGCATATTCGGATAACAGATTTGAATATACGAATTCGCTTATTTGTAAAATACATAAATTTTGTTTGATTTTATACTTTTATTTTTTTTAAAATTTGATTTATTGAATTCGAACTTTTAGAGGATTCGGATATCTGACGGATAATGTTATTTAATTCGGATTCGGATAGTAATATGCGGATTAAATGGGGATAATTTGCGAATTTGGATTTTAAAACAGTTTTACGGATTCGGATTCGGATAGTACAAAAAATACAGATATCCGACTCGCTGTAATCTCTAATTTTGTTTAACATTATTTCTGATACAATTTTTGAAGTTAAAAGTTATTTTTATCGCAAATACAATGTTAAACAAATATAAAAAAAATCATTTTTGCTGTTAAAATCATGGTTTGAAAATTCAAATCAAAAAATATAATTTTTGAACTTTAAAAACTAACTTTTAAATAAAATAATTTTATTATTCTCACATTTTTATATTTTTATTATTTTAAATATTTTTTTTTATATTTTAATTTTTTATAACATTTTTTCATAATAATATTAAATATTTTTTATCATTTTTTTTTAATTTAAATTTTTTTTCAAATGCTAAACTCTATTAACTTTCACGGTTTGAGTGGAATACAAAACAAATACAAAATTGCATGCGGGAAAAGGAATCAGGGAGAGTCAGTACTGGGTCTAGAATCAAGTAAATCAACGTTACCAGCCTAGCCACGTAAAAGATAATGTTCAACCCTTGTCAGAAGAAAATCCCACTATTTTATTTTTCCTTTCTGTATAAAAAAAATAATAATAAAGCCGGCCAGCCTGTTCTCCACCTTTGCTGTGTGTTTACTTTCCTTTTCTCTGGTTCCCATGAACAGACAAAAGTTCTCCCCAGTGAAACATCGAATTTTCAAGGATAATGTCATGCATAGGATTTGAAGTTTATTAAATTATGTATCAGTATAATATCTTAATTTAATATCGTTAAATATAAATAATAATATGGTATTGATTAATTAGATGATTACATGTGATAATATTTGATTTTTAAAAAATTAATATCTGAATTTTTGTAAAAAAATAATTGAAAAAATAGAAAACATATTTAAAATTATATTTTAAAAAATTAATATCTAATTTTTTTAATATAAAAATTATATTAAAATATAAAAAATATAAAATTATATTTTTAAAAATTAATATATGTTTTTTCTTAAAATTTTTAAAAAATTATTTTAAAAATTACAAAATTTAAATATTTAACTAAAATTATTTTTACTTCTTAAAAAATTTATAATATCTGAATTTTTTTTTAAATATTTAAAAATAATTTTTTTTTTAATTACAAAAATCAAAAAATAAAATTATTTTATTGTTTTAATTTTTTAAAAAAATATTTATTAAAAATTTCAAAATTTATTATATATTTTTTATTTTAATTTTTGTTAAAAATATTTATTAAAATTAAAAGATGGAGAGAGAAAGAAAAAAATATTTTTCATTTTTAAAATTAAAATAATATTTTTTATTAATACACGTGACATCATTACGTGTCAAAAAAAAATTAAAATAATATTTTTTTGTTAATACAAGTGGTATCATTAAATGATACCACGTGTCAAGTTTTTATTGGATACAAAAGCTATGTCATCAATATTTAACGGTGTTACTGACAAGTGCTACAATAGCACACAGAGTGAAAATTTTAAATACCAAAATAAATACTTTTAAATTACGGATATCACGTTGACAAATTTGATAATTTCAGAGATGTACCCGAAGATTATTTAGGCTGTGTCCGTTACACCATGGACAATAATCTTAGTCGGAGTCAAATTGCTTACCTTTCAACCAAAGCTGAACATATCCGCACAGGTATTCTATTCATTGAGGATCCAATTTCAAAAAATGCCCCTTTTTGATTAGCTAGTTTCCAAGGGGAGAAGCAATCCTAACCTCTGATCGATCTAGACATCTAAAAAATTCTCGGCGTCGAGGAAGATTTGAGATTCATTAAGTAACAAAGTGAGTGCTTTCTAAGGGAAAAAGAAAATGAAATACGAACAATCGCGCTGATCGTAATTGATCGACTTTTATGCTAGTTCTTGCTCCAGCATGAAAGTTCCATTTCAGGGAAAGACGACGTACCATGATACATTCTATTTTGTCGAGAGCGGATTCATATGAGTTGCTTGACCCGACGGAAGGGATCTGTAGCGAGCCTTCGTCGATTGAGAGGATAGCTCTCTTGGATTTTGAGTACCTAGAAGAAAAGTCTATTCAAACCTATCTTTTTTTATCCCGTATTCTGCCATTACGCTATACCAATTTCTAATATGCCCCATAATCGTGCGTGCTTTTGAACTGCCACGTGTCACACATCTAGGCCTCTGATTTCGGTTCCTTCGATGTTGATTCCATCATCAAATTATGAGATTATGAGTTATGACCATTAACCAGGCTTCCATGTGAATATAAAATTAATTCTTCATCACTAAAGAATATAACTTCAAAGAAAAATCAACATGTGTTTAAATTAGTCTAGACTTATAAGTCAGTCAAGAACATACCAATACCATTATATTATGAGCGTTCTCTCCGTTTTTTTTTTTTTTTTCTTTTTAAATAATTGCTAGCTTAAGCATCGATGCTCCCGAATTTAAATCCAAATTCAAACTTAAACGCCGTTTAATGTTTGTTCCTCCGTGACAAGTTTTATATACAACATCCTCGTACTTTGTTTCAAATCCTTCATACGTTAAAAGACATCAACAAAAAGAAATAAAAACAAGATTTGGCATTGTAGATGAAATTCTAAGCTCCCTGGTTGGCTTCCTGGTTGGCTTTCACTTGGCCATTGCAATAAAAAAAGAATATAAAAAATTACAAATAAAAAATTTTACATGGCAAAGCGATTAAGACATGTGCTTAAAAGGACACGACACGGTTGGATTTTTTGTTTGTACGGTACAGATTATAAAGGAAAGAATTAAATAAAAAAGGGAAAGAAAACAACTAAATCCATCAAATGGTCAAATTCCAATCAGTTCATGGAACTCCCCCACTACCACCACCGTCCTTCAAAAACAATTCAAATCCCCCCATACTCCAACTATAAAAAATAATTGCAAAGTAAACCCAAGAAAACGAAATAAAAAAATGAGAAAAACACAAATTTGGGGGGCAAACTTTAGTTACTTCCCCCAATCAACTGCGCACTTGATCACTCTTTTACTTACGCTTTGTGCACATTCTAAGAGAGAACCCAACCCAAACCCCACACAGTCTTTTTGCTTTTCAATTTTCTTTTTGCTTTTCCTTTCTTTGTTCACATTATGCTTAAGGAGTAACCGATCTAGGTGTGGCCCTTGATTCCGTGGGGGGAGTGTGACCGTCTGATCCTTTTGAAGGATCATCAGACGACTGCCGTAATCCGTCATCTGTTTCCCCTCTATTCATATCTTCAATCATACGTACCACTTCCTGCATGGCGGGTCTTTGATCAGGTACGGTCGATACACAAGTCATTGCAATTTGTAACAGCTGCACCATTTCCTCCTCAATGCTGTGATATCTCATTAACTCCACGTCGAAAACCTCAGCCGTCCATTCCTCGCGAACCACAGATTGGACCCAACGAGGAAGATCAATCCCCTCTTCCCCTAACGATGCTTGATTAGGTGCTTTGCCAGTTAATAACTCTAGCAATAACACTCCAAAACTATACACATCAGACTTGAAGGTAACTTTCCGGGTTTCGAGTACTTCAGGTGCTCGGTAGCCTGCAACGCGGTTAGGCGGGGTGGTATTGCCAAAGAGCGGGTTGAGACCGAAGTCGGAGATGCAGGCTTCGTGGTCAGGTCGGAGAAGGATGTTGGAGGCCTTGATGTTGCCGTGGACCACCTTTGCTGAAACATGGAGGTGCGCTAGGCCCCTAGCCGTGCTTAATGCTATTCTCATCCGGTTGTCCCAGCCTAGTGGAGTACGGCCTGAGCCTCTACTACCTGCAACGTTATCACATAACACGGTTTAATTCATTACGGAAAATAAATTTGCCCACTTGAGGCTGTAATTTTCATAATTGGCCAAAATGAACCTAATGGCCAATGAGGTACACCTACACAACATTATGAAGTCACTATTATCCGTAACTTTTGGACCCGAATACTAGCATATGCCAAAAAATTTGCAAAATGTCCAGCCATCCAGAAATCTGATTAGTAAGTAGATATACTTTCAAATTATACTAATTTGAAAACATGAATTTAAAAATTTAAATTTGAATTCATTTGTTATATAAATTGTGAGAATAAAATACATACATTATGTATAAATTGATTAAGATTCAATATAATTATATATTTGAAAGGTATAAAAATATAAATTTCAAATTTACAAATAATTAAAGATATTTAAATTCACCGCTAAATAAAAAAAAAACAAATCATGAATTTAAAAAATAATTATCAATGTTACATTTACCGCAAGCTAAATATATCCACGATAAAAGCAAATTTAAAAACCCAGCCAAACCGAGGTTCCTTGATTCTAAAGAAATGTAATGTCTTAAAAAAAAAAAAAAAAATTATACCCACAAGAGAGTTTTGATTACACTGCGAAAAGAGAGATAATTGGAACCTCGTGAAACAAGATATATAGTATAATTTCAAGGTTGCATGGCAAATTTGGTGAAAAAAGGGGCAATGAATCTCAATTGTCGGTGGATCTATAGATGAATTATGAACTGCATGTTGCAATGCTGGTGGCAGAAATGTAAATGAAGACAAAAAAGACAGCCATTACTTTGTAAGCGTAACTCGTACTCTTGTAAGAATGTTGGCTCAGAAAGTGGAGGAATTATAATTTATACAAAGGAATCCATCCCCGGGACCTTTCTCTGGTTACTAAATTGGAAACCTTCGTTAAAATTTCTTATATGATTAACAATCATTCCATTATTAAATTCCCCACTATAACCTCAACAAAATAAACGTTATATTATCCCCAACAACATTCCACAATATCCCCAAAAATAATATTATCACAACGTAAAAAAGGGAGGAAAAGAACATAAATGCAACAGCTGGAGCTCCATTATAGTCAAAATTAATTTATCAGGTCATATTCAAAGCAAAATATCTTTGATTTTTGAAGCACAAATTTGCATGAATTATTGGCTCTTTAAGAAAAACCCAAGAAAAGTCAAATAAATAAAATAATGAAATGAAATAGAGAAACTGACCGTGAAGCAGGGCAGACAAGCTACCATCACGCATGAAATCGGAAACGAGCAATTTCTCATCTTTTGAGTAATAAAAGGCTCTCAAATGAACCACATTTTCATGCTTAATTTTACCCAACATTTCCATCTGCATTTCGAACTCTCTTTTACTAACCGCCACGTCTTTTAACCGTTTAACCACTACCGTTGTCCCTTCTTCTAACACAGCCTTGTACGACGTTCCGACACTACCTTTTCCCAACACTTCAGCTGAAGCCCTTAACAAATCCTCCAAATCGAAACTATAAACCCCACCTTCGAAGAACACAAGCTTATTCCTTTCCCCTTCTGTTGACCCTCCAGTTATATCATCTTTCGACGAGGAAGTTCCCGCCTCCGCCGGCGGAACCGCCCGTGTCGCCGCCGTAACCGGCTTCTTCTGCTTAGGTGGCCGCCGTTGCCTTTTACGGAGGCAAAGAATGAGGAATAATAATAACAATAACGCGACGATTGCCGACCCCACGGCAATAGCAATAATGGCGCCGGTGGAAAGCTTTCTGGACTTTTTACCGGAAGTTGTGGGCGGAATGGGCTCGGAAGGAGATGGGGCCGGAGAAGGGAAAAATGGGTTACAGGGTCGGAGTGGGCCTCCACAAAGCCCAAGGTTTCTGGCGAACGAAGATTCAGGGAATTTAAATAACGTATCGGGAATTGAACCGTTAAGGTTGTTATTAGAAACATTGAAATCATCTAAACCGTCGGAGTTGATGCTCGGAAGAGAACCGGAAAACTTGTTGTTTTGCAAGAAGAGTCGGGTCAAATGAGTCAGATTGTTGACCCCGAAAGGGATTGGACCGGTTAAATTGTTAGAAGAAAGATCGAGCCGTGACAAACGAGTTAAACGAGTCACACTGGGTGGAAACGGGCCGGTGAACTCGTTATCTTGCAAATAAAGGCTACGGAGGAGAGTCAAATTGGAGAAGTCGGAAGGGATCTCACCGGATAAACGGTTTGCTCGGAGACTTAAAACTCGGAGTTGGTTTAACCGACCGATTGTGTTGGGTGGAATCGAACCCACGAGACCCACACCTGGGAGCCGAAGAGTGTAGACAAAAGAGCGGTTCGCATCGCATTCGATACCGACCCAATCGCAGGCTGAAGTTGAAGAGTTCCATTGAATCCGGTTCCCGTGTTTGGTCTCTGAAAGGAACGCAAGGAGAGCTTGCTTGTCTTGAACTGGTTCTGAGTTCACTCCCAAACTTAATATCAGAACTGAAACTAAAAAAATACAGCCAAAATTTACAACCATTTTGGAATTTTACTTGAAAATGAAACACAAAAAAGAATGAGGAAAAATGGTTCCTTTTTGCTCTATTTTGCTGTTGTTTTTGTCGGCGGCCTGTAAGAACCAAAAACGATTTTCCGGTGAGAACCCATAAAAGAAAGAGCAATGAAAGAGAGAGAAGGGGGAGGTTTTCTAAGGTATCACGAGGTTACAAGAGTGAAAAATATGGAGCTGAGTTGAGTTAAAACAGAAGGAGAGGGGGGGGAACTCTGGCTTTGCTGGCGTCTGGCAATGGTGGGATTGGGGAAGCGTTTTATTTCTATTCTATTTTTCTTTTACGTTGGTAAAATGCGAAAGGAAAAAAAAACCCTTTTCTTTCTTTCCTTTTTCCTGTTTTGATGTTTTGAACGCGAAAGGAAGCGCGTGCAGTTTGTGAAATTTGATGATAGCTTCTACTTTGGTTGCTGGCTTGCTGCATGTGAGAGTGAATATTTGGAGTGATGGAAGACAGCGTATGGGTCCCGGCTGTAACCACTTTGGCCTAAAGCGTCGCTTTTAAGTTTTAACCATCAGCGTATCAGCTGAAGGAAGTGGATTCCACGCATCTAAAGAGCGTGGGGTTTTTTTTTTTATCGATATATGTCTCTTTTGTTTTTTCTTTGGATGGTGAGACAGAGACTCTCTCTCTCAATTCTCAAGAAACGGCCATGGCCCATGGGCTGAGAAAACTTTGATCTTAGGGAAAATATGAAAAACATGTACTCTATCAAGAATTATTATGAAATGGTATAATGAATAAAAGTTATTTGAAAGGGAGAAATGAATAATTAAAAATTATTATAAATGATATTGTAAAGACAAAATTACCATTAATGAAAAAACTTACTTTTCTTTTTTCTTTCATTAAAAAAATATTATTTTTTAAAAATTTTAATTGAAAATAAATTTAAAAAATAAAATATTTAAATATATACTTTTTTAAATTTTAAAAAAAATTAAAAAAATAAAGAAAAATTAATTTTAGACATATTATTTTTATTTTTTAAAAAATTTTAATTAAAAAAAGTAAATAAAAAATTTAAAAATTTATTTTTAAAATTAAAAAGTTTTTATTTTCAAAATATTTATTTTTTAATTAAAATTAAATTAAAAAATAAAAGAAAAAGGGAGAAGAAATTTTTTTTTATCAAGGATAATTTTGTCTTTACAACATTCTTTATAACAATTTATAATTAGACATTTTTTTTTCAAATAACTTTTATTAATTATACCATTTCACAATAATTTTTGATAGAGTGCATGTTTTTCATATTAACCCTTGATCTTATTGGGTAGGCCTGGCAATTAAAAAGAAAAAAGCCTACCTAACTCTCTGATTTTACTACACACTCTGTTTTCACAGTTGGAGATTTATCAGACGGTCCCAGAGCTCCTGATTTCGGTTTTATGATTTTATACATGATCATGACAGGGTTGGTACAATTAATGGTTCAGCTCTCAACCGTTTGATTAATCAAATCTAGTGCTATACAAGATTAAGAATTCAAATGGACCAATTCAAAAATTAAAGATTAAAATAAAATATTAAAGATCATGAATAAAATTTACCCATGGTCATGTGTGAATAGTAAATCTTGCAAGTTACTTTGAATATACTTTAGACACTAATCAAATCTAGTATTGTAAAAGATATTTCTCATCTTATCTTATAATTATAATTTTGGTTCTATACGTGTTTTTTCGCATTGAACTCTCAAATTCTAGTAAGTAGAAAGTTCCGTTGAATTCATACATGTATTTGCGTTGATTATTAATGTCAAGTACTTTAAATTTGTACTTAATACATAGCTTATTTTAATTAAGTAAAAGCTCATTAATTATGAATAGCGGTTTATATTTGAAAGTAAACAAATGTTAATCAATATCTAGTGACATTTGTTAATGTGATATATATATAATGTAATTAATGATTTTTTTTTAGTTTAATAAAAATAATGTATTAAATACAAAAAAAAAATTAAATTGATAATTAAATAATTTTTAACTTGTACTTATAAACATCGAAATAATCCATTTTTTCTAATAATTGAAAAGTGCAGAGTCAAATTCTATTAGCTTTTTCACTTTGGGACATCAATTTATTTAAGTTTAATATTTAAATATATCTGAAATTTTAGTTAAAAATTGAATTAATCTTTAATATTTTAATATATGAAACAAAATTATTTTTTAAATTTTTAATTATAACCATACATTTTTAAAATCAATTAGAAAAAGCCAATTGAAACAATTTTAAAGTTGTTCCATAATTTAAGTTATTCTATAAAAAGTTTAAATGAAATAACGGAAAATTAATTATGACTTGTCACATGTGTGTCAGTAATGTCAAATAACAAATATTATCTTTCGTTTATTCATTGATTTTAAGAACACGCAATAAAAATCAAGAACTTAATTCTCTTTTTTAGTAAAGTACGAAAATATATTTGGGTATTAAGATATTTATTTTTAACTTCTATTCATCTTACCTTCCCCAATTAATTTTTTTTTTTTTTGGTAAGTGCTTAGTTGTCTTATTTTATCAAACAAATCCTAAAAAGAGTACAATAAATAATAATAATAATAATAAAATGAATTTTGCTAACGAGTATCTTTAATAACATTGTATTAATTGTAAAAGTTGATAATTTTAATCATAATTTTTAATACATTTGATGAAAATATTATTATATATAATAATCTTAAAAAATATTTTTAAAATACTTATTAGCAAAATCTATAAAAATAAATTGGCTTGAAAAGTTGCGCAAAGAGGTAAGCAATGCTGCAATTGAAGGTGTGGGATTCTGAAGTAGAGGCTCTGCTCCTATCTCCTTTAGCATGTGCTACGGCATCATCATTCTTTTAACGGGCAAAAGAATTGTAGGACACATTTTCCCTATATAACCATTTCCAATGATTCATTGGTTGGCATTTAGCAAGAGAATCATAGCCCACTTTTTTTCTTTATACGCTAAATTAATCTTACGATTTTATATTTACATGAATTAGGGGAAAAAAACTTATAAGCTTATAAATTATAATACCAATATCGAGGTAAAGAAGTGTGACTTTAAAATCATACAAAAAAAAAGCTTATAAGATTATATTACACTACTATTATTTGTATTTTTATACACCAGCCAGAGATTAAAAAAAATAAATAAAGGTTTTTTTTCCTTATTTTTTTATTATTTGGAATTATCAAAATTTGAGCTTATCATTGAAATTAAAAATCCAACATTTTATTAATAGATCACATGACTGTTGACATATTTGTTATTTTATAGTAAAACTCATAAAGCGGAGAGCTGGACCGTTTCTAAAAATTCAAGATTATATGCACATATTACATGCAACTTGCAAGTACGATACATCTAGGTCCAATTTTGATAAAAAAAAAAAAAAATTATTAATTGAATTTTTATCATGGAGATTTCATCCTTATAATGTAAATGTTAAAACATAGTAAAACAAAGAAAAAGAACAAAAGTTTACACAATGTTGCTATATTAATTGAAATTTATGGGCATTCATGTTAAAATAAAATATTAAATATTTTTTTAAAGTATAAAATGAGTTCTTAAAAATAATTAAAATATATATTTTTTAAAAATTATTTTAATTCAGGATTATTGGTATCAGTGGTACCAATCAGTACAAGAGCAGCATTTCATAGTTTCAATTTTTTTGTACCAATCCATACCAGCCTGTATCGATCGATACCATCTGTACCGATCAATATAAGATTTTGATTTTTTATTTTTGTAAAAAAATTATTTTTTAATTCTTTTAACCAATTTCTATTTTTTTCATGATAATTATATTCATTAAATTAAACTGTTGAACCTCATAGATATTAATTTATTGTATTTTCTAATATTTTATATTTATTTTATTTATTTGATGTTTAAAATTTTTGAATATTAAATATTTATAATTTTAAAATTTTATATTTGCATATAAACATATAAATGTATGTAATAAATATATATTTGTATGTGTATATAATAAATATTTTATTTAAAATTTGAAAATGGGATATATATATATATATATTTGAAAAATATCGATAACTTTAAAACGATACATTAAAATAAATTAATACTAATACGTATCAATATCAAAACAAAAATATACATCCAGTGATATCTTACTTTAAATACACTCTTTTCATCAAATTCATCAAGAACAAATGCATTAATTATAATTTTTTCCCCTAAAAAAACTCATCGAAATTTGAAGTTTTGAAATGGGGTGGTTGGATTTAGAGTCCAATGTTCATGATCTTTAGGTAGGCCATGGAACCCTGAATATAATGTTAAATAAAGTAGTACTACAAGTTACACTTTTTTTTTTTAGTGAAAAAACACGTCATTTAACAAAATTATAATGATTTTGTTAAGTGCGGAATCTCTTATAAAGGTACACATCACACATTTTAAGACCTGATGTGGGATAAGAGAACAGACGTATACCACCACAATCGGATAGGACATCGAAGCCCACTTCTACACATCGCTCTTTATTCACACATTAGTGTTTTTTTGTTCAGTGAAGGAACACGCCACTTAACAAAACTATGGTGATTTTGTTAAGCGCGAAATCTCTTATAAACGCACACACCACACACTTTAAGATTCGATGTGAGATAAAAGAACATACGTACAACACCACAATCGAATAGAACACCGAAGACAGGTTACAACTACAGCTACTAAAATGAAAGAGTGCCTTTTTAATAATTCTTTAACATTTAATAACAGCAAAAATATATGGTTTCACTTTCTCCAAGCTGGACCATTTTGCCCAATTCTTTCTATTCTAACCCATACAAAACTACTAGCTTAGCGCTTTTAAGTTTTATAATGCCTTCTAGAAACTTGTTTTTGGGTTTTTTTTTTTTTTTTCTCCATCTCTTCCCAGCCCTATGAACTGTAAAGTAGTTAAAAAATTGATCAATTCATTGCCAAAACCTGGTCCCCTGCTCAATCATTCATCAGACAGGAATCTAATTATCATGTGGTTAGTAACAAACATAATTCGATTAAGCCTGTCCATTACCATTACCAACCTTGCCATCACTAAAATTTAGACTTTGTAATTTTAGACACAATATAAAATATGATATGGACACAATATTATTTAATAAACATTAAAATAATATAATAAATATGATGGGATATGTTTAAATTCAATTGATACAATACGTTTAATACATATATTATATTTGTATTTAAATTTTTGACACATTTAATAAATTTTATTATGTTTATGTTTATACAATTAACAAAATATATATATATATGAAACACAATCTATTAAAATCTTAAACATAACAACTTCTCTTCTTTTCTACACGAATCTGTTAGAAAAATTGGAGTTTACACTTTACAGATTACTTTTGGATTTATGAATTCCAACTTCAAAACAGAAGTACAATTGGAAGTTAATTAGACATCAGATTTCTAATGATGTCTTGACATAACTTCTGCATCAAACATAATTGATTCTCCAAACTACTAATTTACATTGTTTTTTTGTTCTTTCCGCTTCTTTCCTTGCTCATCAATCTTAATAAACAAAAAAGATATCGATAATCATTTGATTATGTCCGACGCCATCTATCGATAATAATATGATCATTATTTATCTACAACTCTTCACAAAGTTTTATGCTTTCCTTTGTTAATTAATCACATGGAGGCTTGCAATCTCAGCCAGAGGGAAAGAAATTAGGGAAAAATGTGAAGGGAAGAAACCAGAAGAAAGCTCGCATTGATGACCCAAAATTAAGAAACAGCGGTGTTATATTTCTAGACATTATACGGGGTAAGGAGACTGGAAGAGGGAGAATAAAGAAACCAGTAGCTAGTAGTGTTATTTTGAGGTGTCCAATGATTTTATCAGGCCGAGTTTAATCGGATTGGTATGGGTTTTGGTTCGGGTTTAGTCAACATTTTACATGTTTGTTCAAGCTCAACACGATCTGACAGTGCAGGTCTCAGTTTTTGCTTAAGCTGATCAATTTCTCGTCCTATTCACCAATATTAAACCTAGCAAAAATCTCTTTCGCAAGTTATTCCTAATTCAACTAATTTCATCTTGACATTGTCTCGATAAAAAAACTCTTTAAGTGGTATGCTGAAATGCGCAAGTTAGCAGAAATGCTCTCGACTCAAGATAGGGGAACTTTCTTGAGCCAAGGATTTTCTCGCCATTTCTAATCTTTCTTTCGGATTTTCTCATCATTTTCCACCATTCTTTAATCTCTGTCATCAATTTCTCCTTTTCTTCTGGGGTTGATAGCAATTCTTTGATTCATTTCATAGGGATTCTTTTGTAATTAGTCATCCGTTTCTTTCTCACCATGGCAATAAGAGCAACCTCCTCAAGTCCAGCAAGGACAGCAGGGGTTTCTGCGATTCAGCAAGAAAAATTACGGAAGGTTAGCAATGGCGATTTTCTCCCTCTCCAAACAAGGGGGGAGTTGAAGGGGAAAGCATCGATGCAAGATGGGGAAGAGTTAGTTGTAACTAACTCCGCTGATGTGGCATCTCATACTGCTGATTGGAGGAAGTTATTTTCAGCATCGACAGATCAAACTTTACAATTCTTTCCCCCAAGGAACATTGATGGACGATTCACTGTGAAGCCACCTGCAGAGGTCTTTGACGAGGGAGTTCAACAATGGCAAAACTCTATTGTGGCGCAATTCATTGGTCGAGCACCTAATTTCAGCCTTTTCGAGAGACTTGCAAATTTACTCTGGGGAAAAGCAGGTGAAGTAGAGGTAAGACCTGCAGGACCGAATCTGTATGTCATTCAACTTTCTTCTCCAGAGGTCAGGGATTGGGTGCTGGAGCATGGCCCATGGCACATACAAAATAAACCTATCATAGTCCGAAGATGGGAACCAGGTATGAAATCCTTGGACTTTCAGATGGATAGGCTTCCTGTTTGGATTCATTTGGGCAATGTCCCTTTAGAACTGTATACCAAAAGAGGTCTGAGTTACATTGCTAGTGTTGTAGGCAATCCCCTTTATATGGACAAAATAACAGTAGGAAAACAGAGATTAGCTTATGCTAAGGTTTGTGTAGAAATTGATGTAGGGACTGACATCCCAAAGAAGATAGAGGTTAAGTTGCAGGATGGATCATATATCTCTATTTCGGTGGTAATTCCTTGGATGCCCCAGAAATGTGCTCACTGTGGCACATTTGGGCACACCGAGAAGACCTGCACAAACATGCCTAAGAAGGCTAGTGCAAAGGTATGGATCCCTAAAAGGAAGGATGCACCTGAGGTGAGTGAAGGGCTAGTGGATCTCACTGAGTCCAGTAGGGAAGAGAAGGATCAAAGTAGCAGTGGGAAAGCAGATCCTGTTACCATTTGCAATGTAACAGGAGTGCTAGCCAATGAACAGGCCAAAAAGTCCCCTCCAGGAAGAGCTGGCTCAGTTAATAGGTTTGCAGTGTTAGAATCAGCGGATGAAACTGAAGATGACATGCAAGTAGAAGAGGATACTGAACCAAAAGGGGAAGGGAAGATATGTTTTTCCCCAAGGAAGCCAAGAGCAGCTGCAGCAGGGGTAGCAGACCTGATGAAAAATCTTAAAAATAGGAAAAAAGGTCCATTTGATAAGGGTAGGAAAACAGTGCGAACAGGGGTGCCTGTTCCTGGAGGTCAATCTTCTGCAAGCCAACTCTGAACATTCTCGTGTGGAATGTTCGAGGGCTCAATTGCCCTATGAAGCAGATAGCAGTGGATCGAAGAATTAAAGCACTGAATATTGAAGTGGTTTGTCTCCTGGAGACTAGAGTGAAACAGCATAATATGCAACCTATTATTGATAAATGGTTCCGAGGCTGGGAAATGTTAACCAATTATTCTGATGCATGCAATGGAAGAATATGGTTGCTTTGGAAGGATCATTTAAAAATTGGTTTGGTTGGGGGGTCTGATCAGTCTATCACCTGCCAGGTTACTCAGAATGACTGCAGTTTCTTTTTGACTACTATCTATTGGAGGAATGAAGGAATTGAAAGGAGAAAGCTATGGTCTCATTTGATTTCTCTTCAGAGTATTGTCTCTGATGATCCATGGTTGCTTGCTGGGGATTTTAATGTGGTGCATCATCCTTCAGAAAGTTCAAATTTCAATGGCTCTCAGACTATTACTTCTGACATTAGAGAATTCCAGTTTTGCATGCACCAACTCTCCTTAGCTGATCATGCTTTTGTTGGCCCTCTATTCACATGGTCCAACCACCAAGAAGCACATTTGGCTAAGAAACTGGATAGAGTGTTAGTCAATGGAGATTGGTTCTCCTATTTCCCAAACTCCTATGTGGAATTCATTCCTCCTGAGGTCTCAGATCACTGTGTTGCACTCATCAAGTTGAATCAGGTAGGAGCTTCCCTCCCTAAACCATTCAAGTTTTTTAATTTCTGGACTCGGCACCCTGATTTCAAGGATATTGTTGAGAAATCCTGGGGTGAGGCAGTCTCGGGCTCCCCTATGTCCAGACTTCACCAGAAACTTAAGAGGCTTAAGCAGGTGCTCAGGAAGTTTAACTTTTATCAATATGGAGAGATATCTTTGAAAGTGGCAGCAAAACGTAAGGAACTCGAAGCAGTTCAGATATCAGTGCTATCAAAAGATCCTTCAGCTGATTTGATAGCACAACAGACATCCTTGATTAAAGAATTTCAGGAACTCAGTGCTGCAGAAGAGAGTTTTTTCAGACAAAAATCTAGGATTGGGTGGATCCAAGAGGATGATCAGAACACTAGATTTTTCCACAAGATGATGGTTGCAAAGCAAAGTTGCAATTCCATAAAAGTGCTTACTGATGCTAATGGAAACAAATTGGAAACTTTCCCACAAATCTCCAATGAAGCAGTTGCTTTTTTCCAGAACCTCCTTGGCACAGCTGACACCATGGTTACTGGATGTCCTCCAAACATCCTAATTGAGCTTCTCCATGCTTCAGCTTCTGAGGATGAGCAACTCTCTTTAATGAGGCCAATATCCAGAGAGGAAATCAAAACTACCATGTTCTCCCAAAATGGGGAGAAGGCACCAGGCCCTGATGGATACACAGCAAAGTTCTTTTAGGAAGCATGGACCATTGTGGGAGATGATGTCATGGATGCAATCCAGTACTTCTTCGAAACTGGGAACTTGCTGCCAGCTTTCAATGCAACAATCATCACCTTAGTTCCAAAATGCAAGAATCCAAGCAACATTAAAGAGTTCAGACCCATTGCTTGCTGCACTGTGATTTACAAGTGCATCACCAAGATACTTGCTAATAGGCTCAAGCAGCTCCTCCCTTCGATTGTCAGTCACAGTCAATGTGTTTTCATACCTGGCAGGTGCATCAATGACAATGTGATGCTGGCCCAGGAGCTAGTGCGAGGATATGGTAGGGCCTCATTGTCATCCAGATGTGCCCTCAAAATAGACCTGCAGAAGGCCTTTGATTCTCTCAGTTGGAATTTTGTCCTGACTGTTTTAGCAGCCTTAAAAATTCCTGAGAAATTCGTATGTTGGATCAAGAATTGCCTTACTACTCCCAGATTTTCCATCTCCATCAATGGTGCTCTGGCAGGGTACTTCAAATGAGCAAAAGGAGTCAAACAAGGTGATCCACTATCACCTTATCTATTTGTATTGGCCATGAATATGTTGTCAAAGCTTCTGGATGCTGCAACTAGACATGGGGTCTTTGCCTATCATCCCAAGTGCAAAAGGATAAACCTCACTCATCTTTGTTTTGCTGACGACCTCTTAATCTTTTCCAAAGGGAGATTGGACTCAGTGATTAGAATCCAACAAACTCTTAATCTCTTTTACTCATTCTCTGGTCTTCAAATCAATTGTGGGAAAACAAAAATCTTTTCCTCAGGAATCCATAGAACTGAGTTGGAATCAGTTGAGGAGATTTCGGGATTCAAGATTGGTTCTCTTCCAGTCATGTACCTTGGTGTACCTTTGGTAACGAGGAGATTGACTGAGAAGGATTGTGAGCCATTGCTGGGCAAAATCCTTTCAAGAATCAATTGTTGGGCAGTAAAATGGTTATCTTATGCAGGAAGGTTACAGGTTATCCAATCGATGCTATTCAGCATGCAAAACTATTGGTGTAGGCAATTCATTTTGCCTAAACTTATCCTGAAGAAGATCTCTCAGATATGTGCTAGTTTTTTCTGGAAAGGATAGGATGGATCAGCTAAAGGTGCAAGGGTGAGTTGGAAGCTTATTTGCCTGCCAAAATCTGAAGGGGGCTTGGGACTCAAAGACCCCATTTCATGGAATCAGGCATGCATTTTGAGAAATCTCTGGTCTATTCTAATATCTGCAGGATCACTGTGGATAGCCTGGATCCAGGCCTATGTTATAAAGGGAAGGGATATCTGGCAAATCCCTATCCCAGATAGCAGTAGTTGGGCATGAAAGAAGTTAATGCAACTAAGACATAAGGTCCAACAGTTTCCAGGACAGCATGGAAGGAGTATATGGCCTTTCTCAGGGAACAAATATGAAGTCAGAGCTGTTTGGAATGCACTAAGGCCTCGGGCAGATAAGGTGGCTTGGCACAGATTGGTATGGTCTCCACACCTCATTCCCAGACATGCAATAATTTCCTGGATGGCTGCTCTTAACAGGTTGCCAACACAGGAAAGACTTGCATCATGGGGGCTTGCAGTGGATGAAATGCGTGTTCTCTGTAAAGAGGAGAAAGAAACACGAAATCATCTATACTTAGGGTGCCCTTACTCTATCTCCATATTGCAGCAAGTGCTCCTGAACTCAAAGATCAGTAGGAGAGTGTAAGGTTGGGAAGAAGAAGTGAAATGGGCCATTAGCAAGTTGAAGGGGAAATCATTGATCACCATAATCCTAAGATTAGCATGGAATGCATTTATATATGCAGTGTGGAGAGAAAGAAATAACATAATATACAAACGGATTGAAGAACCCTCAACAAAGGTGCTGGAGTGCATAAAGAATTCAGTTTCTATAAGATTAAACGGGCTACGATGTATTGCAGCTGACTCAGTTAATGTAGAACTTTATAATGGCTGGAATCTAAATTCCGCCATGTTTTGCTAGATAGAATTGTTGTAATGGTGTTTGAACTGTTCTCTGTAGCAGCTATGCTGCTTTCCTTTGGATAATAACATTAACCATTTATCCAAAAAAAAAACTCTTTACATTTGATTAAGACTTTACTACTTGATGGTCGAGCATAAAGAATTTGCACTTGCACGTGCAAGTCGTAATTTGCTACGATTTTAATTATCCAAAAAACAGAAAATGATATATATATATATATATATATATATAACAAGTCAAAAAACATGCATCTATGTTAGTTTCAACTTTCATCCTTCCTTTCGGCCTTTACCATCTTGGAGCATTATAATTTATAACCTTGAGCTGCCAGCAATATTAGTCCCTCAGATTTCACTCTATCCATGATATTATTTAACTTGTTAAGCCCGACCAAGGGTTGAGAGCATGGATGAATTGCAACAGCAAGTGACCCAAAGGGCCGGCCCTTAGTCGAGCCCCGGGCGGGCATGGAGATAACCAGTCCTGCTGCTGACACTGACCATCAATGTTGAATTTACACCGAGCTAGATCTTGCGTATCCCCAATATTATTTTCCAAGTAAAGACGAGGGAACTTTAGCCAATATCCCCCGGCCCATTGATGTCTTTACGTTTTTAGCTTACCAAACAAATGTTCTTAAATAAAATAACCTTGTTGATTCTAATTAGTAGGAAAGAAACACCAGATTGAGGCTGTACTTGTATCGCTCTTTTGGGCCCAAACCATGAAATGCTGGCCTAGGCCTGTCCATTGCCATAGACTGTTTTTTACTATAAGTATTGGGAAAATACTTTTATATCTTTAATATATGTTTATAATTTATTTATTCAGTAAAGTAATGACTTCAATTCGTGTTGACTTTAACGCTTTGTGCCATGATGATGTACTGGGTTCGAACCCAACCCAACCCAACCCAATCCCTCCTCATTTCCCAACTCAAAAATAAAAATAAAAAATCGTGTAGACTTTAACGCTTAAAAACCTTAATCCAAATTCAGCCCAAAGGTGGGTTGAACTTATTAGTTGGTAGCTTAATTCATTGATAGGTCTAGATAAGAGTCAAAATTATTTCTCTATGATTAAAAAAATAAGAAAGAAAGAAAAAAGATTGATTTGTAAGTATCACTATTAACATTTTTAAAAATTTGTGACATGTTGTGAGTTTAGACTGATATAATCTTCCCTTACCTAAATTATTATGTACCAAAAAATTACTTGAAAACAAATACTAGAATGTTGCTTAACATAGCTAGTGAGTGGTGATTACAACTTAAATTTAATTTTCAAAGGCTGATATTGACTTGTTACAGTTCATGAGGATTATTGACATTATGATGAGATAGAGTTCAGATTATATCCTTGTGATTTTTATGTCAATGTCACCAATCATTTAATTTCTTGCAAATAATCTTTCAATTATCAATCATTTGATAAGTTTCTTTTATAATTTCCACTTTCATGGAGCTGTACGATAAATATATGCATGTGCAATTGTTTATCATCAATTCATTTTATTTTTCAATTTAGAACTCTGAAATTCCTATGAAGAATTCCTATGAAGACTGACTATAAGTATGTCTACTGAGTTCAGTCCAAGCCAATACAATGCTGGATTGATTTCAAACTTGAACTTAATTAAACATTTATTTATTTTTTTCATCCTAAATGCTTCAAGTTAATTTGGAGAGTTTACCCTTGAAATTTTCCGAAAAGAAGATTTGGTCCAGGCAAATCCCGAGGACAACCCCGATCGAGTCATAAAATTAACATTTATTCATTTTACTCGGTGTTCAACAAAAAAATAATCGAAATAAATTCGATTTTGATTTAATTATAATTAAAAAGGCAGGTTCGAGTTAAAGTAACTCATGCGCAAATAAACTCATTTAAAAATTATTAATGTACTTACTCTTTTTATTTTAGTTAATACTATTATTTTTTTTTTTTTTAGAAACTGAAATTGAGCTATCAGGAATTATAATTATTGATGCAAATGATTAATATTGTTGAAAGATTGTTAAAACTGTGTTTGTTATAAAGTATTATCTTTTTTTGGATTAGGGACTCATCTCGTGGTTTGTCCTTTAAAAAATTACGTCTCAATAGTTGAATTGTATCCTTTATTCTATTAAATCATAAATCATAATGCAATACTTGGCTATTAATGTGACGTCGTTTTCTCTCTTAACTCTGCTCCATTATTCTCTATGTTTTTTTTATCTTAAAAAATAGTTGTTGATTTAAGTTTTAAAATGCGTTTCGAAATTCAAATTTTAACGTCCCTTTAATCGTTCTTTCTTCCTTCACAGGTCCATACCATCCTGCTTGAGTCCTCTCCCAAGATCATTCATCTACAATATTGAAAGACATCAATAATTTAGCATCATTTGAGAATTTATTTCAGATTCGTATTCGTCCTCGACAAAAATATAATTCACACCATTAATTAAAGAATTAGTGTTGAGAAAAAAAATAATCATACATTTAATAGTTAAGAATTGAAATGTGACTTTATAAAATAAGAGTTATCATTTTTTTTATCGATGCACCTTTCTAAAATAATAAAACCATGAAGACGAGTCTCTATAACGTATAATATACGCAATCCAATAATATACTTGCATCAACAATTATCACTAATATTTAAATTCCAAAACGAATAATATTTCATAACAAACACAATACAACAATCGTTACATTAATAATAATCATTAATATTAATTAAATTATAATCACTGATTCTGATGTCGGCATTCGACATAGAACCATAAATATTCAAATAATTCGGCTAGTAGTTTTAGACTTTTTAAGCTTGTATACAATTTTTTTCAACCAAAAAAAAAAAAAAATCAACTTGAAAAAGACAGAAAAAGTTAATTATAGTACATACTTTGAAAGTAATCAAGTACAGTACTATATTGTTTGTCAATTATGTTGGTTCTAATGCAGTAAAAAACATATATTAAATTTTATCATTGTATTTTTTATTTTGATAAATTTTATCATTATATTTTTAATTTTGTTAAATTTTGAACATAAAATAATAAAAATGATGAAAATTTATCATTTTTATTAACAAAACATTTTATAAAATATTATAATTTATTATATTTTATAAAAAAATCAACAAAATTAAAAGTATAACTGCAAAATTTTCTATTTGCATTAATAAAATATTCGATAAACTATTTCAATTTTGTGAATTTTTGTTTAATAATCAATGAGATTAAAAGTACAGTAAAAATATTCAATGAAATTAAATATAACACCAAAATTAAATATTGACCCCATACATGATACCCATAGTACGAGTTAAGTCTTTTTTATTATTTTTAATATATTTTAATCATTATTTATAAATATAATTTTCACAATTTATAAATGAGTCTTACAAATATGAATGATGATTAAAATTATATTAAAAATAAAAAATAATATATAAGAACCTAATCCAATTAATATATCACTCAATGCATTTTAATCACATGATTTTGCTAACGAGTGTCTTAAGGATATTCTTTAACATTAGTTAATATATTATTTATAATAAAAATATTGTATTAATGCAAAAGTTATAATTTTATTTATTATTTTTAATATATTAGATAAAAATATTATTATATATAATAATTTTAAAAGTATTCTTAAAACATTTGTGAACAAAATTCATATAAAATATTTAATCAACATTAATACATAGAAGTAAGAGTACAGATTTTGATGTCGGCATAGAGCAATGAAATTCAAATCAATTTGACTTATTTGATTATATGTTGGTTCCATTCCGTATGGATTTCGTCCACTTATGTCAATTTGATTTGTTTATTATTTTTTTATATATTAAAAATTGTTTAATTATATTTATAATTTTATTAATTCATGTAATTTTATGTAAAAAAAATAAGAGAATTTATATTATTCAAGTGAAATTCAGCTAAGTTATTAGAGTCACATATATCTCTTAAGTATATTTAAAAAATTAGAAACACATATACCTAAGTACTATGTGGATGGGAAAAAATATATTAAAAAGAAAAAAGAAAATAGATATTTTGTTTAGGAGAAGTGGATAGTTTTTAAATTTAAAAATAAAATTTTTAAAATATAAAAGTACGTAAATGATATTTATGTTATTTTTTAATAATTTTTTGGATTAAATTGGTATCTGATTAACTCGTTATACTAATTTAATCAGAGAATTTAATATTAATATATATATTAAAAAATAATTTTAAAAAATAAAATATATGTTAATTTTTTAATCTCATTTATAAAAATAAAAAAATTTATTATCAATATAAAATACAAACTGAAAAAACAAACTCTTTCCACTTTTAGAATACTTATGTAAAAATATATAATAATGCTTTATTTGGGCAAATTTATCATAATATTGTAAAAAAAAAAATATTATCAAAATACCTATAATTGTAAATTAAATATCAAAATGCGCATGGTTACTTTAAATAAAATTTGAAAAAACATGAAGGAAAATCGTCATATCATATGGCGACTTCCCTTCTAATTTTTTTAAAAAAAAGAAATTAGGATTTTGTAGGTCAGAAGTCGCCATATCATATGGCGATTTCTGACCTACATTTTGAATTTTTTTTTTTGAAAAAATAGTTCGGAAGTCGTCATATGATATGACGACTTCCGAACTATGTTTTCAAATTTTTTTAAAATTTGACCGTTTTACAACAGTAAAAAAAATTTTCAATTTTAACAGTTTTAAATTTTAAATTTAAGATAAAAAAATTTAAATTTTTAAGGCAACGGTCAATTGACCGCTGTCATCCCACCAACCCACCCCCCACCCACCTATAAATACCCCATTCCTTTCATTTTTTTACACCAATTTTCAAAGACTTATTTCTCTCTCTAAAATTTTCAAAGATTACTCTCTCTCTAAAATGTTCTCTTAGTGATTTCAAAATGGCTTTATCGTATTGACGTTGCAAGATAAACACATATCCGCGGTTATATATCAAGAGGTTAGTAAATTTTTTATAGTTTTTTATAATTTATCATTATTAAGTTTTTATTAATTTTGTTATTAATTTGTATAAAATTATAAAATTATTATTTATAATAATAATTTTATAATTAATTATATTTCAAAGAGATTGCATTATTAATTTTTTTATGATTTTATAATTATTTAATTTAATTAATTATGAACAAGACCCTGTTCGCGTCTTACGATCGAGGGAATTTTTTTCTAAGATCCGCATTTATCTATTATCGACCACTTAAAGAGTTCCGGATTTTATTATGTAAGTCAAATTCGACAATATATGCTTCTGCAGGACTTAATTAGCGCGTTGGTTGAACGATGGAGACCCGAGACGCACACTTCTCATTTTCCGTGTGGTGGATGCACGATCACTTTAGAAGATGTTGCGCTCCAACTTGGACTACCAGTGGATGGCATGCCGGTTACAAGCGCAAGTCTTCTAGATTGGAATGAAGAGTGCCAAAATTTATTGGGCTTTGTACCTCCAGAAGAGTGTCTGAAGGGCTCAATGGTGACAAAAACGTGGCTGCAGTCATTGCAAAATCTCCTCGAACACGCAAGCGAAAAAGAGGTAAAATATGCTTCTAGAGCATATATTTTAAGTTTGATTGAAGGAATGCTAATGCCCGACAAATCGAGCAGTCGAGTACATTTAATGTATCTTCCATTGCTTCGTGTTTAGAGCACGTAGCAAATTATAGTTGGGGTTCTGCGTGTTTGACGGTTTTGTATAGAGAACTGTGCCGAGCTACAGTTCCCGACTGCCATCACATAGGTGGATTTTTACTGCTTCTGCAGTTATGGGCTTGGCATCGACTGCCATTTATTACTCCACGCGAGAATTTTCTGCCTGTATACCCCCTTGCAAGCATGTAATAATCTTGACTATTTTTATTAATTTTGTACAAACTTGTATTTTTATTAAGTCTATTAAGATTTTATATGCTTTTTAACAGGTGGAGTCATCCTAAAGATTGTAGCGATATTCCGCTCGACCTTCGAACTATAAGATCACGACTAGATCGATAAGCATATCAAAAGGTAAATGTTTCGATTGTTACATTCAAGTATTTTTGTATTTAATTCATATGAAACTAATAATTTGTAATAATTATTCGCAATTTGTGTGGATGCCATATTCTTCAAATCAAATTATGACATGTCTTCCATCGGATACAACTAATAATTGCAATATATGGATAGCAAACACAACATTCATATGCTTTTCATATGTAGAGTGACACGCTACTGACAGGGTGTTGCGACAATTTGGGATGCAACCACCAGTGAACCTTGATAAGGTTCACAAGATTGATATGCGTGGGCGCCACAAAGTATTTTGGCCTACGAAGCATCGACAATGGATCCATTTATGGAATCAACGTTTTGAACAAATTTCAGACAGGTATACTCATTGTTCGTAATAATTTCAACCCATTTGCTGATTACATAAGATGGTTTAAAAATGAAGGTCGGCCTTTTGTTTGTCCACCGTCAGAGTTTGAGAAGGTTAGGAGTATGCCATTTCCCGGACATACTTCAAATCTAGTCCGTCCTACACACGAAATGGAAGTTCCTACACCTAGTCGACAACGTCGGCGGACGCGTCAACCGGCCTCATCATATGCGACGGAGTTCACTGCACCGAGGATGTCATTTAGTCATCCACAACCTCAACCAGAACATGGCGTAGCATCCAGTCATCGTCATTCCGTCAGTCACCCCGGATTTGATGTTGATGAGTATACCGACCAGAACCGCCAACGACTAGGTTAGATGACCAGCTCCTCATCCCAAGTCCAAGTTCAGCATATCTAACTTCAATGTATTAGTTTGGAACCCCCACGTCAGCATTTGGTACTACATCACTTGTGGGTCCATCTAGTAGTCATATTCCCTTTATGGGTGCTGGCTCCTCGAGCAGTGGGTTTTCATTTTTTGATGCAGACATGTGGATCCCTCTAGTAGTGCGTTCCCATCGACTGATGTGGGTGAGCATGCAGATCACATAAAACCAGAACCAGTGGCGGTAGGTCGAGGACGAGGTTGAAGTCGATAACAAATACGTCCCACTTACGAGGTTCAATGACGGGTGCAACCAACACGCAATAGGAGAGCTCGACATTGTTGCTCAACACCACACTAGAATAAACGTACTTTTTGTATAATAATCATGTATTTTTTAGAAGAAGTTTTTAATAATGTACTTTTTGTATAATAATCATGTACTTTTTGTATTTTTCTTTCATTAAATGTAAAACTTAACCGTTATTTTAAAATTTTAAATATTTTTTTATTAATTTTGTTATTTAAATTTTATTATTAATTTTTAAATTTATTAAAAAAATAGTTTGGAAAATGGTATAAATTTTTTAAAATTTTTTACTTTTGTAAAATTAGTTTTTTAATTTATTATTTAAAATTTTAATTTTGTAAAATTAAATTTCAAAGTTAATTTTTTTTATTGTTTTAAAACAGAAACATACTTGAATGTATAATTAATTAATTAATTATATAAAAAATATATTTAGAATTAATTGAATAATTTAAAATTAAATAAATAATTAATTATATATTTTTTTAATAAAAAAATATTATTTAGGCTTTTAAAATAATTTAAAAAATTACTTTTTTTACAAAAATACTTTAATAATGTTAATTTTTAAAATTAAAAAATATATTTTAATTACAAAATTTAAAAAAAATAAAATAAATGGTGTTGGGAAGTTGCTATATCATATGGCGACTTGCCAATATTATAAAAAAAAAAATTTACAAATTGCACTTGGAAGTCGTCATATCATATGGCGACTTCCAAGTTCGATTTTTTAAATTTTATAAAATTTTAAGTTCGGAAGTCGACATATCATATGGCGATTTCCGAACAAGATTTTTTTTAAAAAAATAAAATTTTTAGTTGGGAAGTCGCCATATCATATGACGACTTCTCAACTGATTTTAAAATGAGAGTATTTTGATACATAATTTGAAAACGTTGATAGTTTGGTAATTTTTTTTTTATCAATATCTAAATAAAAAAACCTTTTATTTGCTCTTGTTTTTGTCCTTTAGTCTATATTCTCAATAATCATGATTGTAAGACTCTTTCTATGAAATAGGCATTTCTATCATTTTATAAAAGTGACATTCTTATCATTTTATAAGACGCTGAATGATTATTTGTAATAGTATATTGCTTTGTCCTTTAAAAAAAAATTATAATAGTATTAAAAAAACTTAATTGGTACGTTCATTGTCTTAATAAACAATAATTTTGAATTCGAATCTGAATTTTTATTAATAGTAATGGTATAAATCCATATAAATAAAATTTATTGGTTTGTCAAATAGTTAATTTTATTCTTATCCCAAATGTAGTACTAACAAAAAATAAAATAAAAACACCAAATTCCCACAAATTACTTCCTCATTTTCGGTCTCATATTGTTAGTCTCTTATTGATTTTCATGAAAACTTTAATTCTGGTGTATATATTATTAAATTTGATGTTTCATAATTTTTAATGGCAAAAAGTAAAAAAACATAAAAACAAAATTTAAAAATATAAAAAATAAGAGTCTTAAGTGTTTATAAAATGGACATAAATTTTGAGATGTAAAAAAATAAAAATAAAATGGAGGAATAATAATTAGAGTTGTTTATGGATTGAATTCGTGGAGTCAAACTCGGATAACAAAACTCGTTTTATTATTTAAAATATATTTTTATATTTTATAATTAAATTTAAATAAAAATATTTTAATTAATTAAATAATAATTTAATTCAAATTTAAAATATCATATTTCAAATATTACGAATCGAATTCAATAATTAATTTTTAAATAAGTGTAATAATAATATACGTGTATTAAATGAAAATCAAAGTTGGAATCATATAAATTAATGCACCCTGCAACAAAATAAAATTTCTGACATAAACAGTAATACAGTACATATATCAAGGAAGAATATTAAGAATAATACTGTATGAGGAATAATACTACTAACATTATTATATAAGAATATATAGTAATATGTATGGTACCAAAAAATTACTAAAAACACCTACAAGAAAAAGAATATGATACTTACTAAATTAAAAAAAAAAAAATTATTGAATAATAATAATAATTTAATATAGGAGTAGTAGTAAGGCCTGGCACAATTTTTGATGTTAAAAATTGTGTTTCATTGTAACTTAATATTAATGCTAAATAAATAAAAAATTTTAGTTTTTACTATTAAAATTATAATTTGATAACTCAAATAACAAAATAAGAAAATAAAATTTTTGAACTTTGAAAATTAATTTTTAAATAAAATAATTTTATTGTTTTCACATTTATAAATTTTTATTATTTTAATTTTTCATAATATTTTTTTATAATTATAACAAAAATTCTTAAATCATATATATATATATATATTTTAATAATTTTTTAAACCAAAGATTTTTCAATAAAAATGCTAAATTAACCCTCAATGAACTGCCATCAGCATTTCTTATAAAAGCTGACTATAAATACAGGTTCAAAGGCAAACCAAAATTTTATGCATAAAAAAGCCTGGTTGCGTGAAGTTGTTGTCAACTGTCACTCAACTCCTCCTTTGCCTTAATTCCCAAGCCATTACTTTGAAACCCAAAGCGAAAAAAAAAAAAAAAAAAATCAATCAATGTGATAGAGTAGAGAATTGAGAAAGCTTGAAAGAAAATAAAATATTCACTTTTTTTTTTTTCCCAATATTCCAGTTGATTGAAAATCCTTTTCCGAAAAAAAAAAAAAAAAACCGTTTCTCAAGAATCTAACCTACCAATTTCCTTACATTGTTTAGCGGTTTTACGGATTTTTAGGTTCTTGTCTTTTTTTTTTTTTTTTTTTTTTTTTTTTTTTTTTTATAAAAAAACCTTAAAAATCTACAACCATGTCGCAGACTAACTGGGAAGCTGATAAAATGTAAGTTATTTTGTGTGTTTGTGTCTTGTTTACGAGGATTTTTTTTTTACTTGTGTCTTTCTGTCTAGGGTTTTTTTTTTTATTTTTTTAATGGGAGGGTTTTGGGTTTTAACTTCATAATTTAATGGGCTTTTACTCAAAGTTTCCAATTTGGTATTGATTTTTTCCTATTGTTTTTGGTACTTAGAATTACTATATACTGATTTAGGGTTTCCTTTGGATGACAAGCAAAGTGGATTTTTCTTCTCTTCTACTGCTCCCATCGTTATATTTTGCCAACTTATTATTAAAAAAAAGCTTTTTAAAATTATCTTCTTGATACTCTTTTGAATGAATTAATGCAAAATTTAAAATGTAGCAATGGAACAGAGCACTCTGTTTTTTTTTTTTTTTTTTTTTTAGTTTTGAAATTCAAATGAAAGGTTTTGGAAAATTCTAGTAGTATTTTTTTTTTGGCTAATGAAGGGTTTTCTATGAATTAAGATTTAATGTTCTGCTTTTAAAATTACTACTTTTTACCGTTGTTACAATCTGATTACTAAATGTTTAGTGGTTTATATTCTTTATGAAAATAGGTTGGATGTGTATATATATGATTATCTGATGAAGAGAAAGTTAAATGCTACCGCAAAGGCATTTCAAGCTGAAGGGAAAATATCGACTGATCCAGTAGGTAAAGAAAGAAACTTGTAAAGAAAGATAGTAGTGATGTAGATGGGTAGATTTTAATTAACCTTTTAAGAACTTAATTGATTCTGAAAATGTTTTAATGTGTTTTCCAGCTATTGATGCACCCGGAGGTTTTTTATTTGAGTGGTGGTCTGTATTTTGGGATATTTTCATTGCGAGGACAAATGAGAAGCATTCAGAAGCTGCTGCATCTTATATTGAGGTGTGTTTGTGGTTGGTGTTAGTAAGGGGACTATTATTAGCATGTTTTGCCTTTATTTTTTTTGTTTTTCAAGCTGTATATGTGGGCCTACTTGGCATAATTAAGCTTTCTCTAGTCTCTATCATATAGTTTATTACAATTGTTCCTGGAAAGAGGAATTCACTGCATGTTTAAAAGACTTGGGTTGGATATATGCTTTTAATTGATGCTGCTATATGTTCTTCTCTGGTATTTGCTTCCATCATTTCACTTGTCTAACTTTTTGTTTGGGATGGGAGTTCAAATAAGTGAAGAGTCGAATACAAAGATAGTTTTAAGGTAGAATCTATTAGACTTAAATAGTAGATTTTCAAGTAATATTTTCTCTTTTTCTTTTTTACTCGGTCCCGCAAATTATTGGTGTCCTCGGGCACTGAATCTACTAGAGGTTGAGAACTTGAGACCGTAAATGAATTTGACTTCTGTATTGAACAAAATTTTTGTGCAATGTGCAATAGATCATGTATTATTAAAAGTTTTGTTTGAAAAATCTTTATTCAAGTCATTAGTCATTTTGCAATTGCTGTTTTGAGGAGTTAGTTGAGCAAGTTTGCTGTTTAATTAATTGTTTAAGAATGGCAGACTCAAATGGTCAAGGCTCGAGAGCTGCAGCAACAGCAACATTATCAGAAGCCTCAGCAGATGCAGATGCAGCAGCTGTTATTGCAGAGGCATGCTCAGCAGCAGCAACAACAACAGCAGCAGCAGCAGCAGCAGCAGCAGCAACAGCAACAGCAACAACAGCGGCAGCAGCAGCAGCAGCAGCAGAAGCAGCAAAGAGAAGGGACTCAGTTATTAAATGGTGCTGCCAATGGGCTTGTTGGTGAGCCTCTCATGAAGGAGAACCCTGCAAGTGCAATTACTGCCACAAGAAAGATGTATGATGAGACTTCTAGGTTTCCACGCCAGAGGGATTCCTTGGGTGATGCAGCTGTGAAGGTACCTAGTTGACATTAGCTTGATAGGAAACGATACCAACCCTTTTTCTCCCCTTCTCGCATTTTTTGACTTCAGATAAGTTTGCAGCAATTAGGTGATAATGTGGGCCAGCTTCTGGATCCTAATCAAGCCTCAATGATGAAAGCAGCCTCAGTGGGTGGCCAGCCTCCAGGGTACTTCTCATGTGTTCTTTGTTTTAAAAGGATCATGTATTGTTTTCTTTATTTGCTTTGTCATTTTTGTGTTGTGTAAAAACTGTTAGTGATTAAACTCCACTCCTCCTTACAGGCAAACACCGCATGGCACACCTGGAAATATATCAGGTAATCTTCGGCAAATGCAAAATCGAGGTCAGCAGATTCCAGTGCCCACCCAGGTACTTCATTGTCATGTTATATTTTTTTTGTATACATTTTAAAGTTTTTAATTGCAGGGATTTTTTCCTTTTAAATAATTTTGGCTGTGTTATACAATGTATGCTGATACAGGATTCAAAGAGTGAAATCAATTCAATGTTGAGTCCAAGAGCTGCTGGTCATGATGGATCATTAATTGGAGTTCATGGTATTTTTTTTTACCTCAAGAGAGTTGTTGCTCTATTTAGACTTTATTGCTAGTGTTTAAATGTGATACAACAACCTTAATTTCTTGGCTGGATATTCCTTTGTTCTTTTTTTTTTTGTTTTTCTGAGAGAAGATATTCCTTATTTTAATAAACTGAACCAATCACTTTACTTGAAATGACCCCTATCACACACTATGGCGTTGGTGAGAGTGTATACCTATTGGAAGGTTGAAAGTAATAACAAACCTTTCGAGTAATAGAAGTTATTGGATGTGAAACAGCCCTCTGAGGTATTGATACAGACTGCATTTGGCTTAGATGAGAAGAAGTAACCTTAGTTATTGACCCCATTGTCTGAAGATTTTGTAGAAATTTATTCTCAAATGAACAACTTTGTTTGAATAGGATTGAAGATTTTGGGTTACGCTTTTTAACTTGGTAGGACTGTCTCAATCACTTATCATAGGACCTTGTTTCAGCAGGACCTGCACTAGCTTGCTCTAACCTTTTAAATTGGTAAATCGATGTTAATTGCCACTTGGTTATCTCATTGCTATTGTTGTAAAGTCACATGTAAATTACTTTAAATTCTTTTAAGTTTCATTATTCACTGTAAAGTCACATATATTATTATTTTTTTTTTGCTATGTTAAGGATCAAATCAAGCTGGTGGCAATTTGACATTGAAAGGATGGCCTTTAGCGGTATGTCTTTTGACTTACAGTTGATATGATATTGGTGAAATAACTTTGTCAAAAGGATACAGGAACAAGGTTAATTTATCTGTAGAATTCAAGAGTCCACTGTGAAATAATTCCTTTTCTTTTTAAATATATCTCATGGAAAGTAAAGAGGAGCAGAACAACCTAGATAATTGAACCTTTTGTCTATGGTTGAGATTTGACAATAATTGTTGACACTGCTGCACAAAATCTGGATCAGATTTGATTTGTGGTTTCGTTGTTGAAATTTGATGTATAGTAATAGGAATAAAGCTTGCAAGATTTATATACAGGTTTCCTTGTCTAATAGTATCTTACCAATTGTAGGGACTGGACCAACTTCGATCTGGGCTTCTCCAGCAGCAGAAATCTATGATTCAGTCCTCTCAGCCCTTCAGTCAGCTTCAGTTACAGCAACAACTTCTTCTTCAAACACAGCAAAACTTGTCATCCCCATCAGCAAATGATTTGGAATGTAGAAAATTGCGAATGCTTCTGAACAATCAGATTATGGGTCTTGGAAAGGATGGCCCGCTAAATTCTCTTGGTGATGTGGTTCCCAAGGTTGGATCACCTAAGCAAGTTGGTTGTTCTGCACTGCCTCGTGGAGACACCGATATGTCAGTTAAGGTATATTTATCTGTATTGCACATCAATTGACAATTATTATTATTATTTGAGGCTGTTGCAGCTTCCTCACTCTTGATACATGGTGTTCAATATCTCTCAGTTACAGCAGCAACAACTGCATCACAATAATCTACAATCACAACAATTTGCACAGCATTCACTTTCAAGTCAGCAGTCTCGGAATTCAAATCACCAACTCCAGCAGCAAGATAAAATGATTGGTGCCTGTGGTATGATGCCTGATAGTAGCATATCAAACACCTTTCAGGGAAATGACCAGGTTTAACATTTACTGGGATTGGGCTGTTAATTATGCCATCTATATGTTGTTCTTTTCTTTTTTCATTTTTTCCTTTGTTTTTCTGTTTTAAGTGTTTGTAGATTCTTCATTCTCCCAAAAAATGCAAATGTTTTAAAAGATTTACGTTATATTAATACATTCTGACCTTTAGATTCTTTCTGATTTATCTCATGGTCTAGATTACTGTAACCACAGCATTTTTACCTGCTTGACCACACTCTCTGATTTCTATTTGGTTGTTACTTGGACCAGCGTTTCGATTCAACATCCTGCCAGCATTTCTAACTTAGTGTTACATTTTTGCTTAAGGCTTCAAAAAATCAAGTTGGCCGAAAGAGAAAGCAGCCAGGGTCATCTTCAGGTCCGGTCAATAGCTCAGGAACTGCAAACACCATTGGACCATCTCTAAGTTCACCTTCATCACCATCTACTCACACACCAGGAGATGCCATCTCAATGCCCACTTTGCCACATAATAGTGTTTCCTCCAAGTCTTTGCTTATGTTTGGCTCCGATGGTTTGGGTTCCCTTACATCAGCTCCTAATCAACTGGTAAGGCTTCTATCCATCTTTTGATTAACATCATGTCTTGCTTTAGTTTTGATCTTTTTTTTTGCAATGATGAAATTTAGATTTTTGGCCTCTGAAATAGAAAGTTTGTTGAGCAAATGAGTTGGCAAACTGAGTGTATGCTTATTCTGATTTTGGTATCACCTGAGAGGAAGCAGGAAATATAATTTAGAATCTCCTAAGCGGTGAAAAAAGTTTATAAAGAAGGCAATATAGTGAAGTGATAGCTATTTTGGATAGGCTCTTTAACTTTAAGAATCAGTGCTAGGTAAACAACTTGATTTCCGACCAGACGCTACCAGAGTAAGCGAAATCACTAAAAACTGACAATCTACATATTTCTAGTCTTTATGTCTTATTTAGTAATGAGCTACAAAAGATATTGGGATTTTGTTATTCCGTGGATTGGATGTGTCAATTGGGAGAAATAATTTACAAACTGCTTGCAAGTTATTTTGATTGATATTCCATTCTGCAGTGGGATAACATGAGATAGTAAATTCCAGGCTGATATAGACCGTTTTGTGGATGATGGGTCTCTAGATGATAACGTGGAGTCATTCTTATCTCACGATGATCCAGAGCCTAGAGATAGAGTTGGTCGGTGTGGTGATGTCTGCAAAGGTACATTTAATGTTGATTTTTAATTATTGGTGGCATGTGTTCCTACACCAAAAAACCAGCAAATTCTTAAATGAGAGAAATACATACGGATTTTATAATATTGTAATGTCAGGCTTGACATTTACGGAAATTCGGCTTATCCGTGCTAGTACAAGTAAAGTAGAATGTTGTCACTTCTCAGCAGACGGGAAGTTGCTCGCTACTGGTGGCCATGATAAAAAGGTACACGGTGACTTGATTTAAATTTACAAACTGCTTCTGTGGTATTAAATTATGTAAACCCTTTTTTTTGGTTGATAGGCGAACTTCAGTGCTATTATAGTTGAAGTTTTTAATTTTTCTAGAGAAATAAAATAAACATGTTTGCTTGATGATATCATTGTGCAGGCTGTGCTGTGGTGCACAGAGTCTTTTGCAGTAAAGTCGACGCTTGAAGAACATTCTCAATGGATAACAGATATCCGCTTCAGTCCAAGTATGTCAAGGCTTGCTACCTCTTCGGCTGACAGAACAGTTAGGATCTGGGATGCTGATAATGTTAGTAAGCATACTCTCTGTTTATCATGGCATGGCTCATCCTGATCACTGTTGTAATAACATTGTTGCTTGGACTTTAATAGATAAATTTTTTGAACTGCTTCAGAACTCACTGATTCTGCTGTGCATTTTTGGTTTCCTAATACTTTTGGAAACTGCTCCAAGTATGCAGTTACTGTATGACCTACTTTTCAGAATCAGAAGTTCTTTATGATTTGCTTTTCAAAACCAGAAGTTCATCTCAAAACAATATTGGCTGCTACGCATTGAAAATATAAATAAGTGGTCCACTGTTGCAGCTGTAAAATAGTAGATGGCTTAATGAAATTTGTGTAGCCAATCCTTACTCGTTGAAGGCTTTGTTTGTTTAGTCATGATGAAAATTGGTTTCTAGGAAGAATCTGAAAGTCCAAAATTTCCTGATTTATGGATGCCTGAATCTGTTTTGCAGCCTGGATATTCACTTCGTACTTTTGTGGGACATTCTACAACTGTTACATCACTTGACTTCCACCCCACCAAAGAGGACCTTATCTGCTCATGCGATAATAATAGTGAGATTCGATATTGGAGTATCAAGAATGGTAGTTGTGCTGGAGTTTTCAAGGTATATAATTCATTCTTAAGAACTGTTATGTACATTGCTCTATGATTATGTTATGTTTTTATTTTGCAAGTCCTGTTTTTACCATTACTACCTTTTTTTTTCTTCTTTTTATCAGGGTGGTGCAACCCAGATGAGATTTCAGCCTCGTGTTGGGAGGTTTCTTGCAGCTGCAGCAGATAATTCTGTTTCCATACTTGACGTAGAGGCCCAAGTTTGCAGGGCCAAATTACAGGTCAGTTGGGAGTTTGCTAGTTGTTTATTAATTCCTTTTTGGCATTTTGTAACCTACAAGCTAAATGGGGTGGGAATGGGATACACTTACACTCTAGCTTTGTTGCATAAAGAATGAGAAAACTAAGTGATCTTGATGTTGCAAGATCATAGTTGTTTTGCATGTCTGTTGACGGATGCAATGCCTTTGGAGAAGTCTTGACAAGAAAGAATGTAGTGTTTTGAACGTCGAACGGTTGTATATGTTCTTTGCCAGGAACCTTTTAGCAGGCTTTATAGGAATATGAGTCCACAGGTTCTAAAACTTACCTTCTTGGTGCTCTTTCTGTACCTCCATGGTACATAAACTTTTCTATTCAAAGTTTGATTTAAATGATTTCTGGTTTTCTCCATCTATGCTGCTATTCCATTTGGTCCTTTTTAACTAACAAACCCTCTGAACAAAAGCAGAGATTGTATTTTTTCTTCTTCTGAATCTTATGGCTTTGGATATGGAACAACAAAGATATGGTGAAAATATCAATTTAGGCTGGCTATAATGAATTATCTTGTAGTTTTGCTATCAAATATTTCTATCATCTCTTTTGCTCCAATCTTCTTTTCTTTTCTTTTTTTCTTTTTTTTGTTGATACTTTACATGGAGTACCATCTTTTCCCCTGAAAATTTACATGGATTAAGCTTAAATTTACACTGTCATTGCAGGGCCATAAAAATGTCGTGCATTCTGTGTGCTGGGATACTACTGGTGAGTTTGTGGCATCTGTAAGTGATGACTTGGTGAGAGTATGGACGGTTGGATCTGGTGGCAAAGGAGAATGTGTTCATGAACTAAACTGCACTGGCAACAAATTTAACACTTGTGTTTTTCATCCTAATTATCCTTCCCTGTTGCTCATTGGCTGTTACGAGGTGAGTCTTTCTATTTGCTGTTTCAACTTTGATTAGCTCCCATAGTATTCTGAGGTCTCGTACCTTAGGTTGTCATTTATGTTGCTCGAATTCTTCATTTTCCTTAAAAGTACCACACATATCTAATACACGTGGTCCAATTTATGAAAATATTTAGAAGAAATTAAGTATATCTATATCTGACACTCACTCTTGAATCCGAGTAACATTGATGCATAGCTGTTGTTTAATTCTGTTTCCGATTTTTCTTATTCAAGCAACTGATCATTGTTATGCTTATGACCTGGAATATGACGGGGGGGTTTCACTAGACACTGGAGGTTTGGAACATGATTGAGAATAAGAGGTGGACATTACATGCACATGAGAAGCTAGTCTCTGCCTTGGCAGTATCGAATGCCACTGGTATGGTAGCCTCAGCTAGTCATGACAAGTGTGTCAAACTCTGGAAGTGATCCGACTCCCTGCTTTTGTCGACTTTACTGTTAATGGGTATAGTTTTCTTCACTATATGTAGATGCCGGTAATAAGGTTTTCCACTTTTCTGACGGCTCTTTTGTACTTGTTCATGTCAATATTTTTAAGCAGCAAAAAATGGGGTTTTAGAGTTTTGTCCACTAAAAATGTCATCCGAACCCAGTCAGAGTTTAGTTATTTCATTTCTTTTGTCAAAGCCTAATGTAGCCTCTTATGTGACTGGAAAAGGCATCGGTCAAGAATAACATGATAGAATCTGAATTTGGGTTTTGATATTATGTTAAGCATTTAATCTAAAATTGATTGATAAAAGATAAAAAAAAATTATAAGATGTAGAAAATTCAAGACTTTTAACAAATTTATTGATTCAATTGTAATATATTTTATTTATGAATTGATGGATATATTTTTGAATTTATCTAATAAATATGTCATGTTGGGGAGAATAATATTTTGAACAAAAATTGATAGGCAAATAGCGTGTCTTCTTAACAAAATTTAATAATAAATTTTATTATCATATCAAATAAGACGAATAGATTGGGGCAAAAGTAATAAAATTTAAGACTCTACAAGTGATTATTGTTACATTATGTATGAAATATCAGCTTCAATCAAATGAATCAGCTTCAATCAAATGATAAATACTTCCTCCGATTCACTTTTTAACCTACAATAGAACTATCTTGTCAAGAATTAAATAAATTTAGAAGTGTACGTTTCGGAGGTCAGTGTAATTTTAAACCTTCTCTACACACAGCCGCCGGCGATTATTAATACATGCCTTCTGAAAATTTGAAGAGAGCAAGTGTGTTAAGGAATTTTGGAAGAAATTGTTAAAGAATACATGAAAGTAAAGATGATCAATTATACCATTCGTGTATTTTTCTTGTTTATGGAATCCAATGCCTCGTCATTACTTTCACTGCTCTCCTACTTTGTCTTTTCAATCCATTAAATTATATTATGAAATCTTTTTTTGCTTTTCTCTCTCTAACGGGGCGATGAACATTTGGGGATTTAGGGAATTTTCTTTTCAACAGAAATAAAAAAGTTACTCATCAGGATCAGGTTAAAAATTGGGTTTTTTTTTTTTTTTTTTTTGGAATTAAAACGTGTTTTTCCTTTTTACCAGTTTGAACGTCATTTGTCATGTGCTTGTATGTTTACATGTGGTCTGACAAATCACGGTTCACGTTGGCACCCAATTCTTTATTTTGAACCTGAAACCATTTTTGTTAAATTCGGATAAAATTGATCTAAATAAATGAGTAGAGACCAAAATAATCCAGTTCGAAGATCAAATTTATCATTATATCAATTAAACTAATATGGACCAAGAGTTTTTTTATTTTTTGAAATTTGTATTTTATGTTTAGCTAAAGTTGATTTTAGTTATCCCGTAATTTGAAACATAAATTTATGCGAATAACATAAAGATTAACATAAATATGGTTTTTCCTAAGCACCTATAAATATATTGTTTAAATTATACTTACTATAGGAAAAAAGTTGAGTACATTTAAAAAATTATGAATTTATTAAGAATTTTGCTAACTAGTATTTTAAGATACTCTTTAAAGTTAATTAAATTACTATTTACAAAAATATTCTTATATTAAATATTGTAATTGATAATTAATTTGATAATTCAAATATATTAAAGAATACATTACCTAATATAATAACTTTAAAAAGTGTCTTAACAATATTATTGGATAGTAAATTTCAATTGCCCAAAAGATATTATTTATAATAAAAAGAAGAAAAAGAAGTCATTTAATGATAAAGAAAAGAAAAAAGTGCAATTAGTACATTGTTTTTTTTTTTTTTTTTTTTTTTTTAAATTTGATAAAAATAAAACATTAAATGTAAAAAAAAAAAAATTAATAATCTTTAATTGGTAAACTATAAACACCCATTAATCGGACCTATTAAACAAGTCGTATCAATATATAAAAATATAAAAGTGTTGAAAAATATAGCTATTTTATGTTGTACACTTAAACAAAAAAAAAAAAAAAAATTCACTATCCACCGTAAATGTAATTTATTTATGTTCCTATACAGATTTTTCTGCTTCCATGTTTATATGAGAGAATTGGAAATTGCATGAGAGACAACTGCAATGCATACTCCATATATAAGTTCAGAAAGACTGGTTTATTGTTGGCATACAGATCAAAGCTTGTCATCTCCTCTGGAAGTTGAAGGCTTTTATTGCAAAAGCGAAAATCAATGCGAAAAACATAACAAAAAAAGCCACCATAACAGCAGCTACACCCAAGAAATCATGCCTATACCCGAATACTTTTTTGAGTAACTGTCGTGTAGGCATCGAGTGAACTCCATCTGATAATTTCACCAGCCTGTCATCATCACCATACTGTGAAATCAAGAGGCCATATAAACTCCAGGCTATGGGATTTGCCCAGTAATACCATCTCCACCAGATAGGGATTCTCTGCAAAATTAGACAACAGAGTTATTACAAATAAAACTTAACTATATCTTTAGATACGAAAGGTTTTCCAAATTGCATAATTTGTTTATATGAATACAGTCTAAAAGAATTATGTGACCTGCAACTGAAAAACAACAATGGGATGTGTTTGGATTTGGAAGAAGCTTATAATCGATGGTAAATCTATTTATGTCAAGCACAGCAAAGTACCCAAAAAAAAGTAACACTCTCCACTCAACCTATTTTGATGGTCAAAAATTAAAAAACACTCGAACTATTTTGAGTATTCAAGTTTTATGTTGCTCCGACTCTTCATTTTTCTTAAAGTATCCGTATTCGACACATATTCGGACATGGTATGGAGATATGACCCTCCAAATACATGAAAAAACTGAACATACCCATGTCGGACACATACCCGCATCCGACACTTATACCCGAGTCCGAGTAACATAGCTCAAGTTTACTAAAACTTTTTGTCGGACAGGCAATGCTGCATACCTTGTTATTAGACAAGATCTCTGATCAGAAATCCATATGAATGTTAATGAAAAAAGTGAGGGATGCATGCTATGTCAATTTACAGGAAGTGTCAAGAAAACAGTTGCTTTATTACCTTGTGGGGAATCATAAAGCCGCTGAAAAGGTTCCAAAGCATGTAAAAAGGAGCAGCGATGATAGCAGCCACATTGTGATTTGGTGTGACAGCAGTAGTCATCATTCCATAAAAGGTGAAGTATAACAAAGTAGAGTACATGAAAAATATGTACCAAATAAATTTCAAAGCAGTCCACTCAAATGAGGCGAGAGAGTAGAAAATCGAACAGTAAATTACTGATTGTGCAAATACATAAGGGAACTCAATGGCAACCTGCAAAGAAAACGGAATGAATCAGCTGATTTCTAGAAAATTAAAGGGCACACAGTTTCTATTCATGTGTAATGCTGAAAATAGAAGGTAGAACCTGAGCAAATGCAAAGGCTAGGCCTGAATACATTCCTGCGGCTCTTTCTCTATACGAAACAAATCTCTCAATAGACACAACAGGTTGAACCGCGGTTGCATTTGTAATACCAATGAAGAGGACTGCAGCATACATGGACCCCATCGCATTGAATAAATCTTGCTGGCTCTCCCTGTAAGTGAAACAAATTGAAATAATCGAGACTCTATCAGTAAAGATGTGCAAACCAAAATGGAAGATGACATTAGGGCATGAAAGAGAATTCAGAACAGAATGGAAATACATAAAATTAAAATGATTATTTGTCATTTTCAAAGGAAAAATGGATTTTGCTCCAATTTGCATCACTCCATTCATAAGTCATAAGCTGTCAATAATATGTTTCTGTGCACAGCCTTGTTAGAACCTAAGTCATGCTTAAGATCAGTGAGCTTCTATGCAGATGTCTTCTAAAATAGCATTCACAAATGATAAACACACGTAAAATAAGGATGGAAGAGATTTATACGTCATGAAGTTGAAAGAAACTTTTTGCCGCTGAACCAGTTAAAAAGAGATATACTTGATATTCTACACTAACTTCCCCTATGATCATTCTTCTAATACAACATGGAGCACTAAACAATTTCTGACTGCATTAGGTGGGCCAAAAAACATATGATCAAAAGCTAAGAAATATAAAAAAAAAAAAAAAGCATTAGAACAAGCAAATAAAGAAAGATAAGCACACAAAAAAACTCAACATTCTGTTATATTGATTCTAAATAATATTTAAAAGGAAGCTAGCTAGAAAACCTTTCTGAACCGAATTTCCAGCATATTGTTCCAAGCATCAACGAAATGACAACAGTGTAGAAGAATTTAACTGCTGTGTAATGGGGGTTTCGCCAATAAGATAGATTTTGCTTCCAAAGGCATGTTAAAAACTGTTCAAAAAATGACTGGGAATACTTGGATGGAAAGTTCAATTCTTTTGAATTACTACTTGGCTTGCTTAGATTTTCAACCAACTCCCTGTTGCGTCTGAAAGAAAGCAAGATGATGAAATTAGAAAAAGAAGTTTTTGAAAATATGTTTAGAACTAAATAAAACCTAATTGTAAGCAAAATCAACAGCTCAAATTCCAAAGTATTCCTACTGAAATAGATTTGATCTTCGATATATGTCTGCAAAGTCCACACCCAAACGATTTTCTTCAGCTGTAGAAGTAACTTCAAGCATCCAAGCAGCAGGATTATAGCCAGGTCTGATCTTAGGCACTCCTTCAACTGCCTAGAAAACAAAGATATAGAGTCAGCATGAATGAGGCCAACTTCCTCTCTTTTTATTTATTTTTTTTTTTGGGGGGGGGGGGGGGGGCATTGGCCAAGTTCACAGGTTACTAAACCATATGAATTACATATTCTAGGAGACAAACATACAGAATCCAACCTCAAAATATGTTATGAGTTCGCTAGACTTGGGGCCAAGTGGACCAGCATATATGAGCTCTCCTCCGCGCTTCATAAATAAAAGCTGCAATCAAAGATTAAATCAGAAGCCGAATGAGGAAGGGATCAAAATGGTTATATAATTATGAAGTACATAAATAACTTGTCCCTGGACTAGCCTATGTGAGACAGAATAATATTTGCCTATTCATGATCATTTCTATATTTGTGTATATATGTGTGTGTACATATACATAGATCATCTCTCCACCAAAATCTTAAAGAGAAAAAGACCTCGTCGAAGGATTCAAAAATGTCTATGCTGGGCTGATGGATAGTGCACACAATTGTTCGTCCGGTATTCACAATATTTCTCACAGTCCTCATTACAATGGCAGCAGATCTAGCATCCAATCCTGATGTAGGCTCATCCATGAAGACTATAGAAGGGTTGGCAACCAGTTCAACAGCAATAGTTAACCTTTTCCGTTGTTCAGTGGACAAGCCATCAACTCCTGGCAGACCGATCAACGCCCCACTTAATGGAGTGAGCTCCACAAGTTCCATCACCTCCTCAACAAATGCCTGAGAATCCAACCCTAAATAAGTCCATATGATACACCATGCTGTCAAATACAACAACAAAAAAAACATAAAGAAAGATCTATTTTGATTACCCTTTGTGTCTCCAAGTCAACATCTGGTGGTAACCGGAGCCAAGCAGAGAATAGAAGTGATTCCAGAACAGTCAAACAAGGAGAATGAATATCATTCTGCTCACAATAACCTGAAATTCTTGCAAAAGTCTCTTGCCTTTTGGGATAACCAGATATAAGTATGCTCCCTTCTATGAACCCTCCAGTTTTTCGACCAGCTAAAACATCCATGAGTGTAGTTTTACCAGCACCACTAACACCAACCAAAGCTGTAAGTACACCAGGTCTAAATGCTCCGGTAACATTGACCAACAGCTGCAATCTGTCTTCCGTTATACCTTGTTGCTTCAATTCCTGAAAAGATACTCAGATAAGAAGTTAACTGATGAACATATTTCCATAAAATAATTAGCATAGGGAAATAGGTCTATATACTATACCACAGGGATCTCCACAAAGTAATTTATATTGCTGAAAGACATAGAAAGTGGTTGAAATGGGAGAACCATGCCTCTGTGCTTGAAATATTTTCCTGCCCGGCAGTTGAATAAAAAACTTAAACATTTGGCCGCACTGACACACAAATTAAAAAAGTTAAAAGATCTGAAATGTCTATTACTTACCATTTAGTGAGCCTGAATTCTGCAAATAATGTCTCAGTTCAGTAACAACATTTTCACCCTTCCTTCTCCTCTCTCTCTCTTGAAGCTCTTCCTTGGAGAAAACAGCCTGTTGCTTCCCCAGAGCTATAGTAAATGACAAAGGAATAAAATTATTAGATTTACACCATATGTTATATATGTTTTGCTAAGAAAGGAAGTTCATGATTGACAACTTTCAATAGAAACGAGATGGCTTACGGTTAAGGTTAGCTAGAAATAATGTAAACAGAATATTGAGCAAAACTGTGTATCCAAGCAAAGCACCAACACCAATCCAATACCAGTAGCTCTCTGGAAAATAACTGCGTGCTCTCAACAATGCCTCACCCAATGAGAAGTTAGTGTAGTTTCCAGCTCTCTACAAGCAAGGAAATTAAGTACAGTGAATTTCAAGTTTCAACATAAAACCAAGAATGCTGAGTTGTAACTCAATTTGGACACAACCTTTTGTTGCTTATCTTCACAATCAATCTACTGATACACAATTTGAAGCCAAATTCAAACTTAAATCATCTCACATTCAGAGAACATGATTCACACATAAAAGAACCAGGAGCACAATAAGGGTGAGACTGTGAGAGTAAGAAACAAATATCAAGCTACCAAGCTTAAGTCTAACTAAATAAATAGATAGAGTGCTCAGAGAACATTGTCACAACTCACAAGCTCAGGCATGCATGGTCATGACATCAAAAAACTATAATGTTGAAAGAACTAAAAAGAAATGGAAAGTACTTCTCTAACTCACCCATTAATCACAAAATACAAGTTAAGACTCAGCATGTGAATGCTAACTATCAACAATTGTTCAACAGTTATTGCTGCTGATTTTATTCTTCTCCAGACATCATTAGTATTGCTGCATGATGACAGATTAACAGAATATTCCACAGCCACTCTAATGACTAATGCAATAATAAATATATAATGATGTTACCTTATCCCAGGCATTTCCAAGGAATTCATTGACAGAAGCTGCATTTTGAGCATACATCAAAGGAGAAACCCAATAACCCCAGATCCACCAGCTAGGGATATGATCTGTCAGATTGAAGAAGAGTAAATAATCATATAGCGTCAGCAATTATAAAAAATAACATGGCAAACATGTCTGTCTAACCTCTTGAAATGATATAGCCTCCAAGAGCCATGACTACCAACATAGCAAAAGATCCAAAGGTGTTGGCAACTATCATATTTCTGCCCAAGGATCCCATCACACGGAAAAGAGCTATAGACATCTGGTGCAGACAGAAATACAACAAGAACTGCCGAAGAAATCTGCAAAGTTTAGAATTAAAATGAAAATTGAATCTCAAAACTGCCACAATACATGCAAAAATCATTGAAAGCAAAATTACCTGGTGAAGTTAGGATCATAACCAATCACATAGTATGAAATTGCCACCCAGAAACCAGACTCATAGAGGGAAGTTGGAATACTTAGCAGCCAAGAAGGAAGCGTATAAGCCCAACTTGGATAGAAATGCAAATCCCTATGCTTGTAAAGAACAGGAAGTTTGGCCACCAACATTGAAACCTCTGTAAATCCATTAAAAAGAATAATGACCATGGAAAAGTAAAGTGCCCCTAGATACAATCCTCCATCATCAATTGTATTATGATGCAGTGTCGTCCGCATAAAAACGCTCATTGTGATTAAGGCAACAATAAAAAGCTGGAGAAGAAAAGACAATACTATAAATCAGATTAAATCTCAGTGGAATTTCAGCTCTGAAATGAGTTGGTATCACAGGAAGATAAAAGAGAAAACAAACTGATCTAATAGATCAAAACCCTAAACTTAACATTAACCAAATGACTAGAAGTGTGCTAGTATTTTGACGGATAAAGTTTCAGCACTTACCTGAATAAATTTGAAAACATAGATAAATGAATTCCGTTTCATCAGTAGCATCTGCCAGTCAAAGCTGGTCTTAAGCAATTCACTCCTCTTCACGCCATAGCAAGAAGTTGACAGCGCTGCTGGATGGTTATAACGCCTATCAAATGGAATGCTTAGTTCCTCGTCCAAATTCTTCCCAGTTTGATAGGATCGGAAAGCTTCAGCAAATTTTCCTGGAGGAATGTAACGATAAGGCCTGAAAGGAACAGACCAATACTGCTCCTGATCCTTTTTCGACAAAACCTGTGTGCAGAAAACTTGAGCAAATACAATACCATAGATTATATGTCCACAAAGCAAGTTCTAGCCCCATACCTCTTGCAAGAAGTCTGCCACATTCTTTCTTTCAGGACACTTAAATCCCATAAAAGCAAAGAAATCAAGGGCTGCATCACGAGGACCCTGGTACACAATCTGGCCCTCACATAAAAGTATAACATCATCAAACAACTGATAAGTTTCGGGAGCTGGTTGAAGCAGAGAAATTACAGTTGTCCCATCGAGTGAATGGGTTGAATGTCTCAGATATTTAATAATTTGATAAGTAGTAGAACTATCAAGTCCGTTTGATATTTCATCCATGAACAACACCCTAGCTGGCCCAACTAGTAATTCACCTGAAAAAACAGTTCTGCCAAATCAGCATGACTCCTTAGTACACAAGAAGAAGAAAAAGGTACAAAACAAGGCATAAACCTGTTGTAAGCCGCTTTTTCTGGCCCCCTGATATCCCTTTAAGCATTTCATCTCCCACCAATGTGTCAGCACATATGTCCAACCCTAAAATCTTTGTCAGATAAATTTTAGTGCTTCAGAAGAATCAGTACCAAACAACATGAAAAATGCTAATTCTTGCAAGGTTTTAGAGCTAAAGTGAAACTTAGGTCTTATTGAAGTGCAGTTAGGAAGAAAAATCTGTAATTTAAGGCCTTAAAAACTATATGACAGCAGAATGGTACATGCATCAAGGAGTAATCAGCATCTAGAGAATACCTTCATGATGTATTCTACCACGAGGCTTGTCTCTTTTCCCCCCAAAGCTAGTGACTAGAAACAAGAAGTTATTTCATTAATAACTCTTAGCCATAATGAACTAATAAAATGAAAACATAACAACCCAAGTAATATTGGCAACCCATCTCACTTACCTTCATAAAGATATCAAGATCTTCATCAGGTTTTATCCCAGCATTCTTTTCTCTTCTTGCGAGTTCCAAAAGCATGTCTTTTGCAAGTATGCATAAGTAAGCAACACAGAATTATGACTTATGGACATAAAGATGATTTCTCAATGCTTACCATATTTAGATCCAACACCTTGACACCGTCCTGCAAATTCAAGTGTTTCCCTGACAGTCATTTCTGCCACATGCCAGTCCTGTTGACTGATATAAGCAGATGTCCTTGGAGGAACGAATTCCTTTAGTCCATGTCCATTATATGTAATTTTCCCTGACATCTTCAAAGCAATTAAATATAATGAACAACAAGAAAGGAATCACGAAGGGAAATATTACTAGATAACTAAATGTCTTGCTGGATCATGGAAAGTTTTATACTTTAACAATATCACCAATTATGTCCAGTAAGTGGGATTGACATCCAGCTGAGTGGGATTTTAGCTCCATTCTTATCAAATGATGTTACTCCTGATTCTTACTGTTAATTAACGAACATATATAAAGTTCCAAGGACATATCCTGTGCTCACTTAATAACAGAGATCATTCAGACCGACCTTCATACCCATTTCACTCACTACCATTCTACTATCATATCAATTCTTATTTCTTAACAATGTGAACGGTAGAAAATGCAAATAGACTTCCGTTTTTTCTTTTTATTTTCCCTCCTTTTATGTCTTGGACTCCAATAGTGGCCAAAATAATTCGTAGTAACCACAAGTCAAAACAGAATCTCCCAAGTATCTAAATACCTGCAAATGAGTTCCAAGGCGTCCAGCCAGAGCCAACAGTAACGTCGTCTTTCCAGAGCTTGGAGGACCCAATAGTAGCGTTAACCTGCCAAATATGTAGTAATAAATTATGTCGCACTTCAACACAATGAACCCATAGGGAAACAGTAAATAGCAACTCATTTAAACACACCTTGAAGGCCTTATAATCCCACTACAATCGTCTAATATAGTTAACTTGCTTCTCCTTCCTTGATATATACGTAACTGTCTCAAAAATGCCTGAAAACCACATTTTGATATTTTGAAATTAAAACTGGCATGGCCGTAATAGCTTTATATCCCAAAGTTGGTGCATTTTAAAAGGGATTAATTATTTCAGATTTTACCTCCGCCATGTTAAAGATAAAATTAGGAATGGTTGGTAATGCTCTGCTCCCAACATGGACAAAAGATTCAACAGTTAGATTCTGAAGCCGAACCTCAATCTTCGGGAATTCCAAATCTACCCTGTGATACCACAAACCAGAGCAAAATTTAAGCAAGAGTAAGGACCGAGGCGAGAAAATAATCGAAAACAACCTCAACTGAGAAAAGAAATGCAAATTCTAGCTTCTTATTTCCCAAAAAATGAAAAATAAATAAATAAAGGTTAAAATTATTTAAAATTTTATTTATAAAAACGATAAAAATGTTAGTATTTGATAAATCATTAAAAAATTTCAAAGAATCGAAAAGTTTTTTCTTCTAATACAAACATGGTAAATAAAGTTCACTTGACTAAAGCAAATACTTCCACGGTAAAATTGCAGAATTTAAAAAATGTATAGCATCAACTATCAAGAGTTATGCACCGAATCGCTTCTTGAGTTCAATAAAAAGGGCGACAATTTCAAATTTGAACAAAATTCGTCGCCAAAGTAAAACAATCTTTTGCTTCTAATTACTGGAAAGTGTTAGTATTATACGTCAATTATTTTCTGTTGAAAGTTATTTTCATAGATTATATATATTAGCTTAGGTCAATTAAACCGTACGGTCAAACTAACGTCAGATTTTTTATTTCAAAAAAAAAAAACGAAATCTTGATTTTCCATTCTTGTCAATATTCTATTATGAAAAACAAAGCAGAAAATTCCCTTTGTTCTTTCTTTTTAACTTAACAGAACATTAAATAACATATACTGAAAAGAATAACAAAAAGAAGCCAGCATTACGCGTCGAATCGTTTCCTCATACGATCAAAGAACCGTTCAGGATCATCATTAGCAGACTTAACGAGCCGTTCGAGTAAAAGCCTTTGGTCAGTCAACTCGAGCTCGCTCACATCCACTTCTTTGCAGTCACCAACCATGTTCCTAAATATTCCCCTTCGAACACGCGCGTAAGTTGGCAGCCTCTCCAGCGCCGCCCACCTCAGCGCTTCCTCATCATCATCCTCCTTCCTTAACGACGCCGACCTGGAGAACGCGTTCTCCGCTGAGTTCCACATTGCCTCCGATCAAAGATCTAAAGAACAAAAGAGAAACCCTAGAGAGAAGAAAGAAAAGAGAGAGTTGAATGTGAGATTTGGAAATGTGGCTGGGTGTTTTTGTAAGTGAAAGAAAGAGAGCTTATGGTCTTCTAGATTGGTAGTTGAGCATTGCATTTATGGCGGTTTTTTTCTTCTCTCTCTGTTTTACTACATTTTTTTAGTTTTTTTTTTTGGTTCTTAATCTGTTTTCGGCTAACTTAATTGTAGTTTGCTTCGTTGTTTAATTTTCTCTTCTTTTTTTTTTTTTCTTTCTTTTTTTTTTTTCTCGAATCGCTTGGATACGTTATCATTAATAGCCGCGGGAAAGATAGATACTCATGGCGGGACAACCTCTCGCGTATAGAAGTAATGCGTACTCGCTATTAGTTTATGACAGATGTTGATTTGATGAGACCATTAGCTGGTACTACACACGTGGTTGATAGAGACGGGGGGATTTAGTTTTTGTTTACTGGACCTGCGAGTGCGGCTGGGAATTAATGCCTGATGTTTTGAAATTGAAACGGTTGGGAAAATGGGGAATTTCTCAGTAGTGTTCACGGGAGGGTGTTTTTATATTAATATATGCTATTATTATTTTAAAATTATCAAGAAAAATTATTAATTAAATACGTCAATTTTAGCAACATGGAAAAATCGTCATCACCAATTACGATTTTTCTGCATGTATTTTTATTATTTTTCAAAAAAAATGTTTTTTACTTTAATTTTTTTTATAACCGTTGCCAATGGTTATAATTTCAAAAAAAAATAAATTAAAGGCAACGGCCCAACTCTATATAAACTCTCATCTCTTTCATTCTTTTCTTTCAATTTATTTCATAAACTAAAATTTTGTTCTCTTATTTCATAAAATAATCAAAATCTCCTCTTATTTCATTAAAAAAAAAGTTTCTCTACGTTTTGTTGATTTAAAAATGACTTTATATTCATTGTTGAGGTTGCAAGAGAATCATATATACTCAGTTATATTTCAAAAGGTGAGTAATTTTTTTAATATTATCTGTATTACATTATTAATTTTTTATAATTTTATAATTATTTAATTAAATTAATTACTAATAGGATACTCGTCGCATCTTACGTTCGAGAAAAATTTCTTTTGACGATCCGCATCCATATATTATTAACCACTTAAAGAGAGCCGGATTTTATTATGCAGCTCAAGTTCGATGATTTCTGCTTCAGTCCGAGTTAATTAGTGTGTTGATTGAACGATGGAGACCCGAAGCACACACTTTTCATTTTTCGTGTGGTGAATGCACGATCACTCTAGAAAATATTGCGCTTCAACTTGGACTTCCAGTGGATGGTATGGCAGTTACAGGTGCAAGTTTTCTAGATTGGAATGGAGAGTGTCAAATTTTATTGACCGCTGTATCTCCAAAAGAGTATGTCAAGAGCTCAACGGTGAAACTAACTTGGTTGAAGTCTTTTCAAAATCTCCTCGAACACGCAAAGTGAATAAGAGGTAAAATATGCTGCTAGAGCATATATTTTACGTTTGATTGGAGGAATGCTAATGTCCGACAAATCGAGCAATCGGGTACATTTAATGTATCTTTCATTACTTTGTGATTTAGAGGATGCAGCAAATTATAGCTAGGGTTCTGCGTGTTTGGGGTTTTTGTATAGAGAATTGTGTCGGGTTACCGTTCCTAAAAGCCATGACATAGGTGGATGTTTAGTGCTTTTGCAGTCATGGGCTTGGTATCGACTGCCATTTCTTGCTCCGTGCGTGAAGGTTTCGCCTGTATACCCACTTGCAAACAGGTAATAATTTTGACTATTTTATTAATTTTGTATGAACATGTATTTTTTATAGGTCTATTAAGATTTTATATGCATTTTAATAGGTGGAGCCATCGTAAAGATCATATCGATATTTCGATCGACTTTGCAAGTACAATATACAAATAGATCGACTAGGATATGATAAGGTAAATATTTCGATTGTTATATTCAAGTATTTGTGTATTTAATTCATATGAACACTAATAATTTATAATAATTATTCGCAGTTTGTGTGGATGTCATATTCTTCAAATGAAATTATGGCATGTCTCTCCATCGGATGCCTACAATAATTGTCATATATGGAAAGCAAATACAGCATTGATATGCTTTGCATATGTGGAGTGGCACCACACCGATACGGTGATGAGACAATTTGGGATGCAACAACCAATTCCTTCACTACCGATGAACTTTGATAATGTTCACAATATGACATACGTGGATGTCATGAAAAATTATGGCCTACGAAGCATCAAGAATAGATCCAGTTGTAGGATATACGTTCTCAATAAATTCCTCTAGGTTATGTCATTATTGGTAATAATTTCATACTATCTGATGATTACATAGGATAATATAAGGATGAAGGCGGACCTTTTGTTTGTCCACTATCGGAGTTTGAGAATGTTATTTAGTCATAGGATAATCAACCGGCCTCATCACATGTCGAGGAGTTCATTGCACCGAGAATGTCATTTAGTCATCCTGAATCTGAACGGGATCATGGATTAACATCCAGTCATCGTTATTCTATCAGTCACCCCATAAATGATACTGATGAGTGTTACCGACCATCACCGTCAATGATGATGTTAGATGACCAGCTCCTCACCCAAAGTTCAAGTTCAACATATCTAAGTACACTGTATTTGTTTAGAACCCTGCTTCAGCATATGGTGGTACATCATTTGGTGGATCAGGTGTTGGCTTCTCCAGCAGTAAGTTTCAATTTTTAGATATAGAATATATGAATCTCTCCAATAGTGAATTTTCATCGACTGATGCAACTAATGTGGGTCATTATAGCACCGTTCATGAGCATGCGGATGCCACACAACAAGAACCAGTGGCGGTTACAACAAGAGGTCGAGGTCGACCGTGAATACATGCCACTGACGAGGTTGAACGACGGGTGCTACCACCACGCAATAGGAGAGCTCCGCACTATTGCTCAACACCACGCGATAAGAGAGCTTTCCAATAGATAATTACTTTAATGTATTTTTGTATAATAATGTATATATAACGAGAATCGTATATTTTTGTATAATAATATTGTATAATAATATATAACGATAATAATGTATTTTTATATAATAATGAATAATTTACATGTTTAGCATTCATGTTATGCAAGTTTTATTTATCATTACATGTTATCTAATTTATTTTTTTTATATATAATTACAAAATTTTAAAAATTATATGAAAAAATATAAAAAATAATTTTTTTAATTATATATAAAAAAATTTAAAAACTATTTTTTTTTTAAATTAAACAATGGAAGCCGCCCTCCAGGAAGGCGGCTTCCATTGTATTTTTATGAAAAACAATAAAAAATACATAAAAAAAAATCGCCATCGTGATTTTTCCATGTTGCTAAAATTGACATATTTTGATTAATAAAAAAATATATCGATAATTTAAAAAATAAAAATATCTTTAGCTATATTAATATAAAAACGCCGTTCACTGGAATCACTGCTCACCGGCAAAACATGACAAAGGCAAATCCCAAAAATAGTTGCATAACTTCTTTCTGTTTTTGTAACGAAACCTTTACTTTTTTTTAATGTTATTTTCCTTTCTTTCTCTTTTTATAGGATAAAGTACACAAGAAAATACACATATCCCCTTCTTATTTAAAAAATACCCAGTTATTCCGTGAGATTTAAATAAAAAATGCATTAACCTTCTGAAGTTTATTTTTCAAATAAATTTTTAATAAAAAGATAAATGTATAATTTATTAATTATTTATTCTCTTATTTATTTTTTATTCAAAAATTTTTTAATTACAAAATAAGAAATATTTAATTAATTTTAATTATTATTAAATTATAATTAAAGTGTATTTTAACACAAATATATGTTAAATATTTTAAGTTTATTTTTAACTCAATTATATTAACTTTAATATTAAAGTATTATGTTATTTTTATTTAAAACCTGTTAGAGCCGCTTTTCAATTAATGAAAAAGCAACCCCTAATATGATATTGATAATGTAGTTTAATTAATTAATCCATTTCATTATACCCTAATTAACCCTACACAATTACTAGTAATTAAAGTGACAAATTAAATTAAAGAAAAGACTATCGCATTCAATTCAACCACAAATTGGGACTTTGAAAGGGTTGGGAAAACATGCATTCAATTTATGAGACAGTTTTAGTTCCACCTAATTAAACAACTATATATATATATATATTTATATATATATATATATATATATGACCTAAGACTAAAACATGAATTTCTTGTTTACCTACTTTCTCTTTGGTACTGCATTCTTGACTTCAGCTCACTACTCACCATTTTTTTATATATTTATTTTGGGGAAAATTAAGTACTACACTACAAACAATTTGCCATTTACAGACGCTTACCTATACTGACGGTAAAAATCCGTTGGTAAAAATAATCTATAGCGACGGATTTTGGACACCGTCAGCATATACATAACCTATACCGACGCTCGAATTTACCGTTGCTATAGACATACATATACCGACGGATAATGAAAACCGTTGCTATAAGTATAACTTATACCGACGGTTTTTTCCTTCCGTCTGTATATTTCACAAATAACCCACTCTTTTTTTTAATTGGCGGTGAATTTGATTTTTTCTTTATTTTTTTATTTCATTTTTAATTTATTGAACCTTTAGCAACGGATCATTTATTTCGTCCGTCGGTATAGGAACAAATGATATTTAGGGTTTTGTTTGTTTTGTTTCGTCAGTTGTCTTTCCCTTTACCTTTGTTCTTGATATTGTTTGCTGAAGCTCAGTCGACCATCGTCCATAGGTATGTTCTCTTTCTCTAATTTGCGAATTGTTCTGCTAATCTTTACCAATTTTGTCAGGAAAATCCCTCTTTCTCTTTGCAGTTTTCGTCACAACGCCGAAAACCCACTGTTTTGACTTCCTATTTCAAAACCAATTTCGTCACAACGTCGAAATCATTCTTCACTTCTGACTTTCTACTGTTCATTACTCGGTAAACTCTTACTCTCCATCATATCACTTCTGACTTCTAACTTTCGACTGTTCTATTCACCAATTCCTTTTGATTTGGGAACAACCTCTTCTTTGCTCATGGACAGAATCTGTACTCATTATTATTTGGATCGGGTTTTTCAACTAAGGCATGCAGACTCTGTAAATTTCAATTTTCTTATCATTCCAAGATTCTTTGTAAAATGATGGCATTAATTCAAACTCCAAGTTATTTTTAGCACTCAGATTTAAGCTGACTAGTCAAATCATATATATAGTACTCATTATTATTTGGATCGGATTTTTCAACTAAGGTAGGCAGACTCTGTAAATTTCAATTTCTTATCATTCTAGGATTCTTTGTAAGTTCTTTGCTCATGGAGCCTCTCTCAAAGACAGAATCTGTTGGATTTTTAAAAAGAAATTTTGATCTATAATGATTTTATGATTTAATGAGCATAAGTCATTTTAGTGAATGCTGAATCTAAGATCTGTGAGTTTTTGAAGCAATTTTTCTTTTTCTAACTAGTAAATCTATTTTTATATTGTTTTTTCGCCCCTTGCAGCTGCAGGTCAATAGATTGCAAGCACTTCAAACTGTCATTTCGAGACTAGTTGTTTTTACAAGGTAAAATTAATTTTTTATTTATTCTTCAGCTCATTGTGAAACGTAGAAATTCCTTCTCTTCATATTTCTAAATGTGCATCTTTTTGGATCTTATCAACTATAAGCTGTTTAGATGTGAAGTTTATGCTATAATATATTTAATCTCATACGCTTTGAACTTATTCCAATTTGGTGGCGGATCAGATAAGCTTGGAGTTGGACTAAGAAATTAAATAGACTTCCTTCCTTCTTTCATTATAACAAATCAAGACCGACACCTGTTCGCTCTTTCTCATTTGTCAAGTACAAGCTTTGAACCAAGTCCTTTTCAATCGGTAATCAACTGGTTTCATCACAAATTCATTGGGTTTTGGTAAGTAATTCTCCTTCCTTCATCGATTATATTATATAAACCTCACCTTGAGCTGTGATTTTTCCCTCTTATTATTCTTAGTAAGTTTATTACTCTTTCTTCTGTGTTTCACAATCTCTTATATTCTAGAATAGGAATAGCTAATTCGAGCACTAGTATACTGGTAGTATTAATAGTTGAAAAATGGTAGACATTCCCGACTTCTCACATCACAATCTAGATTCCCATTGCCTACACTCACTAAAAATCAATATCCTCACTATGTCACTGATTTAATAAAAGATAAGAAATGGGTAGAAAGCAAAAATATGCCACTGATTTAATAAACAGCAGAGTTGATAATAATTGGCACTAAATTGAAGGAAAAGTTGGTTTTTATTGCAGAGGTTTGCAGAGAAACAAAGAGTTTGTTCTTACTAACTAGAAGTGGAGTTGATATAATCATGTTTGGAACTTAGCTTTATCATGGTATTATAAGATAATAAAAGTGGCTGTCGTTCTACTAACTCAACTTTAAGTAAATTGAGTTTTAGTTGCGTATAATTAAATTAGGAGGCGAAAGACAAGGCAGAGAGAGGAATCTCCTATCTGGAAACTACAAAGACATGCCTATCTAAGCATGCTTCTTCCAATTTCATACTCTTTAATCAATACATGGCATTGGCCGGTGTTTCAATGTGACACTCTTTAATAAGTCCATATATCTATCCATCTTCTCAATTACTAAAACTAATTACTTAAGCCTATCATCAACAATCTAGTCTTGTTTGCTTGCTCCAATTTTCTTCAAAAAAATTCAATGGTATAAACCAACCAGCTACGTCCCTAGCCATGGACTTCCTTTTTGACGTGGATCTCTCACCAAATGTTGTATGGGATGCATGGGATATGGGACCATTGACCATGCCTCTCATATCACATAGGTGTGGGGTCTCTTTAATTCATATTTATTTTGCATTTTTTCCTTCTAAAAGCTTCTTTAATTTAGGACTAATCTTAGATATACAAGAGTAGCTACTGTCAGTTAGGAGTTAAAATAGTTTTAGAGGCCATTATTAGAAGACATATTCTTTGACGGCCATCACCTTCTGTACCAGTTCAATAGCCGCTCATTTAGTAGAGTATGTATGTATGTTCTAGTAAATAAATAATGTATAATAATATCATGACATTGTAGCTGTAGTAATACACTTGCTACTGTCATATGAGTAATAATGCAATTAAGTTTGGAGAGATGAAAATATATATATATATGGAGAATATATATATTATATACATATATGACTTTGGCAAGCTGAGCAGCATCTGACTGCAACCTGAGAGCATCAATATTGTCTAAAGGAATATTCATCTGCAGGTTACTAAAGTTGGCAGCTACAGCAAGCAACTGTGGCAGGTTAGCTAGATTAATGTTGAGATCAGTTCTTGGTCTGTGAGTCACTGGATCAATCCCCATTTGGAGAAGTTTCTTCTTCAGATGGGTGTTCCAGAAATTTTTAATCTCGTTATCTGTTCTTCCAGGGAGATTGGTTGCTATTGCAGACCACCTGCCAAGTTAAAAAACATGGCATTAGAATAACGTAATATATGATAAAAGACTATATATATATATATATATATATATGTTACTCATTCGGATGTGAATTATTATGTATTCTTGACACTTAAAAACATATATTTTCAATTGAAATGTTAATTATTATGTATTCTTGACACTTAAAAACTTGTATCTTCTAAGTTTGAAACTGTGTTGACACTTCATTGTTGTGCATTGTTGAAAATTGAATTGACAAAGTCTGGAATCGATATAATCGACATAATCGATTGGATTAAGTCGGTTTTGGTTATGAACATCTAAGATATCTCTATTTACAGTTATTGCATTTACAGCTTCTTGGACAATTTAGTTTGTTTATTTTGATCGGTTTCATTAAACTGTAACAGGAAAGAAAAGGAAGAACTTTTTACTATTTTTATTTAATTATATTTTTACCTTTTGAGCTTAATTCAATAAATATATATTGACAGAACATATACTTTTTAGGTACCTGATGCTAGTAGTGCTCCAAATTTGTCACCAATAATAAGGTCTTCAACTTCTAGTCATCAAGTTAATGAAAATGAAGATGGTAAACTACTTGATTATTTTATTCTTCTATATTGACTTCATTACTTAATTGCTGCACATTGGTTAATATTTGTCAATTTTATGCAGATGCAGCTCCATAGGAATATTCATGAGATTTGGATTGCTTATTTCACTGTATTATGACTTTAGCTTGCGACTTCTATTTAGCTTGTAAAAGTTATATAATTAAGACAATTTATTTGTAATTTTATTTTTAATATTATGAAATATTTTGTAGTTTCTTATAATGGATTTTGTACTTTCTTATAATGGATTTCTTATCTTGGATTAAATTATAAATATATCAATATTAGTAATTGAAAATATGAAAAAAATTTATTTTTACTCACCTCTATACTGACAGTTCATATAACTACAAAAAATGTATAGTATACTGATCGAGTAAATCGTCAGTAAATTTACGACAAACTGTCGCTATATGCCAATTGTATATTTTACGTTTTAATCTATACCGACGGACGCAAAAAAAAAACCGTCGGTATATGTATATCCATGGTGTCTATACCGACGGATACAAAATCCATTGGTATAGATATGGTATCTATACCGACGGAATCAAAATCCGTCGGTATATATACGGTATCTATACCTACAGCTACAAAATCCGTCAGTATAGATACGGTATCTATACCTACGAGTACAAAAGCCGTCGGTATAGATGCGGTATCTATACTAACGGATACAAAATCCGTCGGTATAGGTAAAAGCAAAAGGGGTTATCCCAACATTGGCTATACCGACGGTAGTAACATTAGTGACGCCTAAAACCGTCGGTATAGGTTATACATCCTATTCCGACGGTCACGTTTTCCGTCGGTATAGGTCTATACCGACGAGGGTTTTACCGTCGCTTAAATTTTTGTCGGAATAGTCATTTTGACCGTCGGTATAGAGTTTTAGGACTTTTAGCGACGGATTTTAGAGTTTTACCAACGCTTTTTGGACCGTCACTATATGGCAATTTGTTTGTAGTGCTACTACATTTCTGTTTAACGAATTGTTTAAATTTATTTATATATTTTGTTTGTTTATGTTATCAAACCTACCAAGGAATTTCATGGAATCTTGTGTGAACTTATAAAGAGGTGAAACATAAAAATACTCTAATATATTCTTCTTTTCATTTTTTTTTAATGAAATCCGATAGTTAAATTGCATTTTTATGGAAGAAGACTTTTTTTTTATAAGCAATTATGTAAGAAAAATTATTGCATCCATTGTTATTTGTTACTAGTGTTTTTAAATTTTATAAGTGGATTTAGTAAGATAATACATATTTTTTAGAGTATATTTAAAAAAAATTAATTAAAAAAATGTAATATCATAATCGTCTCTTAATTCCGTTTGTAAAATTAAAATTTTTTTATTGTCAATGTGTTGAATACGAATTCATTATGTAAACGCATTGGTTAATTGAATTTTGAAATTCTATTTATAAGATATTAGATTATTATTAATATTATTATATATTATATAGTATCACTGTTGAAGTTTTAAAATTTTATGCATAATTTTTTTTTTTATAAAATCATGTCGTTTAATAATTATATTAATTTTTTAATATAATTTACTGTAGTTTTAGATAAAATTTCATCACTAATATACAATATAATTTTTCAAAATAATATGATCTTTGACAATACTAAAAAATGTGCATTCTTTAGGACAAAACACATTCACGATGTTTCGTATTATTAGGGGATTTTTTCCCCTTAAACTAATGGTGGTCACCCATATAACTTAACATGACAAATGAAGTAAAAAGGGTCAGTAATTAAGAATTAAACATAAAGTGATTGAAATGTTGAGATTAATTAATTAATTACGTATTTAATTATCTCATTAGATAAAAATTAATGATTTCTCTTTGTTAGGTAAATCGGGTTACAACTTCTTGTTCTATTTGCATTATTACTCTTTGTTACTTTCTTGATTTAGGTCGCTTAGTCATAGAAATATTTGGTAGACCCAAATAAACGCCATCGAAAAAAACAAAGATCTTTGATTTGCGGAAAATCAGTAAGCAAAACATAACATAAGAGTAAATATAATATTATTAATTTATTATGGTTAGAAATGAGAAGACTAATTATTTCATGGCTATGAAAAAGTCTCTCTTTTCCTTTTATTTCTTAACATTTTTCATTTTTGTCATCATCTCCTATGCCAGACATGGAAGATGGAACGTGATGATTAATTTCATCAACACAAAGTTTTTTTTTTAGTTTCTTATGTGTGATTACAGCTGGTTTGTTTGGTGAAAATATTAATTGTGACATTTTATAGCGACCACAAACCAAAAAATAAAATAAAAAGAAGCTTGCAAACTCTAAGTCTAAGATATATATAAAAGCTGAGCCCACAACACACATTAGAGGACAGATTTTCAAACCTTGAGTATCTGGATTTAATAAAATGCATGTGGAGATCATGAAATTTGTGTACCCCATCTCCATACAAAGTAAACAAAAAAAGATAACTACTATAAACTTTTAGACGTTGATTTGATCACATATAGACCTATTTATGGGTTGAGCTGTGGTGTTATTTTTTTTTTATATTTAAGTTCGGGTTGGATTTGGTCCGAAAGTCTATTTTACTGTTCACAAAATATTAAAGTATAACAAAATTATTGTTATATTAATATTTATATATTTTATAATTAAAATATAAATAAAAAATATGTATTTATTTAATGAATTATAATTCGAGTTGACTCGACCCAAATTACTAAAATCCTTATTTAAGTCATTGGATAGGTCTAAACACATATATTTTGAGTTTGAATTCAAATAATACTTACATTTTATGAGATGATAGGAACATCTAAAACTCTTATTTAATTTTAATTTTCTTTTTCGAACATTCTTAATAATTAAATTAATAGTTTTTTTCATCATTCCTATCAAATAAAACCTAGAGTTGGATGTTCTAAGGTAATCGGTAGGATGTTTTAGGCTTGGAGATTCTAGAGGGAAAATGGTAAGCTACATTTAATCAAACATCGTCTCAATTGATCTAATTTTGGGAATAATTACACTTTTTTTTCTTCCCTCGGGAGTCATATTATTGAATTTCCCTATGAGATAGAAGAACCTATTAATGTGACATATTGGCATATCGTGATTACTAGATCTGATAATATTAAACACGATATGATTACATAATATGAAAAAAATAACTAAAACATAAAAAGAAACACGGATACGAACGAATATACTAACATATCAAAAATTTTATAATAAAAATTATTAATACATCGAAATTTATACAAATATAAAATATCTTAAACACAATTATAAAAAAAAATACACGAATATAATATTAATATATAAATTATTAGATCTAGCCGTTACCCATCTTTAACTTAGTGGACCTATTTTACTTGCAACTAAAATTATGTGCCTTTGTTTTTGGTAAGAGCCTTTAATGCCTCGGTGCTTTAATTATTTTGATGAATTTAGATAGAGATGAATTATCACATTCTTTGTTTTGGTCAAAATTAGAAACCATTTAAAAGTTAAAAAAAAAAAAAACACACACACACGGGTTATAATTTGATCTATGGGTCTACCAATTTGGATCTTGGATGTTGGATCCCTTAATGTGGAATTCAACCCAATCCCGGCCTAGCTAGCAAATAGATAAAGTACCATCACATCACAATTATAGTCCACTTTTTAAGCAATGGAAGAAGCTAAAATTAACAGTGTAAATATAATATTAATATTAATATCTATCTATACCTATATAAAACTATATCTAGTCTTTTTTTTTTCCTTCCAATTTCTTAGTAAAATTATAAAATAGGTTCATAAATAAAAATTATTTATAATTTTTGGTTAATATTATAAATAATTATTAATTTGGAAATATCCAATTTATTTTTATTCGATGCATTTTTTTTGAAAACGGATATTATGGATTAGGATAATTTACGGATTCGAATATTAAATTTATTATCTTCATCGGATTCAAAGAGGACTCAGATATAAACCCTTGAATATCCGTTATCCGAATCCGTTTTAATTTTAGTCCGGATAATATAGAATATCTGAATCTGTTATCCGCTCTAGTTATATATTTAAAGCCATAACAATACTTTTTTCAGTGTTTTAGAAAAATTACAAAATAGATTGATCAATTAAAAATATTTATAATCATTATAATAAATAATTGGTAATAGAAAATATAATTTTTTAGCTTTTGTGATTCGATCCAATTTTTTCGGATTTGAATATTAATGATTTGGATAATTTGTGGATTCGGATATTAAATTTACTATCCTCATTGGGTTCGAATATGCACATTTGGATATCCGTTATCCGAATCCGCTTTAATTTTGATCCAGATAGTGTCAAATATCCAAATCCGTTATCCACTCCAATTATATATTTAAAGCGATATTTTTTCTTCTTCAGTATTTTAGGAAAATTACAAAATAAATTAATCAATAAAAATGTTTATAATTTATAGTCATTATAATAAATAATTGTTAATAAGAAAATATATTTTTTTACTTTTGCGATTCGATTCTTTTTTTCGGATTCGGATATAACGGATTCGGATAATTACGAATTTGGATATTGAATTTACTATCCTTCGGATATGTACCCTTGGATATCAGTTATTCGAATCCGCTTTAATTTTGATCCGTTGGATAATTTGTGGATTCGGATATTAAATTTACTATCCTCATCGGATTCGGATATGAACACTTGAATATCCATTATCCGAATCCGCTTTAATTTTGATCCGGATAGTGTCAAATATCCGAATCCGTTATTCACTCCAGTTATATATTTAAAGCGATAGCTTTTTTCCAGTATTTTAGAAAAATTACAAAATAAATTAATCAATAAAAATGTTTACAAATTTATAGTCATTATAATAAATAATTGTTAATAAGATTTTTTTTTTTACTTTTGTGATCCGATTCATTTTTTTCGGATTCGGATATTACGGTTTCGTAATTTGCGAATTTGGATATTGAATTTACTATCCTTCGAATATGAACCCTTGGATATCAGTTATTCGAATCCATTTTAATTTTTATCCGGATAGTGTCGGATATCCGAATCCGTTATCCGCTCCATTTACATATTTAGTTCTTATTTAATTTTATATTTTTATTTAAAAAAATAATTTAATAAATTTGGATTTTAGCGGATTCGGATATGCGATGGATATTGTTCTTTAAATAGGATGCGATTCGGATAATAAACAGATTAGAATTTCGGATAAATTAAGCGAATTCAGATTGGGATATTTAAAAAAGTGAGTTATTTGATCTACTGTCATCCCTATTTGTGACAAAAAATTGGAAAAATTATAAAATAAACTAATAAACCAAAAATATTTTGATATTATATATATATTTTCTAAAAAATATGAAATCAAGAGAGAAAAAGTTTTGAAAAAATTATAAAATGAATCAATTAACTAAAATATTTATTATCTATTATTATTATAATAAATAATTATTAATAAGGAAATAGAAAAAATTTATGTGAAATAATATTTTGCAATTATTTTTTTTATCTTTTGAGAAGAAAAAAATACTAGAAAGGGTAATTTGCCGATTTGAACTGCCACAACCGAAGAAAGTGAAATCTGATTAGTAAAAAAATCGACTTAAGTTTTTATTTTTTTGATGAATTTGTCACTTGATTTAAAAAAAGTTAAATTTTATAGTTTTATGTTTTTTTTTTTATTTGAAATTGATTTAGTAATAAAAAAATTTGATTTGTGAGAAAGATGTAATTTGAAATATATAATTTTTATATTAAAAATATAATTTATATATATAAAAATATATATTAAAAAATTAAAAAATATTTAAATAAATAATTATTAATTAATATAATTAAAATTAAATTAAAAAATTTAAATCTCTAATGAAGCGGGGGGGATATTCTAGTACATACTTATATTTTTAACTACACAAATTCATCATATATTGACACATGTCATTTTTTTTTTGGTTTTGGGAAGGGAAGAAAAGAGAAAAAGAAAGAGGAAGAAAGAAAAGAGAAAAGAGAAAAGAGAAAAAAATATAATTTTTTTTTAATGTTTGTGTTCGTATTATTTTTGTGTGTGTTTAAAGTATTATAAATTTATATAAATTTTTACCCGTTAATAATTTATTTTATGTATATTTTGACACATTCGTGTATTCATGTTGTGTTTTAATTATTTTTCTTATGCTGTGTTCGTGTTGTGTTTCAATTCATTTTTATACACTAACAATGCATCAAATACAAATCCTTTACATAAGGATTTATATTTGATGCACTGTCAGTATATAGATCTATACACTAATAGTGCATCCTACGATACCGCCTGTCGGGTTAGTGGCTAGTGGTTAGGGTTAGTGGTTAGTGGTTAAGGGTAAGAAGTTAGGGTTAGGGGTTCGTGGTTAATTTTTTAATGACGTGTTAGTGTAGGATTCACTGTCAGTGTATAGGTCTATACACTGACAGTGCATCAAATACAAACCCTTTTACAAATTTGTCATTGTGATTCAATTTATAAAAAAAATTGTGTGTTCGTATCGTATCTCAATTCATGACATATTTTGCATAATTTGTTATAATGATTCAATTTAGAGAAAATCTGTGTGTTCATGACGTATTTGTGTTTGTGTTATTTTTTGTGTGTTTAAAGTATTATAAATTTATATAAATTTTTACACGTTAATAACTCATTTTATATAGATCTTGACATGTTCATGTATTCGTGTTGTGTTCATGTTATTAATTATGTCGTGTCATATTTTAATGATTTTTTCATGTTGTGTTTGTGTTATATCTTAATTTATCTTATATTTTGCATAATTTGTCATAGTGATTCGACTTTAACTCTAAACTCATTTACTTATGATATTCAAATATTAAAAAATATTTAAATAAATAATAATCATTTAATATGATTCAACTTATATTTATTTATAATTATTAATTTAATTAATTTTATAAATATTAAAAAAAAATTCTCTAGCGAAGCGGAGGTAGAATTATAGTATATATGATAATTCTATACTAGCTTAACAAAAGTAGAATCCAAAATTGAAAATACAAAAATATTATTTATAAATATATTTATTATTGTATTATAGGTGGATATTTAAATTTATCATTATATTTTATTTTGATTAATATTTATCATTATATTTTTGGGATTAAAATAAATCTGTCATTATATTTTATTTTGATTGATATTTATCATTATTCTTTCGGATTAAGGGTAAATTTGTTATTATAATTTAAGTTAATATTGAATTTTATCATTCTTTGATTAAAAATTTTCATTAAATTTTATCATTTAATTTTAATTTTGAATGATTTGAAGATAAAATTTAATATATTGATATGGATTACTAATTAATTTTACTCTAATTTTTAAGTTTTATAAACTTTATTGTGAAATAAAAAAAAAAGTTGTTAGCAATCAAAAACATTTTTTATTTTATCAGAATGAATAAGTATAAAGTAATACTGCCAACTAACAGCTGCCATATGGTTGAAAAAGACCAAGGAATTGTTCATCGCATTCGCATGGTTGGAAAATTTTCTTTCCTTCCATATAATTTGTTGCCCAAAAAAAGGAGTAAATAAATGAAAAAAATTTGTTATCTGCAAAGAAGTACTAGGCCAAGTGGCCAACCACACACAAATTATATTGTAACTAATTAATTGATCGCAGGAAAATAAATCCTAAAATACTTAGTCCTATTTTTTAAAATTAACTAGATTTAAATTATTCAATAGTTAATGGAGACTGGGTCTCTTTATGACTCCCAGAGTACCAATTGTCACAACTTTTTTAAATTATTAGTATTTGTTATCACATATTTTCGCATGTGAATATTCGTTGATTTATTTATTTTTTAAATATATAATTGTATTTTAAAACAAAAAAACTAATAAAATATATATTAACTAAAATTTTTATTAACCTGTAAATTTTATTTTATATGCAAATTATATCAAAATATAAAAAATAAATTACAAATATATAATAATTCAATATAATTTTTAACTCTTTTTTATTTATATCAAATAAATTGATTTCTTAGTGAAAAAATAGAACTTTTAAAAGCAATTGCATATAAACTTTTAATACATTTTTATTTAATATTAAATTAATTCATTTAATCAAAATGTTTTAATAAAATTAAACTTCTTACTTCTAAATTAGATAAATTTTATTAATAATAAAAAATTATTTATAATGGCAATTTAAAAATATAATTAACAACAATAATTATTTTTGTCAGTTCAAAAAAAATTTTACATTCGTGCTTTTATATATATTATAAATATATGAAAATGAACCTATTTGAAATTCAAATCCCATTTCCGAAATATTTCAGAATAGATTTATCTTCATATATATATATATATATATATATATATATATATATATATATATATATACGCCTGATAGCAAGGCAGCTAGTGACAATAGTAATTACAAATACTACAGTAGATTTTTCATATAAGTCTTAATCTTTTTGGACAACAAGTAATTTATCATAAGAAAAGGGCAAAAAAGAAGAAGTATATAGCCTATAGGATGTGCTGGATTCAAGAACTTTGATGGGAAACATTGGCTTATACTTCATATTTTAAGGCATCAAACAGCAAAGAAACTCCAAGCAACACTCGCAAGTTTCGAAACAACACGAACAGACTGCACCCCCAACAAGGAAGCAAAGAATAAAAAATTCTGAATCAAACTTCGAAATTGGAACAGTTAAAAAATTTGTGGAAATGATTATAGATTAAACTTGTATTACTAACCAAGCATAAAGACAGCCCTTTTCCTCATATGGCGCCTTCGGACATGGTGATGGTATGACATAACTTGATAACTTGGAGGTGTGTTGATGGTGTTTTAGGTTGGTAAATGGTTTTCTGATGAAAAGAATATTGGAGGATCGTAGAGCAAGATCTGATATGAAGACAGAGATCAAAAGGGACTTTGGGAACTTGAGGGAAGTTAATTTCTCATATGAGAAAAGCTTGTTCTTGTTTATTAACACGTGTATGATCTTATTTACTTTGATCATTACTGGATTGGGAATTTGCCACTTGCCATAAACAGACGGAAATATCAACTACTATCTTAAACCTCGGTGTTCTTCACTTACAATAGTTATACCATCCCATGCTTAAACTTTAAAATTGCATAAATGTTATTTTTTTTTTGTTTTGAAATATCTACTTTTTCCCAAATAAATCAATATATTTATTACATAATATAAGCATCACATTTGTTCCAACCTTTTCCCGTCAGCATTGACAAATTTGTCTTGCATTGTTGGAAGCTTAGGTGAGTTAAATGGGTTTTTAGGTACGTAGTGGAGAGTGTCTTAGATGGAGTTGCTTCTGTCTCCGTCGAATATATTACGAGAGTTGAACATAATCGCAGGACATAATTATACAACAGAAGAAAGAAGAAAAAAAAAACTAAAATAGGATTGAAAGATTCTTATTTTTGTTGGAAAAAAAAAAAGGGAACAAATTAAAAGCCTAGCGTGCCATCAGCCATCAGCCTTGATCATCATGATTCATGACACTAGCTAGAAAATGTGCTTATCAACATCATGGATTCCTGACCGTCGTCTATGGGTTGTTGGAAAACCAGGACGATGAACCCATATTTTCGTTACTTGTATGGGAATTTAGATAAAGTAGTAGTTTAGAATATGCACGGTTATCTAATAATTTACTAACAAAAATCTCTCTTTAAAAAAAAAAAAAAAAAAGTTAGAAGAGATTTTATTGGTCTAATTATGCTCCCAATCCCATGTACTTGTTGAATATTTGAGTTTTAGTCCCTCTACTATAATTTATAAACTTTGAGTTCTCGTACAATTTCGATTTAAAAATTATGATCCATATAGTAACGGTATTAGTTTTATCCCGTTAAAAATTGCTGAGTTGACATTTTTATTGGCTGAAAGAAAAAAAAAGGCTGAGGTGTAATTTTTTTTCCATGTCACCTTTAACCCATATAACAAAAATGCTTTAATATTTATTTTTTTCAATTAATGAATTATAACCGATTACTAAAACCCCAAAAACAAAAATAAAACAAAACAAAACCCAAAAACTATCAGACTTTCTTTCGACAATTTGATTCCAAATTCCCAAAACTGAGAAAGTTTTGTCAAACCCTAACCTAAACAAAAAATCAAAAGTGCTAACCTTGAATCCCCAAATCAAAACCATGATTGATTCAAAACCCCTAAACTGAAATTCCTTAAATCCCTAAATTGTCGAGCAATAACCAAATCAAAAACCCAAATCTTTGAACCCTAACTCACCAAATCAAAACCATGAGAGATTATCAATCTTCTACTGATATACCCTAAATCCCCAAATTCTCGAGCCCTTACCTAAACCAATAACCCAATGTTTGAACCCTAACTGAAAAAACACAAAAATTGATTCTGTGGTTATTTAGGGTTTTTCACCCTAAAATCAACCATATCCGACAGTGAAGAGTGCAAAGTGAAGAGGCAAACTAAACAAAAGGGAGGGGAGAAAAGTGCAGTGAAGACAGGTTAGCTTTAAATTTTTTTGTGTGAAATTTTTGAATTTGTTTTATATGTAGCCCCTGTTTATGGTCTTTTCTCTATATTTATTTAGACCGGCAGTAGTGACCCCTCTTTGGACAGTAGTGTGTGGCCCCTCTTTGTTATTTTTTGTCTAGGTTTAAGGGTTTCTTGACTTATCTGTTGTTTCTGGTTTGTCTGTTGTGTTTGTTGGTTTGTGTAAAGTAAAGTAAATAATAAATTATTTCAATATGTATATAGTAAATAATATATTTATTTGCACATTTGTTTTTGTGTTATCACATGTTAGCATGACTTGGGAACTATGCAAAGCAAGGTACCACCATGGGGGGAAGTTGACCAGGATTCCTACAGTTAGATATGTGAATGAGTCAGTAAATGAATTTGATGAGGATCCAGATCGAATTTGTTATTGGACTATTCTAGGAAAAGTTAAGAGTTTAGGTTATGATTTGTCTAATAGGATCAAAATTTACTATGTTGAGGCTGGTAAAACATTAAGCACAGGCTTGAAGTTGTTAACAGAAGAGGATAACAATGTGAGAGAGTTGGCTGCTCAATTAGTGAAGGGTGAGACTATAGATATATATGTAGAACATTTGGATGAGAAAATTGAGGATGAAATTCCAAATGCTCTTTTGGAACCAATTGATGATGTTGTTGTGATTGAACAATCTGGTGAACCTAATAGACCCCCTACACCAACCTTCGTTGATTTTGATAGTGATGAGGAGATAGAGAACCTAAATGTAGAGCATGACAGACCTGGGATGGAGCAAGAGAATGAGAATAAGAATAAGAATGATTCAAATGGTGATGATGAGAGGTTGGTGGATGTAGAGATGGACTGTGATGGTGTTTCAGATGCTGATGATGAACTAGAGGTTGCTAGGCAAAATTTGAGGGTGTATGTTGAAAAGAAAAAAGTTGTATGTGATGCTGATGGTGAGGGTGGTGGTGATTCAAATGATGGTGGTGAAGATGTAAGAGCTGAATCTTCTAGGGCAAACATTGAAACTGAGAAAGTTGATGGGTACATGAGTGAGTATTTTGATTCATCAGACCCAGACAGTTTTATAGATACTAGTGATAGGTCTGATGAAGATGATGCACATAGAGTGCACTCTGCTAATACTTATTATAATCCAAGAACACCCTTAGAAGATTTTGTGGTTGGACTTAGATTTGAAAATTTGAAGGTGTTTAAAAATGTTCTTTGTGATTTGTCTATAATGAAAAGATTTGAGTTTAAGTAAAAAAAGAATGACAAATTAAGAGTTAGAGCTGTGTGTACTGGCAAAGGCTGCAAGTGGACAATGCTTTGCTCATGGTGCAGTACTAATAAGGCATACATGGTGAAAACATATGTGGTTGAGCATTCATCCTAGGCCACTACAAAAAATAGAAGGGTGACAGCCTCTGTGATTGCTAGAAGGTATGGAGAAGAGATTAGTACTATGCCTTTCATCAAACCTAGGCATTTGAGGGCATTAGTGAGAAAATATTTAGGGGTTACTGTGTCATATGATGTGTGCAGAGTAGCCAAGGGTTGTGTTATAAAACATATGGAAGAGAAATATAAGGAGGAATTTAGTGTCTTGAATGATTATGTTGAGGAACTGAATTCAACCAATGAAGGAAGCACGATTTTTGTGACATCTAAGAAGCCAACCCCTGAATCAGTGCCTGTATTTGAGAAATTATATGTATATTTTGGAGCATTGAAGCAAGGTTTTTTGGAGGGATGTAGACACATTATTGGAGTTGATGGGTGTTTTCTTAAAGGTCTCGTTAAGGGGCAGTTGCTTGTGGCTGTAGGAAGAGATGGGAACAACCAAATGTTCCCTATTGCTTGGGCAGTGGTGGAAAGGGAGACTACTGAGAGCTGGACATGGTTTATAGACCAACTATGTGCTGATTTGGGTATTCAAGATGGGCTGGGTTGGTCAGTTATAAGTGATATGAAAAAGGTATGCTCTTTTAACTTCACTTTACTTTACTTTGATATAATATTTTTTATGCTTTGTATTCACCATAATAATTGAATATCTTTTCTTACTCATTACTGTAGGGTTTAATAAGATCGGTTAGGGAAATTATGCCTTTGAGCAAAGAATGTGTGCTAGGCATATTTATGCTAGGCGGGGGGAGAAGCATAGGGGAAAAGACCTACAATTGCAATTTTGGATATATGCTGGGTCTCTTAACCAACCTGAGTTGATTAAACAGTTAGAATATATGGCTGGCATGACTAGGGGGTTGAAAGCAAAGGAATCTTTGTTGGAAAAATGGCATGTTTAAGGATAGTGCCAAGCATTCTTTTCTGACATCATTAAATGTGATGTAATTGATAACAACGTGTGTGAAACTTTTAATGGTGTCATTTTGGAAGCTAGGTGCAAGCCCATAATTAGTATGCTTGAGGATATTAGGATTTACATGATGAAGAGATTGGTGACAAAAAAGGGAGTCCATCAGCAAGTGGAAGACTGGTTATGGACCTAGGATTTTAGAGAAACTTGAAAAATCAAGAAGACTTTCAGCTAAGTGGGAGGTTGAATGGAATGGGGGTGGTAGACATGAAGTTTATTGGGAGAATGGTGGTACACATGAGAGAGAGAGAGTTTCACTGTCATGTGAGAACAACATTCATGTTCATGTAGGAGGTGGGACATAAGTGGAGTTCCTTGTCAGCATGCTATGAGTGCAATCATGGATGGGGGAGCAGATCCTCTTCACTATTTAAGCTCATGGTTCAATAAAGAAACCTATTTATGTGCATACAAACACATGTTGAACCCAATGAAAGAAAGGCTATTTTGGCCCAAAAGTAGTGATGGGCCAATTTTGCCTCCTTTAGTAAAAAGGATGCCTGGTAGGCCTACCAAGAAAAGAAGAAGGGAACCACTTGAAAGAAAGAGCAAAACCAAAATGTCAAGGCTAGGGAGGAAGATGGCATGTGCTTATTGCCATGAATAATGACACAATAAGTGAAGATGTAAGCAAAGAGAGAAGAATGTAAGATCAACTATTATAATCTTTATAATTATATATTATAAATAATTGTTATTATATTAATTATTTAATATGTTGTAGGCCACAAGTCAGCCTTCCAGGCCTAGGAAAAGAAGAACTTCTCCCACAAATCTTGCAACAAATAAACAACCAAGTGCTAATACTTCAATAAGAGCCAAAAAGGGGTCACATCAAGATCCTGACTCCGAAATCTCAATATTCAATGTAAGCCAAACTTTATTTAATCTGACTTTACTTTTAAATATTAGGCTTTTGATATTAATATGCCAAAAACAGCCTGGCAGAACTGGTGAGCTGATTATAGAAAGAGGAGACAGACCTGGAAATTACATGAGTAAAAATCAGTTGCTGGTAAACTCACAACCATAAACCTTAATTCTTGTACAATTTTAATATTTAACATATTATTACAATTATTTGTTCTTAGGCACAAAGGAACAAAAAGGTTGACAAAAAACAAAAGTCAACCAGTCGAGGCTCTACACCTCTCTCTACGCAACAAAGTGTTGCATCAACTTCCAGCAAAGGGAAAGAACATGCTGCAGTAGCATCAGGGTTATATTGATCAAGTAAATTGAAGATAACTTTTTTTTGTTCAAGTAGCTAAGTGGGAGTGGTGTGCAAGTTCTTTTTGTTTTTTTACATGAATGTGATGTAAGGCTTAGGTCTGATTCTTTTTGTTGAGTAGCTAAATGGGAGTGGTGTACAGGTTCTTTTTGTTTTTTGTTTTTTTTTTACATGAATGTGATGTAAGGCTTAGGTCTGATTCTTTTTGTTGAGTAGCTAAGTGGGAGTGGTGTACAGATTCTTTTTGTTTTTTACATGAATGTGATGTAAGGCTTAGGTCTGATTCTTTTTATTGGTATCAGGTTTAGATCACACCAGTTTGCTGTTTAAGTACATAAGCTCTCACAAAATGTTATTTTCACAACATTGTGTTTAATGGTTGGCAATGCAAATATGTGTTTTATACTACAAATATGTGTTTAATGGTTGGCAATGTAAATATGTGTTTTATACTACAAATATGTGTTTAATGGTTGGCAATGCAAATTGTGTTTAATGTGTTTTAGGATATTCTTGATTGTTGGTACAAATGAAACAAAATTTACTTGTTATATTTCATGGTTATATGCGACTTCAAGAGCAGCTTCTTTTTGATTTCTGGGATAAAGGTCATATGTTTCTTATTTCATGGTAACAATATGATGTATACTGTTAAAATGCTAAAACAAGCCCCAATATGATGCCTTGGCTTGAAAATTGCTAAAATGAAAGTAATCAACAAAAATAATTGTATAATCTATAATAAATGTATAATTTGTTTCCTGTCAGCTAGAAGTTGTATTAACAAAAACCAAAGATATTTCTTTTTCATGTGGGAGAAAAGAACATGCCTACATTCATTAATAAATATGCAATAATTATGCAATTTACATAGTGTTAATTGCATTTCATTACTACAAATACCAAACATACATGATAATATCCAATTTCTCATGGCAGAGCCAACAAATCACCAGTCATATTATTATCATCCACTCCAAATACAAAATACAATAAAATTATCAAAGTACACATTAAAGCCAATTTATACAGCCTTTTTGCTTTTGCTTCCATTCTTGCATCTATAATGACATTATTCAATCTCTCTTGTATCACCTTATTTTCAGCTTTCAATACAGCAACTTCATCATATAGGTCATCAGTGTTGGTTCTAGAAGACATTGTAGTTTGAGACTCAAATTCACTCTTTAACTCAGCATTCATTCTTCTTAATGTTCGGTTCTCCTCTTTCAAGAGTGAATTCTTGCTTGTCAAATCTCTATTAGTATCCCTTAAATAAACGAACACTGTTTTTAAATGTTGATCTTAAATAGGTCTATCATGCCAAAGAAAGAATCGACAACGATTAACCTGCCAAATCAGAACACTCCTTGTTTTTAGAACTAAACACATTAGCACATGGCACATTACCAAAAACATACAGTAATTGTTTTTAGCACTAAGCACATTACCACTAAGCACATTACCAAAAACATATACTCACTATTTTTAGCACTAAGCACACTCACTTTGGACCAAGTTCAGTACCAACTCATTATCAAGTTCAGTATGCATACCTGATAGTTACTACAGTCAAAGAATCTCCTTCCAAGATTCTAATCACTTGTTGAAGTAACTAAAGGAGCCTTCTTTCCACAATAACAGTACATTGGACCACCTCTATAATCATAAGTGCACATTGCATTTCCTGTACAATATTACAATATGATTTAATTTGGTTATTCAATTAAGTGTGTTCATTTGATAAATAACACTTGCGCATGCATATTAAGATTGTTGTATACAAATCCAATCAACAATTGAGTGGTTACATATTTACAGCAACAGGTAGATAGAACAACAAGAGATATGACAGAGGCATAATGGGTTCGCATATCTTGTACTGATTACATATTTACAGCAATAGATATCCCAAAATAAAAATCCTTCAATCACCATGAAACCAAGGATTTAGGCTGAAAAATATCTTCTACTGATTACATATTTACAGCAATAGATATCCCAAAATAAAAATCCTTCAATCAGCAAGAGATAGTTAGAATAGTGTTTAAAACACATTAACATTGAGAATTGATCACTCAACAAGAATAAGCATGGAATAGATATGACAGAGGCATAATGGGTTGGCATAGACTAGATTACCAGAAGTTACTAAAAATTCTTCGACAATCTAAACCAAACTTACCAAAATTCTTCGACAACCCTAAACCAAACTTACCAAAATTCTTCGATTTCTTCGAGTTTTCCATCAGTTGATTTTGTTTCCAACTTCTTATCTCAGATTCCTTTAAGATATAGCTGCAACTTTCTCTGTCGATTCCAAAATTCCAAGATTTAATCAGTTAATTCCAAGCATTGTCTCCGACTTTTCATGGGTTAGGGTTAAGAAAAAATTAGATTTTTTTCGATTGGGGTTTTGTTTAACTTGAATCAATCAAAAAATTTCAATTTCGTAGATTTGATTTCTCTGTTAGGGTTGGCAAATTTTGAAAGAGGGATTTTTCGAATAGTTGTCCGGTAGTATTTCTTTGGGGTTTTGTTTAACTTGAGTCAATCAAATCTTTCAAATTTTTTGATTTGGTTGATCTGATTTCTCGGTTAGGGTAGATAAATTTTGAAATAGGTTATCCCGAATAGGTTTTGGGAAGTATTTCTGTTCAATTTCGTTTTATTTTAATTTTTTACTTTTTATTCTTCAACTTTATTTATTTAATAAAATAAAAGAGAAATTAAATATTTTATTCAGGTTAAAGGTGACATAGAAAAAAAATATTACACCTCAGCCTTTTTCTTTTTCTTTCAACCAATAAAAATGCCAATTCAGCATTTTTTAACGGGATAAAACTAACACCATTACTATATGGATCATAATTTTTAAATTGTACGAGGACTCAAAACTTATGAATTATAGTAAAGGGACTAAAACTCAAATATTCAACAAGTACAGAGACCGGAAGCATAATTAGACCAATTTTATTTCAATCCCTTCAATAAGGAAGAGCTCCTGAAGCCAAGGTAGAGAACAATGAGATCAACACCATGAGCTTTGGAATTTGTTCCTTTCTCGATCAATGTGATTCTTCTTTTGTTCCAGCGAAAATACACATATAAGCTTTAGCTTTAAAGGAAAAAAATGAAAAGATAAAAATGGGAGAAAAGAAAATTAAAAAGATAGTAAATATATATTTTTATTAGTGTGTTTGGTAAGAAAAATGAAAAAGTTGAAAGAAAATATTTTTATCTATTGTTTGATAGAATTAAAAAATAAAAAAAAAATAAAAATAATATTATTTTACTATTATATATTTAGTAAGTTAAGATAATAAAATTTAAAAAATAATGAACAATATATTATAAACATACACATTTGGCTCATATCCTCTTATTTTTCTTTTCATTAATCTTTCTAATTTGAAATGATTTAATTTTATGAATAAAAAATATATATATCTTTGTTATTTTTTTCTCACACTTTTCTTTTATACTAACTTACTAAGCAATAAGCACTAATAAAATTTTTCTTTTCATTTTTTCACTCAATCCCTATTCATCTTTTTTTTATCAAGCACACTCATAATGTATAATTTTTCTAGATATAATGAAAAATAATATTAAGTGACTAGTTACATTTAAAGCATCAAAAATTGAAGAAATCGGAGTCCGAGAAAGATATAACTTATTATTTGTATTAATTAATGTGGATGGATATACAATATCGATTTTCGAATAGATATCCTCTACCCTTATTCTCTATCTCTTTTTGTGCCCCTTCATTATAACCATATCATGTTTTCAATACAATTAATAATTTAAAGTTAAAACTCTATCGTGAACACATGTCAAATAACTATTGAAGAGGTATCAATAAAGGCACCAAAAGGGACATGAGATATCTACTCCTTTTTCTTTATCTTCAGTGGTATATGTATATATAGTGAGAGAGCGAGAGTTTGTTTTTGATGCACTCTTAGCGTATAGACTCTATACACTGTCAGTGTATCCCACACTGACACCTCATTAAAAAGCTAATCACTAACCCTAACTCCTGACCTCTAACCACTAACTCCTAAGCCGACAAGTGGCATCATAGGATGCACTGTCAGTGTATGTATAGCCCTATACACTGACAGTGCATCAAATATTAATCCATATATATATATATATAGAGATAATGTCTCCAATAGCCCCTGAAGTTTATCAAATCTTCTATTGTAATCCCTGTACTTTAAAAATGTCTATTTTGGTACTTAACGTTTTCACTCCATTTGCTATTGTAGTACCTGTCAGTAACACAGTTAAATATTGATGACGTGGCTTTGGTATCGAATAAAAACTTGACACGTGGCACCATATAATGATGCCACGTGTATTACCAAAAAAAAATTATTATTTTAATTTAAAAAATAAAATTATATATTTTTTCTTTTACACGTGGCACCACCCAGTGATGCCACGTGTAATAATAATAAAATTATTATTTTAACTAAAAATATTTTTTCTTTTTTTTTTCTCTCTCCACCATTTAATTTTAAGAAATATTTTTAACAAAAATTAAGATATAATTTTAAATATTTGAATTTTTGTAAAAAATTTAAAAAAATTTTAAAAAAATTTAAAAATATATTTTTAAAAATTAAAAATATATTTTTATTAAAATTATTTTAATATTTGAATTCAAATGTTAGGTCAAGGTACCACATTGATACACGGTTTGATAGTTCATGTACCACATTGAACATTTTTAAAGTACAGGAATCACAATAGAAGATTTGATAAATTTCAGAGGCTATTGGGATCATTATCCCATATATATATATATATATATATATATATATATATATATGAGTTTATTTTTTATGCACTGCAGTGTATAAACTCTATACACTGACAGTAAATTCTATACTGACATCTCTTAAAAAACTAACCTCTAATCCTAACCACTAACCATTAATTTCTAACCCGATACGTATGCATTGACAGTGTATAGCCCTATACACTGATAGTGCATCGGAGTTGTTGCTTTGATGATTGCCACAATCCTGAATATTGTTCAATTTAGTTTCCTACGAAACTATTGTGAAGTTGGTATATATTCTCTTGCTTAATTGAGTATCAAGTAATTGGATAATGGTTATACCTTAGAAGTGAAACATTTAGAAGATGGAAGAAATAGAAGAGATGAATTGCATAGTTGTGAAAGTCACCGCATCTAGATCCGACATTTGGAAATCACATTAATTTAAGGTTACAACATGCAAAAGTAAAGACCATAATCAAACCGACAAATTAGATTTTTATGACAAACAGTCGCTTATGGATAAACTTAAGACATGTGGATATATATATATATATATATATATATATATATATCCATGCCTCATCTTATTAAGTCGACTACTCTTTAATTTACCATCAAATTAAACTCAACTACATACATTATTGCTCGTTGCACTCGCATTATATTACAACAATAAGATCAGGTGATTTTCCCGGCCAGAAACATAAACAAGTGATGGAGTGGAAAAACATTGGCTTAAAGGAGTGGCAGGAAACTCGTCCCATGGTCCAAGATAAACTCTAAAGTCTCGTAGCAGCGGAAACAGCAACAACATGTAAACAAGCTGCGCGCATCCCACAAGAGAACAGAAAAAAATTTATTAAAAATATTTAAAAACTTCAAATGCTAAATATATATAGGAGTATATATTTACACATACATAGCGTAGATAACGCCCTTTTCCTCGTGGCGGCTCCGAATATGATGCCAGAGTGACATTTTCTTATTTCTCTGGTGGAAAATGTGTGCCCGCTAAATGCACAGAAACAGAAGCTAGGGAAAGCTGAACAAGTAAGATGCAGCAATGAGAAGATATTGTGCGTAGAAGCAAGCCTGATATGGTAGGTTTTTATAGGGATTTTATCCTGCATATGGACAAATCATAAGTGGATATGCATTTGGATACAACAATAATTTTTGCCAAAATATAAAGCGGAAAACCTTACAAGTTTCATTGTTTCAAACATCAACACAGTTCAATTTGCTAAAGGTCACACTCACTAGCTCATTTTTGGACTATGGGTTTCCATTTTTCTGTATGACGATTGGTTCATTGGGGAGGTTGTTGACTTATGATTGAGCTAATATTCTTCTCTTCCAACATAGTAATAGTGCAAGCGTGCAAACCGTGCATTACAAAAAAAATCGTAGTGGTGGACCAGTGGTGAGTGCCTGAGTGATGATATACCATTACCAGCAATTGCTTACGACCGCAAATGACATTAACAAGATATGCCACAGCTAGAGCATGCATGCAGCTAATTAACAATCGGGTTCAAATTTACAAAGTTGTTTATAAAACAGCTTGGACTCAACTCTATATATTAAGTATTAGTTTTAGTAGGATGGACTGGGGGCTGGGGGGAGATTACCACTCTGGGATTTCTCAAATTTCTGTTTCAAGGTAGAATGATAGTTAGTATTAATACTATCAATATGTTTTTGTAGTTTTTTATTTAAGTTTTTATATTTCACTAATCTGTATAATTATGTGAAAGGTTATCGATCCAACCCTTTTTTGGAGCTTGTCGATCCACTAGCAAAAAGGTTAAATCAAAGGAGGGGCATTGTTGTCAACGTGGATTAATTCAATTGGTTAACAAATATCAAAATTCGAATCTCACCAACAATCCACTTGACGGATGATCTGAAAGTACCACTGTTAGATTTTTATAAAACCTATGACATGTCCTAACCCTATATTGAGTAATCTCCCCTCACCGAAATTCTTATTATATAAAAATAAAAAAAAGAAAAAGTCATTTTTGTATGGAAGCATAACATACCAGTCCATGGCTAATAAATGTATAGACAAAAATACGGACAGATAAAAGCAGCCCATAAACATATAATATAACATAATATACTTGCAACCCAACAACAACTCAGTGCCTCTAAAAATCTTTTCAGGCAGTACAGCAATTTTAGCTTTAGATACAAACCCCTTCTATTTTTGGTGATGATGATGAGATACAAACCCTACTGAATCACAAACTTGGCCAAATTGAAGAAGCAACATCCAACACTGCAATCAGAGCACCTATATAAATATATATATTATATGCATATTTCTTTCTTTCTTTTCCCGTTCACGGTTCATCGAGTAATTAACAGGCAACAGGGGATGCAGCTGGTTTTACGGAAGGGATGATGTTAGTAGCTGCAGGTTTGAAACCGGCTGCAGTTTCCAGGCGTTGCCATGTTAGTTTCCTCTTCTCAGCTGCCTCACTCGATTGCGAGTTTTCCTCCTCCAACTTACGCTGGCAGGCAAGCACAAGCTCTTCATCCATCTCACACAACATCTTTCTTATGTTTTGTGTCAGGTTAAGCACTGCTTGATTCCAATGATTCTGGGAATTCCGCTCAAGTGCAGGAAAGATAAGAGGAAAAATCACCTGGCGGTTATGCGTAATAAGATTAAGGATGTGCTCATTGTTCCATAGCAAGTGGGCTCGTTCAGCCACCTGAAAAGGTGGAAGGAGAAGGTGAAAACAATTTCATGTCAATAAACATAAAGTTCTTCTTCATGTAAGTAGGACACTAATCAATAGGCAAAAGAGAAATGCTAACACCAACAAAATGCATTCAATTACTGTGATTAAAATTATACTAAACATACAGTTCAGTATATGGAAATTTCATGTCTGGAAACCAATTTGCCTCTTTCCCTTTAAGGGAGTGGGGGGTATCATCAGCCAGTTTGCATAAGATCACAGCCACAAATTTAGAGCCATGTACTCTTACCATAATTCTTAACTTATGAAGGTTAATGATCACCGTAGAATTCAAATTCAATGCTACGTCAGCTTTTTATAATTTAAAAAGTTTACATTGTCAAAAGATGCCTTTTAGCACAAGCGTTAGGAAATACACGTTATTCCCTAATTTGAAGCTCCTTCAGTAGGGAAAAGAAAGGCAGAAAACCAAATCGTATACATGATATGAGGTTCTTAATAAACCAAAAACAGAAACAACCTGATAAAGATACTGTTCAAGGTAAACATTTTCTCATAGTGATTAAAAAAAGGAAAATTTACCTGGTAATGGGAGCTGTTTAAGCAGCATGCAATACGCCGAAACACTGGAACCATGATCTTTTGGAACTCGACCATGCTAGTCATCTCCAAAATCTCTTCTAACTCACTTATAAACATCAACTCCTTCTGGCTATTTGTAATTGGCCAGTACTTTAACAGTCCCTTAATCATACTATTAGCTAACTTTGGATCCTTATCTATAAACTGTACAACACAGTAAGTTAATTGCTGATGATAAACGCCCACTGATTTTGGTTTATGTAGAGGAATAAGGGCTCTCCACAAAAACATCTTGTGCTCCTCCTTCAATGGTATAGCAAACCCACTAATAATACTTCCAAAAATCTCCAAGAGCTCAGCAATACCGTTATGCCTTTCGGTTTCAAAAACAAAACGATAGATGATATTGCTAACAGCTTTTCGCACAAAGGGCCTGTGCACCATGAATTTCCCATAAATCCTATGCAGAATTGTTTTCAAACAGTCTCTTTCCCGGGGATCCTCAGACTCAAAGAGGTCAAGTAATCTCAAAATAAAAGAATGATCTACATACTTTTTTGCCACCTTTGCATCAAGAGAACTATAACTGATAAACCGAAGAAGTAGATCATATACAAGTTGCAGATTGGACCAGGCAGGGTCAAACATTGGTTCTTCATCTTCTACTTCACCACTAGTGCTATTAGAGCGATATTTAGGTGGAAAAGCTCGGAACAGGTTAACGGCACACATTTTACACATTGCAGCAATTGCTGGCTCGTTGAACTTTGCAGACCCCGAAGAAACAAAATCGACAAGTTCTATCCATGTTTGGCGTTTAAGATCTTGCTCAGAAGTAGTTTTATCTGGATCACTGAAATCAGAAACCTCACAGCACAGGTTCAATTTACTGATAAACAGGTTCTGCTTCTGTGGATTTGAAACATCCTTGAAAGATAGATTGGGCTCCACTGCCTCCACTCCAGCCATGATGCTAGCAGGAAAAACTGCTGAGGACACCCGTTTAACAACACTTAGTCGACTTGTTATACTATTCCCAATATTTGTACATTGAACTCCATTGCCGGAGTTAGAAGTATGGTTGCCAGAATCAAATCCATCTGAATCTAATGAATCAGATTTTTGTGACTTCCGTGGGAGTTTGCTTAGAATTTGTTTGAGCATGATGGCAACAAAGCAACTTCCAGCAACACAAACTGCCTGAATCACATTACATAGTTACAGACTTACAGTGATTCAATCAATGTATAAAATTCCAGATTGTAAGTGAAATAGGGATGGCATCAATATGCTAGAACAAAAAGAAAATAAATTAAGAACACCCAGAATTTATACAGTTTCATAATAATAATTTAGCAAGAAATGGATTCACTTGTAATATTTCAACCATATTGATTCAATACCGGTAAGAGAAATCATGCTAAGATTGTTAACATGCTATAAGTCTGATTGACAAATAAAACGGATCAAAGTGAAATACCAACAAGCATAATATCCAATGCAGCAAATAACAAAATGAGGAAAAGTCAAAAGGCCATGATCCAAAGACAGCCAAATACAGATATGTTTCGCTTTTTTTAAAATTTAGAAAGAAAAAAAACTGCTTAAGATTAAACTAATCCTTCTGAGAGAATTAGATATATTCTTGCTACTAGGAGTGCTAAATTCTCAAAAGTGACTAGTTCTGGAACATCATTTCTTCTTAAAAGTGTAAGCTTAGAAATTTTCCGATCTAAGCTAGAGTATCTAACAATTATCAGATGCTAGAATTTAGCTTTCAGCCATAGAAACTGATGGAAAAATGAATACATGAAGAAAATTCAGTGAAGCAATTACCCCCAAATTACAGTGTCACAACTGCCACCAGCATTATTCTTCAGAGATAGCAAAATAAATCAAGCTTAAGCACTCACTTAGATAACATAAAACTAGAAAAGTAAGTTCCCCGTGAAGAAAGTCATAAACTTCAGAAAGAAACAGGGGCCTAACAGCAGCAATATTGTGATGATTTGTAAAAGAAAATAGAGAATTTTGTTTCATAACAGGATAAGCATATAAACTTCAGATCTGGTAAAATAAAGTGAACAAGAGAGTAAATCAACCAAGATGTAGCACCAAATCACAAGCTTATGACAAATTGAAAGAAACCCAGATCTCATTTATTTTTAACTAACAATATAAACTACCATAAGGCAGAAAGTACCAACACAAAATGTCATCATCAAGCATATAAATTTAGGTAAATATTTTGACCCAAAAGGACAACAAATTAACCCATCATGCAGTTAATCCAAGAATAAAGACATTAAATGAAAAGAGAAAAAACCTGTATTTGTTGAGCTGTCAAAGATAAGATTGGGAGTTGGAAGAAGGGAAGAAAAAAAAAGCCCAAGAAGTTTTTAACAAAGAAGGAAGTGAAAAAGAAATACTCTGAAAATGGTTTAGACTTTAAATAAAGACAACATTTTGCTTTTCCATTAGTTTCAGGGTCATGGAAGAAATTGGGTTGGAGTTTGAGTTTGAAAGTGATAAAAATAGAGTAGTTTGCTGGACTTGGATCTCCATGAAAGATGAACAGTTGGGTTCCTCGATTGAAGAGAATGATAGGTGTGGCATTTTCTGAGAAAATTGCATTCACTAGTCATCCCACCAAAGGACATAAGGTAAATTTTCTTCTTCTTTTTTTTCCAAAGCAAATGGAATTATTATTAGTATAATAATAATTAATGATTAAGTTTGGGACCCTGTTGTTTAGCACAATTATACTTATCTCTTTGAATTTGTTCTATCCTTTTTCATTTTTTTTAATCACTTTTCAGTAAAACTTTGAGAACTTTAATCACCATTCATCATTTAGTGGCACCTTTTAAGTTTTTATTTGATTCTCTTTTTTTTTTTTTTGAGGGTCAAAGGAAAAGTAATCTTAAGATTTTGTTTAGCTAATGAAAGGAATTTAGTAAGAAAGAATTACTTTCATTGATGTAATAATGAGCTGCTAAATTGTTTTTAGTTAGAGTTACCCTCTCTTTTTTCATTTAACTTTATAAGGTAATTTAACTTTATAAGTTAATTTATAGGAAAAATTACCTCTGTTAATAATAAATCTTTTTGGAAAAAAAAAAAAAAACATAATAATTTTGCTTTTGACATTTCGACCATGGAATCCTAGGAAGGTACATTGTACCTGACACCAACTTGCATATTTGTCCTCCTACTTTCATAAATTTATAATTTTATTTTTATTTTTCTAATGATAGCAATTATTTGACAGAATTTTTTTTTATCTGTCCCCAAAATTTCTCATGATTTCTAAATGCAGACTACAATTTCTTAGTCATTTGAAATTTCTAATTTTATTTTATTGATGGTATCCATATTTAAAACTTTAGATTTCTCAAAGATATTGTCAAACTCTACATTCGTATTATTGGTAACATAATGCTCCTATTTTTTAGTGAATTCTATTGTTCAAAATAAGAGGTGCTAGAATTTTAGAATGAATTCGAATACAAAATTTACAACAAAAATTTCGAATTCAAACTCGTTTAAGTTTAAATTTAAATTAATAAAAAATATAATTTAAAATTGACGAATTCAAAATAATTTAAATTTTAACTTGAAACAATCAAAACAAAATATAATTCGAACTCAAGATTTAATTATTAATTATTCTAAATCTAACTCAATTTGGAAACGAATTGAACCACAATTAGATCTATTTATAATTATGAATTTTTAGTGATAGGAGATTTGTGATTAAAAATGACCACTAAGATCTTTATTATGAATGAGATTGATTGTAAATTTAGAGTTCGTTTATTTCGTAAAAAATGATTTTTGAAAAATATTTATCGTATTTTTTGTGTGTTTGTTTCGCGAAAAAATAATTTGATTAACGAAAAATAAATTTCGGATCAATGAATAATTAATCTATTTTTTGAAAAATGTTTTAAGCTTTTAAAAAATAAAAAGTGTAAAATATTTTTTGAAAGTAAAAGCAAAAAAGATCGATCCCTAAGTTTAGGGATCGATCTTTTCTTGAATTAAAAAAATCGATCCCCTACATATAAGGATCTCCTAAGAATAGAAAGCTAAAATAATAATAATAAAAAATTTATCCTTTAAGTGTAAGGAGCTATCATTTTTATATAAATTCAGATTTTTCAAAAATTGTTAAACAACGAAAAATATTTTATACAAAATCATCAAAACAATAAAAAATATCATTTTTTCAAAAATTTAAATTTATTTTTAATAAAATATTTTTTCAAAAATAAAATTTCCCAAGATAAATTTAACATAATAACACCGACTACATCATTTTCCTTTCTACTACGAAAAGGAAATGTGGATATCACCTCAAAAAAACAAAAAAATGACAGTGTCCATTTCGTAAGCTTAACCCTTTTGGAAAAACAAGCCTTTGAAGTAGGGCAGTAGGGGCAGTAAGCTTTATCACTCGAAAACAAACAAAAAGAAAAGAGTTTTACTTGAAATTAATAAAAATCAATAATTTTGGGTGTGGTTCTATTATTATGTTTTTAAGAGATTATTGTGGACTGACATACTCATAGTCATATCATGAATGAAAGCATTTAAAAATATAAAAATAAAAATAAATAATCTACTCATAATTTTCAATTCTTTATTTAATTAACTTACATGAAAAAAATATTATGAATCTGTCGAACTTGCAACCTTAAAAAATCTTGAACAACATGATTAAGATTAAGTTCTATTATTCTTTTATTACTACATTTATATTAAGAAAATGGTTAATTGTTGTAATGAATTTTGCCTATTAGACATTTCATTCTCTTTTATTTTTATCTTGAACAACACTTTTCGGAAGTCAAGCAAAACAAGTTAGGTTGTCACTTGCTTTGATTGTCATTTAGTTCCATGCTTTAAGATCGAATCTTTAGAGATTATGTGTGCATCCAAACATAAAGAACTATGGAGGAAATCATGGAAACTTCTAAGTTTTAACAAATAATTCTAAAAAAAAATTGAAATTGATCAATTATTTGTGCAAATATATATTTTACCATGTCCTCTTAATTTTGCACTCAATTAAACTACAAAATTAAAGAAAAAAAACAAAAGGGTCGTTGATAAGATGTAATCTAGCTAGTAATTTTATTATAAAGTAGTTATTGCCTTAAAAGGTACAAATATTATAACAAAACAAGTAGCTAGTACACCATCTAGTCAATTAATACTGCCGTTGGTACCTATCTTTAAGCAATAAGCAGACCTTTTGACAAATTTTGAAATTCAAAAGTAAACAAAAATAATTAATAATAATATTCACTATCTTTAGATTTTAGTTTAGGAAAAGGGTAGGTTTTATTAAATCAAGGAGGGCCGGTTATTTGATATAATATTACTTTAAAAAGATATAATATTAATGGGTCCGGTTATTTGATACTTATAAACCTAGTTAAAAATTATTTAATTATCATATTTTTAAATTTAATATATTATTTTTACTGAATTTAAAAAAAAATATTAATTATATTTTTTTTATAAATATGACCTTAATCAATATCATTAAACATTGACTAACATTTTTCAACATTAATAATTCAGCTAGGGTTATAGAAAAGAAAACAGACAAAATTCTAGTTCTCTGTGCATCAACGAAAATTGTGTAAATTAAAATCAAGATCAAACCCAAGTTTAATTAGTTGTTAGTGTGTGTGAGAAAGAGAGCAGAAAATAGATTTATGAATTAAAATCAAGATCAAACCCAAGTTTAATTTATGAAAGGAAGATGCAAAATAATAGTAAAAAGTAAGATGTTAATTTCCTCTGATCAAACGCAAATATGGCATGCTATTAACACATTCAAAGAAATAACATCTGATTTAATTATAATCTGACTCTAAATTTGGGCTTCAGCATTTCGGAGACTAAGACTGCAGCCTCTGCCTTTGAGCTTTTCATCAATCGGATACGCTTGTAAGATTCTATGAACATCCATATGTTAGAAGCAAAATTAATTAGGTACTATTTCGTAAATTTAATTAATCATGGCAGTTACAACCACAACTACAACCACTAATGTTATACTAATTATGAGGGAATATTTTTAAATTATGAATTGTTACAAATAATAAATTAGGAGACAGTTAGGTGCATGTTGTATCATGAAAGTACAATAAAATTAAAAAAAATGTGTATGACACTTAAACTTACTGTTAGGTAACAGAGTGACGGAAAAGTGTCTCACAACTAAAATAAGAGATGAGAAAATAGGAACTGAACACACAAAATTTAACGTGGAAAACCCTCAATGAATAAAGGGAAAAACCACGGGGCAAGACTAGAAGAATTTCACTATGAGAAAATGACCTAACAGAGTGACGGAAAAGTGTCTCACAACTAAAATAAGAGATGAGAAAATAGGAACTGAACACACAAAATTTAACGTGGAAAACCCTCAATGAATAAAGGGAAAAACCACGGGGCAAGACTAGAAGAATTTCACTATGAGAAAATATTACAACACCTCTCTCTAAATACTAGGAGAGAACAACCTCACAAAGAATATAAGAAAGTATACAAGAGAGGAAGAGATAATTCTTGGGATGGTTTTAATACTTCTCCTTAAGGCTCTTTATATAGCCTTCAAGGAGGAACTCTAACAATTCTCCCACCGATGTGGGATTCTAACAATTCTCCCACTTGAAGATTTGATTAAACCAATCATATCTTCACACCACTCTTTCTGTCTTGCCATTCCATGTTGCTTACGTTTCTGATAGACCATAGGAGGATCGACACCAAATAAACTTGTCAATGTTGATTGGCTTTGTCAGAACATCTGCTAGGTTATCTTTGGTGTGAATCTTTTGCATATCCACACTTCCTTCTTCTACTACTTCTCGAACAAAGTGATACTGTATACCTATATGTTTTGTCCTGGAATGAAAGGCTGGATTCCTTGCAATGTGCAAGGCACTCTGACTATCACAATACACAATAATCTTCTGCTGCTTGTGCCCGAGTTCTTCCATTAACCTTTGTATCCATATTGCTTCCTTGCATGCTTGGGTAGCTGCCATGTACTCAGCTTCTGTAGTAGACAAAGCTACAACAGTCTGTAACTTAGATAACCAGCTTACCGCTCCTCCTGCAAGTGTGAACACATAGCCAGTAGTGGATTTCCTTTTATTAAGATCACCTGCAAAATCTGAATCAACATAACCCCTGACAACAAGTTCTGATCCTCCAAAACATAATGCAACATCTGAGGTTCCTTTAATGTATCTAAGGATCCTCTTAACAACATTCCAATGCTCTCTACCAGGATCTGCCATAAATCGACTGACCGCTCCCACTGCTTGTGCAATGTCTGGTCTTGTACATATCATAGCATACATAAGGCTTCCCACCGCTGATGCATACGGTACTCGAGACATTTCCATCCTCTCTGCTTCATTGCTAGGACTCATACCTGAGGATAATTTACAATTGACAGGAAGTGGGGTAGATATTGGCTTACAGTCTTGCATGTTGAAGCGTCGCAAGACCTTCCTCAGATAATTCTTTTGAGAAAGCCAAATTTTCCTGTCTTTTCTGTCTCGGTGAATTTGCATCCCTAAAATCTTGTTTGCGGGTCCCAAGTCCTTCATATCGAACTCCCTAGCCAACTGTGCCTTCAAATCTTGGATTCGATCTTTGTTGGGGCCTACCACCAACATGTCATCCACATACAACAGCAAAATAATGAAATCATTATCATCAAACCTCTTGTAGTACGTACAATGGTCTGAACTCAGTCTGTTGTATTCAAGGCTAATTATGAAAGAATCAAATCTCTTGTACCAACATCTGGGCGCCTGCTTTAGACCGTACAGAGATTTGGTCAACCTGCAAACCAAGTTCTCTTTGCCTGTTTCAACAAAACCTTCTGGTTGGAGCATATAAATTTCTTCTTCAAGCTCTCCATGTAGAAAAGCCGTCTTTACATCTAGTTGTTCAAGATGTAAATCAAATGCAGCACACATAGCCAACACTACTCTGATAGTAGTAAGTCTGACAACTGGAGAAAATATCTCGTTGAAGTCAATACCTTCTTTCTGAGCATATCCTTTTACAACCAATCTAGCACGATATCGTTCTACTTGATCATTGCTATCCCGCTTGATCTTGTAGACCCATTTGTTACCAATGGCTTTTCTGCCACGTGGTAATTCCACCAGTTCCCATGTCTCGTTCTTGTGAAGAGCTTCAATTTCTTCCTGCATTGCTGTCATCCACAGAGAAGCATCTGGGCTACTAGTAGCTTCATGAAAAGTTGATGGCTCTCCATCCTCTGTTAAAAGACAGTATGCAACATTGCTCTCCGTAACATACTCCGTGTGCCAATTTGGAGGCCTTCTCTCACGAGTTGACCGTCGAACTTCTACAGCCTCGGACTCAACTGGTTCTGGTACCTCATGCTCTGGTTCTGCTTCAGAAGAATCATCTTCTTGAGAATTTCTATCCATCTGCACTGTAGCAGTCTCTTTTGAAGTGTTGTCATTTGTTTGCTCACTTTGCAGTTCATTTTCTGCAAAAACTACATCTCTGCTGACAACAACCTTGCGGGCAGTGGGATCCCACAGGCGATACCCCTTAACACCGTCAACATAACCCAAGAATATACATTTTCTGGATTTTGGATCCAGCTTTGTTCTTTCTTGGGAGTTGTACATCACGTACACAGGACATCCAAACACATGTAGAGAAGAATAATCAGCTGGCTTTCCTTTCCACATCTCCATAGGCGTCTTCAAACCAATCGCCGTTGATGGTGATCGATTTATCACATAACAGGTGGTTTTGACTGCTTCTGCCCAGAAAGATTTGGCCAATCCCGCTGTTCTCAGCATGGCTCTTGTTCTATCTAGGAGAGTTCTGTTCATCCGCTCTGCTACACCATTCTGTTGAGGCGTATGTGCAACCGTGAATTGTCTCATAATACCCTCTTTCTTACAGAATGCTAGAAAGTTACCGTCTACATATTCTCCTCCATTGTCTGTCCTCAAGCACTTGATTCTTTTCCCAGTTTCAAGCTCTACTTGTGCTTTGAACTCCTTGAATACTGGAAACACATCTGACTTCTTCTTGATTGGGTACACCCATAATCTCCTGGAATAGTCATCAATGAATGATACAAAATACTTTGCTCCACCCAGGGATATTTCTGGTGACTCCCACACATCAGAATGGATTAAGTCCAGTATGTGTTTGCTTCTTGTAGTTACTTTAGCAAACTTCAATCTATGCTGCTTGCTTATCACACAGTGCTCACAGAAAGGTAAATTGACCATCTTGAGCCCGGGCAGGAGATTGCGTTCTGCAAGGACTTTCAAGCCTCGCTCTGACATATGGCCTAATCTGCGATGCCACATCATCGTCGTTTCTTCTTGGCTGGCTGCTGCAACTGATGCATCTGCCTCTTGCAACGTCTCTCCCAAAAGCATGTATAGATTGCTTGTGATCTTCTCTGCTTTCATCACCACAAGGTTTCCTTTCACTACTTTCAATATTCCACATTCAGTGTGGATCTTGCACCCGAGGTCATCCAATTGTCCAATTGACAATAAGTTCTTCTTTAAGCCCTTCACATGTCGTACCCCTTGAATTTTGCGAACAGTACCATCATGCATTTTTAATCTGACGGTACCGACTCCAGCAATATCTAAGGCGTGGTCATTTCCCATGAACACAGATCCTTCCGAAATAGGTTCATAAGTGCAAAACCAATCTCGGTGTGGAGTCATGTGCCATGTCGCACCTGAATCCATTATCCAGACATCATTGAGTTTCTTTCCGCCTTTAGAACTAGTCGCTGCTTCACTATACAAGATTTCTCCATCATCTGAGGTACTTGCAACACAACCTTGGGAGGTTGATGTTTCAGAATTCTTTTCTCCACCCTTCTTATTATGCCAACACTCCTTCTTCGAGTGCCCTCTCATGCCACAATTGTAGCATTTAAGATTCTTCCTTCTTCGAGATTTTGATCTACCATGATTCTGACTCCCACTGGAGCCACGTTCTGTTGATCTGCCTCTCATCACCGTTAAAGCCTCTGCTTGCTTTGAATTTTCTGACCTTTCCTCCTTATTCTTGCGCCTGGATTCTTCTTCAAGAATAGCACCGGCAACATCATCAAAGTGAAGAGAGTCACTAACATTGTTATTTGTGATGTTGATGATGAGTTGATCATACGAATCTGGTAAACTCTGAAGTAGAAGTTCCGCACGTTCATTTTCCGCTATTTTGAAATCTGATGCTGTGAGTTGAGCAAATAGCGTATTCAGAGTGTTGATGTGATCCGTTACCGACGTGGATTCACTCATTCGAAGAGTGTAGAGTTTCCTCTTCAAGAATATTCTGGTGTGAAGTGACTTCACCTCGTACAATTTGTTTAGAACATCCCAAATCTCCTTTGCAGTCTTCTTCTCTGCAACACTTGACAAAACTGAATCCGCCATTGCTAGGTGCAGATTGGCAACAGCATTGTCATCCTTCTCTTTCCACTTTTCATCAGTCATTCCTGTGGGTCTACTTTCAATTGCTTCTAGACAATTATCCTTCCTCAAAATTGCTCTTATCTTCAATTTCCACAAGGAGAAATTTCTCCCACTGAACTTCTCTATCTCGAATTTTGCTGCCATGGTTGTACACGAACTGAAGCGAGTTACACTATTTCACCGTGAATAGTACCGTATACGTGAACAGTATTGTACGTATGTCGTACACTAGAACAAATCCAGTATACGTTAACAATTACTGCAAAAGTATACAACCACACGTATGAATAGTAACCGTATCTGTGAATAGTAACCGTATCTGTGAATAGTAACCGTATACTGGAACAGTGACCGTAGCCCGTGAATAGTGCACCAGGTAGGTTCCCAGGAAAGAGAGGTGGGTCACTGATAGACACACTTAAATACCAAGTCTTTCCTAGCCAGAACTTCCCTAGACACTTTCACACTACCACACTTTATTTCCAGCAACAAGAATAATTCTTTTCTGATGTGGAAGATCAGACAATACTGCAACCACAGAGCATACTAAGAACCAACACTTTCACTGCAGCGGAATAAGGACCACGAACCAATGGCTCTGATACCACTGTTAGGTAACAGAGTGACGGAAAAGTGTCTCACAACTAAAATAAGAGATGAGAAAATAGGAACTGAACACACAAAATTTAACGTGGAAAACCCTCAATGAATAAAGGGAAAAACCACGGGGCAAGACTAGAAGAATTTCACTATGAGAAAATATTACAACACCTCTCTCTAAATACTAGGAGAGAACAACCTCACAAAGAATATAAGAAAGTATACAAGAGAGGAAGAGATAATTCTTGGGATGGTTTTAATACTTCTCCTTAAGGCTCTTTATATAGCCTTCAAGGAGGAACTCTAACACTTACTTCCAAAGAATATCTCCAACTAACATCCAAGTCACCCTCTTTATCTTCATAAGTTGGTACATTACATACTCCATTCCTTTCACCACCTCCATAAGCTTAATTAAGGCTAAGGGTGATGCTTTAGTAAAACCTTTTGAAAATACTTTTTTTACATTAAATAAATGAATGCAAGTAAACTCCAATGCAAATGAGAGACAGACACGAATGGATTAATATATAGTTAAATTAATAGTCAGGGTCAGGGTTATTGAAGCAAGTAAACAACTTCTCTAAATCTGTCATCAGATCCTGGTAATTGGAGTAATATATATATATATATATATATATATATATTCTAATGTTCTAAGTTTACTTTCACATACAGCTTAGACCTCTCATTAAAAGAATTGTTTTGTAATCTTGATTGACATACAAATTTTTAATCCCATTGTCTTGAACTTTTGGTATAACCTGATAATTTTATACTTCCATTTTAATTTGAATTATTTTTAAATTTTTTTTTTCACAAATCAAGAATTATTTAGCAACATTTTGGCACCGTGCTATTGACAATACATCAAAATATGATTAGTGGAGATTTGTATATTTTTCTTTGAATTTCAAATTATTAAGATACTTTTATGCTGGTGACAAGCTTTCTTAATTCAAATTGGTTAATTAATTATAATTTTTTTCCTTGTAAAAAAAAATGCCAATATTGTTTCCATATATATATATGAAGATGTTCCTGACTATGATGAGAATTCTTTGAAGAATGTTGTGGCAAATCAAACACTTAATTAGTTTGGCTATTGAAGCTGCTAGCAAGGCTATCCAACTATACCAATCAGTAAATAGTCAAATCCTTTAGGTTTTTTTTTTTTTTTTTTCCAAATGATTTATTGACAACTGTTAATATGATATTTATAAGAAATTATAATTAAAAAAAATTCAAATATTCCTTTTTTTTTCGTTAATATGATATTTATTATTTTTTACATTATGTTTACAATTTTTTTTAAATCAATTTTATGGAGATTACAATACATTTGTCTTTTGTCTTTCTTTGTGTACGTTTGTTCGTTAACTAGCTATGATTTTTTATTCTTTACAGTGTCTTTACAATTTTCTTTCGTTGTTTGGATTTACAAAAACAACAGTTAAAGATGTAATTTTACATTAATAGAATCCAATATATATAATACATTATATATACAACAATTGTCATTTTATACTAAGTTTATATTATTTACGAATTACTATGCACAATTTACAATATATACAACTTACTATTTGATTTTTAAATAGATGTCGGCAAACAAGACAAAAAAAAAATATGATGATGAATTGATTATTGAGAAAAGAAGAGAAACAATTGAAAATTGAACGATACATTCATCTTTTTAACATTATACAAATGTTTTAATTATGATTTGAAGTTCTTTTATTATTATAGTATTTGAATTATCAAAATAATTGATATATTTAAATTATGTTTAATAATTTAAATAATGATTATTTTACATTAATTACATAAAGTAAAAATACATTATTTAATAAATTAAAAAAAATTAAAGGCTTAAAATCACATCCAACACATGTGATATTAAAAATTAGTATATAAATATATATGTCACAAAATGAAATTTTTGATTACTTCATAACTTTCAATTATTATATATTTACAATCAAAAGAAAAAATTAGATAACTGCAATTATTTATAGTTTTTTTTCCCCTCTAAAAGCTAATAGTATATATAGTAAAATAAAATGTAAAACTGATCGTGTATTCGTACCGTCTAATATAGCAGAAATAGTACATATCATTTTCGAGGTGATAATTAAAAAAAGAGTGTCGGCACTCGGCAGTCTTACTTGATATTTAATTTTAAAGATGTTAAAGTATCAGATTTTGATATTTAATTTTAAAGATGTTAATTAATATTTTATTAAATTTTAATTTATTTATAAAATATATTTTATTATATTAATATAAATATAAATATATACAAGTAATATACTAATAAAAGAAATAAGTTTTATAAATTTGATCAATTCATAAAAAATTTATAAAGAAATATAATATATCAAACAAATAGTTTATGCATAATATATCAAATAAATAATTTTAATTAAAATTGTGAACAGTTTTCTTTTAAAAAAATATAAATATATCAATTGTTAAACAATGTGTTTTTATCAACAAAAAAAAAAAAAGAATTTAAAAGTTTGAGTTTAGAAATTAAGATATTTGTATAATCTTTTATAAAGTGATTTTAATATGATTTTTGTGTTAATAAAAAGTTGCTTGGTAATAAGAGAAAAATATCTAACATAAAATTAAAAGTGAAAAATTATATGAAAAAAAAATTATACTGAACTAAAAAAAGAAAAAAAAATGTTTGCTACTTGGTTGGAGACTTAAAGTGTTATTGAATAAGCTAAAAAGTTAATTTAAAATTTGTTAAATTTATATAATTGTGATTTACGATTTTAAGGATTTGTGACAAACTTTTTGATTTTAAGGATTTATGAGTTATGATTAATTAGTATAATAAATAGATAGATCGTAATATGATTTTAACCATCTTAAATTGTAATGCATAAAATTAAATAAAAAAATCACATAAATAACCAGAATTAATAATTTTAATTTAAAAGAGTTATTTAAATATATTTAATATATATATATTAAAGAAAATTTAAAATTTTTGGGGGTCAAAATTTTCTCTGATTTCTATTACGGTCCGCTGTACATGCTGATGACGTCACTTTCCGGTGATCCCGGTACTTCTTCCGATGACATATCTCTCTTTTGACAGTTGCGTTTTGCGTAAAAAAAAAAAAAAAGAAAAAACATTTGCATTTAACGTTTGAAACAGTTTAGGGGATTACGGCTTTATAGCAAAAAGGAGCAGCCAAAGGTGCACGAAGTATTGATGATGAAACCAATGGAGAGGAGCCACGTGGAAATTGCAACCAATGGGTTTGGGATTAGTGCATGTAGTTACCTAAGCATGTTGGGCTGTTTTTAGAGATTTTTAAAGGAGGTTTTTTATACATTCACGGTATATATATTCATATATTATTAATAAATTGATTTATTAAAAAAATTTCAAAATAAATAAATATAATTTTATTTTTAATGAGGTGACATCATCAGATTCACTAACAGTATATAAATTTATACACTGTTAGTGCATTAAATATAATTTTTTATTTTATTTTATGAATTTTATTAATGACTATTTTTATGATTTTAAAAAATTAATTAATATATTATTTATAATAATATTAAATACAATAATCGATTAATTTGTTATATTTTTGTATTAAAAAAAAATTGCATTTGGCTTGTGTAGCAAAGGAAAAAATAATTCATTGATTCATTCCTAGATTCATATATATGAAATGTTTTCATCTTTTATGTTTTAAATTGTATATTTTCAATGAGAGAAGTGCTCTTTTCTGCAGTGTTATATTTTATTTATTTGGATAATTTTCCACAGTTACTGATTAGTGTTACTGAAAATACAATAATTAAACATTCAAAAATCCATTTATTGCTGTGCTTATTATGTTTAAGAAAGATTTGAAGCTGTAGTTCAAGAGTAATTAAATTGAAGCCTCAGGTAGTATGTACAGTATATATCATTCCATTTACTACTTCTTTTCTGTTTGGTCTTAACATTGACTTTTCGCTTTCTGAGTTTCATCATTCTTAATTATGTGCGACTGCTGATGTATTTTTGCATGATAACTTGGCAGGCGTAAGCAGATTATTGGAGAGCTTTGATGCTATAAAAGCTTTTTTTTTTTTTCTTTTTTTTTTTAATCTGGTTTCTTGTTGGCAATGTTTGGCAATTTGGGGGGTCTTCTTCAGAGGCTCCAAATTTGCTTTCAGTCGAAACAATCTTCAGCTTACGTTATATGGAAGTTATGCAGGTTTGTTGCATTTAGTTTGGCGAGTTATGTGATGTGCTCAAAAGTATATATATATATATATATATATATATATATATATATATATATATATATCATCCGTTTTATCTTTTTATTCATTTTAATGGACATGAGAGTTACACTTCCAGCTGGTTGCTTCTTACTTTTCTGGAAGTTGAATCCAATGATCGATGTTCGTATCATAATTAAGCTCAATTTTGTTTTTTGGTTTGTTTTTAATAGTAAAATATAAACTCCTCAATTAGTAAATTAATCGACCACATTATAAATAAAGATTTGTTGGTAGAAATAATATCTAATAAGCAAATTTTTTTTCATCAACATACAGTTAAAGACAAACGTATTTCCTTTGCCTTGTTTTTCATCTTCTGATTTTTTTTTTTTTTTTGGGTTATGAAATTAAGATAGTCCAATTAATCCCAGGGTTAATTGTGCAGAAAAATAACCTTTTGAATCGAATGAGGATGTCATGTCACTGAGAATGGCAAAGCTCAATAAATTTTGAATTGAATACTTGAACTACATCTTTCATCGAAATATGGGATATCATTCCGTGTTACCCTTCCATCCATCACAATCAATTTCAGCTTATTATTTTAGTATGAAATTGTAGACGTAATACAATTATATGAATATAATATTAAAAAAAATAATTAAAATATAAATACAATATGAATAAATAAACGTATTAAAATTTATATAATATAAATTATTAATTTATCGAAATTTATATCAATATATAATATTTTAAACGCAATTAAATATAAAGATGAAACAAATATACAAATTACCAAAACCGGCTGGTAAAAGATTAGCAAAATAAATAAAGAAAAAGTAATAGTAACAGTCTATATTATAACTGTAGTATTAAAATGATTGCAGCAAGAAGTTTATAATATTACCAAACTCACCTAACTCTATACATATCTATGCAATCCAAGCTAAAAACAAAAGAAGATAATAAAAAAGAAAAAAAAAGAAAAAAGGAGAGGGAATTACTCTCCAATTTGCCTAAAAACAGAAAACAAAAAAAACTCACAAATTAAGAGTAGAGATTAGTCTTTTAGGCAAAGATGGGATTAAACAAATTAAAGATGATGGTGATTTGCATTGTAGTGGGCATGCATCATGACAATTTCCATCTTTCCCTAAAAGATCTAAGAAATTTGCTTTAGGTTAATTTTATGAAGCAAAACAAATTAGTGACATTGAAAGAGCTACTATACCTACATAGCACAAACTGGAAAACCGGCATTTATGACTTTGCTATAAAAAATAATAATAAAAAAAAAATGCTATAAAAATAATGAACTCACTCACAGAAATCACCTCAACCATTTATAGTAAATTTACAAACAACTGGAATTTTCTTTACACGGAAAAAAGAATACTTCCTCTTATTTTGAATAGGAAAATTGCAACCACCACCTTGGCTTTGGCTATCAAATCTTGTTGAGAGAGTGGGTAAAAGAAGGGGGATGAAAAAAAAAAAATAAGAAAACTGTACACTGAGCTATACAAATTGTGTCATGTATTAATTCTTCTTCACTGATTACATTACATGGCTGTGAAAATACTTTTTTGTTTAAGCCTTCAACTTTGAACTATGAAAGGCCATTTGAATCAGATACCTTTGAAGCAGGTATTCTTGCCTGTGCAGTTTGTGGCGGAGGAGCTGTGAGGGAGTAAGTGAGTCTAGATGAGGCATTCTCGATTAGACCAGCAACTCCAGCAGCAGCAGATTGTGCATTTGAAGGAAGGAAAAGATCGTGTTTCTGATCTTTATAAGCACTCCAAACCTGCAAAACGTACACAAATAACCGCTAAGAGAGGAGATGCATAGTATGAAATATGAATGCATATAATCACAAAAAAAGAATACATGAAAATTCAGGTTGAAGAAACAACACATTGAAGCTGTTGATAAAAATGTCATTTTTTGAGGTTCATAAAACTTGTATCTGTAGAAATCATGTTTGAGGACTTACATTAGACGCATTCAATATGTCGCGCACTTTAATACAATGAGCTCCTTCTGTTGCAAATGCATGCAAAACCTGGATCAACAAATTTCAGATTACTCAAGGCTTCAAAAGAAAAAGAAATTAATATTATGCAGTTATAATTTAATAACTCCTGGAAAATTTAACTAGAATTGTACACTTTAAACAACTAAACTAATCACAAATGAAACATAGGAACTGGAGAAATAACAATAGCAATGATGGTATACTAGTCGGTCTTAGGTGAAAGTTTGCTGAGAATGATTGCAATCTAACCTCAATTGCAAGCACCCTGCCAATTGATGCTTCTGATTCATTCCATTTCATCTGAGAGCAAAGTCCACTCCTTCCGCCAGTTCTCCAATCAAGAAGTCCCAGAAGTACTTCAACCAGACCAACCCTGCATTATTTAAGATTTTGTTACAACATCAGAAACTACAGAACAGAGCTCAAATAAAAACACAATATGAAACTCTTACACCTGGCAAATCTATTAGCATCGCGTACATAATATTAATATATGAACCAAATATAGAACTCATCAAGAAAGTTTCTCAGTAAAATGTCAGAATTCTTGGAAAATATGTCTTCTACTAAGAGAAGATTATGCATCTTTGTGCATGTACTTTTAGCTTTTATTCACATTACTTACTTAAGTCCTTGGGCAACAAGTGCATCCCTAGCTCGATTTCCAGCACCCACAACACGTTTTAGTGTTTCCAGAGCTAGAATGCTTCCACCTTGCCATCCTATAGCTTTCATTAGAAGTGGAACAACCTGCAATAACATTGTCTTGGGTAAATAAGAGGATACAAAACTCAAGGGCAGAACACTAAATTGACCAAAAGTATATACACAAGCTAAACAACCAACCTCCTTACCCAAAATTTTTTTTCAAAGAAGATTAAAGAACAAGGAAACACCATACTACCATGGGAACCAATTACAATGAAGAATGCATGAAACTGAGAGGAGTTCAGTGGCAACAAAAAAGAACACAACACATAAGGCAGCTGTTAGAAACACATACCTGAGGTGTTCCAACACTAGTTGCTGCCATGGCTTCAGCGCATATTGTACTGGCAGCTAGCTGATGCAGAACTCGCAAACAACTAAGGCGCACACGTTCTTGTGGAGTTTGTGCAGGTTGCTCATCAGATTCATATGTTCTGCCTGCCATATTATTGCCATCTTTCATCTCCCCTGATGACATTGTTTCTCGCCTTCCCTCATAAGCCACAGCAGCAACAAGTTTGGGCACATACCCAAGATAACCAACATGGTCTGCAAGTGCAGGGTGTACTCGCAATAATGAAACCAAAGCAGCAGAAAGAAGCAAAGGAAGCTCAAGGTCAACAGATTGTGACTCATAATGTGTGGCAGCAATAGAAGACAAGTACTGGTCCAGAAGCCCTTCCAGGAATCTCTTGGGATTTCTAAGAGGAAATTTGGGATCTTTTAGGAATAGCCTGACATAGATCCCACCAACCTGCATTGACTATGAACTTATTAGTTCACCAGCGAATAACAAATAGAAAATTTAGATAAAGAATATATCAAGTAATACCTGTGGCTCATCTCTCATTTCCTGCTGCGAAGAAGCTTGCTCAGGTACATCCCAGTCAATGACACGGCCTTTTATTTGTTCACGGTACAGATTTGATACCATAGTAGCAATTTGTGCAGACAAAGAAGCTGCCATGGCTGGTGTCCATACAAGTTCTGGTGTTTCTGTATTCTGTTCAAGGGCAGACACAACAGCTTCACCAGGCCCATCCCTTATGACTGATACTAGGCCATCTGGAAGAAACCTTGCTAATGTTATAGCAACTCTAGGTCCATGCATCGGCTGTGCAACAAGCTTACCCAATAAAGAGGCTGCTGCTGCTCTTTGCTGCAAGGGCATTTCTTCTGCAAATAGTCATTTCTAACATCAATAAGATGGTCTTCTAAATAGAAAAGAATTGAAAAATCAGAAAGACATTATTACCTTGTAAAGGCAAGAGAAGTTCAAGAATGTACACAACACCACCATGCTTGGCAGCTGCCCAAGCAAGTTCAGGTTTGCTTGCCAAAGCATAGAGAACATGAAGTGCCCCTTCTCGGCAAGCTGGGGCAGAGTGGAGCATTTGCAACAAAAGAAGAAGACTAGATCCATCTGCAACCATGGCCTCCAAGCAAGGAGCATATGCAGTCAAGAGAGATAGAACATTCAGGCAAAGCTGAGGAATGTTGCTTTCTGAAGCAACAGGCACGGAAAAGCATTCAAAAAGTGGTAATAGCTTCTCTTTAGTGGAAAATATGGATGCCAAATTTGAATACGTTGTCAGCAAGTTCTGGAAAAGGAGAAGAAGTGTCAGAAATATTAAATTCTTTATGACCTAGTACACACGAGAAAATAAATTACCTGAAGTGAAGTAAGTCCAAATTGAAGGTTCTTAATCAGCACATTTTCTTCCTTATCTTTCGTTTTTTTATCAGATATGGCCAGAGAATCATCAGGAACTTGCTGCTCATCGACTGATGTACCAGTTGTGTCACCCTGATGCTCATCAGACTTAAGGGATGAGTTGTTGATATTAAGTTTTTCCTGAACATCAGAATCCACAGAGCAATGACTGTGCACTAGAGAAGCTATAAAATCAATTAAAGCCACACAGAATGCTTCTGGTTCACTGATCTCAAAGTCTGGTTGATTATTATAAACCCTCAAATAAACATTGCCAACAAAAAGTTCCTTTGAAAGTGCTTCATAGGCAAAGATATGAGAATCTTTCAGGTCATATGAACCGTCTGGACCCTGGCTAGCACGTTGCTGATCCACAAATTTCAGTAGTTCCGCTCGAGTTGAAGAGTTCCAGATGATCTATGATAAAGAATATTGAGACTTGAAACAATATCAAGGTAACTAAAATGTGACAACATAAAAGCACATTGTTTACCTCCGGTGACTCCAAGTTTGTGTTTAACTTGGACAGTAGGTCTTTTGGTACTTGATCTCTCAACATACTGGCAAGTTTTGGAGTTAGCAAAGCTCTGAGCGCATTGACAACAGGTGCATTATAAGGTGTTGAGCTCTCGTCACTGCACAACCCACTAAGCCTAGATAGAGCCTGGGATGCTCGTACAGCATGCATGTTTTTTGCAATTTGAACACTAGCACCAACACCATGCGACTCTGCCACATCAGATTCCTCTGCAGTTGAGTCATACTGAAGCAACAATGGCAAAAGGTACCTAAAGAAACCATATTAACAAAATAAAACAAGTTAATCAAGTAATTAAGGATATAGACTTAATACATATTATTTGTTAACAAACAAGTAGAAACACAAAGAATAACAGCTTCAGCAGCAATAAAGCAAAATTGATAATGGTACAAGCCATTATCTGAAACTCAGTCTCTTGTGTTTCCACAATGTCGTTTTAATGCATATCCAGTAGAAAATGTAAAAATATGAGGAACAGTTTTTACATGAAGCAGAAAAAAGAAAGCAAAATCCTAATAAGTTTATTATAATAGAAAAGCATATCGAAATTAATGACACCAAAAAGACTTGAATAAACAACCCATATATGAAATGTTCATCCACGAAAAACAAATGGCCTATAATATTTTACATTGAAGAGGATGTTCCCTAAGTTTTCAGAGTACTTGACTTCAAGCAAAAGGAAGACAATAGTAAAAAAAGGCGGCTATATATAATGGAATGCCTAAATGCAGTTTGACAGCGGATGCAAAGAAAATATTGTGAATACAAACATGGATCCAATACTGAAAGATGAGCTAATTTACCATAGCACTCCAGCCTTTATCAAGGCATCTTGCAAATCAGGGGAAACAGAAACATGAGCAATAGTCTGGAGGGCAGCATCAACAGCTGCAGACACAAGCTCAAGTTCAGTGCAGTGCACTATGTCCTCTACAAGTCCAGAAAGCTCAAGCATCTCAACCCTGGCAGTCTCAAACGGACTCAGAACAGAAAAGGTTCGCATCACATTGGTAACGATGATAGCAGATGGTTCATTTGCAGTAGTAGTTGGTTGAACTACACACATGCAACGAGAGAGAAGTGTTGCAAGAAGTTGAATCCCACCATCTCTAACAAGTTCTTCACCATTCAATGAGGAAGATGCGCACCTAACATTAAAGAAAAAAGCATACAAAGAGATGAAATCTCCAAATCAAATTTAACTAGTAAAGCCAAAGTTACAAAAAGTATATATTGGTAGGAGGGGGATTTACGTAAGCCAAACAAGCTCTGATGCTGCAACAAGAAGAGATGCTCTCTCTGAGGAAAGAAAATTGTTATCTTCCTGGTCAACAGTCACTGCATTGAGCAACATGGGATATCCAGCATATTTAAATGGTTCCAACACATCTCCGTATCGTCTGTACAAGATGCATTGTCCTTTCAACAAAAGCAACAGCCTCCAAGGCTGAGGACCTTGCAAACCTTGCATTGTCGCCTATATAAAGAGAAATATAAGGTAAATTGTTTTGGAAATCAAAAGAGTGATTAATTGAGGATAAATTATTCAAAACCTATACTTTCATTAATTTTATTTCAAGCAAGTTAGTGTGCACTAACTCACGAGCAAACATCTACCTGAAGTCGTTCATAAGCCTTTTGTACAGCAAGAAATTTCTCCCTCCCATCAGGATTTTTGTCAGGATGGTATTTCATCGCCAGTTTCCTATATTGTCGCTTAAGCTTTTCTTCATCAATGTTCTCAATTTGCTTAGATATGCTAGATATCTCTCCAGTCACCTTGTGAGAATAATTCTGATCAGCATCATCACTGGATACGTCGTCCAAGGTAATCTCTAAGATTTTGCAAGCTTCTTCCTCAGAAAGATCCATTGGTTTCCGCGTCAACTCTTCTCGCCACATTACTAGCAAGGACTGTAGAAACTCTACATGCTCAACAATTGGCCAATTTGGAAAACGAATCTCATCACATAGATTTCGAAGATAATAACGGTGGCACCACATTTCATCTCTGAGCTCTGGATAAGTGACTGGTGGCATAGGAGCATACTCATATAAAGAATGACAGTGCTGTGACAGTTTCTGGGGGAAATCACCAAGATGCTGCAAAACCTTTGGAAAGGAATAAAAAATGTATCAAATGCAGGTTTACCAAGTAGTAGTAGTAAGTAGAATTGCATCTTTATCCTTTATAATTGGCCTCAAGAGATATTATCTTCTAGCTATAGTTTGGCTAAGTAGTTTCCATCATCTATTTGCTTTTTTTTTCTGAACACAATTAGGTTTGTGCATTCAGAAAAAAATAAGTTGCAAAGGAGAAAAGAGGGAGCAACTCCTTGGAAAAAAGCAAAGGAGAAAAAAAGGATATCTCTCTCTCTCTCTCTCTCTCTCTCTCTCTCTCACACACACACACACAGATAAAGACCGCTGCAGAAAGAATTCAGGAAAAAGAGAAGAAAAAAAAATCGTCATTATATCATCTCATCTGGTTATTTACATGCTTCAATTTCTAAGTTTATATTATACGAATTAGTTTATATATTTTCTTCAGAAACCTAATTGAAAATTTGTCAATAAATTATAAACTTGCGAATGTGATTTCTTTAATATCATAAAACATTGATGAGAGAATTGGTCGAATAAGGCATCAAGCTACTTTATATTACATCACTATTTATAAGTCTATATACTTAAATTTCATATGGGCCCCTAAGAAAATCCTAGTTCTGCCCCTGCCAATATCATTTCTGCATGTGAAAGTGCAGAGTAAGATCTTAACATAATACACTATAGCAAATTAAAAATATGATTCACCTGACGAATCAGATTTTCTGCTCGCATTTTATGTGTCCAAATGATCTCTGGAGTATCAGAGTCAGAAACCATTGCTGCAGCAAATGCAAGAGGGCCACTACGCTCTAACACATACAGCAAAGATTCAGGGAGAAGCCCACCCAATATGCTACGTTTAGCAAGGGGTAATGAAGAGGAAACTGCAGCTTCTTCGCCACCATGAAAAGCTTGATGTACATGAGTTACAGAGAAGAGTTGTGCAATCGAAAGAAGGTTGGATCCAGGGTATGCCAGGGCAAAATAAAATGCACCTGTGCTGTACAGGCGCATCATGGCCTTCGGGTTTCTGGTAACAATAGCCTTCAGCAATGCAGCAGCAGCCTCCACAATACTTGGCTCCCCAGAAAGCATAGCCTTTTAAGGAAAAAGAAATAGACGCAACTGCATGAGTAAAACACTTCAGAGATAGATTATACTATTTATCAACAGAAGCATATCTTACAAATCTTTCCTGAAAAATTTAAATGTATTGTGCAACTTCCTATTTGCAATATCTGCAAGGCATGACTAAACTATTAATTAAAATGGCACCTGTGCAATATGTGGAACGCAACGTGGACTTGACAAAATCCGTTTTACCCTTGGAGTTGGGGTAACTATCTCACCAGCATCATCTAAGTCTGAATGTGCAGAAACCATGCTATGTAACACAGACAATGCAGCCTCTCCTACCTGCAAGCAGGATTGTCAATTAGAAGGCATCAAGAAAAAAGTAAAGGGTAAGAAAGTATAAAGAGATGTCTATGATTATAAGTAATAGCCAAAGCAGCACCTGTCATCAGCCAATGTGTGCTTAAGTACATATCTGTATCACAAATATGTTTGATTATGCCTCTTCAATGTTCCCAAAGCATTAAATTGGGCTCAAAGAAACATCACTTAAGAAACTAAAATGCAAGCAACAGATCAGTAATGCCCCTTTAACAGTGCCTTAAATGAGTCTAGTACAAAATTTCAGACAACGAAGAAATCCAAACATATTTCAAATACCAAATTGCACATAGTATCTCCAAAAAAAGGAATAAAAAACTCAATACATGGTCACAATCATATGAAGAAATTCAGATTTTCAAGCATTGACAAGCAGAAACTGAATAATAAGAAGAATCCAACTAATTAATAAACCAAAGTTATCACTGTTTAAGTAAACACTGTCAAACCACTTTCCTGATGCAAAAGCACTTGTGCAAGGAATATAATGCAGATCAGCATGACACTGACAATACCTGAGTTGGTGTAAGGACAGGAACCCGAACAGATAGTGCCCAACGAAGCTCACGAATATCTCGTAATCTCTTCCAGTCCAGCATCCCTGAAGCCCAGCACCTTGTTGTCCAATCAATAGCTTTCTTTGACCACAACCTTCTGATAGCATCCTTCTCTAGAGGTCCAACCTGTGCACCATCTTTGTCAGTATACATCCATTCCTTAAGTGGCTCCATAAAAGCAGTAGCAGCTATCAAATTTGATTGTAAAGGGATAGCGGTCCTCTCTGAAGCTTCATGAACCACTGTTAGTAAATCAACGGCTAGTACGCACCCCCCCACCAAAACACAAGATTCAACATTTGCTAAAACCTTCATCAAAACCTGCACATATGTAAATGCAGAGTTGCTATTACTTTGGAAATGATCATGACTAGAAATCAAAATCAATTTTTGACAAAGATTAAGCCTACTCCATCTCTTGGCTCCATCACAAAATGTTACACAGAAGCTCTTACAGTTGGAAATATGTAATGCACCTAAAATACATTAGTAAAAGTACCTTCAAAAGAAGAAGTAGACGGTGTCTCAAAGCTCTATCATCTGTCCTGTCCAAGAGAACTGTAATATGTGCAGTCCCTTCAAAAGGGCCTATTGTATTGCAATGTTGTTCATACACAATTGACATTGCCCTTGCACAAAGCTCCCTAACTAAAGAGCCTCCACCTCCTCCAAAGCCATCTAATCTTCCCATATCACACCAATCATCAGATGAACCCAGTTCATCCGGAACAGCACCACCTACTGTAAGGCCTATGTCAGCATCACATAAAAACCGGTGATAGAGTGCTCTGAAGAAAGCAACAGGATCACGAAGTGGAAAATCCTGTGCCCTGCCACTACTACCACTCTCAAGCAACAAGCGGAGATAATATTGACCAACACAAACCTCCTTGGACAAACTAGGATAACTAACAGAGAACTCAGAATAGTTCCAAGAGATCCTTGGAACACTATCTTGGCCACTCATACTCTCTACTGTAGCACCTCCAGGAACAATATCTTCAGTGCGCTCCTTCTCAACATCCAACTTATGAACCTCAGCTTGCAAAGCTTCCCTCAACTCTTGCCTAGTACGCTCATTCCAGATCAAATCCGCACGGTTATGATCAAGGCTAAAAGCACGCCAGAATTCAGGCCAATTACAAAGTAGGCGACCAGAACCAACAGGTGTGTTCTCCACAACAACCTGAGCAGGTGTTGGAAGAACAGTGTTATGAAACCCAACTACATTGCTGTCAGAATCAACTGAATTTGAAGCATTTGTTTCTGATGCTCCAAGCACATTCGCTGATGGGGCATCAGTGGAAGCTGCCATAACAGAATGGCCATTTTGTGAAATTCCTGTGGAATATGCATCACTGATCACACTTTCCACAGTGTGAGCAGCAGAAGATTGGTTTGAAACTTGACTGGAGTTAGGGTCTATGGTAGATTTGTGATAGTTATCTGCCACTCTATGATAACCAGTATTCATCTGCCTCACAGCATCACCTGCCTCAAAACTATTAACAGAAGGGAAGGGTTGCTCTTGTGATGTAATCCCCTGCCCTGTACGACCTCTCCTCTGCTGAAGTAAACGACTCTGTCTTTTACTGGTCATTGATCCTTCTTGAATAGAATCTTCAAGTGCTCCATCAGAACGTGTGTGCAAATAAGCAACAAGTCCTGGAGGCAAAACTCTAGACAATAAGTCTAGAGCTGGTTGGTAGGAATCTGCCCATAAAGCAACAAGCTGTCGACTAACCTCGCACCGCTCACCAGCAGGAAGGAAAAATGCATGTAATAAATGCCTCAATAGAGCACCATCACGTAAAGCAGCATCCCGCATTGACTCAGCGGCAATTGCATCTTCTTCCGCAATAGTACGCATTATCACAGCAACTGTTTCCCTAACACTCTCGGCAGGATGGCCAAACAAAGCAAATAAACGGCGCTTCAAACCAGCTACTTGGCGCAACAGCTCAACAAAAACTGTGTATTGGGTAGTTTCACCATGTGGATCACATATCATAGCCTCCAGAACTTCAACAACAGCCATGGACAATAAAGGCGAGACAGACATTGGTTTCAATCTGTTGACAAGGATAATGACATAACCATGCTGAGAGAACAATACAGACTTGGTATGCATAATTGTGGCATGTTGCTCTCCTTTAGAATCTGTTAGCAGATTTGTATCCCCAGGACCACCTCCGATGAGTGCTGCAACAAGCCCTGCCGCTTCAGCAGCGACACCCTCAGATCCATTTCTAAGTAAGCCCATTATTCTTCCAACAGCAGCAGGAAAAGACATAACATGAGAAGCAGCACTTTTGGAAGCTAACAATCTACGTAAACATGCGACAAAGCCAATTACTGTTGCAGCTGCTTTAGGTGAAGGAGGCGGCAAGGGAGGGGATTCCGGAGGAAGATTTGGTGTTGCTGGAAGCATTGTTATCAAGGCCATCAGAGTCACCTCAGGTACTTCAAGATTAGGAGGCACTCCACTATATGGAATGCATGCATTGAACTCCCTTATTCTACGCCATAGCTTAGCTCTTGAACCAGGAATAGAACCACCTTCGGCAACAGCATCTTTGGCAGCAGCAGCTAAGTATTTCAAATGCATGGATGCACTTTCTACATCAGCAAGAGGGCGTTGTGGCCCAAATTGCGAAGTAATTTTTCCACAAGGTGGATCAATGCGATGACCAGGCATTGTCAGCCTTGGCAAAACAGGTACTGGGCACTGACCCTGGACGAGCCGACGGTCAACCAAACCACATTAACAATTTAATTTATCTAGCAATAACAGAACTTATAGGTATAGACAAAAATAGCAAGTATGATTATGTAAAGAAAAGAAACCCTGTTTGTATACTAGATAGAACACATATACCTACTTCTATTTGCAACACATCACAAATTGCAGCAAGTAAGTTATCTCGTGAGGTGCTTGCATAGACCTGTAAGGCATGGAATACATGTTAGTTGCATACTGTACACATATTAAGCTTTAAAAAAAAAAAAGAACTTATGCTCACATGGATAGGGCATCCATCATTGAATTCAATTGCAAACATCTGGGGCTCCTCTGCAAATCGAACAAGCGAGCTCACTGCCGATAAAGGACGAACAATAACAGCCTGCACCCATCTAAGGAAGATACTTCAGAAAATTCCTTAAAAAAGATTAAGCATGTAACATTAGCCATCTGGATTGTGCAACATCTAACACTTGCCTCTATGTGTTGAACTAACACTTTCACACTTTTATTGGTTATGAAATGTAAGTAGTAAACTGTCACTCCACACTACCTCATTCAAAGATTTATCCTCTATTTTAATGCTATTTAGAACCATAAATAGACCAGTGCATTTCTCTATTTTGAATTTATAAAAGCAGTACTTTACCAGCAACATTTTTCCCACATAAGGAACTTGAATGATTGTTAAAATGATTAAGGGGCAATCACCACAGTCTGCCTATTGCTTTAACATATTAGCAGGGATGGTCATATCTAGCATGCAGCCAGCCCCAATTCAAGGGAAATTCCTAATTATAACTCCAAAATTGGAGCAAACATTGAAGTCAATTAAGTGTAACCCAAATGGACTCCTAAGGCAAATTATGCAACAAGTATACAGCATCTACTTAACGAGTGTAACATATTAATCCTCGCACCAGAGCCTTTGGCTCAATGGTTGGTGCATGCTCCCCTGCTCAAAAGAGCAGGGTTCGATTCCCCCTTACCCCAAATTATCAAATATATATATATATATATATTAATTCTAAGTTTTTATCAGTGGATGAAGGTCGTTAGCTTACTTCATAGTTATCTGGCCGCCTTTCAACAAGGGAGGCTTTCGTGAGGATGAGTTGACGAGAGACAGCATCCCCATGCTCTCCAAGTCCTCCTTTTGGGCCAACACTGAAACTCAATCCTGGAAAATTTAAAGTTCCATGAGCAGCAGAACGCAATCTTGTCACAGACCAACCTCCGCAAGGGGTTTCTTCTGCTCCAACTGCCTCTTTGGCTGCATTTTACATTTTTTTATGAAAGAAACACCAAAAAAATTACATCCAAGAAAAGAGAGGCAAAAAAGAGGATGAAGAGGAAGTTAAAGACTAAAAACAGAAGGAAGTTCTTTTTAGTAAGTTACCTCTTTGCTTTATATACTCTGTTGCAGTGAGAGATTGTGAATTGTCTACAGAAAGTGACACTCCAACCATTGATTTCGCAGTTTTAGTCTGCAAAAATATATTTAATAAATAATTATCAATGTAAAATATAAAGTAAAAGAATGATATGAACTAGAGGGATGGAGGGATATACTATCCAAGATAGAGCAACTTCATTGGATTGGAAGAATTTCAAGATAAATGGAAACACAAATGCTATGGTTGGAAACATGAATTTTGGAGAATGGATTTAGATTTGGTTTCTTATATAAATAGTGAGGGATGGAGGTAAACATTATCTAAAAACTAGTTAAAACTCAATAAACCTATGTATTTGAGAGGGTATAAGTAGATGAATTTCAAATTCCTAAATTATTAACGCATTTGAAATCCAATATTTAATAGAGATCTAGCAAATCCATGACTTCAAAAATAATCAAGAAACCATGTTTTCATGAGTTCTACTATCATCTACGTTTGTACTAATTCAAGATCCAAATCCCTTCTTTCAAGTTTCAAAATGCAGCCATGGAGAAAAAATTGTTGGAAGTACATTAAAGATATTATCAATACCAGATTCAAAATGATAGCAGAACTTGTGGTCCCTGAAGCAGCTTGAAAAGCTGTAGATTTCCTTCCATATAAAGGGCAAAGAACGAAACCACCATGATCAACGTTTTTCTTCCCATAAGCATCAGCAAGTAGAACAATGGCTGGGGAAGACATGTCTCTAAAATCTAAGCACCAGCGAGGATCTCCAGATTTTAAGTCAATAAGTTCAACCCCGACATATGTGACCTTCAATTTCTGAACAGACAATCAGGTGTTAAAAGCTTGAACAGGCAAATTCAATACATAAATTCGAAGTAACCAGTAGTAAATAGAGACCATAGACAGTTATAAAACTACCTGTGCAGTCTGCTATTTTGAAATACAATTGATCTAGAACCAGTTAATTTCAAGCAAATTCTTAGATACAATCTGATCTCAACTACCAAAATCTCTAATCTCAATAGTCAAATCTTGATTCTTAACATCTCCAATTATCAAAATCTCAACACTCAAAATGTCAATAACTCAAGTCTCAATAATTCCTAATACTCTAAAGCTACCAGAAACTAAAATAACATAAGCACTTCTAGGCTAAACTTTAAACCCCTATATAACCACTAATTACTAAATATAACCCAAAAAGTGCACTATATACTAAAAATTATAATAAAAACTTATGAGATACAACGAATTAATTTAAATAAAACCCTAACCAATTCTAATTCTTTAAAGTTTAATCAGCTTCCTTTTTATTTTTGCATCATTCTGCCTTTATTGGAGAAAATTTGTTCTCTTGAGTTTTACAATGCCGAAGTAAAAGTTAAAAGACTTCAATTACATTTGAACAACAAAGCTTACAAGAGCTAAATTCATCAATTAGTAACTAACTTCATTAGAATTCAAATTTTAGCACTTTACGAAGTCAATCAACAAATGCAAAAGCAAAACTAAATCCAGCAAAACTTACAAAGGGGGCCCACTCGGCATGGCGTCTCCGTAAAAGCAACACCGGGAACTCCGCCACTGGACCCAACCGATTCCACCTAATCCTATGCAATTCGGTTAAAATACTCGCCCGATACCGCGACGAAAACTTTATCGCCTTAAATTTCCCTTTTCCGTCGGTCCTCACGTTCATATTAAACTCAGTAGAATTCTCATCCCTGCCGATAATCGGCATGGCGGTTTCGAAATCGGTCGAGACATCGTACGAATTCGTTACCGACAAAGTCGAGGGATCGAGCGTGATAATCGCGACGTTAGAAATACAAAGGATTCGCTTGTAACGGCCGCGCCACGAGTGCTTGATGAGGATATAACGGGCAAGGTACTCGGGCTCTTCCTGGGGAGGAGGTGTGGTGGTTGACGGATGGTGTTGGTCCATGGAGGAAGGGGGTCGGGTCGGAGGTAAGGCGCGGGTTGTTACGGAGTCGAGGTAGTGGAGAGAGTGGAGAGGAGGAGCATTGTTAGGGCGGAGGAAGTACCAGAGTCCCACACGTGGCGCCGAAGGGGTACGGTGAGACTGTGACTGATTAGCCCCCAGCTTCTAACCGTATTTACGAGATCTGCCACTCTGGCCAGTTTCTTTTCTCTCTTTTCGCATCAATTTTAAAAATACGTAAAAAGAATAACCCTAAATTCGCATTGGAATAAAAGGAGATCGGACTCCCACTGTGTCGAAGTTGAGCTTCAAAACTAATCTTAGATTAAGAAATGTTGATTGAAAGGAAAATTAAAAGAGAGAGAAAGAAAAGAATTTGGATTGAAACAAACATAAAAAAAGAGAATAAAAGAGAGAGAGAGAGAGAGAATAGACAGCTTGGAGAAAAGCGGTTGGGATAACGTTAGGGGTAAAAATTAACCTTAAGTTTCTTTATTGAGTTTAATGTCATGGATTAACTCAATTAAAAAATTAAAAATAATAATAATAATATAAAATTAAATATTTATATTTATATTTTTAAAATTTTATTATTTAACTTTTTTATTTTTACTATAAAATTACCTCTATAACTTTCTTTTATTTTTTTTAAAAATACCAAATTCTAATCATTTTTAAAGATCATGATAATCTATCTAATTATTAAAGACCGTGATATTGATAATCTAATTAATTACGGAATAATCTTGAGATCTAATTATTTCGGTAATGCCTATCACTATCATTTTCTAGTGTGTTCAAATGAAATGATTTTGTTGATAAGATAAATTACGCAACATGATCGGCTTGTTTGCTTCAAGTTTATGGTTACCGACTTATGTTACACAAATTTATTTTACGTAATCATTAATTTCAAATATATATTATTATTATTATTATTATTTTAAGTAATCTTGTAAAAATAAAAGTAAAGCAATATGCTAAATTTAGGAAAGCAAGAACAAGACATGAATAGTGTTAGTATTTAGCTTCTTCTTTTTTTAAAAGGATTTTGATAATTGGAATATTTAAATATTTATATGTAATTTATGTTGTCTTAATCTTTTATATAAAGCTAAACTCATAACTACATAAGTAGTGTTATAATAAAGCAAAATTCATATTTTTTAATCTATTTTAGACTTGTTCAAGAGTCGAGTAACTCATCTAGTCCGATTCGAGTTGGGTTTCGATAAAAATATTTATAATTTGGACTGACCTGAATTACTATTAAATAATTAAAAAATATTTGTTATTTAAATTTAATTATAAAATATATATTATATAAATAATTTTTTAATATTTTAATAATCTATAAATAGTGAATGAGATTACGGGCTGGGCCCGGTCCTAAATGAATTTGGACAAAAAAATATTTTTTTTCAAATCACGATCCGATTCACGAACACCTCAGTCTCTACTATAATAGAAATAGACTGTATATGTGTGAGTTTTTTTTCTGACAGTAGGGTGATTTAAAATTTTTATTCTTCAATGCGAGTTATTTTAAACTTATTTCCTTAAAAAGAATATTTTGAGCCGCATCACTGCCATGTTTATATTTTTATATTTTTTTGCTTTCGTCTTTCATATTTATCATTGAGGCTTGCTGCTGTAGATTTGAGATATTAGCAGCAAATTTTTCTAAGAATTTCAACTTTCTCATC